>OX439344.1:20401669-21001669 GCA_949319445.1 Mythimna lalbum
CGACCGTGCTGAGCCTCCTTACGGTCTTGCTAACATCTGTTTGAAGCGCGCGTGGAATACAGATACCGGCACGGATCTTGAGCGCTGTCTTCAAGTTGCGCAGAAGTCAAATATCGGGCCTATTTATTGGTGTAAACTATAAAGTGAGACGCGGGAGCTGGGAGTGTCAGTGATTGACTCGCCGCGCCATCGTGTCATAGACGTCACTCGTGATTTGTTTCCTGCGCTTGCTGCATGTATTTAAGAACGACGACGATTGGCTCGCCAATGTATGGAATGCGAAAAGCGATCCCCACTCTGACGCCGAGCGCTCAAAATTCATGGCGATGCCTGCATTTTGTTTTCAAAGAGACTCGGGCTCGGTCCGAACGGTCCCCGAATTCAACCATTGCTCGCAGTCCGCAAGCCCACGCCTACAATGGCTGGAAATCAGAATCGGGATCTTGGCTGGCTGGCTGGGGCGTGAGGGCCGTACACTCGCGCGTGCGGTTGCTTCTTTCGCTAGCATTAGTGTTTCCTAGAAGGCGACCGCCCGCCATTCCTCCCCGCTCCGGACCGTGGTCTGTACCAGGGCTCGGCGCGAGAGAACCTAGGTCAATATTGTCTAAATCTGAATATCTATGATGATATTCAGATTTAGACCAGTAGAAATATGCTCCAATTGCAAATGATTTTGGTATTACGTTTGTATAGATAATTCATCCGTCGCCGTGCTCTTAAAACAATTTTAAAAATTTAAAATTTCCGTCTACTTACAACTAAGTACAAGAGACTTAAATGTAATACCGACTTATGGCTGCCAGGGAATGTCGAAAGTTTATCCACAAATATCACTCTTGGTATACAAGAGTGATATTTGTGGATACTAAATGATAATCTTTGCAGTTTGTGTGTGAGGAGAGGCGATTAATATTGCAATATTTATTATAGACATTATGCTAACCTAAATAAAATAATACTGTTTTCTATAACCTTATCTTTTTATTATTGTTGCAAAGAGATCTCATTATTTTTACACATGCAACCATAAGTCGGCATAATCTAACTCAGTCT
The DNA here is from genome assembly GCA_949319445.1 of Mythimna lalbum. Classification (NCBI taxonomy): domain Eukaryota; kingdom Metazoa; phylum Arthropoda; class Insecta; order Lepidoptera; family Noctuidae; genus Mythimna; species Mythimna lalbum. The sequence continues at coordinate 20,402,723 of OX439344.1, forward strand.
TTGTTCTATAAAATAATAATCAGTCTTAAAACTTAAATGATTACATTGGCACCTCCTCATCAAACAGTCACATGTTTTCAAGTTATACCTGCAGTTGAGGTAGGTGCTTTATATCTTAAACATCATCTAACTCAGTCTTTGTTCTATATAATAATAATCAGTCTTAAAACTTAAATGAGCACATTGGCACCTTCTCATCAAACAGTCACATGTTTTCAAGTTTGACCTGTTGAGGTAGGTGCTTTAAGGTGCTTCTACACGGCGCATGTGGCTAGAGCAAGATAAACGCGTAAATAACATGCGCAAGCTACTTGCACCGTGTAGAAGCACCCTTATATCTTAAACATCGGGTTAACATAAACTCGCAAAAGCTTACATTTATAAACGAATCTGATTTGAGCATTAACCATAAAAGACAAGTAAAAGTTATAATTAAAAAACAATGAAAATGTATACCAAAAAATATATATAATAAATACTCAAATGAGATAGTCTTATCAATGCAGACTAGGCTGCAGTCTTGTAAAATAGATTTTTTTTTTCACAATAACTAAGCATCTTAGTTACATCATAATTAGATTATTTTGATGCCAAAACTTCAATAAAGCAAATAATAAAAAAGTTAAAATCTAAACACCATAATTTATCAAAAATATTGATTTTAAAAGATGTCTAAAAAATGTGTATAAATTATTAGTATTTGTTGAAAAAGCATGTGTCATTGGGATGTGCTAATAAATTGCCGCGGGTGAATTTTTACAAGACTGCAGCCTTAAAATGTAACAAAATTCGCATAATAAATAGCGTCGTCATAAAATCATGTCAGGTGTACATACCTCTTCAGGTTTATTGGAAAGGAGGATAGTTATGAGGCTGGGGGGGATATCTGCCCGCAAAATACGGATTGTACATCTGAGCGTTTTGCGCATGCGAAGTCGTCGTCGACGTCGAGGGCCGCACCGGTACTTGAGGCGCCACTGCCCCTCGTGGAGAGTTAGGGTACGATTGGTGAATATTAAGCATATCTGAAAAACATTTCGAAATATAAGTGTGGGTGTGTATACTGCTTTTTAATTTTAATGTATGAGGGAGGTACATATTTTTTCGAGAGCCAAATAAAAATATCGTGTTTTATTTAAAAGTCAGCATCAAGATCATTTTCGTGCGATGATTTTCTACGATTTTAAATGTGGACTAAATCCTGATGAGTCATTTAATCTTGACCGTTTGCCCGACAGGGCCCCACAGAATCAATGTGTGCACCAAAGCAATGTACTCGTCTCTAGGAATATTATGTACCGGTTTCTTTTTAAAAGTACCTACCTTTTGAAGAAATATGCAAAAAAAGGGGGCCGTGCCAGCCAAACGTTTTTAACAAGGCCCTCATACAACCTCAAAAAACCCGTGCTGTGCTAAAAAAACAATTATATCTAAAAATTACAAATCAACCCGAGCCAAAAACTATTAAAAAATAATTGATGTTTGGTAAATAATGTTATTTACTAATGTACCGCTATGGTTTCTCATAAAACTCGCTAAAAAAAATATGGCCCATTTTAGGTCATTCAGCACGTCTCCTTACAGCTGCCTATATATTTTTAATTAAGATATGCTTGTTCACAAAATTTGATTTTTTTAAATATGTGTAGAAGTACATTTGTTCCAAATTAATTGCGATTCTGCTATATTAATACGTAAAAAGATTATTCCATCTAAAATATCATACATTACCACTGATGGGGCTTTGCACATCATTACCATTTTGTTATTACGAATTCATAATATCTTTTGCAGTACATAACGTGTTAATAGAATACATTCCTAGTGTTCAAGGAACTTTTTAATAAGCTGTATAGTTTTCAAGTTAAACGAAGACCGTGCTGAAAACATTTGGCGGGCACGGTCCCCTTTTTTATAATATTATTTCTTCAAAGTAAATAGGTACTTTTTCAATGTACCTCTGTACTATTCCTAGAGACGAGTACATTGCTTTGGTGCAGTATCTGTAGGGCCATGCGGGGCAAACGGTCATATTTGATCGGCTTTTATGGTTGAAGGACCTTCAAAAACAACCATCTACCCCTGATATAGCGCGTTCAAGCGCGGTCGCTTTACTTTTGGAGGGAGTGGACGTCCAACGACGGCTGTCACGAAAGAAAGTGTGCTGACAGTAAAAGATTCAATTCAAGAAACCAGGCTCATCTCGGCGCGTTTACGACATTGTGACAGGTGACAAATCCTGGATTTATCAATACGATCTAGAAACAAAGCGTCAGTTGACAGTTTGGCTTTTTTAAAAACGAACCAACGCCTACGAAAGTCGGCTCGATCGAGAAGCGCAGGGAAAACTTTGATCTATAGTTTCTTCACTTTGACGGGGTCTGATTTTAATTCAAATTACCGAGACCATAGCAGCATCAATGCCGAATGGTATATCACAAAATGCCTGCCAGACGTTATGCCTGCAATGAGCACTAAGCGACCGAGCACCGGGCTCCGCGGGGTAATGCTTCACCACGACGTATACCCCGTGTATGCTCTTTAGGAAAAGCTTTCAATTCTCAATTTGTTGCTTGACAATTACCGATTGATATTTCGTAATTCATGATAATTATGGTCCTAATCGTGCGTTTGGCCATCATATCGTTAAATGCATAGTGTTAATTTATTTGGCTAAATCATATCAAGATGTGACCAGGGCAAGGTTCATGAAATGCCACCATTTTATGAAATGGTTGTGCATATCAGAAGTGGCAAATTCTAAGATCTGGCAATGACTACATTATCTAGCACATATTCTTTACCATCATTAAATAACAGCTGAGGGCTGAGCTATTTATTAAACCAGATTTCTTAATACATTAACTTGTTGCATGTCAAGTAACAATCTATACATTTTTGTACTCTAGCTCTGTGGTAATCTAGCGACACTATGTAATCTGTGGGCGCTTCTCGCCTCGAACAGTCTTTTCTCATTGTTTTGTGTGTACGATTTATAAAAATTACAAGATTGTCAAGTAGGTACTTGGTCTTTCATTTACCTGACTCAAAAGAGATAGTCTCACTGAGAGATTAAAATATATTGAGGATGTAACTGTAAAAAAATATTTTAATTTTTGAAAGATTTCCAAAACTTACGGTTGGGCGTCGGCGGATATGATTGCGGATAGTAGCCTCTGGTGGGTGGCGGAGGGAAGGCCGGTTGGTACGGTAGGTACGTGGCGGGTGCGGGCGCCGCCCTCACAGATTGAGGATGGGGCGCAGTGGGGGGATGCGTCGCGCTGAAAGAGTGTGCTGCGCTCGGAGGCCGCGGGATGCCTGGGGGGTGAGATGCACTGACAGGACGCGTCGCCGCTGGTAAGTGCACTGCGCTTTGCGTCAGTGAGGCTGTGCTGCTACTTGTTCCACTTGAATATGTTCGCACCGCAACATTTGTGGTGGTTGGATATCTACTGGAGCTTGCAACCGCTGCTGAAGGGCTACTGTTTACTTTATGTCCGTTAACATAGCTGAATCCGTTAACTGTACTGCTGCTTATTGTTGAAGTAGTTGGTCTACTTCGCTCTGAATTAATTACTTCGTTTTTATCCGAATTCATTGAAGAAGCTGAAAAAAAAAAAACAACAAATATGAAATACATAGAATTACCAATAGTCAGATGCGAAAAGTAAGTTTTAAAACTAAACTACTAAACTGAATATTTTTCCAAATATAAATTACACTTCTTTTATTGGGGAAAAGTGAAGTTAAAAATATTTAAAGTTTTTGCTTAAATTAATTAAAAAATTGAACAGCAATCTGACTGATATAGGCTGAAAGAGCATGAAATAATAATGCTAATTAATTAATTGCTTCCGAGTGACCGATTTGTTAACGCGTTAACAACGACGTTATCGTGCCTCGTACCACTGAGTTTATTTCAACTCCAAAATAATGACAAATCATCAATCTGACATTTACGGATTTGACTATTGTTCACCACGGTTTGATATTGTATTATCGGTATCCTGTCAGTTCACCAAATGTTGATTTACAAATTTTTATTTCACAACCAACGCTTGGCAAAAGCACTGTTCGCAATTTGATCATTATACAAAGACAACTTTCCCAAATACTTTACAAACAAATCACAAACGATTTATTTTTTATTCATAAGAAACCTAATTTTACTAACAATAAATTGTAAAACGCACACAGCTGCGTCAATCCATCACTTGTTTTTGACAAACAGAGATAGCTATATCCCGCAAACGAATTTTGAACACGTGTCAACTTGCAGGTGCAAGTGCCATTCGCAGGCCTCTTAACCCTTCAGATACCGTCAATTAGAGACACAATAGTAAGACAATAGATACGCGGCCACCGGTGGTCGCTTGGGGATTCATGAATTAAGATATTATTGTATGACTTACAATTTCGAATTACTTCCAACAATGCCTGTATCACATCAGTAGATGTGTGACTAATTGGGTTTGTTCTCCTGGTAAGAGCAGTGAGTGAATGCAACAATGACGCATCGTCCACTCCGACAGCAGGCACAGGCTGAAAAATACAAAATTTAATTTGTAAAGATAAAACAGGGTGGTCGTATGATAATTATGTGTCTCAATAAATATAAAATTAAGTATTATTTTTATACTTACAGGTTCAACCAGAGGTCGTTGTTTTAAAACGCAGCCCATTAGCTGAAGTAGAAAATGTCTGGGCACCGTAGATGTTTCCTGGAAAAACATAGAGAAATTAGAAAAATAAATGCACATTCACCACAATAGTGAAGTAATTGTGAACTTTTGCCGAAATGTAAATGAGAACTTGAATAACGAAATAGCAAAAATGTATATTAACAGTTGAAAAAATCATCTTGTAAATGTGCTTAGCATAGCCTTTTAAGGTTTCCACTGCTGTGACTCAGGCCTCCTTTCTAGGAGAGGGAACGGGCCGTAATGGGGCCGCACCACGCAGGCCCAGTGCGGATTGGTGAATGTCACATGTCTTCGAATTTTTGGTTCTAGAACATCCGGTTGTACAAAAGCAACATAAATTTTAATAAAATATTTCATAGACAAAAGAGGTTCATAGAAGCAGGTGTGCACAGTGCACAACATTTCGACACCTCCAACGTATCTTATCGTAACTATCAAATTAACGAAAATTACATTTTTAGATTTACAACTACTTTATAACATAGATTATCATTTGATCTAATCAAAAAAATAATATTTACAATAGAACCTAAGATACTAAGACTGCATATTATCGCATGTGCATCTTTAGCGTAGTAAAATATTGTATAGTGCAGTTAATGCACTGTACGCCTGTTGACCGCTGCGCCGCGCGACCGAATAGTAAGTATTACTACCGATTAATTACGCGGGAGTAGTGAGTGAGCGCTGTTACCACCGCATTTTTTTAATTTTGTAGTGATTTATGTTATTTAATAGATCGAGTAAGATAATATAGCTATCAACCATTTCATCTAGGTCGAAACGAATGATTGACGCAGTAATACGATTGTTAAAACAATTGATACGTTTGATTCGCATAAACCGATAAACGCTAATAAATCAAATTGTAATATGATTTGTGTACCTCCAACCCTTTTGTGGTAGATGCTACAAGGATAGAAGGTAAGTGACATGTTTTACAATTTTAATAAAGAATAAATGAAATAATTGTATAAATAAAAGGATATGGTGTAATATTCATAGTAAAATATCGTAAGTATAACTTACGATAATATTGTTACGTACGTGGGTAACCAAATGCCAATTTACCAATAAAGAACTTTATTTACCACAAACAATAAGTAATTAGTCCAGTCAACAATAATCCAAATCACAGTTAGCACTAGAGTTCCGTTATACTATCGCCTCGGTCGTTAGATAAAATCACTTTGCACACTTAGGTAACTGACTCACTTCCGTTCGGGGGCTCGTATTTATACGCGGAGCAAAGAAAATTCTAGATACTGACGTCTCAGGATAGATCCAGAACAATAGAGTCGCGTCGCGGGGCCATAAATCAATTTTATTACTTTGTCCTTCGCGAGTCACTTTCACGCGAATTTCGACTCTATTGTGAATAACGGAAAGTACCATTTCCCTTATCCACCTATAGATACCTACAGATTACATACCTACTAAATAGTAGGTACAACGAGTACTTATGAAGGAATGTTCCAGATCCTGCCAGGCTAGGTAGGTACTTTGGTTCTAGAGCTTTCGAACAGCAATGCGTTTTAATTATTCGTTGCCACTCTTATTTTGTCGGAGATATGACGTGTTGAAATTTAACGGCTTAACAGTGCCCCCCTCTTAGTCATGCTCGTCCCGAGCATTATTAGATCCGTGCAACAGCGCCAATCTGTCCACATGGACAACCTTTGGCTTCCCTCTTAGCCCTTTCTTGATGCGGTAGGTTACATCGTTGATCCTTTTTAGTACGGTGTAAGGTCCCTCCCATCGAGCTTGAAGTTTCGGAGACTTCCCTTTTCGTCGAAGCGGATTGTGGAGCCAAACTAGTGCACCTTCCTCAAATCCCTGGGCGTTGGCATTACGGTCGTATCTCATTTTCATTTTAGCGCTGGTGTTCATGCTATTCTCACGTACTCGTTTATGCACTTCGTCCAATTGATCTTGAAGGTCACTTACGTAGTCCGTAACTGGCTGTCTTATCAGGTGGCACGCCAGTTATGGCATCGACTGGAAGTCTCATTTCCCTGCCGAAATTCACTCTTGCTGGGTTATGTCCCGTGCTATCATGCACTGCCGATCGGTACGACATCAGAAATAGTGGAATATACCGGTCCCAGTCTTTCTGATGGTCATCGACAACCTTAGCCAGATGATTCTCCAGGGTTTGGTTAAACCTTTCCACCATTCCGTCCGACTGAGGATGCGCAGGTGTTGTGCATGTCTTATAAATTCCCAGAAGAGAACACATTTCCTGGAACAGCGCTGATTGGAAGTTACGGCCTTGGTCGGAATGGATTTCCAAAGGTGCACCATACCGACATACTACTTCCTCGACTACCTTCTTCGCCACTGTCGTCGCTTCCTGACTGGGTATGGCGAAGACTTCGGGCCACTTTGTGAAGTAGTCCTGGATCACCACTATGTACTTGTTTCCGTCATCTGTAACTGGGAAAGGTCCAGCGACGTCGATGGCAATGCGTTCCCAGGGGGCTTCCACATTGTACAGCTGAAGCCTACCCCTGCTTCTAGTCTGTGGTCCTTTCACAGATGCGCACGCTGTACATTTCCGACACCATCGCTCTATGTCATCTCTACAATTGTGCCAGTAATACCGCTGTCTCACTTTCAGTACAGTTTTCTTAATTCCCAGGTGTCCTCCAGAAGCACCATCGTGTATCTCTTGTAGCAGGGGGACCATTTCACATCGTGGTACTATCACTTGTGTGGTCACCTCCTTGCCATCGTTCGATTCCCATTTCCTACAAAGCACATCATTTTCTAGGACTAAACTGTCCCACTGTGCCAAGTAGCTCTTTGTGACGAGACTATGTGACGATACTTCACTCCACTGAGGCCTAGTTTCAGCATTATTATGCCCTTTTCCACTGGTGATGGTTGGGGCCACGGCCCTGGATACATTAAGTCTCATCAACTCCTCGTTGACTTGCCACTTGTCCACAATTCCCGTCTTCCTCTTGGGGCAATCGGTACGAATGTGCCCTTTTTCCCCACAACCGTAGCACGTCGGAATATAGCGGGACTTTGTCGAGGAAGAAGCCACCTTCTCGTTGAAGTGGCTACGTTGTAGGCGAGACCACCATTTCCGGAACTCTGTGCGTACGAGAATCTTGTCGTACGGCTTCCACTTCCAAAGCGTGTGCCATCGCACTCTTAAAAGTTTGGTGGTGTCCGAGTCGCACCGTAGCCCTGACTTCAGGATCCCGCAGACCGTCGATGAATGCTTGCACCAGATTTACTTCCACCAACTCTGGTGTCATCGACATGTATGCACGCCGGACCAGTCGTTCGACCTCGAATCCCCATTGCTGGAGGCTCTCGTTCGACCTCTGCGTTCTCTCGCGAAGTTGTGCGCGGAGAACATGCTCTAGGTGCTTGTCACCATAGCGAATGTCCAGTCCCTCCATAAGACGATCCAGTGTCCTGCCGTCCGGAGGGAGGTTATCTAGGACCAGCAGAGCGTCCCCTCGTAGAGCCAAAGTTAATGTCGCAAAAGACTGCTTATCATCCCAGCGGTTTGTTTCAACCAATGTCTCAAATTGGTACTTAAATGCCGTCCAGGAAGACGTGCCATTAAAACGCGGCACATCAAATTTTGCGGCCGATGCACAGGGGATGTGCGATGGTGAGCCAACAGCAACGGGTTCGCGTGCTTCGAGCTTGATATTTTTTTTATTGATGTCCAGCAGTCGATCTTCATGGCCATCAATTCTTGTTTCGAGACTATCAGCTCGGGCGGAAACCTCCTTGACCTCTAAGGTGAGATTCTTTACCTTCTCGCCCAACGTGACGAGGCCGTGGTCGATTTTATCGAGGATTAGGTTCTGCTTAGCCTCTTGATCTCGGCGTGCTTCTTCCTGTTCGCGGCGAGCGGCTTCCTGTTCGCGGCGAACGGCTTCCTATTCGCGGCGAGCTTCTTCTTGGTTAGCCGCGATTAGGTCCTGGAGCTTACGCTGGTTAGCCTCTTGTTCGCGGCGGGCAGCTTCCTGGTCGCGGCGAGCTTCTTCCTGGTTAGCCGCGATTAGGTCCTGGAGCTTGCGCTAGTTAGCCTCTTGTTCGCGGCGGGCAGCTTCCATACTAGCTTGCATAGCGGCCAACACCGCAGCGTGGTTCAATTCCGAGGATGGTCCTGTTGGCGCCCCAGCAGCTGCCATTGCTCCCATACCAGTCTGATCTTCCTCTTCCGTACGATGACGCGCAGCATCCATCTCTGCTTGCCTCCTTGATCGTGGTCGCTGTTCGTCGTCCTTCTGTGGTAATGGCATCCCACTTTTGACACAAGTTGTTACGTACGTAGGTAACCAAATGCCAATTTACCAATAAAGAACTTTATTTACCACAAACAATAAGTAATTAGTCCAGTCAACAATAATCCAAATCACAGTTAGCACTAGAGTTCCGTTATACTATCGCCTCGGTCGTTAGATAAAATCACTTTGCACACATAGGTAGATCGCTCTTGATCGCAGTCGAAATCAGAACTGACTCACTTCCGTTCGGGGGCTCGTATTTATACGCGGAGCAAAGAAAATTCTAGATACTGACGTCTCAGGATAGATCCAGAACAATAGAGTCGCGTCGCGGGGTCATAAATCAATTTTATTACTTTGTCCTTCGCGAGTCACTTTCACGCGAATTTCGACTCTATTGTTAATGGCGGAACGTACCATTTCCCTTATCCACCTATAACATATACCTACAGATTACATACCTACTAAATAGTAGGTACAACGAGTACTTATGAAGGAATGTTCCAGATCTTGCCAGGCTAGGTAGGTACTTTAGTTCTAGAGCTTTCGAACAGCAATGCGTTTTAATTATTCGTTGCCACTCTGTATTTTGTCGGAGATATGACGTGTTGACATTTAACGGCGTAACAATATACATCGAATTAAGATACTTCTCAAATATCGTAAGTAAATACTTACGATACTTTACTATTAAAAAAATGTATAATTGTGATCTGTATTTGTACTTACGATATTTTTCTTTGGAATTTCTTTCTCTTTTTATATCCCATGTTGCACTTAAGATATTTTACTTCGATATGAAACATAATTTACTATAGTATTCTTTTTAAAAAATCTCAATAAAAAGATATTCTTGTTTTTATTTTACAGAGTCGCCGCTTCCTTTTGATGCAGATAGTGATGAGATAAAACAATTAATAGATTTGTCAACTGAGTCAGATGAAATACGACATAGTATTTCACTCACGGAACAAAGTAAATGCCAGTGTATTGATAAAATAATAGTTGGTGTCTGACGTTTATACCTAAAGTTAAAAAGTCAGTACAACTCGTAAATTAATTAGGACATTCATTTACGAATCATAATTATTGTAAGTTTAACTATATTCTTCTTTGAGTTTGAATTAATCGATATTAATATTATAAAGCAATCCAAAAGCTACTGTACCTGTCTGTTACGCTTTCATGGCTAAACGGTTAAATTAATTTTGGTGAAATTTTATATTGAAGTACCTTTAACCTTGAGGAAAGATATAGCTTCCTTTTTAGCGACATACCACGCGGTCAAAATTGCGAGCAGAAGTTAGTATTATAGCGTAATATAAAACTATTTATTCTTCATTTTAGACCCCGGTAAAGAATCTCTATCAGCTGTTGAAAATATAACAGGACATCCATCTCCGGACTGCACATTAATAAATCATCTGAATTTTTATTGTGAAAACCACTTTGGTCCCTAGTTTGTTGAAAAAGATATTTCACCATTACAACCTGTTGATTACACCTTTACTGTTTTAGTTTATACTTTGCAAGCGAATACGCCTCTATCTTCGATGTCAGAAGCGACACCACAAGCTTCCAGAAAACGGAAGACCAAGCCGAGAAAGGACAAGGGAAATATCTGACTTCACCATGTTACTGAATTGAAGGACAACAAAAGGAAAATGCTAAGAAACTTGGGCAAAGAGTATATGAGTCGTGATGTTACTGTAAGGCGTGGTAAAACTTTGGGTTCTATGTGTCAAACAAAAAAAAACGAAGGGTTTTAAAACTAATATGGAATCTAGGCGAAAGTTTACTTTAATTTATAGACTGCCAAGGACTGTTGTAGAAGACCAGGCAAACTATTTGACTGTATGCAAAAAGATGTTTCTAAAGACATTTCCATTAAGTCTATACATCTTTAGAAAAAAAACATAACATAAGTGGTTTGATAAAAGTGGATCTGCGAGGGCGTCATTCTAATCATCACAAATTAATGTTCTGAGGACATTATTAAAAGTGTATGTGATCACACAAAATCAGTGGCGTGCCAGGTGCCTTTAAAGGGGGCAAGCCAAGGAATCTTGACTCATCTACCTACCCACACCTAATATCCCGAAAAAACAAAATGTCTTACTGTAATGCTGATTTTAAATGTACCTATTTGATTTTTTACTGTAAGAAATTAAGTAAATATATATTGGTATTTAAAAAAAAAGAAAAAGAGCCATCTATTGATATTTTTGGCAACTCGCTCACAACATTCTAGTTGATTTCAGAAAAATCCACTAGATGGCGCACAAAAGAATGTAATAATCCGTACGTAGTATTTTTTTTTTTTTTTAAATAATTGTTTACGATACGTAATATTATTGGCAAATACTCACAATTTAAACAGCATTTATTAGCTTTTCTTTCTTTATCACACACATAACACTTAACTGTCGAAAAAGAGAAATTACCTTTATTTAATGAGGTTTTAGACTCATCGTCACCTCGAAAAGGAAGTTCCTGTTGCGCTAAGAAACACACAACATCAACTAATCTTTGAAAAACAGCGCGATTGTGTTCTACATGCATATTGTACTTAGAAATTTCGTCACTTAACTGTCGAGAAATAGAAGTTTCTATTCGCGTTTTACCAAAACTGCAGAACGAAATAACTGAATTCAAGTGCTTTTGAGAATTCAGATGTATTTTCATGGCACCAGCGAAATTATTTAAGTCATTATAACCTGAAGTATTCCAAGTATTCTTATCGTTTGAGAAAAATATGCAACACCAACAGAATAATTATTTATTTAAATGCGAGCAACCTACAATCCACTGCAAACTGAGCGATGAAACTGCCTACTATGTGATTTAGTTTTCTGAGAAATATTCAAATCAGGGGTAGGTTTAGGTGAAGTTACAAGATCATATTTATCTTTTAAACTCAAAGGTTTTACCTGGCTAAGTATTTTTCCACACATTTTAATCCGTCACAAGGAACAATTGCATGTGTTTCCGAATTCATTTCAAAGATACTTTAACTTTAATCACTTCAAAACCAAGTAAGTTACAGCAATAACTAATTATAACACTTTAAATGACAGAAAACTAAAAAAACAATCAAAACATAATCCGATAATCGCTCAAAGCAAATTTGAACTGATTATAGTACGCGCGTCATAGAAAGCGCCTCGCTAATACTCTGTACTCACACAAACTCACATTTTTTGTGTTTTTATAGGGAAAAGTAAAATGGAAGAGCAAGCCCGTAAATGCCTTTTGCGTTAGAGCGAGATCGGAGATCTGTCAGAATCGTTGCATCACTCGTGCGTTTCGAATTGCGACAAAAGTGATCATACCGCGAACCCAACCAACGCGCAACGTCACAATTATTATTCAATTGTCCTTATATGTTGTGACTATTTAATTTAGTCGGACTCGCGATTCATTTTTATCTCAATTTGGAACGCTGCGTAAGTTGCATAGTTGTATTAGCGTATCGTAACTAATGAATGAGTTTTCAATTACGCGCGAAGTTTAAAGTTTAGATTTTATTTTAAATAATTATTTTATTAAGTTCAATGACTTAGATGTTAGGTTAGTTAATTTTACCGCAAGCCGGGCTTTTTTGCTTGTATTGCTCGCACGTCCCTGCATAAAATCCCTTAAGCCTGTAAAATCTCACTAAACTCGCCAAAGAAGTAGTAAACTGTACTTAGACGGAAACCGGAATTTTCATCGCTTGTTTGATTTATATAATGAGTGGTTCGAAACACTGGCGTACTCTTCAAAAGCTAGTTCTGAGCGGCAATATCGTGATATTGGTAATGAACACTTTAAGATTAGTTTTTATGTTCCTAAAAAAAACAATGTGATAAAATCATATTCATAAAAACATATCTAGGTCAACACAATCTGAAAGCCAATTACACGAAGCACACATTAAAAATAAAGATGTAGCTCGCAAAGAGAAGTCGACAGAGAAAGAACTCGCCAAAGTATCAGATTAGTATTTTACATATAGTCGCCACTTCCGACTTTCAAAAAGTTCTTACTGCTCCATACGGTAAAATAAGTATCCTTTATTATAAACGCAAGCTTTCAGTATTTACTTTTACAATTTTTTATATGGCTGAATAGGAAGGTACTGGTTTCATGTGGCATGAGGTGCAAGGAAGACGCGGGGTATTCACCATGTTTTTTTTTCAAAACCTACCTGAAACTGGTAACAAAATTATTTCGGATTCAGATTCGGGTAATTTTAAAAAATACAAATACAAATACAAATCATTTATTTGTTTGAGTATGGGTAAAACATGAGGTGGTAAACTTAAAACAGTAGATCTTTGGACCATACCCTACCATTAGTGGTGTACAAATATTACTACTAAATAAAAACATAAAAAATTACATTTTTCCAAAATAAATTAATATACATACATTTCCATTAATATTATTCATTACAATTAATATTATAAATAATTTAGACAAACACAATTTTAATTATAATATTATTGAATTATTTAATTACATTTTTCATTCACATAATCTTTAATTGAATAATAGGCTTTATTTATGAGATACATTCTTAATTTATTTTTAAAGGTGACTAGATTATTTGCTTCTTTAATAGAATTGCGTATCTTATTATATATTCTGGGGCCCATACAAAATGCACGCTTGTCGAACATAACTGTTTTGTGGCTCATTGCACAAAGTGTACTGGCATGTCTAGTACTTTTTAGTGTTCTATATTTATGCAAATTATTTCTTACGTCTAAAGCTAATTCAAATATATACAATGATGGGAATGTCAATATTTTTAAATTAATAAAATGTGGTTTACAGGTATCTGTGGGTTTTAATCCACAGATCGCCCGGATACACCTCTTTTGGCATTTAAAAACTGTTTCTCAGTGCCGTTACCCCAAAACATTATACCGTATCTTAAAGTCGAACCAACATAGGCATGATAAGCAGATAGGAGTGCACTCTGATTAACGACTTTTCGAAGCATATACAAAGCATATGAATATTTACTTAACTTTGTACACACTTGTTCCATGTGTGTCTTCCACGTCATATTAGAGTCTATGTGTAATCCCAAAAACTTTGTAGTGTCTATTTTTTCTATGTTTATATTTTCATAATTTATCCGCAATGTATTAGATTTTGATTTTTTATTTTTAAAATTAATTATATACAGCGTGGCGATTAGGTTATCACATTAATTGAAGCCACATACTCTTTATTAGGTATTTTATCATATTCGGTTAAAATAATTTAATAATAAACAATAGTATACCCGTGGGAGATTTTTTTCCATTTTAATATTTCTCAACATCATGTATTGCATGAACTTAATCAGCTGACCAATAAAAGTAGGTCAAAGACCCGAGGTTGGTGAAGATACCTAGTTCACAACTTCAAACGTTGCCATTCCGTATTACCTACAAACTCTAAACTATCATTTTACAAACTGTTTACGTTTGAATTGTTTATGTTTCTTCTAATCATTACTACAAACGTAAACAATTCAAGCGAAAAATGTCCTTATGACTACTAACTGAAGGTGATTTTTGTGTGCTAAATTAAAAGATGTAAATGGACCGCATGGGAGGTGGAGGTATGAAAAAATATGCAACAATATTCTTACAATTGACGACTTAAGGTTTAAATCTCTATGCGCGATATCTTTGGTGTGTCCTATGCATGAGTCTAGTCCGCCGCCAGCCCAAAATACTTGAGGGATAGTTGACGAGTAAACTATCTGCGCGCCGGCCCTTCGTAGATATCTATCATTGTTATTTTGTGGAAATTGTTTTGTGTTAGTTTTATTTTTGTAAAATAAAGTAGATTAATAATACGATAGTATTATTAGTTGCACATTGTACTACATTAGTGAAAATAGTGTGTGTACTAGAAGTCATCATCATTTCAGCCGACAGACGTCCACTGTTGGACATAGGCCTCCCCTAAGTGTCGCCACAATGATCGATCCTGTGCGTCCTGTGCTGTGTGTACTAGAAGTACTTAGATGTTTTTAAATAGTGTAAATTTTAAAATTTAATTTGTGATTATTTCGTAAAACAATATCATAAAATACCTATGTTGTCAAAATGTTAACGTAGGTACTATCGCACCACGGGCGCGGGCCTACATCCACAAGTAGGTATTCATTCATAACTCGCGTACGCGTAGGTACGGCGCGTACTAGCCAGCGCCGTGGCGTTGCCGCTTTTACAGGTCAGTAAACTGTTATTATAAAGGATGTTTTATTTTTTACCAATTATAATGCTATTTATTTTGTTTGAAAGATTCATTTTTTTAATTTTAGTAAAAAAAAATATTTTATTATTTTAACGGAATAATAACAACTTGTAATGCCTGCTGCATCATTTAATGTGATAACCTAATCGCCACGCTGTATGTCTTGGATAGATTTATTTTAAGTTCATTTAAATTTAGCCAATTAACTATAGATGATAACGCACAGTATATCATATTCGTATGTGTTGGGGTCTTCAGATACAAACATCGCTGTACTATCGTCAGCGTAGAGAACCATGGGGTATTTGATGGACATGGGAAAGTCATTAATATATATTATAAAGAGCAATGGACCCAAGATGCTCCCTTGGGGTACACCTCTGGTAACTTTTATTGGTGTTGACAGGTATTTCTTTTCAACTTTAGTGATATGAGAAATGCTAGATATTTCAGTTTTTTGTTCTCCGTTACTTAAATATGATTTAATAAGATCTTTAGCATTTCCTCTTATTCCATATGCTTCTAATTTATTTCATAGCGTCTCGTGGTTGACGCAGTCAAAGGCCTTCATCATGTCCATATAAAGAGCTGTGACGTCTTTTTTGCTATCCATACCCTTTAGTACCGTTTCTAGGAAAGTGTATAGCGCGTTGTTAATAGATTTATTTTTTCTGAAACCCATCTGTTCTTCTGCAAGAATTTTATATTTTTCCAAATAGTTATACAAATTGTTATAAATTACTTTTTCAAAAACTTTCGATAATATAGGTACAAGAGAGATTGGTCTATAACAATTCATATTTTCTCTATCCTGTTTTTTAAATTATAATAATTACAATAGATAATTTTAATGGGAAGTCACCATCTTCAATGCATGTATTCATTATTCGGCATAATACAGGTGATATTATTTCCGCTACTGCCTTAAGCATTTTAGTGGATATCCCATCATAACCTGTACTGTTTGTATTTCTTAGTGATTTTATTATTTGATGAATTTCCTTAGGGCTACATGGGTTCATAAACAGTGAGTTTGAGTTATTATATGTAACTTTATTATGTATATTATTAGGAGTGATTTTATTTGGTACTTGAGACATAAAAAAATTGTTGAATTCATTGGCTATTGTAAGTGGGTCTGTGATTAGTCTATCATTTACATTTATTTTGTAATTTTTTTTAAACTGATGAGTAGCATTTGCTTTATAATTATTTAGTTTTCCATGTGGCTTTTGCCTTATTTTTTGAGTATAGTAATCGTTTTGAGATTTTTGGGTTAGTTTAATTATTGTTTTTAATCTTTTGTTGTATGTCTGGTACGTATATTTTAATTCATTGTTTGAATTTTTCCTGTACTTCCAAAGTAATTGACGTTTACGTTTGGAGCAAGCTCTAATACCTTTTGAGATCCATTGTAGTAGTTTGTGTATAGGAACTTTAACCTTTAATAAGGGAAAACAGAGATCATAGAATAAACTAAGTAGGTCGTGGAATTTGTTAAATGCGTCATCTGCCGTTTTTGCACTATAAACTTCCTCGAAGGAGAGGTTTTTGATGCATTCAACATATTTATATTTGAGGCGCTATAGTCACGTTTATACGTATACCAGTGTGTGATATTAAAGCTTTCTTTGGTTAGTACTTCGGTGTTAATAGTAGTCATAGTATTACAGTATGAAATTAAGTCTATTAGATCTGATATGACATATTGTAAACCTCTTTTATTAAGTGTACCGTAATGTGGGCTGTACGTATCAAAAGTATATGGTAAGTTAAGATTGGAATCTAGAACGTAAGCATAATTATTTGTTTGTGCATCCATATAGAGTAGATTATTTAAGGTCTCAACTCTGCTATTGAACATAATATTTACATTACTCATGTACTTAAAAGCTGGTAGGCATATTATAAAATTAGTGTGATTCAAATGCATAATTTTTTTACGAATAAGTACAACTAGTTCAGTGTAATTTTGAGTTCTTTGGTAATCCTCTTCTCCTAAAAAGAAAATACAGAAATCTGATTTCGTAAAGTTCTCTACTTTACCATCTATATTGTCTAGTATGAGTTCTAAATTACAATTCGGCTTACGATAGTGACAGATTTCATGACTGTTTAGTAGGCTGGTGCTATTTATTAATTTACATATTCTACTGCTATTTTCACTACTAAGAATGCATATTTTACGTTTTGTAGGCGACTGTTTTAGATTAGGGTTGATAGCATTGCTCGTGACTCTATTATTGAGAGAAGGAGGAAGAGAGACATCTATGGTTTCAGTTTTGCCGTCTTGATTTATAGAAGTATTACATCTGTTTGTGTATGTTTAGTTTGTCTTGATTGAGTTTTCTTGGGTGTTGTTGACTTTTGTTTGACTGGAGAGCTTGCAATGTTTATATAAATTATTTTTCCTTGATAAATCTTCATTACTTTGTTTCAAACTACTATTTTCCAAAGATAATATCTCAATTTCCCTAAGCGCGCTGTTTAATTGAGACGTCAACTCATCATTTTTTTTCTGCAATTTCTTTATTTGATAGTTCTCCTAATCTTCCGACATTTCTGGCACACTATTTGTTGTACAATTCAAAGTTGCGCTATTGCTGTCATCATGGTTTGATTCCGATCTTCTGCTGCGGTTGCGTCGGAATGTTATATTTTCCAAGTTCATGTTGGCAGATAATTTTCAAATGTTAATAGAAATACTTATTTTATTTCTTCAAAATAAAATAAAATTAAAAATCAACTAAGCCTTTTTTATTTTTTTTGTCTACCAACACTCAATTGAGTGTGGTAACACCATATAATTGTCAAAAATTGCTTCTAGTGGCTAATAGATGTCGCTGTTCGCAATATTTATACTGGGAAATATAATATTGATTTCTTGCAACACTATGATGAGTCTTGTAACACACGTTTTCAAAGTTCTGCTACTCAATACTAGGTGGTGCTATTATTAACTTATTAAGATTTTTTGAGTAAAAAACGGAATTTGTAAATGTTTTTTCTTGAAATTGTACACTCCCACTGTATTCTAATAATGATTTTTGGGTTACTGTGTTTGTTTAATGTTAATTAATGAAGATAAAGTTTTCTTGTTTTTCTTAATTACGTGAATTAACTCACTGTAATATAAAGTTCATAGATCACAGCTGATTTTGTTAATTACTCAACAAAAATACTGGATAACACTTTCACAGCTTGTTTATAAGTTTAGTTTCACTTTTACACACAGTTCATTACCCTAATATACAAAAAAAAACTGTTATTTAACTAATTTTAGACGAAGCACAACAAATACGATGTTTACTAGAGCACGCCATCTAGCGCATCTTTATAATACTAGTTTTTATTTTTGTACTGACTTTCAAAGACGTAAGTAAAGTTTATCTTTTTAAGTTTATGAAAGAGGTTGTTGTTAAGTTGATAAGGAATCTTTGGATGAATAAGTAGAGAATTCATAATAATATTTTAAGTTTTTTCAGAGATTTTGTTTGTTGTTTTTATTAGTTTTTTTTAAATACTGTTTACTTTGAATTATAAGCATTTGGATGATAAAGATTTTATTGGATATTGTAAATTAAAGCTACTATAATAAAATACTATTTTAACGAAAATACTATTGATAAATATTTTAAGTTTTTTTTTGTCTGACAGAGAATGTCTATTTGGACTATTTATTATATTTTGATTATGAAATACAATATATTTTAGTATAATAGATGATGTTTTATTTAAATTTTCCCCGTTTATTAACGATGCTATTGCACTTACGATATGAATTAACATTTTTGTTCCATTGTATATTATGGTAACTGTAACCTACGACTAAATATCATTTTATTAGTTCCAAAGTAACTTATTGTACGTGTAACATCTAAAAAAATATCGACGTAAAGTATAGTAAGTACTACATACAACCAAATAGCACTGATATTTTCTATAGTAGAAATCAGTAAGTGACTTTTAAGAAATTCTAATAACAAATTCAATAATCCTTTTTGAAGATAATATTCCATTCCTAAAAATATATCTTTATGCCAATTTTGGTTCCTAAATTAGGTTATTTGACTTCACTGTCATCAATAAACTGTTTGCATACCTTCTAATTGCGATACTGTAAAGTTGATCAAATACAGCTACGATATTATACGTAGAAGGTGTTGAATTTATTTTTCATGATGAACTCAAACAATTTGAATAAATAATGGTTTCAATATAAAATTTTAACATTACCGTAAAACGGGGTGAATAGAAACAAAACTTTAGTTTTGTTTTTCACGTTGACACGATATTATCGGCTTCTAACAAAATATCGACTTTTTGAAATATCAATTCATTAATAAATTGATATAGTTAAATGCTGCAAAAAATATTCAAATATCTTGAAAATAACCTTTGAAGTTTTGTTTCTATTCATACCTGAGTTTCTATTCACCCCATTTTACCTTTACCTTACTTAGACATAATTACATAAAATAACATTTATTCTCAAGTTGAAAAATATCTGTGCGACGAGCAACATGGTTTCCGAGCAAAAAGATCAGTAAATACAAATCTCCTTACCCTAGTAGACTATATATCAAAACGTCTAGACCGTGGTGGTCAGGTGATGTCTTGTATTTTGATTTCTGGAAGGCGTTTGATAGAATTTCCTCGCTCCGGTCTATGGCCTCAACCAAGGCCCGGCGCGAGAGAGATCCCACAAGTCCAGGCAGGTTTCAAGTTAAGAAAGGAACACAAGAACAAATCCTCAATATAAGACAAATCAGTCTTACGAATTCAACACCTCTTTCGTCATGTGCTTCATTGGTACAGTAAGGCTTTTGATTGCGTCGACTGACCAAGCCTGCGGAAGATTTTATAAGAACTGGGAGTGCCGAAGCACCTCACGGCTCTCCTTCAGTCACTTAAAACCATAACCACCAAGGTAAGGTCAACAACTTACTCACAATGCCTTTCAAATTTAAAAAGGGAAAGAAAAGGATGCATATTATCACCCATACTTTCAACATATATGGATGCATTCTAGTAAACACATCGAGTTTGGGCTAATTAAATTCTTAACCAGTTCTAAATATTTTTCATAATGACAAGGACTTGATGCTAGAACTGGGACCACCTCCCAGTTCCCTAATGGAACCCTGGAACTCCTACTAGTAAACACGTCGAGTTTGGGCTTTTTTTTTTTTTTTTTTTTTTTTTCTCGACGGGGAAAATCATCTTTGACGAAACCCGCTCTTGGGTGGAGCGGGAGACAGTGTCAGACTCTTACTGACTAAAAACCCCGCGCCGTTCCTTCTAGCCTTCATACCGGGGCACGAGCTCCCTTTCGGACAACCCTGTCCCCAGTAGGCTTCGACCCAGCTGGGCCCCTCCTGCTGCTGACAACTCCTTGAGGCGCGCGGGAACAGTGCGCGCCGACGTCGAGTTTGGGCTCATTAGACTCGTCTTAACCAATTACATATTATATTTTATATGGATTTTATGCGTCGGGGGTTTAAAAAAAAATTGCTAGTATAGTAGCAAAAGATTCATTTAGACCATTAGGATCTAGACATAAAAACATTAACGCTATTAAATCTATTTTTAACATATTAGTTCACTGTAAGCCGGAGTCTAGTGCATGTGTCTAGAATCCCTATGAAAAGAAATACACAAGTTCTCACTATTCTCTCGAGGTTAGAAGAAAAAATTACCAAATCATTAAAATATTTCACGGGAAAATAGATGCTCCTGAATTTCACGAAGAGCTTTGCCAACTGTTTGCTCCGATTATATAGCCGTAATCGGAGGCACCGACTGTTTGCTGTTTCTGGGATTCGTACTGTCCGAGCCCAGTCTCCTATCCCTAGTGCGATCTCCGCGCTCAACGCTCTATGCTAAACCTGATGTGATGTGTTCGCGGATGAATAGAATTTTGTCCGTCTGTCTGGAATTCTGAGAGATGAGTGTATCACTGCCGTGTCTAGGTACATATATCTCATAGTTATTTTGTACATAATTTTCAAAAACATGTCTTTAATTAACCAAACAGACACCAGGTGAGTAGCGCTCTATAGAGCTATATACATTTTGTTGGTGGCGGCAACCAGTGCGCCACCATAGTGTCCCCGTGAAATATGGCCCTTATTTACACTAGAAGAAGGAATGTTTAGTGATGCAACTTACGGAAACGAACGTCGAAGTTTGATTAAACTGAGCCAGCAGATCTTGGACTTGTATTTGCTGTGAAGAACCCTATAATATGAACACATTGTTATTTTTCATAATATCTTGTGAGAATATTTCAGTCAAGGATTTGGCAAAAATGTACAGTACCTCTATATGTGCATCTAGTATCCGGAACAGCTCCGGACTCACTGATGACTTCAACAGCAGACGACCATTTGCGTCTTCTGCAGCCTTCTTTTCGTACAAGTACGTTTGGTATTCGCTCTCACACTCCAGTTTTTTTATATTTTGCTTGTACAGCTCGATTCTAAAGAAATATTGATAAGTTCAGTCATGTAATGCTTTTTTACATAGAAGTAAATGGGTGTGTGTTAGCGTGTAGTAGCTATTGTCTAATATCAAATAAGCGATCTCCAATTAACCGTATAGTCGGGATGATTACCGGATAGTTTGGTAGACAGATCAGGCGCGATAATGCTCAACACTAGACCATGAAATTAAGAGCCACTGTATCACTATTTAGTTTTAGATTATTGTCATCGCTGTGCAGGCTCAACTCACATTTGTATTGCTTGCAATGTGAATATTTTTTAATTGCATTGATTTAGGTGATATAGCTAGACTATAGATTACATAGCCATTGCAGCATAGTGCTTGCAAATTAAAATACTGGTCCGAATTATTTTTGTCTCGTTATTTTACTTTACTTGTTATATCGCACAGCATTTTATTTCCAGTTCAAACCCGCGGATAATTAACCTTTCAATTCTTTACCGTTATGTTAGTTTTCACTAAAGTATAAACCGTACCATTTAACTTGAGGTTATGTGCGTATTTATAAAATTTTGCATTATGCAAGCAAATATATAGACATTATTACATACTGAACGCTAAAAATTCGCTTCTCAAAATATTATAATTGGAATCAGAACGCGCTTCGCTTATAAACACTCGCCGATTCATGACCACTCTCATACTTCATCATATCAAACACAAATTCCCGGTAAAATAACACAGCGTCAATTATTACTTAAATATATCTCAAATTATATCATGCGTACAAATTAATATGGAGAAGAATCTTATCATTTCAAACCTGAGTTCCCGCTGGATACAATTTTCGCAGACGGTTTCGTTAACTTTGGAGCACTCAGCTTTCCTCGTTTTGCTTGGCCCGGCTGGGAACAAAATAAATACGCGCCAAGCAAATAACATTAGCTATCCTAAGTTTATCTTATAATTATAAAAGTATGAGCAAACTGCATTAAACATAGTTAATTGTAAAGCGGTTAAGAACTTGAACTTTGACAAACAACTTGTTACAAACCAAGGACCACTAAATATTATTGTAACATATCCTCTTAAAATCGTTTATTTCACGTTGATACTGGAAATCATTATAAATAAATGAACTTCTAAATCATGTTAGAAGTCTATTTTTTTAGTCCTCCTTGGTCTATTAAACCTCTGCATGTAGAAATTCAAATGCATATCTGATTTTAGACAAAACCAATTTTTAGAGCCTGCTTTAAAGCCTCAAATACTTGTTTTTATGATTATTCTTATTCTTGGGAGTCCAATCGGATACTTCTAAACGTAGTAATTTACATAGCTTCAACAATCAGGAAGCTTTACTGGGCTTATAACATAAGTTTGTTCTATGCTAAGGAGACATAGTTCAACAGCGCTGACGCGGGACGCTAAGGAACATGTTGCGGCCACTACATTAAATTAACGTTAGAAAACCAGAACCGAAATGTTTTTATCAGGGTTTCGTGCCCGTGTTCGAGGGTAACCAACGAAATGAAACCAAGGGAATCCTCCGCTGTCAGTTCGTTACTCTGTCTGTCAGCAGGCCCTATCTCTTGAGCCGTAAAAGGTACTTCTATTGCCACTATAAAATTATAGTTATAGAAATATTACAAGAAACGTGATTTTTCGATATTTTAGCTTTAGTTTTAGCTCTATTATAAAAACGTAATTCAAAGCGAGCAATGTTCACATTAATACATAATACTGACCCCATTTTTTTTTTTTTTTTTTTTCAAAAATTCATTTAGGACTCGCATACGAAATGCGAGCCGAAATAAATTTGACTAATGTTAATTTTCAGTTGTTTTTGTTGTTGACCCTCCCAAGCTTTAAAAGTTATGTGCGTTCTGTAAAGACTAACCGTACAATCCCGAGGTCCAAAATCAGATACAAACATCCCATTTCAAGTTTGCTTAAGTTCAAATATGCACTTCCTATTAAAACTAAGTACCTATTGTGACTTTGTTAGTGTTAATTTAAATGTGAAATTACGCAATTGCAAATTAAAATGCATTTATGTTTAATGTGTTCAACAAATCTATTGCTTAAGGGAAAATGGCACATCAAAATAGCATGTGAATAACATATTTTATGTGAATAAAAAACGATTATAAAAATACGCAATTGTATAGAAGTTATGTTCATAAATTTATGTTAAATGGATGCGATGATTAGGTAAACGCTCAAGTATCTCAAGTACTTATCTTAGTCCTTCATATTTTAAAAATAATTTTATGAAAATAGCAGTCTGTCACTTTAAAGTAGTAAGAAGACAATAAGAATATACTGTTCCTGAACTTATGGCTTCAATATTACCAAATATAACCAGACCATACTGGCATTTTTTGTTGGCTATAAAGCCAGAATGTTTGAAGCAGTTTAAAAGCAATATGAACGCAATTGATGACATTGAAGTATGATAACCTACTAGAAGTGGAAACTCTCTCCAAATTCACCGGTTTTAGCTATGGCACTTCACGCATATAACTTTGTCTATTGATTTGTGTGTACATCAAGTCTTATGCTCATATCATTTATAATCGAATCAATACAGCATAATCAAATAATGTGAAGTATAATCCTGCAAAAAGAAATCTTTTTCATTAAGGTTTTCTTTCCTGCACCAAGCAAAAAGCTGTACCAATTAATATTAAACATAGTTTAAACCATCCCTAAACCTTTCAATCGTGGTAATTAAAAACACAATAAAAAGACAATGGGTGCTTTTAATGAATTAAGGTGGTGCATCACAACTCACATTTTCACTGTTTTTCATACAACCGCTCATAACTGATTATGAAGTTATTACACATTTTTCATTAGATATTTTGGATATTAGCTCACAGTATCTTGTGGATATTAGCTAGGTTTCTTAAGAAACCAATTTCTAAATTTGTGTAAAACTAATCCAGTAAAAACCTCTGAAAATGACCTATTTTGTATGAACTTTGACACTTCATAATTTGCCTAAAAATCAAAAAAGTAATCCTCTAGAGACCTTGCACATTTTATTAAGATTCTAAATGACGACAACTTATTCCAAAAACTTTTAAGGGTTTAAAAAAAACAGCTATATCCTGGAGCAAGTTTTGTGAAATTTTCGAGTAAATATAATAAATAATCTAATAGAGTTTCCAGGCGTTATCTCTCTTTTTTTGCGTTGCATTTTCGTCAAACATCGCGTTGGATTGCATTAAATGAAGTAACAAGCTTTCAAACCATTTTCGATGTTTACGATAAGCGAGTGGAGAAGGACCCTCTTAAATCAGCTTTCTAATAAAATACCGCATTGAAATGAACATTCTTTTGGGAGCTATGATGCCCGTCTGGCACAGAATGACGAAAGCTTTAAATTATTAGGACACTAGTTGACCGCCCCGCCTTCGCCCAATCGTTTTATTTGTCTAAATGCCTAGTAAAAAAGTTACTTAATGGAACGTTGTGGATAACTTTTGAAACCAGAATGATATTTTTGTGTTTATTTTCTTATAATTAATATAATTTTTATTAAATTTAGTTAATTTATTTAATTATCTATATGTTTACCATCAATTACATGTAGACTTCCGTTCATTAGAAATAAGGTTTCCACATAAGTAACGGGCCATTTTTTTTGAAAAACGCCCCTATACAGAACAACAAATTAACCCATACACACCAAAAAACTAAAACTGAACCAAGTTCATGACCAAAACATATCTAAGTTACTATTTATTTACATGTATTTTTTGAAATAAGCACCTTATAATAATAAAAAATACATACATAGCAAAATTTTTAAAATTTATCATTTAACTAAACCAAGAATTAGCTAAAATATCCAAAACAATATCAGTAAGCTATTTTCAAAGATAGGCAGCAGTTAAATCCAACTAATGCAAGCATCCTAAACCAATTTGATGGACCACTCATTTTCAAATTCCTATGTATTATATTTTCAAAAATACCTAGTCACCCTATTCAAACAATACCACCCAGAAACAATGAATTTAACTAAAAACATTCGCCTTCGTTATCTTGCAGTTTTTTCCAACAAACCCTGCCCTGATTATTACGAACACAACAAAATGATAATTAGCCAAATAGATGCAGCTGTTCTGAATTAATGCACTTACGTGCACATACTTTCGACAATTAACGTTAACTTATCGATATCGATAGGTATCTATCATGACAGGTAACATATACTGTTTTCACTCGCTCGTCCAGTCTATTGCCTACTGTGTCTTCAGAGGACACTCGCATATCAGTCACACTATAATCGCCGCCATGTCGTTCGTACAGCTGCGACGACCTCACAATGCACCAACTGCACACTTCTTTTGTAGATAATGAAAACGTAAAATTCTGTTCTGCCGAGTCCTAGTATATTATTTTATTCTATCACCAATAATTTTCGCAGCGCAATCGAAACGATGGCTTATTTAGAAAACATTTTGATAACCTGGATTGCTTTGTTCTAATTTAGGTAGTATTCTCATTTTTTTTTTGAAAATACATATAATATAGCTTATGTTACTCGGTGAAGATGTAACTTTCTAATGGTGAAGAATCTTTATTTTTTAATTATTAATGGTAAGATTGGTAAGTAATTTTTTTTTGAGTAAATCGTAACATAAAAACCAAAAATCAAATATAACATGTAATGTCATAATTTTGTCAGCTAATTAAAATTTGACCTTGTGTTAGGCCAGCCTTAAAATAATATTCTATTGTACCTACTACCTAGTGACAGTACTGCTATTTACAACCAATTCAAGTAAAATGTGTAAATTGAAAGGAAATATAGGTAAGACTTATGTTTATGCAATTTGTTAAATTTTTTCAATTTATTTGAATCTTTTTATTAAATAAATAGTCATTTCGGATTTTTGATGACAAATTTTGAAAATACGAAAATGTAGTTTTTTATCTCATAAAACGAGTTAATAGGCTCCTTTACCACTTTGCCCTAACACTTCATAAAACACTACAGTGCGTTTATGAAGTTCCTTCGCCGTAATGTTGGCTGTCTGTCTACAGAAAAATGAAAACAAAAAAGAAAAGAACTGCCTACTCTAGCAAAATTGTTGCCTGAAATGCGAAACGTCCATTTTAACGGTAGTTGCAACACTTTTTGGAGAATTTATTATGAGAATATATATTGAAAAAATTGCAGGACAATCGAAATGGAGCCCAGCATCCTATACTTTATTCAAAAATAGTTTTTACAGTTTCCAAAAGAAAAAAAAAAGAAAATTAAAGGCAATTGTTAAAAGTAACGAGTTTTCACTTAATCTCCCTAATATTGCCAACATTACAACGAAGGAACTTCTTAAGTGAAACGCACTGTACCTTTATACAATGAGCAAACATTTGAAAGAATCTTGATTTTCTGGCATTTTATTAGGGATGACAAATTTGTGAAAACTGACATCTAGCCAAATGTGACAATACTAATTAACAATAAGTAAGCAAGTTAGTAGATCAGAACTCGTCAGAAACAGAAACCTCTGTTGTACGCACAAAGCCTAAACTGATCAAGTAATAAAATAGTAAAAAGTATATTGAATTTCACAGTAAATCCATAATTATATTTTAGGTATGCCATAGTATACTGTGCTAGTATTCGCGCATGCTACAAGTTTTTTTTGGATTTTAATGTTTCTTGAACTTAATATTGAAAATTATTTCATTTTTGATTGCTTTTCGCTGAGCAATTATTAACTCCTTTGAATTTAAATGAGCTTATTTGCCCCATCCTTCAATAGCAATAAGATTTATACCAATGGACTCTATGTTTAGTTTATGTATTTGATTTCAGAATTAACATTACAACTTATTTACATAAATTAATATTATAGTCATTTGTTACAATTTATCACTGACAACAGTAGTTTAATTTCTGCCTTGCACTTAAATGTTTGCATGAAATCAGGTATACATAATTAATGATTTTATAATAGTACCACTAATGTATAAAATTAAATTATATCACATTGGTTATATCTTATAACTATAGCTAGGTGGAGTAAATTCCCAATCTTCAGTACCCATTTTCCTTAATTGGCTTGGTAAAATAATGCAAAAAAATCAGTTTATTAATACATTAAGATAATTACCCTCAGGAGGCCCCGCAGATCGCTTGTATGCACCATTTTTGGTAGTTGTAACATTTGCAGGCAATGGAGGCGGAGGCCTACTTGCATCAAACCTGTAATGTTAAGTTAGCAAATTACTTATTCAATCAAAAAAATCTTAAATAATGCACAGTATAAATTGCTGCATCTTTATAATCATCAACCCATAATGGTGTTAATTTTTCTAAATATTCATTCTAAATTAATATTTATTACATATTAATTTATCAAGTGCAAGTCTGATATATTAATATGTAATTAAAGTAATTAATAACAACTTACATGGGCGGTAGTGGTGGTGGTGGCTGATTTATAGAAAACGTCGGAGTGTTGAAGGGAGGCGGAGCTGTAAAAGAAAATATAATTTGAAATCAATTTCACAACTCAAAACATAAACTATCACTAATGTGAAAAAATATGAGCGTTCTAATTAACATAGTTAAAAAATGGCAATAAACTTTATTTATTAGGAGAACCAACTGCTACAACAAAATGATAACAATAGTATAATAAACATACAGCCTACAACATACGGGTTCTCACTGGTAAAAATAGTTAAAATAATAGAAAGCTTACGATCACTAAAAGCACATAAAAAAGAACATAGTTAAACATAATTAAACATCCCCTAAAGTACAATCAGCACTATGCACTTTTGAAAAATTTGGCACTGAGTGCGTCCAGAATAGGTTATAACAAAATAAAAATATAAATCTGGCAAGTAATTGCACTGCACAAGTTAAATAAACAAACCAAAAACCATTAGACTACAGAAAAAAAAAGAAATCATTTATTTGGTTTACACAAAGTGATAGTACAGTAAAAACCATTTATTTCACTATCAAACTCATCCTCATATTTATTTAATTACTAGCCTCCTCCACCTTACTATACCTTACTCTACCCTACACTACGATATTGTTTTTTCCATAAGAACTTTCTCCTCTCAATAACAAAAAAAAGAATTAGCTAAACCAATTAAGTTGTTCTCGAGATTTGGCTTAGCAACACATTTAGCAATTCATTTTTATAGGATAGATAGATAGTAACAAGTGGTGGTAGTTACATTTTTAGAATCAGATCAGTACTTCCCAAAAACATCTTTTAACCCTTCAGATACCGTCAATTAGAGACACAATAGTAAGACAATAGATGCGCGGCCACCGGTGGTCGCTTGGGGATTCATGAATTAATGATGGGACCACATTTGTGGGTAACTTCACAAGGCAGTTTTTGCCGAAGGTTCGTGTCTTTTACAGGCAAGTTACCATTATTACTCGCAATAGTGTGGTGGTTTGTCGCCTTACAAGCAATTTTAACAAAAAAGTCAATCTATATCTATTTTCTACAGGTACTTAAAAATAAAAATATTCAAAATAATGTTACTCAATTTGTTAAAAAATCAATAAGATTAAAACCATATCACAATATCTACTATGAATCAATTTGCATATAATTAAAACAGCCAGTCAGAAATGAAGATATCCATAGGAGAACCAAGGTTACTGACAAAGCTTGAAGAATTACCAAAATTAAGTGGCAATATGGTTTGTGAAGAACATTGTAATTTATTTATAATATTAACTGTTCGCTTTTATCCTTCTTTTTTTAAATTACAGTGCTTGTCAAACCAAATTCTTTGCTTTCACCAGTAAAAAAAAGTTAATTTTTCTAAATGTGAGGTACATAATAACCACTAGCTACAAGATCTAGTAATCTTGATGAAATGATTATTCATTTTCACTGTGCAATATCTGGATTGAAACAAATAAAGAAAGTAGTTTTTCTAGGGCTAGGACTAGGAAAATACCTGAGAATATTGGTGGAGTCATCCTAACTGGCGCAGCTGTGGTAGTCGGTGGCGGCGGTGGCGGTGGCGGAGGGGGCGGTGGCGCTAGAATTGGAGGCAGAGGTGCTGGAAGTGGTGGTTGCGGCGCGGCTGAACTCGGCAGCGGTGGAGGCGGAGGCGGAGGCGGCGGTGGGGCCTGTACCATGTACTCGTTCATATACATATTTATCGGCGCATTGGACATGGCTGCATACCTTTCGGCCAAAGCTCTAGGTATCTGACCAGTAGTCAAAAACAGGTTTTGCTCTTCTCTCGTCGTATGCAAATATGTGCAGTCTGGTCTAGTACAACCTGTTCTGTTCTGATAATCGTGGCAAAACTTTAAAATATCTTTCATAGATTCTACATCTAACTCGTGACGAAATCTGCACTGAGCTCCTTTTGTACAGATACCCCACAGAAAGTCACGACATTTTTTATTTTGTTGGTCGGTCGCTGTCACAGTGGCATTTCTAATCCGCGGGTCCGTTGGTGCCGTAGATGCCGTCGTTGATGGCGCTGTCTGTTGCGGTAAAGGCGGCTGGCGGCCATTTTGTTCATTATTGTTACTCATGAACTGCAAAACAAACTTGTCGTTTGATAATCTGTACAGGAAACCATGTAACTAAACATGAACATAGTTTAAAATACATACCGTAGTTGTATACAATTACTACTTTCCTGTTATTTCACACAAAATAAGTTACCTATCGAAATAAAAAGGTACCACCACTTCCAGCATTACAGTCTCATGGTCTTTTTACACCCTTCATATTGTTTTCGTGGCAAACATAGTAGTGCGCGCCACTGCGTTGTTATAATAATTAAAGTCTAAGTTACCCCAATGCAAAAAGCACTGTATTACTCATAATACTACGAGTATTGGTTTATCCAAAAACAGTACTCTGTGGGTTTGTCTGTTTCGTTCGGTTCGGATGCTGATTGTTTCAGCTATAAAATAGTACTCTGTGGCTAGTGCTGCCAACCCTGCCATAGAGTATTTGGTAAAACTGTGGATATGCTTGAAAAAAACTATAGAAAACTGTTATAATACCAAATTGAAAAACAATAAATCTACATCTTTATCTTTTTATAATATAGTATTTTTAATGATATTATTAAATAAAATATAATAATGGGAAGAAATTAAAAAGAAAAGAATCGTGTTATCATAAAAATTTCAATAAAAACTGCGAAAAGTTAAGAACTATCATTGAAGTGCTTGTCCAGTATGTACTTACTATTATAGCAAGGAAAGGTACCTTACCTATGCATAAAAATGAGATAGTAGCTGCAAGAACAATACAAAAAACAATAAGATACAATGCGTTCCAAATGAGAATAGGATCGATGGCCATGTGTTGATGTCACGATTTACTGTCAAATCGAAGGAAGAAATTTTTAAACTTTAATTAATTTACCAAAAACTTAATTTATTTTCAAACTTTGAACGAAAAAAGTTTAATCAGAATCCAGTTTTTCAATTAAACTCATCTCCGAGTTATTCAATTTTGACAAAATTTTCCTCAAAACAATTTTTATTATCTGATTTAGCGTGTGAGGTACCTTTTATTGTAGTTATAGAGTTTTCATCAAGTTAGGTAATGCTCGAAAACAAGCGTTCTACCGCGTGTACGGACTACGCAGCAAATAAAAATAGATGGCACCAGCGTGATAAATAAAAAAACTGTAGATTTCGCTTAATTTCGAGGCCTAAACTAAAAACTGAGAGAACTTCCAAAAAACTGTAAATCACAGTTACAGTTAAAACTGTAGGGTTGGCAACCCTGTCTGTGGCTAATTGCTGCTGTTGCCACAGACTAGACTACTATAGTCTGTCTGATGAAAACGTAACATGGAGTTTAAAAAAAAATTAAAGTGGCAACATTATTTTGCCGCCAAAATCACGTCTAAGTCTATGATTGCAATTGTCAGTTTTTTTGAAACAGATATTTATTTATCAACAATAACTGCTTTATCATGGGTAAACAATATAAAGTTATGTGCGAAAGCTGCTACACACTATCTTCAGTGAGTTTAAACAAAAACAAGAAGAGAAAGAAGTTGTTTTCTAAGAAAAACAACAACGTTTATATCGATCTTGGATTTTTAAGTTAGTGTGACATTATAATCTTGATCATTGTTGACTGACCACTAGATACTTTTACGGTATGAATGATGATACTTCTTATGTTTATAGATAATCTTAAAAATATGCAAACTTAGTTTAAAGACTTTTTCTCCATACTTCTCCAAATTTTTTCCGTTGAGTGGAAAAAAATTGGAGAAATATGGAGAAAAAGTCTTTAAACTAAGTTCTGAAAATACATATCTTCACTGATGTCCTGAAGATTGCTACAATACGTTTATGAGCAGTCGAGATGTGATGAAAGATTTGCCTCCGCCTGGTAGACCATCAAAGTCTTCATCAGTAGCGTAAAAAAGAAGAAAATAGTAACTAAAATCCTCGTTCAAGTTTGAGAGAGATAGCTGCTGAACTTTCCATGTCTCACGAGTCGATCCGTATCATTTGAAATATTTACTTGAGTATAAAACATGTTCCCATTTGACTTAAAGATTTGAATTTTTTCCCTGCTAAAACGAATCGACTCCAATCCAACAATCTTGAAGCACATTATTAGTGTTGGCGAGACGTGCTGAAGTTGAAATCATGTTGACTATTTTATTTGACTGTCGCGGTGTTATGCTCTTCGTATTCTTGCCGGAAGCTCAAATTGTAAATAAAGAATATTATATACGGCATTTGAGAGAACAGTTAAAATAAATTTTGAATAATAACTAACATTTTGTGTATTATTAACCTTTATCATACATCTACCAAACTACTACACAACTTTAAGTTCTTATACAACTATTGTACAATCGTCAAATATAAAAAAAATACTCAAGTATCAAAACTTTTTTCTCCTACTATTTCAACAATACCATATTCAAATTTTTGGGTTTCAACCTCCTTTTCTCAGGTCACGCTTTCAGTAGACGGACTCTGACTATGGGCTTAAATTATTAAAAGTACTTTGTGGTTTTCTTTGTGAGTACTCGAAGTTCTTTGTGAGTACTCTGTGTATGTGATAGGCTTGTTGAAAAATATCGATACACCAATAAATCGATATTTTTTTGCATAAAGCGCCGTATGCACCATCCATCTTAACCCTGCAGTGGTCGCGCCCCTAAAAGTTTCATGAGTTGTCGCGTGGACTACATACGTAATCCATACACAAATTGAAAAATCAAAAGATTTATTCATAAACTATTTATTTATGAAATGAAAATATAAACAGTACAGTTTTCTTAATTAAATATAATTATCACAATTTAATCACAAGCTCTGTGTTACAAATAATTAACAATATTAAAAAATCTCCTCTAACATGGATCAAAAATCACATGGATTGTTCTTATTGAGATCAAAATTTATAAAAATGGCAAAACTAATATCTAATTGTTATTTTCTGCACAGGACAGACACATAATCTTCAAATGATCCCCACATACAAACTTACTGCACTTGGTGCACATCTTTCTAGTGCTTTTATTGCGCGCTCTTCCACAGTCATGGCAACGGCGCACAACATTGCTCGATGTTCCTTCCGAGGTAGTGGGTTGAGTTTCTGCATTCGTAATACCAAGAAAATCTTTTATTTTGATTGTTAGAGTTCTTGGCAACAATTAATTTTCAAGTCTCTTCTGCGCCAGTGGTTTCATCAATGCCAGAGACAAGTCAATAAGAAACTCACGTCGGCTCACAGGTTCATAATTTCTGTTTGCTGTGTAAATGCACAATGCATTGAGTGCACTCAGATTCAGCAAGCGGAAGAAAAATGTAAGAGGTCATCTTCTTGAGTTTCTCGCAACATCATACATGGAACACATTTTATCCACCAGGTCGACTCCATTCTTAGTTCTATTGTAGTAAGTTATAACTTCTTCTTCTTTTCGTTTCTATGCTCTCAAATTATACTTTTTCTGAAGTTATAACTTCTGGCTTTCGACTACCAGAGACACCTGGTATGTCTTGCTCTTGCTCGGGTTCCGATTGACAGTCTTCCTCTTCTAAATTGTCAACTTCTTCGTCGGAGCTTGATCCAGCTTTATAAACATCATTTCTGACATCAGCTTCAGCCAGCCACGACTCAATCAGTGCATCACGTGTATTGTCCATTTTTTTTTTCTAAAAACTAGCATCATATTTCAATAATCTGACAAAACAAAACAAAATAAGGTATTATTTATCTAAAATAAACAAAAACATAATAAATCAACGTAAAAAAAATACTTACGTAATTGGTCGCGCGGATTACACTTGTAGTCCACACTCTTTACTGAGCTCCTGTGACACAACCCCTGGAGCCCTACGCTTGCGAGGACTACGAGCGCGTCGCTCAATCATTCATTTGAAAGTACCTGGAGGCGCCACAAGTTAGCGCAAATCGATTGTTAGAAATCATCGATTTTGTATAGGTGGATTACATATGTAGTCCACGCGACCACTCCAGGGTACGTATGTACGTCCCGCCATGGCCACGTTGTACGATGTAGGAGGATGGGAGGATGTAGCATGGTAGCATAGCACCATCGTGCACGCATCCAGCAAATTGGACGTCACAGATTATACATACGTGTAGTCGAATGATTATTCTGAGAGAACGTGTTTTAGTTCCTTTTAATAAAATATTGTGCACTACGTGGTTGTATGATCTTCTTTCATTCCAAAATTTAATTAGCATAATTTTTTTTGAAGTTGTGTTGTCGTACAATAACACCTTGTGTTTTTGCACTTAACAATACTGATTTGATTGCATTTTTTTTCTAATTAAACGAATTTAAATAAAAACTTTGTACTTCTTGGTTGTATAATCTTTTCATTTCAAAATTTTATTGGCATACGATTTTTTTGAAGTTGTATTGTTGTATAATCACACCTTTGTTGCACCTGGTAGCCCTGATTTTATTGTTTTTTTTTTCTAATATAAAACATTTTTTTTTTACAAAATCTTTGTACTTCTTGGCTATACGATCTTTTTATCTCAAAATTTCTTTGGAATATTTTTTTTTTGTAATTGTTTTTTGTACGATCACACCTTTTTCGCACCTAGCAGTCCTGTCCTGCTATACAGCAAGCCTACGCACGATCCAGCACACTTAATTTGCATGATGTTCGTAGTGGTGGGAGAGCTTGCTGGATCGAAAATCCATCGTGCACGTCCAGCAAGCAATTAATAATAATTATTGACTAACGTCAAGCCAGCAATTAATAATAATTATTGACGTACGTCAAGCCAGCAATTAATAATTATTATTGACGTACGTCAAGCCAGCAATTAATAATAATTATTGACGTACGTCAAGCCAAGTTGTACGCACGGAGCTTTTGCATTGTGCATGGCCTTGGTGGGACGTACAGCAAGAGGGATGGTGCGTAAGGCGCTTTATTCAGACTGGTTTAGTCTATGGTTCGACGTATCGCGTAGTGTACAAAGATATTTTTAGATTCTATATCCTACTACTAGATTGATTACGCCTCAAAAGCGTCCTGAAAAGGAAAGTTACAAAGAGTCCTGTCATCTCGTTCTACTGGTGTGTCCATACACTAGCTACATAATATAAGAAAATTTTGCTCTATAATAAAGTAGTTAAAGATATTTTAACCAACTTCCCAAAAGGAGGAGGTACTACGTTCGACTGTTCGTATGTTTTTTTTTGTGTGTTTGTTCATTGAATACTCCGCCAAATGTGGACGGATTTTCAATTCTTTTTTTGTTCGAAAGTAGATAGTTCTGAGGTGGTCCCATTGTCATCAAATTAGGATATGATGATGGGATCTTGGAGAAATTGAGGGCAACCCTCAAATTTTATAGGCTCACTTATTGTTTTTCGCATATTTTATGAAGTATCTTGTGTATTTGCGTATGGTCGTCATCATATCAGGTAGCTGGACTGATGATGGAAGGTAAAACTCGTCCTCCAACAGTAATAAGTTACTTACTCGAACAGGCAAGGACTGGTTTAGTAAATTGTTTTGATGTTTGATAGGGCATTTGCCACATTTGGTCTCATGATCATCAAGTCATGACCTGATGCTGCAGTCAGGATAGTCTGCAGAGTACCTAAGTCCTCGACAACTAACAGCAGATATATCGAGTTTAGGTTCATTGAAAAGGGCTCGATGTGTGGATAATCGTACTGCTAATAAAGAACACCGAAGTACATAGAGACCTGATGCTGAAGCCAGGAGCATCAGGAAAAGTACAAACCTTGAAATTACAGCACCGTAGTCGTGTTTGGGCTCATTTTAAACAGGACTAAATTTTAAGTTCATTGCAATGTTGACATAAATCTGGCCTGATGCTACAGCCGGGATTATCAGCATCTAGTCTAACGACTGATTGAAAGATTTACCTTTCGGCTTCATCATCAGATCAGTTCGATATATCCTTTCCCTCTCCAGCATCTAGTCTAATGACTGTTTGAAAGAAGAGGGGGAGAGGATATATCGAACTGATCTGATGATGAAGCCGAAAGGTAAATTAATGTAATCTAACCGTGTTTGGGATTATTAGAACCGTTATGAGATGCGCTCTGACTATAAGGTATTTAAGTTTGACTGAGGGGTACTTTTTAGTGGTGGTACCATAACTAAAAAGTGTAAAATAAAAAAAAAACATTTTACAAAAAAAAATAACCGACTTCAATGTTAAAAAAACACTGAAAAGTACCAAGTTTTTTTTTAAATGTACCGTTTGTGCACGTAGGTATATCCTCTTCTACAAATCTCGCTATCGAAGCAAGGTTTGCTGTAAGAAAACCCAATTCTGGGTTAAGCTCGCCTTTGTACAAGCTTTAGATTGTAATTTTGTGTGTATATTTTTTTAATTTGTGTGCAATAAAGAATAAGAATTAAGGGAGACATAAATACGCAATATGCAGCCGGCTGCATGGCTGCAAAAACCCTTAGGTTAGTGCTAGAGGATTATGTACTGAGAATTCCAAAAGGCAACTTTGCTTAATTTTCGAAATATCACTGAAACATTTAGGACACGACTGGCGTGTTCAAGGCGTAGCTATAGAAATTTGCAAGAACACGCTACGCGTGTCGGCGGCATTGAACGTGTTAAACATTATTATTTTAACTAACCACTTCTATCCTTATATCTGCTGTTCTGCAGTTGCTGTACTGTTATAGTGTGCCATAACCTTGTGTCCGATATCTCCTGCGTTTAAACCACCAAATACAAGTAAAGCACGTGTCGCTTCGTGAGATAAAAAAAAACTGTACACGATTTAATTAATAACTAGCACAGGAGCCAGGGAATTTCATTTATGTGTGAAATGTTTTATGTCAATAAATAATTTATTATTATTATTTTTATATATTCATTTATCTCAGGACCCTAAGGTCCTGGACCTTTGGAAGGCGTACGAGGAGCCGAAACCAACTCGCAGAGGCCCTTTTAGATGCTTTTAATGATGGATTGTGGTAGCAACCGGCGATTATCCCTGTATCTCTGTATGCTAGTGTATCCAAGGACAACCCCCGGTTTGAAAAACTATTGCGATACAATATGGAAAAAACATAATAATAGGGCTATGGTTTTTATTATTATTATTATTTTTATTAATTACTTTTTCAATACATTTGCTTAGAAAGTGACTCTTATTGCACTGCACTTAGGTATATAATGGCCCTTGTTACCAAACTGTGACATTTTGATTACCATTTTATGCTCTAGTGCTATAATGTAGTTAAAGCCGTTTTGTTCAACCTCTTCCCCGCCATAATTTTATTACATTTATCGTATCAGGATCAGGATGGGCGCAGGTTGTCCCCCAAAAGGAAAAGAAAAAAAAATGGGTGCGCATATGAAAACAGATTTTTACCGCCACAAAAGTTTACTAATTTTACAGTTATTTTTTTCACAAGTGTATTGAAAAACATCGTAACGCCGATTCACGAGAGTAATTAATGATTACCGTTCTCGGTAATCACTAGATAACATTACACACTTCCATCATAATCATGTACTATTTAAATATTGCCTATTACATGCTGTATTTACGATGACGCCGAACCTGTTGGCTAATGGCCATATCGATGAAGAGTAGCAGCTCCTTAGTACCGCGGGACCCATTCCTACATCCATTTTGAGAGGCAGACATGATAGTGTTATTATCTACATGTTGGTTAATTTTTTCTCTCAAAATGGATGTAAGAACCTTGTAAACTGTCGGCAAACATGTAATCGGCCGATAGGTTTTGGGTTCCGCGGTGCTAACAGATTTGTGGAGCAGGTGGGTAATTCCTGTAGTAAAAAACTCGGTTAGCGAACCAGACTCTAAGGCGGTCTGATACTGAGATGCCAAACGAGCGTGCGACCTTACAAGCCACTTTATCCAAAAGTTGTGCAGTCCGTCCGGCCCTGGAGATTTCAAATTAGGCAACGGACGGACTGCACGGGCCACACCTTGGAGGCTGATTGTGATTGCCCCCATTTCTGGTATCGATTCGCAAGCTCGTTCGACCTCTCGAGTCCAACCACCTTCAGTATGACTGACAGGCACCGACCAGATGTTGCGCCAGAACGAACACATGGCGTCATCATCCGGTAGGCGCGTGTCAGTCACACCTTGGTCCGGTTGAACCCAAGCCCTGTATACCTTTCATTACTCCGGAATGTGCTATTCTAGATGTACCACTTCGTATACGGTTTGCCCATGCATACACCTTCTGCTTCAGGAAGTCGATGCGCTCTGTGACACGGGACATATAGTCTCGGGGGCTGATGTCAGTTCCCGAAAACGCCAGTCTCACAAAGCGCATCACTCGTGGGCTAGTGTTGCCCTCCCTGAAGCAGATTAGTTTGCCGATGAGTGCTCTGGCCCCACCAATACGACGCCCGATCCTGCACTGCCAGGCTACAGCTGTTTTATTATTATTATTATAAGAAAGTGAGAAAAACACAAGAATACGGAAAGTAAGATTTGAAAAACCGCGAGCAACCGCCGATGCTGATGTGCGCTCGGATGCGTATAGTAGGTATAGCTCAACTATTTTGACGCCATCCTCACTGCGCCTCCCTTCTTGTAAACTAGAAGTAACTTATTTGAAGGCTAGAAGGAACGGCGGGGGTTGTCATAAGATGATTTTTGCCCACCGAAAAAAGAGACTTATTTGCGTAAACGACACACTTGTAACCAATCAAAATAAATATCAAAACCTTGGTTGGTTATACGTAGGTATATTAATGTTTTCATCAAATTCTTACGTCATCATCATCTTCCTGCCCTTATCCCGTTTTATTTGGGGTCGGCGCAACACGTTTTTTTTCTTCTATTCTGTCCTGTCGCTCGTCACGCTATCACTAACTGCCTTTTCATTCATATCACTTCTCACACAATCCATCCATCTTTTCTTTGGCCTCCCTCTCCCTCTCCATCCATCCACATGTAAATTCATAACTCTTTTAGCAATATGCGTTTCATCTCTCCTTTTTACATGACCATACCAAGACAAACGATTCCCTTTCAACTTTTCAGTCACCGGCGCCACTTTCAAACTTCCCCTAATATACTCATTTCTCACATTATCCATTCTCGTCACACCACACATCCATCTTAACATTCTCATCTCCGCTACATGCAATCTTTTTTCACAGCCCAACATTCTGATCCATACAATACAACAGGCCTTATCACGGACTTGTACTTAACCAGGAGTCTGTGTTGTGAGACTAGGTCTTCTCCTGGCAGTACTTTGCAGTTTTTGACGTGCTTTAAGTTATTGCGCCGAACTAGAAAGTAGTCTATTTGGGTCTTATGATTGCCACTTTTGTATGTGATCATGTGTTCGTCTCTTTTTTGGAACCACGTATTGGCTACTGCAAGGTCAAATGCAGTAGCGGATTGCAGCAGCGTCTCTCCTTCACTGTTCTGACTACCGAAACCCCATCCTCCATGCACTCTTTCATAAACACCTTTCATTCTTCCCACACGTCCACCAACCCCACCTCCCCCACCAACCACCTTCAACTATCAATTCTTCATGCACAGGAATATTCAT
The DNA here is from genome assembly GCA_949319445.1 of Mythimna lalbum. Lineage (NCBI taxonomy): Eukaryota > Metazoa > Arthropoda > Insecta > Lepidoptera > Noctuidae > Mythimna > Mythimna lalbum. Next base: position 20,442,439 of record OX439344.1, read on the forward strand.
TAAAGCTCTATCAAAATCCTCCCAAAACTTCTCTTTCACCGTTTCCTTTCACCGTTCATCACCCTATTTATCTAACATAACTTTCACAACTATAAATCTAACACTATTCCAACACCATTTCTTTTTCCATCACTTCCACACTAGTAGAACTTGTATCCCTCACCAATTTCTCTCGCTTTTGTTCCTCTCCATTTAGTCTCTTGCAAGCATGCTATATTTATCCGTCTCCTTTTTAATACATCCGCTAATTCTCTCGCCCTTCCAGTCATAGTCCCTACATTCCTGCTTGCATACCTCAATCTCATTTCCCGAGCTTGCCCCTTACGTTGCACCCGCCCGGGATGGTGCAACAACCCTAGTCCATTTCCCACAGGGGCCGGGTGCTGCCTCAGTCGCGTCGCCTGTGGGGTACGCCCTAGCTCTATCGCGCAATCTATTATAACCAAACATGTTGCTGAGGGATTTGGCGTGGTATTTTAAGGTCGACCGCCAGCCTGACACCAACCCTCCTTGGGAATGCTTTTGTTGGTGGTTTTACCCGCCACCACGGGATGACCTAAGGTGCAATAGTATGCACAGTCTCTAAATATCCCTTAGTCGCCTCTTACGACACCCACGGGAAGATATGGGATGGTGCTATTCTTTACGTCCGAAACCATACAGTACATCAAATTCTTACGTAATAAATATTAAACAGGGGGAGGGCTCAACCTATTCTAAAATATCGTCTTATATAATAAACTAGCTTTTGCCCGCACGGCTTCGCTCCCGCTCTTCCCTACTCTACCCTGTTCTACCGTCCTCTACCCGGCTCTACCCTACTCTACCCTACCAAACTTCACATAAACCATCTACTAAATAGTCCAAACAAAGCCTAAAAATTTGGTTTGGATAGGTGAGCCCGTTCTTGAGTTATAAAATAACAACGAAAAGTGGCATTGATTTTTATATATATAGATGAATGACCCTGAAGACGGCGTGAATTGCGCAAGTATTTATTTGCTCGACTATTGCAGTCATGACTACTCGGCATCAGGAGAAAAGGGGATTATTAAAACAACAACATACTTTACTCCAAAAAATTGTCTGAGAATTATTTATTGTATTATAAAAAACAAAATAAATTATGTAATTTCTGCATGTAATATAAAATAGTCTTTAGTAACAGTTTTTAAAAAACTATGTAGAAGCTTCTTATTAATAACAGGTTTTTTAAAGGACATGAACTACTTAGAGCTTTCAAAAGGTCCCGAGAGTTTGCACAGTATGACTATAGATTACTACAACATTATTTTTAATTTATGCGTTATCTGAATATAGTTTGTTCAGAATCAGTAACTGAATGGATTCCAATAGTTTTTACACCATGTTATATTTTACCACCAACAATAGGCACAACACAGGTCACGGCAGGTCATAGCGGGTATTAGGCGCCAGTAAACTGCTGAGAGCAATTGCAACCCATCAGTCACCTGGATGGCCCGGTAACAATGTATTTTTGCTAACTTAACAAGCTTATAACTTTGTGATTTTTATTGATACAGTTCTGAAATTTTGTATATAGATTCTTTACATAAAAATACTACACTTGTTTCGAGTTTCGTACGTATACTAAAACTAAAGTTGTATAGACACGATTGGCTGAGATCATAACTCGGCCAATCGTGTCTATTCGAACATCAGGCTGGCTGCACATTGACTGTTATCGTGTAAATGAATACTTTTCCTCATTTTTGTAAGATCTCAAAAATATGATAAAACAAAGACACAGTTTAATGACTGGGTTAACACTCAATTGCTATTTACATTTATTTTTGTAATGAATGAATGAATGATGTTGTGATTGAATATATAGGGTTATTTGTAAAATACTGGCAACCTTTCAGGACTACGTTTCTAACATCACGAACAACAACTTTTGTTCTATGACTTTATAAAATGTATCATATTTTTAATTAGTCAGATTTTCACACAAAATTAGGAAGAAAGAAGGAAAGAAACCTATTTAATTTGGCATACACACTCGTAGATACACACAATGTAGTAACAACATGTAGACACTTATAAAAAAAAGAAACAACAAACAATGCGTGTCTCACGGCGGCGCCAATTGGAAATAATTAAAAATATTGAAATTGTACGTTCTAAATATTACGAAGTCTATGCGAAGTGAGCGATAGTACAATAACGGATGGGAGCGGGGGTGCTTGATGCGCTTGCTTCGACTCATCCAGACAAACTTGGGTAGATATAGGAAAATATAAAGTTGAAATGTGTTAGATAGAACAACGAAATCCTCAAGATTTTTGGTAAATTAATTAAGTTTTGTAAAAAGTCATAGAACAAATAAAGTTGATGTTTTTAAGGCTAGGGGAAGGGATTGGTTAAACGTGTATGGAATTTTTGCCCTAACTTTTATGTTTTTTTTTGGTACACTGTATTTGATATCACGAGGAGCCATTAATTTATTAGATACGTAAGACGATTTAGGGAGGTCGGCCTATTTTATGTTTTCTTATTTACGGGAGTAAGGAGTAAAAAACTAGTAAAATTAGTCTTAAGTAATAAATGAATAGCCCTATAGAAAGGTATTTAAATAAACCTATACGAAAATTAACGTCTTTTTAATTATGTTAAATTTTTAAAAGGCAAAGTGTGCGATTTTATTGCTCTCAAGTATTTTACGTCATTACGTATGCGGCTATGCAGTTGCCGTTTTATAAAATGTGTGTGAACTAATACGTTTCATTATCATCATCATCTTCCTGCCCTTGTCCCGTTTCATTTGGCGTCGGCGCAACACGAATAGAAAAGAACACGAAAAGAATATAGACACTAAAATATGACGTCACAGCTATTGTTTCGTGTTTACAAAAGAAGTAGAGAGATGTCCCCACTACGCTCTCACTCTTCCTCAAACCAATAATATTAAATCCTGATTGCTGCTTCAATGAATAACCAGTTTTGATGCTGATTGCAGATGTTACGTCTAAATTATTTCACAAAAGTGGACACAGTAACCACTTGAACGTCAGGAGACATTCGAGTGTCAAAAAGTTTTTGTCATCTTACGTTAGGGTCAAAGATTTTATATATCCTAGTACTAGATTGACTACGACAACCTCAAAAGCGTACCTGAAAAGGAAAGTCAGAAAGAGTCCTGTCATCTCGTTCTACTAGTGTGTCCATACACTAGCTACATACTACGGGACAATTTTGCTCAAAAGTTAGTTAAAGATATTTTTGATACATCAAAATAGACATGCACTTACCAAAAGAGAACAGAGTTTTCTCTGTAATGACTAGGAAATAGCTGATGTCCGTATATATTATAATAGCAATATCCTCTTATGCGAGTATGAAATACCTACACTGATAAAAAAATGCCTAATGTGTGTGTACCTACGTAAGAAGATCACTTCTGAACAGCTACACCTATCAGAATAAGGTTTGTATGAAAGAAAAAACTAGTTAGTTTATAATAAAACTAATATTATTCTTTTATTTTTACTTTATTAAAAATAGACGTGTGATGCGTGACATAAAATTGTACATTTTTTATTACGTCAAATTGCACGTATTAACTAAAAAATAAACAATAAATAATACATTAACGCGCCACAGGGAATTTCCGAAAGGGAAACCATGGTCCTGGAACACAAAGGGCAACTGAAGGACACGGGTAGATTTATTCAGTAGAAACCTCAAATAACTTGTCCCGCTCTAGGATGGAGCGTAAGGCGCTCTACCTTAGAGCAGGATAAGTTATTGGAGATTTTACCACATCAAAAAAGTCTCCTACTATGTTCGTTTGTCTACATCTGTTTGCAATCTACTCAAAAACTACTGAACGGATTTTTAAAAACGGATGAACTTACAAAAGGGTATATAGATGGAATAGAATTACGTTTTAGTGTTGATTTAACTTTACATCTTCAGACTTAATGTGGCAACCACAAAAAAAACTGTTGCTGAAAAAAAATGTTTAAATGTCACAACTTCAAAGCCACTGTTGCTGATGGTTCTCGTTTCTTGGAAATCTACAACAAAACATAAAAAATAATATATTACTAGTAGTTAACGGTTAAGCAACATACATGCAGCATTGCGTGCGGCATTTATTAGGGACCTACCTAAGGACTAAAGTTAAAGACAGTAGACTATGATTTAAAATGAATATAATTCTCGAATGTACTATATCGATGTGGAGAAGATTTTGGAGCGCACGCACGTCGTTTTAATTCATGAATCCCCAAGCGACCACCGGTGGCCGCGCATCTATTGTCTTACTATTGTGTCTCTTATTGACGGTATCTGAAGGGTTAAGAAGTGGTCACATATAACTAATACTGAATTGGTTCGAAGACACGTCCCGCATGCCGCACCTCTGGCCGCCGCTGTTCGCCGCTTTCCGTTGTGTCACGAGAGCAGCCGAAGATTGCCGAGCGGCCAAAGGCGCCCGATCAACAGAAAAGATAAAATTAGTAAAATTGGTGCGCGCTTGATATATTAAAAAAAAAAATTGAGCCTTCTCAGATATTTAGAAATTTGCTTATAATAATATAAAACTTGGACAGTAGACAATCGAATTTTATAAAATTTTGCACCCAGTCAAAAAAAATTCGAAACGATGTTTGTTGTCACCCTACATAAATATTTTGTAAACAAAACAGAAAACTTACCAAAAAAAAATGGAATTCCACAACCAGGATACCCATCACTATTGCAAAACTTTACACAGCATCGTTTTGAACATCTTGCACACTTTATACTTTACTAAACATTGAGATAAAAACTTGTAACAATTAAAAATACAACTTTAGTCCTATGAAGTATCAGCCATATTGTTTATTGATGTCAAATTCTGTCAAATTGAAACCTCCTAAATGTTGCCTTTTATAATTTGAAAATTACTACGAATAGCTACTAAATCTAAATGAAATCATCATTAAATACAAGAAGAATGCGTATAAAATTTCAAGAAGCAATATTTAAAATAAAATATTTAGTTGCAATTCATTTTATGTTGCATAAACCTATCAAAATGCATGAACACGGACTATTTAACGATAACTGGAACAATCTTAAAACTACCATCTGTTTCTTATTTTTTTCTGGTAGTATGTGAGAAAGGGACAGAGAGGATTTATCTCAGTGTCTTACTCCAGGCCATTTTTCCCTTTTGCGTGTCAATAACACACATGAACTTAATGCTAATGAGAATAAAGAACACTTTAGACAATGTATTATTTCTTCGTAGTCAATCTAGTCTACTCTAGTAGGATATATAAAATCTTTGGTTAGGGTACACTACAGTGTCGACTATAGGAATTAATGAAAATCAGCTTTAAAGGGCTTTAATAAACCTCCTTTTTGCAAAACTACTGGCGTTTCGGACGCGGAACTAAACGTAGTTGGCACTGACATGTGTAAACAGTTCAAATCTTTTTAATCTGTTTTCATACATCAGTTTGAAGTTTGAGTGATTTTGTGTGTAGGTTACGGCGAGGATTGTCCGCAGTTATGTCGTAAGTTCTTTTTTCTTATTAGTTAGATCGTATAGTGTATTATATCAAGACATTCCTTCAGATTTGCTCGTGTCCATGATATAAAATAATCATAGTTTCATTGGCGTCATGGTTTAAAAAATGTTGTATTACATTGGAGATGGTCCGTCGTATGTCAAAATGACCGCAAATTTTAAGTGATAAAACTTATGTGAACCCATATTTTGTGATTGAATTTATGCCATTCGTTTAATTATACTATCTAGATTTACTATAAATACATACTTTTAATACAATTAATATAATACACAGTGATTACATGCAAATTCAATGTAAGTAAACACGGCGACTGCACGCGCTCACGCTGCGGACACTGGAGTGTACTCTAACGTTTACATGTACAAGGTCTGTGCAGACGAGATATTATCGGTGTCGGACTTTTGTTTTCCAAATAACTTAATTTGTTTTACTGGGCTGTTTATATTAACGCATGAGTGTTTTATTATTTTTCGCATATACATGCACGTACTTAACACACTTTTTTATTTTAATCGACTTTTCTTTTTTGTTTTTCATTATAGCACTAAAATCACTATTGTCACTGTATTGGCATGCGGAATGGTGTATTGTGATTCAAATATTATTTCACCATGATATGTATTACATACAACTTAAGTGCTACTGACTACTAAAAGTAAAACTGCAAAATAAAATAAGTGACAAACTAGGTAGGTAATCAAAAAAGCATCTCGTCTGCACAGCCCCGGGCGGCCATTTTGAACAATTCAAGGTCTCGCGCTTGCTCCAAAAATCGCGATAATTCGACCTCTTTTCTTTCATTTATTAAAAATAGTTATGATGCATCAAATACTAATATTTTGGTATCGTTTTCATGGAAATATAATCTAGTTTCTTTTACCGTATTTCTAACTGTTACAAATTGCCTGGAATTATTATAAATAAACAATAATTTCGGAATATGAGAGAAAAATGTGTACTGTTTAAGATTCTCTATTTATTTTAAGTAATTTGATCTGGGTTTAGAGCATATACTTTTAAATAATCATATTGTGTATACATTAGGCTATGCTACGGTATTTTTAATTTTAATATAGCTTGTATAATTTTCTTTTGACAAACGTTTTTATCGGAAGAGTTACTGCGCAATTTATAGCGCAAAATTTGACACTCGGATCGTGACGTTTCAGTGCATTGACAGTTCGCGGCGTGGACGTTCAAGTGGGTAAAATACCCAATATTGTAAGTTCAACTAAAAGTTATATACTTTTTTTCGAAATAAGTTATTCATTTGTTTTTTTTTGTATTTGGTTTTGTATATACTGTAATTTAAGTTTTGATACACACACACCTCTAATTTTTAATTAGTACAAGTATTTAAATAGCTTATTATAAAAAAAGGCTTGTTATTATTTAGTAAAGTCTCAATAAATAATAATCATAAACAGCAAAGTTATTATCGTTTGTATAAATCCCAAAACTTCACTCAATTTATAGAAATATTTTACAGGCTATTGATTATTTATAAATAAATAAATGACGATCAAAATGGAAAAACACTGATTATTTTATGAATTTAACAATTATGACTCCTGGATAATTTTGAGGGTTCGTTTTTTTTTTAGTTTTGATTACAAAAATATTAGGTGCTTACATATGAAATTAGCGTTTTGTCGTACTGACCACTTTGATCTGAAATATCTCTTCTTTGGTTAAGAATTCCAAATTCAAATGTATAAATTCATTTAGCTGGAACATTTGAGTTTTGAAAACAGACATTCATTTGTTATTTCCTCATTATTTTTTTCTTTGGCGTTGCTTATTACCGCACAATGGAAAACATGAAATATCGGTATATTAGTAGTTAGTACAGAATGTTACATTATACTAAGTCAACAAATGATTACATATAATGTCAAATGATAACAAATGCCAAACATATAAAATAAAATACAACATAAACAAACATAAATAGAACTCAAATTACAAATAAAAATAAAAAATCATAACAAAAGTTAATAATAAATAATTATTATTTACGAGTATGAGTTCTACCGTGGCACCAGTGCTGCAGAAACAGCTCGAAGGATTAATGATGTGTACGGCGCTGGTATCGCAAGAGAAAGCACAGTACGTTTTTGGTTTCAGCGTTTTCGTTCTGGAAATTTCGACCTTCAGAACCAACCCCGTGAACAGCCGGAGACCAAAGTGGAAAATGAAGAATTAGAGGCTATTGTGGAAGCGAATCCGTCACAAAGCACTTCAGAGATAGCTGTAGACTTCGGGACAAGTGATAAAACTGTATTAATCCACTTGAAGCAAATCGAGAAAGCAAAGAAAACTAAAAGAACGATGGATACCTCATGAATTGAGTGAATCGAACTTGCAAACATGCGTCGACTGCTGTGTTAGTTTGCTCAACCGACACAAATTAAATATGAAAGGACCTAATATTTAGTAACTGGTATGGATAGAGCCCTATTTTTTGTACTAATTATACTTATTAAAAAATAGGGGTATATAACTGCTATTTCACTGATAGCTATTACTCGTTTACTACTGTAAAAGACAATGTGCGGCCAACCTCGTGGCGATCTTCCATTGCTGTGTAGGATGAGACTGCACAGGAGCAGCGTGCCAACATTTTTCTAGATACAAGTTTCTCCCTCTCCACTACAGTACAAGTGTTAACTACTGTACATAATTACGATGCAAAACAGAAATGTGTACACGAAAATACCCCTATACTTCGCTAGCCGCTATGTGCATTACACAAGTATTTTACGTATAGTATGTGAAGTTATATTTAGTGATTTTGAATCTGGAAATCTTCATTCCACGCTTTATATTTAATTTTAGACTTACATTTCTAGTTCTCTGTATGACACAAATTGTGCATGAATTAAAACATTGGGATCCCATTACATTAAAGCCTCAGATATGTTAGAGGACAAAATGTCCCCCAACATGACGCACAATGCCTTTAAATTGTTCAACATGTCCCGCGCGTCCTGTGACTGCGTTGAAAAATGTTGGGGGTAAGTTGCGGGACACTGTCCAACGTTGTATCGTATCGCAGAGTGAGAGTACCCGTCAGGTTGGGGGACATTTTGTCCCCTTATGTATCTGAGGCTTGTAAGGTACGTTTCTATACGTTGAACTATGCTTAGGAGGTAAACTCACAATGAGATGCGACGGGACGCATTGCGCACAGATTGTGTACCTTTTTTGTGTAAAATTAAATTAAATGTGTGCGCCCGTTTCCCGTGTGTGTATATCTTATTGTGTCACCGTGTCAGCAGACTCTAATACGTCAAAAACAGTTTTTCTACACTCTAGTCTTGAAATCAAGGAACACTCAATGACGTCATACGTCATGCGACTTTCTATCTATATGCATTGTGTCCGTGTGGTGCTGGCCAGCGTCCTACAAATTCAGTCACAGAAATTGATTGTTAAGCAGAATGGCTAAAATTCACAGCAAATTGTTGTAATCTGACAATTTGTTATGATTTATAGCCATCGGACTGTCAAAGATAGCACAGCGATTTGATTTTATAAACTTACTGCCAATTTGCTGATCAATCAAGTTTCTCTACTTTACTTAATTATTAGTGTGTATTAGCAGGACGAAATCGTCCGGATATAATTATAATGTTAACCATTTTTTTGTAATGAGAAATTTATTCTTCTCATTAAAGGCTCTTCACTACTCAGAAATAAATATAGCAATAACATCTTAAACTTCAAATATCTCTTGAAACGTTCGTTATTATATTTCTTGCGTATTTTATCAAGAATAGAACATAAATAGTAAATACTACTTTTTGTACCGTCAACTATGTACATATTATTTAAACTTTTAAAGTAAGCACATGATAAACTGTGTTACAGAGTTTACGAGCTTATTAAGACACTGTCAAGTCTATCGTTACTGTATACCATTAGAGTATGTACACGTGTTTCGGTTAGTCTAAAAACATTAGACTATTTTAATTCATGAATCCCCAAGCGACACCCGGTGGCCGCGCATCTATTGTCTTACTATTGTGTCTCTAATTGACGGTATCTGAAGGGTTAACAGAGGAATATTTTAAACCAGTAATTGCTACCGGTGGGATTGTTATTCGTTTTTCATATCACATAATCTGGATACGAGCGGGAATCGCACGATGCGCAGTTGGTTCGCGTAGTCGCATACTATCGCGTCTTTCAACGGCAATATTTGTCGCACGAAGATACAGCCGTCGCTTTGACCTGGAACACAACACAGAGGGTTAATAGCAGAGGTACAGCATAGGTTGATTTAGACGTGGGCACACCAATGACGCCTTTTTCTACACTAATATTATAAAGAGGGAAAATTTGTATTTTTGTGTGTATGTTTGTAATGAATAAACTAAAAAATGACTGCCAATTTCAAAATATTTTTCACCATTGGAAAGCTACATTCATCCTGAGTAACAGGCTATATTGCCCGTGAGAAGCCGGGACGGGCCGCAAGTCTTTTATAAATTCGAAAACGAGCGAACTTCCTGTAAATATGTATGTACAAAAATTATAACATAAATAAACGAGACAGCGACTGACGCAAGTCAATGTTCGACCACACCATCGCTAACCATCAGGTGAAATAGTGGTGGGAATACGAGTCTATCAATTATAAAAAAAACCCTCATTCTTAAAGAGCCTTCGAACAAGGCCCCTTTGGGTGGTAGGTCGTGGGCGGGGGCGCACTTTGCCCACGACTAGCAACGCTAGAAAGAAAGAAAAACAGTTTATTTGCGTCAAACATGGCGCATACCTTAAAATATCAAACGCTACTGGTTAATACACTCTAGAGATCTAGCAGGGCTCAAGCCTACTGGGGCCATGGGCCGCGGCCTTAGATGATATAGTTACGCAACTGGTCATGGATCTTCAGAAAGGGAACTCCGGAAAAAAGGAACATTGGAGTGGGTTTTAGTCAGTAAAAGTCTGACACGATCTCCCGGTCCACCCTAGAGCAGCAGAAGTCATTGGAAATTTCGCACCAAGAGTTAACACCAAACAAAAATTAATATCAACATAGGTATATTAAGAAGGATATATGAGGTTTACTAATGATAAGCATAAAATATATTGCCATGATTAAAAAAAATTGCTAGAGATAAAAAGCTATCAGAAAATGTACTTTTTCTAGAATCAAGAAAATCTGACAGTTACTGGACGTAGTTGCTTTGTCTACATTGTACAGAATGGTAAATTTAGTGAGAGTATTGCCCGATCCATTGTTATGTCTACTGACTATATCTGTATCTCTGATATCAACGCACAGCCGAAACTACTGGGACTAGGAGCGAGAAAATTTGCACAAGGTTTCCTTTTATTACATAGGTGAACACTAAGAAAGGATTTTACAAAATTCACCCCTTAAGAGGCTGAAAAGGAATTCCAAAGTTTGTATGGAGAAACCTATCTTCGCACGGTTAAAACCACTGGAAATCAAGCTACTTACCTAATAAGACTCGTCGTATGACGTCGCCGCTGCTGAGATCGTACGCGGTGAGTCCGCTGCGATCGCCCATTACGAGCATGGTGTGCGTCAGCGGCAGCATGCGGCTCATGTAGTTGAGACCCTGGAAACACACACACTGAGCTCTCAGTACTGGTTTATATGAGTGCAGTGGTGGCCACATGCACCGCGGAGCATGTAAATCAATCATGTAATCAATCGAATCGGTCGGTAAAAGGGTCTTCGAGCCACGGTTCCATGCATGCAATCGATTGACCCCTCACCCCGGTGACCGAGCGAGACTAGGTCAGGGAGATTCGAAGAATTGAAAACTAGTGGATTCCATTGACTCAATCAAAAAACATTTCGATTATTTTGTAGAACAACGAGTCGATGGTTGACTCGATGGCTTATTTTAACGACTGCGATTCTTTTAATTACCAAAACATCTCGCAATCGCCCATCGCTAGTTTATAGGTAATTCACCGACTGCGTAGTTCGCTTGCATTTATCCTGAATTTCAGTCCGTTGATCGTATTAATTACACAAAAACTGCAATTTTGTAGCTTGCGAGTGGTTAAAATTCCGCTTGTCTGTATTACAAAGGCGAAAGTTTGTATGTATTACCTACTCCGTTACACCCTGAACGGATTTGGATGAAATTGGAAATAGTCTTGAGATATTTGATATAGCTGTTGGCAGTAGCATGCAGATTTATAGGATCAGAACAATTCGTAGATGCATCTTTTTGCAAGTCTTTTTGGCTACACATTATTGTCTGTTTCAATGGTGCCACTCTATGCCAAGGTATAGGATACGTCTTTTACATATTCCTAAGTATTAGTAATTAGCATTTTTTTAGTTAAATAAAAAAGTTATAAATAAAACAGTGATAGTAACTATGTGGATGGAGTTGAGCATGTGTCCCTGGAAGCGGTCCCAGATGCACAGGCGTTCGTCAGCGCCCGCCGACACCACGTAGGAGGCGGTGTACGCGAGCGATGTCACCGCGCCGTCGTGCGCTTGCATGCTGTACAGGCACGCTCCTGCGAAACGTAACACAATACACTTATACAGGGACCTACTATGAAGCCTTACATTTATAATGGTTCTAGTGTGGGAGATACACCCTATATGATAATAACCTTTTTTCATAAAGTAAGCGGATCAGGGTGCCAAGTTCTGCAATCACCATTGAATAAGAGGATACTCCCACGAGTTCTTAACGCGATCAATAAATTTGACGACCGAAACCGAACTGGTGAAGGGATGGAGCTTTAAAGAGGGTATAAAGCTTGGTCAGGCTTTTGGCGTCTACCTTAAAAGATTGCCGCACACAAGCTACTGGCCACAACCACAAAACGCCCCATATTTCCTGTAGGTTTCATACATTTTGTATGGATTCGCCGCACACGGGTGACGCCGGTGGCCGCCACACGCTACAAATCACCGCTGCTCGTTTCTTGTGGCCTGAACTAACCACTAAACACCGATACAAAATGCCGTCACACGCAACTCGTGCTCATATCTTTATCGTCAGAATCCACTGTGATACTTCGCGTATGGGTTAAAAGAAGTAGCAGCCACCGGCCACAAGTGACTGTCGCGCGCTTCATCTTTTTTTGTGGCAGCTGCCAGTTTCTAATGGCAGCGTTTGTGGCTTTGGTATGTGGCCTATGTGCAGCGACACAGATGCCTTGATCACACGGACCGAGTAAACGGGCGAGACAGTGCTCTCGGCCGAGTACTCTGTACGTGTAAACACAGCGCCTTGTGCTCGGCTGAGCGCTTACCTCTACAACTCGCTTACATCACTGTCTCGGCCGAGCAACATTTTACTATCTAGCCCTTATACTTGGTACGTGTGATCGATAACTGTGACCAACGGCTTTACGTGTTATTCGAGGTACGAGGTGTAGGAGGAGTAATGTCCTAGTTAAACTTATGCGGGCTATAATGATGCATTTTTATCGTGTGGTAAAATCGTCCAGGTTCAGGTCCAGCGGTCGCCTTACGTGCGTGCCATCATCGCACCCTAAATAATCTCCTATTAGTATATTTATTCTACTCAGCGCAGATCCAAAACAGTTGCGCCAGCGTCATATTTATAATAGGGGAGGCCGTCGGGATACTAAATATGCCCTTAACGCACCCCACTGTATTAAGCGTTCATATGTGGTAAGGGTACATTAGAAGGTGCAAGGTTTAAGCTCATTATGTTATGACCGAATACACCACTAGTGCCGCGGTATTCATCGATTGTTTAACAATAAGTATGAGCGTACCCGTATGTAGATCCCACACGCATAGCAGGCCATCCTGCGAGCCGCTGCCTGCGATGGTGGGAGTCGCGTGGTCGATGAAGCAGCTGGTGATGGGGCCGCAGTGGCCGTGCAGCGTGAACAATGGGGTCAAGTCTGCGCTGGAGAACACCTGCAAAACATTATTTTTAAGGCTCAACACATTTACTTACTCTCTACGGTTCCATAAAACTAGACCCTATTACTAAGACTACGCTGCCAGTCCGTCTGTCTACCACCAGTGAACGGTGAAAGTCAGACAGTTGAAACTTTTATGATATATATCTGTTGCTACTAAAAACAGAATAAAATATTCAGGGGGCCCCCATGCAACAAGAGTGATTTTTTGCAGTTTTCAAACAAAACAGGTACAAAAACCTTCGTGCGCGAGTCATATCGAATTCTAATAGCCAAACTCTAAATTTGCGAATATAAATATTCCGTATTGTTAGTAATTAATGAGAAATACCTTGAGCACGTGGTCTTGCCCGCCGGTGACGATGCGGCCGCCTTCGGAATGCATCTCAGTGATCGGTTGCTGATGCGGCCGGCACTGCGCTATCCTCACGCACACCACCTCTATAAACATCATATTTGTTAGTCAGTACTTATAGTATACATTGTTATATCTGCTGCCAAGCACTGTTCCTTTGTTTTGTTGTTGATAACCTGTGTCAAGGAGGATGAGGGAGATACAAACCAAAACAGCACTACTGCTACTACGAATAGGATGTACACTTGTACAGTCGCATGAATTCTCAATTGTTCATAGCCCGCCAAGCTCATTTAGTGCGGCCGACTCCACTAGCAGTGGCCTAGTCGAAATAGCCCCGACCTACGCGTGTAGGTCGCGGGTTTGTGTAATTTATTTCATGACCATTGCTCTCAAAACGGTGTAGCAAAACACCCTGAGGAAACCGGCATGTCCTAAAACCAAAAATTCGAAGACATGTGATATCCACCAATCCGCTTTGGGCCCGCGTGGTGGTTACGGCCCATTCCCTCTCATAGAGAGGCCTGAGTCCTAGCAGTGGGAACATTATAAGGCTGATTACGCATATATGCTTTTGATACCACCAGGCCTCCTTATGGTGAGCAGCGTTGAATTCAGCTTCATCTCTGGGGTCTTAAATAGAAGACCAACCTAGTCTTTAAGGTGACAGTCACAGGCCCGAATGGGGCTAGTCCATCCAATGACAATTCCGCGCCCTTGGGCGAGGCGGGAGATAGTGTCAGACTTTTACTAACTAAAAACCCCTCCTGTTATTCGTTGCCTTTTGTACCGGGACCGAATCTTCCTTTCAGAAGCAGATCATTGCAGCAGGGTCGCAGTCCCAGTAGGCTGCGACCCTGCTGGGCTCCTACGGTTTGTTGACAACTCCTTGAAGCGTGGCCAGTTACAAGTGGCTTGACTCCACATTTTTAGTTTATTTTGTTTTTAGTGTATGGGCAAGTATTATAAAGTCAGGGAACTCTATTTATGTCTAGCGTTATATTTAAGCACTCTAGCTATACTACACTAGCTTCAGCCAGCGGCGCCGACTGTGTGAAAGTAGGGTTCTTCGTACAAACTTTGAACATCAGTTTCATCTCCTTAGGGGGTGAATTTTGGAGAATTTATTCTTAGTGCTAGTCTAAGAAGGTGGTCACGTCATAGAAGGACACGTTGTGCAAAATTTCGCGCTCCTAGTCTCAGTAGTGTCATTGCATTGAACCGTTGATATGTCAGTCGGTTTCTCCTTTATAGATGAATAGTCAGAGTTAGAATTTTAAGGCAATAATTTCACTAAGTGGTATGTCCGATTTTAGAAAAAAACTATTTTCTTGATTGGATAATTTTTCCGTATATTAATAACAAAAAATCTAAAAATGTTGAGTTTAGTGCCATTTAGCAAGAATATGGCCACTGGTCACACTTGACACATTCAGCTTAAACTTTGGTTTTACTATTTATATTAAAAAATCTTATACTTGTAAGAATATTCCTAATTTTAGAAAAGGAGGATGAACAACGCTGGTGGGTGGACATTTTCACGCAGTGGCCTTAAACATTTTGAAAAATAGCCATTTAGCGAATTGGGGATTGAGCGAATTGACCATCTGAGAATTAGTGTTTAGAGACTTAGCCATTTCTAGAAGTAGTACTTTTGCGACTCGGTTACCATTTAGAGAATTAGGCATTTTGTGCCTGTGTCGTAAGGTCCAGTTTCGTAATTTTTATCATTTTTGTATATACCTATACTACTGATGAATGTAAGAACTTACCTTCCCCGTCGCTGAGATCAGTGTCGTAAGATAAGCTCATCCTAGCGCGAGTGGACTCGCCCTCCGGAGCGTGCGCGGCTCGCAGCGAGCCCGCGGAGCCCGTGCGTTTGTGCGCTGCACACAATAATACAGTCAAGTTAATGCACAGTGCTTATAGTAGGGGAGGCCCGGAAGCTAAATTTGCAGTAACTATGGCGTCTTCCACTATTGCATTATAAAGATTAGGTTCTAAAACGAAAACAGTCTTAGTAAAACCATTTTAGTGGGGTGTGGTCACGGAGTAAGTATAAAAGAGGAGATGTAATTAGATTTCCCTAAGAAAAAAAGCGTGACATTTTGCGGGGTGACCCCCTCACCTGTTAGACTCCGCCCATTTTTTTATTTGCCATCTGCTGGTCAATAGCAAAACTGCTTGCTCATTCATTTGATTTTATTTTGTAGTTACGTAACTATCTCACACTAGATGTCATTAAGTGCAGGTCGCAACAGGGTCGTACTCAGAATTACCAGGGATATCTGTTTTAAATTAATTGGGCAAACCATCCGATACGTATATTTTTCATTGAAATAGTGATACTATTATTAGATGAATGACGAATGATTTTTATTGTGACATTTTTTTTATTCGTTTTTACTTTTTTAAAGGCTTATTTTGATCGAAAGAATTATTAAGATTGATTACAAACTTAGTCTTTTTTTTAAAAAAAAAAACACCTTTAGGTACGTCCGAAACCATTCAATAATAGTAGATTATGTGACTAGGGGATAAAGCAGTGTGTTTAAGTCGCGGGCGGCATGTTGGATTCGAAACGAAGGTTGCTGATTTTAATCCCGAACGTCAGTGAGGGATTTATATAATTAACTCCCGAGCATTGAGAGGAAGATTATAAAGAAACCAGAGTGAAGTGAGGAATTCAAGCCGCCCGAGACAAAGACAGCTTTATCCCCGTGTTGCATACTCTACTTTTTACACCAAATGTGAGGCAATTAAAAAACAATTTGATCAACCAAATCATATATTAAAGAAATATAAGTATTATATTAGGTCTTTACCTATGAAATTGCCGTTTTGTATGAAAAAATATAAACGATTTTTTTTCATGTATTTTTTATTTGTATTAATCGAAGTAATCATCCATGCAATCAATGCATCTTTGCCAACGCAGTGGCAGTTTATTAATGCCCTTCTTAAAGAAATCAGCTGGCGGGAGGCAACAAATTCTTCAAAGGTATTTTGTACTGCCTCTCGGGTATTGAATTTTTTTCCCGCCAAGAAGTTATCCAAATTCTGGAAAAAGTAGTAGTCTGTAGGCGCAAGGTCTGGTGAGTAGGGCGGATGACGGAGAGCTTCCAACCCCAGTTCTTGCAACTTGGAGACCGTCTGCTGTGCAGTATGAGGTCGCGCGTTGTCGTGCAGGAGCAGCGGAGACGAGCGATTGACCAATGCTGGTTGGAGATGTGCCAGCTTCTCCATCATTGTGTTCAGTTCTTCACATTACACATCTGCAGTAATGCTCACCCCGTTTGGTTAGAAGCTGTGATGAATCACACCGGCGCTAGACCACCAAACAATGACCATCACTTTTCTAGGGGTAAGTTTTCGTTTAGGGCATTGTTTAGGTGCTGAACCAGGATCCAACCAACTTACTGAGCGCTTGCGGTTATCAAACAGAATCCATTTTTCATAGCAGGTAACAATGCGGTTTAAAATCCCTTCATTTTCATTTGTGTGTCTGTTGAGCAGTGCAAGGCACGTCTCGACCCGTACTTTGCGCTGGCGATCATTGAGTTCGTGGGGCACCCATTTGTCAAGCTTTTTTACCTTGCCAATTTGACGCAAATGGACCAATATTGTTTTGACGCTAACGTCGAAAGCTGCTGCTAATTCAGCCGTAGATTGTGTATCATCAGCTTCCACAATTGCCTTTATTTCGTCATTGTCGACCAAAGTCTTCGGACAACCGCGAGGTTCATTTTTCAGGTTGAAATTTCCAGAACGGAAGCGAGCAAACCAATAACAGGTGGTGCGTTGGTTTGTAGTGTTAGCTCCGTAAACGTCGTTGATGTTGCGTGCCGCTTGTGCCGCGTTGCTGCCACGACGGTACTCGTATTCCATAATTACTCGAATTTTTAACGTATCCATGATGACGAAAAAGATTGAAATGCGATGAAAATGTAACACTAATCAATAAACAAATGACTACTTTTGGAAAAAAAAATCCATGTTTTAAAATAAAATTAATTTGCAATTAGAATTCTTAGCCAAACAAAAATTATTTTGATTTGAAATGGCCAGTACTGCAGAACGGCAATTTCATAGGTAAAGACCTATTATTTACAAGTTCATCAGCCGTGGGATATTCGGTAAAATAATTGGCTTCTAATTACTGCCCTGTATTTTTGCTATTTGACGATAGATGGCGACCTGTTTACAAAATTATATAAAAAGTACAAAAATAATATTATAGCGATTAAAGAACCTTTAGGAATGAATGTTGATCAAATTTCAGTAGGTATGATTATTAAAATATATTAATACTGAGCTCTACGTACCTAAATATATTTAGTTCCCATGACACAAAGTGTCGCCATCTAATGTCGAGTAGAATCATATCTGAAAATGCTGACGTAAAGAGATTTTTCTAGAAGTATTTAAATAAATTATGCATAAATTAACTTACAAATGAAATGTTATGGCATCCATAGCATCAGAACGTCTATCCGAGTAGTTTTTACAAGATAAAATACAACACTTATTTTTTTTTGGTTTTCTATCGCGAATATGATGCCAAATAAGTGGGTTTACGAAGTTGTGCACAGGATGAACGCCGACAATACACTGATTTAGGCCACGCCCACCGTGATGACGTCAGGACTCAGTTGAGAGTCATAGTGCACAGTTGTTTAGGCCGCCTCCTCTTTTATACTTACTCCGTGGGTGTGGTTTAGTGCGTGTAAAAATTTTCAGAAATGTAAATAAAATCGTCCCCTCGAAATACCCGAGCGCGATTGATTTTTTTATTTTATTTTGAAGGTCTCCTCTGAAGGGATTCCTACCAGGATTACGAAAAACATAATCTGACGGTTTTCATGGGGCGATGTAGCTAAAACCATCGATAAGTGTAATGTTGTATAGTAATTTTCGACGTTTCTGGACAAGGTTTTTTAGGGAATGTAAAATATTACTAACTGCGTCGATGCGCAGTGCTGAACTGCCAGTCGACGTGCGCGCCCGAGGCGGCGTTGTAAGCGTCGAGGCGTAGTAGCGTAAGGTGACCAGCCAGTGAGGCCGCGCACACGCGCCTGGCACCCGCCAGCGCGCGCACGTGCGTCGCACCGCGCCCGCCACGCGCTTCTGCGCTCCACCATACGCACTGAAAAATTTGAATAAATCGTTACAAACAGTAGGCTACTGGGAAAGATTTTTTTATAGCAGTTTTTACCACATGGAAGTCAAAAACCATTTCAAAGCGTTTAAGCATGATGAGGTTATCTTGTTGTGCTCTATAGTTCCTATGGCTACTATCCAACTCCATCATTAGACTAGCTCCGAGATCTCATATTAATGCATAACTGTTCCAAAATCCATTTGCAAGACTTACCCTAAATAAATTTTAACACTAGAAGCGCGGACGTGCTAAAGAACCGTTCCTATGTTCTTTCTTTTCTAGTTTTATACGGAGAATTACAAAGTACACCAAAATATGTGTAACACATAATAAAAACATCGTATTATCAGTTTTCAGTTTAATTTGTATACCATCCGGAGAGATGGTTTACAAATGAAACCATAGTACCAATAATAGAATGCTGTTTCTAGTTTTGAATAAAAGCTTATAAAAAGTAATAGTTTACCATGAGCTTCCCAGAGCTGGCTTCCCAGAACTCGAGTCGACCGTCAGCACAACCCAGTATAATAAGATCGTTACAAAAGTCCATACACCACACAGGAGATTCTTTGATCGCCTTCCCTCGCCAGTCTAAGTTACTCACTAAGTCTTCCCTACTGTCCTGGTCTACTGTGTGCCCATTGTCACTTATCGTCAACTTATCATTACACTTAATACGTGCACTATTTACAGAATTTTCACTTGAATTAAATACGAATATGTCTTCATCACAATTATCACTATTCTTAACACTTATATTATTTAAATCTTGATTACTTATATTTAAATTACTAGTATCCACATTTTCTTTAGCCTCGTAACAGTTATATAAATCGTCTTGTTGATCGCCGCAGTATAGGTTTCTGAAATGTAATACATTATAGTTATTTTGGATGTTTTAAAAGTCATATTTTCTATAAATTTTAATTATTGTGTTTGTATTGCACTGTTGTAAGGGACAGCATTTAAAAAGTTGAACCAATGAAAAGATAGCTATTTTTACGGGTACATACTACACGCCTATTGTATCATCTTTTGCCGTATTGTTTAATGGAATATCATAAAAAGGCAATCGAATTAAATTCTAGCGTTAGTGACGAAGTAATCACTTCATAAAGCACCAGTGGTGAGCACTTAAACGATGTCCCATCTTCTGTAATGCTTTTTAATGTACCTTCCGAGATTTGAACGTGGCATATGATAGAGTGGTCCAAGTAGTCACATACTGGTAGGAAAACATTTGTAAAGTTAAATAGTTAATGAACATGAAAATAAATGTTAAATCACCTGTAATTCTTTGCGAAGTCGTATTTGGTGGTTTCGGCGGTGGAGAGGTGGTGCGGCGAGTCGCGTGGCCCCACCGCCCGGAACCGCAGCCCGCTCAAGTAACTGCTGAGCCCTTTACGGAGCCTGTGCACGTTCTGTATAACAAAACCTTTGATAAGTAACGATACAGCGTGTACCAGACATCGACGCAAGAACTTCTAACATGGATTCTGGACCCTGATTTTTTATTTTATTTTATCTATAAGTTTATTAAAACTTACACAAAGCAGGGACGTGCGAGCAATACAAGCAAAAAAGCCCGGCTTGCGGTAAAATTTCATGACACCTAACATCTAAGTCATTGAACTTAATAAAATAATTATTTAAAATAAAATCTAAACTTTAAACTTCGCGCGTAATTGAAAATTCATTCATTAGTTACGCTAATACAAGTTCTATGCAACTTACCCAGCGTTCCAAATCGAGATAAAAGTGAATCGCGAATCCGACTAAATTAAATAGTCACAACATATAAGG
Organism: Mythimna lalbum; assembly: GCA_949319445.1. Classification (NCBI taxonomy): domain Eukaryota; kingdom Metazoa; phylum Arthropoda; class Insecta; order Lepidoptera; family Noctuidae; genus Mythimna; species Mythimna lalbum. The sequence continues at coordinate 20,463,215 of OX439344.1, forward strand.
ACAATTGAATAATAATTGTGACGTTGCGCGTTGGTCGGGTTCGCGGTATGGTCACTTTTGTCCGCAATCCGAAACGCACGGGTGATGGAACGTAACAACGTTGCCATCTCCGGTCTCGCTCTAACGCATAGGGCATTTACCGGGCTTGCTTTTCCATTTCACTTTTCCCTATAAAAACACAAAAAATGTGAGTTTGTGTGAGTAAATATTATAATGTGTGAAAACACTCGTCGAACAGATTTAAGGTCAAAAATGCCAGGCTTCGGAAATTTTATCAATGAAATTTTTACGCATGTTACGAAAGCGAGGCGCCCTCTATGACGCGCGTACTATAATCAGTTCAAATTTGCTTTGAGCGGTTATCGGATTATGTTTTGATTGTTTTTTTTAGTTTTCTGTCATTTAAAGTGTTATAATTAGATATTGCTGTAACTTACTTGGTTTTGAAGTGATTAAAGTTAAAGTATCTTTGAAATGAATTCGGAAACACATGCAATTGTTCCTTGTGAAGTTGTGACGGATTAAAATGTGTGGAAAAAATACTTAGCCAGGTAAAACCTTTGAGTTTTAAAGATAAATATGATCTCGTAACTTCACCTAAACCTACCCCTGATTTGAATATTTCTCAGAAAACTAAATCACATAGTAGGCAATTTCATCGCTCAGTTTACAGTGGATTGTAGGTTGCTCGCATTTAAATAAATAATTATTCTGTTGGTGTTGCATATTTTTCTCAAACGAATACTTGGAATACTTCAGGTTATAATGACTTAAATAATTTCGCTGGTGCCATGAAAATACATCAGAATTCTCAAAAGCACTTGAATTCAGTTATTTCGTTCTGCAGTTTTAGTAAAACGCGAATAGAAACTTCTATTTCTCGACAGTTAAAGGTACCTAATTTCTCTTTTTCGACAGTTAAGTGTTATGTGTGTGATAAAGAACGAAAAGCTAATAAATGCTGTTTAAATTGTGAGTATTTGCCAATAATATTACATACATATCGTAAACAATTATTTTTAATGATGAATTTTTATTAAAAACTACGTACGGATTAATACATTCTTTTGTGCTCCATCTAGTGGATTTTTCTGAAATCAACTAGAATGTTTTGAGCGAGTTGCCAAAAATATCAATAGATGGCTCTTTTTCTCTTTTTTTTAAGTTCCAATATATATTTACTTAATTTCTAACAGTAAAAAAAATCAAATGTACCCATTAAAATCAGCATTACAGTAAGAAATTTTGTTTTTTCGGGATATTAGGTGTAGGTAGGTAGATGAGTCAAGATTCCTTGGCTTGCCCCCTCTAAAGGCACCTGGCACGCCACTGACACAAAGGTAGAAAGGCGGACTTAATGCTTGATGTGTCCACCCAGGCATCTAAGCGTCGATGCTCAATGTGTTGTTTATAATGTTAGTAATACAGTCTTGCAATGTTGCTAGTGTTTTACATTTTACCCTGTATAGTGTTTAGATAATATGTATTATATCCATATAAACAGGGTGTAACGTCAAATGCGCAAAACCTGATATTAGTTTGATCGGAATAACGAGCAGAATCAATTAAACTATTTTTTTATATAGGTTACATTTCCAAAAAAATCTTCATTAAAAGCTTCGAACTGTCTATTTATGAATAGGTCAAGCCATCACGTGCGCAAACCCGCTGAAATATGTAAACAAACACAAATAGTTGTAATCCAATCAAATTTTCTCATATGCGGGATACTAAAAGTACTTATTTCAATGCAGATATTAATTTTAAACAAACTAAAACTGCACATAAAACCTTTAATTATTTTTTTCTCACATTATCATTATCAGGTCAACCGAATTAAAAATCATTTGGGGTGTCTGAGGTTTTGCGCATTTAACGTTACACGTTGTATATTCTTTCTGACTATCGTAACGACTACCAAAAATCTTCAAATGACAGCCGGAAGCAACAGCTTTACGTGATTTCCACGACTCGGTGGAGTATCGTTACGAAATGAAAACTTAGTTATCTACAAACCTACCACGGCATGCTTTGCTTAAGGTCATCATGACTCACATGTTCACTGTTTTTCATACAACCGCTCATAACTGATTATGACGTTATTATACATTTTTCATTAGATATTTTGGAAACACAGTATCTTGTGGATATTACCTAGGTTTCTAAAGAAACCGATTTCTAAATTTGTGTAAAACTAATCCAGTAAAAATCTCTGAAAAATCTCCTGTTTTGTATGAACTTTGACACTTCATAATTAGCCTAAAAATTAAAAAAGTCAAAAAAGTAATCCTCTAGAGACCTTGCAAATTTTATTAAGATTCTAAATGACGACAACTTTTTCCAAAAACTTTTAAGGGTTAAAAAAAAACAGCTATTTCCTGCAGCAAGTTTTGTGAAATTTTCGAGTAAATCTCGGAATTACCGAATACTAACAGAGTTTACAGGCGTTATATCTCTTTTTTGCGTTGCCTTTTCGTGAAACATCGCGTTGGATTGCATTTAAACCATTTTCGATGTTTACTAAAGGTGAGTGGAAAAGGACCCTCTTAAGCCCATAGACCAGGCTGTTCGGCTGGTATAATTAAGCCACTAGCTCTTCGCAAGTTAGCATAATATCTACGGTTCCCACGCATACTATTGGAATTGAAAAATTGTCTTTCGTTTTATTACCGTTAAAACGTTGAATTCAATAAACGGTATTCACTTTACGAACTCTCGATACTGGTCAATTGAACAGTAGAAGATATAAAAATTGGAACATAACTTATACAAGGTGTAAGGGACAGCCCTCCGTAAACTTTAAGGACTTGCTCAGTAGATGAAACTGAACAACGATACAATTTTTTTTACAGGAAATAAAAAAACAAAATCCACCAGGCTGTCCCTTACACCTTGTATCTGGAATTATAAAGCTATCACTACTTGCCACCAATGTAATAAAACGGAAATGTATTTTTTTTCAAATTTGATAGTATACATGGGTTTTCTAAGAAAATCAAAAGTACTTACCTCGTTTGTTCTTGGGGATGTATCAGGACTGTGCTTAACTAAAACCATATAAAACATCATCAGTACAATACCCCACATTCAGTCTTATTATACTAGGGACAAAGATGACATTACCTTCTCGTACTTCATATGTTAAATTACTTTTCTTTGAAACCTTTTCATACAGGTCTTTCTGAAGCTTGAAGAAGCTGAAAGAAATAGTTATGTGTGTTAAGGGCAGTTAAACAGCGATATATATAAAAGGAGAAATTGACTGACTGACATATCAAAACAGACGAAAGCACTGGGCCTAGGAACGAGAAATTTTGCAAAAGGCTTCAGGCTTCAACAAAGAAGGGCTTTTTGGAAATTCAACCTTTAAGAGGGTGTAAAGTCAAACCATTTGTCCAAGGTAAAGATCATAATTGTCAACAAAGGTCTTGGAGAGTGCGGCCTCCGATAAAAGTGGGTGTTACATGGCATAGGCCTTTAACATGACCGTTGGTCGGTTCATGTTCATGTAAATACACTTACTGACTAAAGACACTCAGACTCTTACTGACTAAAAACCCTGCCCGTCCCTTCTAGCTTCTTCATACCGGGGCTCGAGCTTCCTTTCGGATAACCCTGGCCCCAGTAGGCTTCGACCCAGCAGCACGCGGGAACAGTGCACGCCGACGACGTCTTGGGCTCGGTCCGGACAGTTACCGGACGGTCGGACAGCAAGCTACCCATAGCTCGCCGTCCGCGAGCCCGCGTCTACGGTGGCCGGAAATTGGGATCGGAATCCCGGCGGCGGCGGCTAGGACGCCGTTGCCTGATGCGGTCGGCCTACTCTTGCTAGCATTACTGCTTTGCAGAAGGAGGCGACCGCCTGCCACTTCTCCTCGCTCCGGACCATGGCCTCAACCAAGACCCGGCGCGCGAGCTCTCTGCCGCCAATCGCCCCCACGAGGGCACGGCGATGCTCCGCCCAAGCAAGACACACCTCGACTGTGTGCTCCACAGATGTAAATACCCTTATCGTGCATTGTGCTGAAGACCTCCACAAAATCTACTTTAACTTGTAAACGCATTAAATTTAATGAGAACCATGCACTCACGCGCCACGGTCGATGTTCGTGATGATCTCTCCGTTCTGAGAGTCCCACACTTTGATGTTGCCCTGCAGACAGGAACTGACCACCTTCTCGCCGTCGGTGACCAAGCATTCCACCTCCTGACTGTGGCCCGCCACTACTAGCGGCACTGCTTCCATCACCAACTGGAATACAAATAATTACTAATAGGGTAGATTCATAAAATAATATTATTGTTACGAAAGTGAGTAATTAAATGCCGGTTTACTAGCAGAGAACTTTATGCGACTACTTTATTACGACTGGCCTGTTGGTCTAGTGGTTAGTGACCCTGACTGCTATGCCGGAGGTCGTGGGTTCGATTCCCGCCCAGAACAAATGTTTCTGTGATGAGCATAATCATTTGTTCTGTCTCTGGGTGTAATTTATCTATAATATGTATGTATTTAGAAATATATAAGTATGTTTATCAGTTGTCTAGTACTCATAACACAAGCTCTGCTTAGCTTGAGACTAGACGGCGTTGTGTGAATATTATTATTATTACATTATTATTATTTATTTACCAGAATCAATAACATATTTGTCCAATCAACAATAATCGAAATCACAATGTACACTACAGTTCCGTTACACTATCGCTTAGGTCGCTAGACGAAATCGCATGACACTTAACGTATGTAGTTCGCATTTTTCGCTTTCGGAGTAAAAACGGAAAACTGGAAAATACTCCCTTATCAACTTTACCGAATAATAATAATACAAGAAAGTACTTCCGCCATAAGTAGTTTGCTCTTTCAAGAGTTCGCTAGACCTTGGTATGAACTTCCATTCCGTGAGTTTCGCTCAGCAATGCGTTTTGATTATTTGATGCTACTCTTGATTTCGTCGAAGATATGGCGTGTGCAAGTTTCACGGCATAACAATATTTAGTCCGTCACATACTAATATGCGATTACTAAAAAGATAGGACGTTTTTATTCACTTGGCACTTAAATTAAAACGATACAGTTGCAGTGGCAGTTTCGCTTGACGTCAGTGTAACATATTTTACCTAGAAATGACATAAGAAGTCTTCACTTCTTCAATGCAATTTATTTTTGTGAATGATTGCCTCAAAATCAACCTAAATCTGACTGTTTATGTAAAATAGCTATAGCACAAAATAAATAGGCACAGAAGTCAATCTACATACAAAGCGCGCTCGAGCAACGCACACATAGACACCGCTCACGGATCTCGGAGCGCCTGGGCCCGCTCGTCGAACAGTTCCGGCTCAAAAGCTCATTAGTGTGCGTCCACCGAGCGTAGGTATAAAAAGTGAAGTACAAACATTGCCTTTTGTACCTTTCTATTTTGTGGCTATAGTGCTTATCCGAAGTTTTACCTGTGGTAATCCTATATTCATATTTTCGCTTTTTTATCTGTGGTAATCCTATATTCATATTTTCGCTTCTTAGCACTATGTAATTAAGAAGAAGTTATGGTGCGCTGTACTGTGCTCTATGTTGTTATCCTGTTAGTCATAATATTATTATAAACATAGAACACATTTTGAAATGCGGTTTGCGTTCGTTGAATGAAATAGAATGAAATAGAAACCTAGTTAGACTTGAGCTTAGCCGCTGGCAGGATCTAGTTTAATATATTGTCTTATTCGCCTGATACGTGACTCGCACAACGACTGCGCACAGCTCAAAATTGTTAGCAGAAAACAGCGTGATATACGACTACGAGTGGTTTAAAGTCGATGAGTATTGCAAGCTGTTGAGTATTGCAGTCGCTGTATGGTTTATTTTAGTCACACTAAAAATAGGTTCGTAATATTATAGTTTTTTTTTTCCTGTGGGAGAATCAGGAGCGGGAGACAGTGTCAGACTTTTATTGACAGAACAGAAAAAACCACACACTCAATTGATCAAGTTTGAGGTCTTTTCTACTTGATGTACTTTTTAGGTACATTTATTTGGTGTAATTATATTTTATAGACCAGTGCTGAAGCCGTTGTTAATGGTAAAAAGTGAAATAAAATCATAGTAGGATGAAACCTATTGGAAAAGGAAGAGAATACAATAAAAACGAAAGGAAAAATAAATTACGGGCGATCTGAGGTCGGGAAAAGGATGGGTGTGCGTTTTTAAGGGTAAAAACAGTATATCTCGATTTCCGACAAAACTACAAGTCCTATGAAAAAAAGTAAAAGTGCTAAGTTGTAGATAATAAAAAGATCTACAACTTTTGTATTTACACTTTTTTCACATAACCTCAAAACGTATGTGAAAAATTCAAATAACTAAGTTTTTGGTTTTTTATTTTTATCTTTTACAAAAAATTTCTTTTTTCCACGAAATTAAATGGAAACTTACCTTTTTATGTCCCACCGACACACTGTAATTTTTTTGATTTAAATTATTGTTTTTTCACCTTCATTTTGACTTAATATCGAAAAAGAAGCCTAATTTTTAATCGAAATTTCTCACGTCAAAATATCTCTTTTTTTAATAATTTTGCTAAGTTTTTTGTTCGTTAAAATCTCTAGTTTCTGATGGTGTAAAAAAAAGTATCATTATTATGGCAAATTTCTCAGAAAAAGCCAAAAAACTCGAATCCAAAAATTCTTTTTCATAATTTTTGTAAAAGATAAAAATAAGAAACCAAAAACTTAGTTATTTCAATTTTTCACATACATTTTGGGGTTATGTGAGAAAAGTGTAAATTCAAAAGTTGTAGATCTTTTTATTATCTACAACTTTGCAATTTAACTTTTTTTACATAGAACATGTAGTTTTGTCGGAAATTGAGATAAACTGTTTTTACCCTTAAAAACGCACACCCATCCTTTTCCCGACCTCAGATCGCCCGTAATTTGTTTTTCCTTTCATTTTTGTTATATTCTTTTTCGTTTCCAGTGGGTTTCATACTACTATGATTTTATTTCGTTTAAAAAATTATCGACCCTGGTCTATTATGAGTAATGTTAAATAGTAAAATATTAACACCCGCCGGACACAAGCCGGATTCCGAAAAGGCTTCAGCACCATAAACCACATACATACGCTACGGCAGGTTATACAGAAGACCGAGGAGTATAATCTGCCTCTCTGTCTAGCGTTTGTGGACTATGAGAATGCCTTTGATTCGATCGAGACATGGGCTGTGCTACAGTCTCTCCAACGGTGCCAGATAGACTATCGGTACATCGAGGTGCTGAAGTGTTTGTACAAAAACGCCACTATGTCAGTCCGACTTCTGGACCAGACCTCGAAACCTATCATCCTGCAGCGGGGTGTGAGGCAGGGAGACGTCATTTCTCCGAAACTGTTCACGGCCGCAATGGAGGATGTCTTCAAGGTTCTGAACTGGAGTGGACTAGGCATCAATGTCAATGGCGAGTACATCACTCACGTTGGGTAGAGCTAATTTCGAGAAAGAGGTCAACTGTCCAATCCGACTCGGCTGGGCGGCATTCGGGAGGCTGCGCGGTATCTTCTCGTCCAATATACCACAGTGTCTCAAGACGAAAGTCTATGACCAGTGTGTGTTGCCAGTGAAGACATATGGTGCCGAAACGCTCAAAATGGGCCTCATCAGAAGGGTCAAAGTCACCCAGAGGGCAATGGAAAGGCCTATGCTCGGAGTTTCCTTGCGGGATCGAATCAGAAATGAAGATATCCGCAGGAGAACCAAGGTTGCCGACATAGCACGAAGAATCGCCAAACTTAAGTGGCAATGGGTAGGGCACATTGCTCGCAGAACAGATGGCCGTTGGGGCCGAAAGGTTCTGGAGTGGCGACTTCGTACTGGAAGACGCAGCGTCGAAGGGCCTCTTACAAGGTGGACCGATGACCTGGTGAAGGTTGCGGGAATCCGATGGATGCGAGACGCACAGGATCGATCATTGTGGCGACGCTTGGGGGAGGCCTATGTCCAACAGTGGACGTCTCTCGGCTGAAATGATGATGACGATGACTGAATAGTACATTTTAGGTACATTTTAACGGTAGTTACTATAATTTATTTCGCTGAGGTTTACCCGCCTTTCTGACTCTCACGATAATGGTATAGTAATGTGAATGATTATGAAATGAAATGATTGCGAGTAATAAGTAAGTATGATTTATTCATAACACTACAAAAGAGCTTTTTTCAAGTCATTAAATATAGTTTTCTACGCAATCATTTGCACTTTGGCATAGCTTCAAAAGATATAATACGTCCTGACATGATAAAGAAAACGACTTGAGAACTAGAGAAGATATAACGGCTAGACTGTACCTGTACTGCCGGTTGCTTCGCGACGATCTTTCTATACTCATCGTCGTCACTCCACGACGCTCGCCATTCGGCGTAGTGGCGAGAGCACACGCACCTGCAACACATTGCAACAAGCTCTTATTTTTTGGTCAATCTGCACAATGATATTTCGATGGGTCCCAAGAAACAAAATCTTATCGAAAAAGAAAGTATTTTATTACTTATTAGCTTTTGCCCGTGGCTTCACCCGCGTACATAAAGTATAACCTATGTCACTCAGTAATAAAGCAGCTTTCTATCGGTGATAACATTTTAGCAATCGGACCTACTTTCAGAGATAACCTTCTACAAACAAAAAAAATATAACACAATTGTAAAAATGAACTTTTCCTCTCCTCTAGATTCACAAGACTCTGCTCTGACAATGTTCTTGGGACCCGTCGATTTATGCAGCTTGTATTTGCGTCATGAGTATCTTATTACACAGACAGAGTAGAGTGTTATTTTTAGGAACATTTTGATGTTGCAAAAAACAATGTTGAGCGACTGTTGCTCGACTTTGATTCCCAATGAATTCTGGGGTCGAGATGTCGCTACAACAACGTTGCATCACTGTCGAACTTGATTTATATCGAATTACATCGACTAGTTGATAATAAAAGCCTAAAAACATAATCAACTGTTAACGACGGCGACGTATTACACCAACCATATGTTGCTATTTATACAACATTATTATATTTATGCGAAACCCGAATATAGTTTGATCAGAATCATTAACTGAATGGATTCCAATAGTTTTTACACCATGTTATAATTATTTGCTCAAAAATATTCAAAAGGTCACAACAACACAGGTCACAGCAGGTCATAGCGGGCATTAGTGGCCAGTAAAGCTGGGTGCAAGTGCAAAACAACCCCTCAGTCACCTGGACAGCCCGGTGACTGTATTTTTGCTGACATAACTTTGTGATTTTTCATGATACAGTTATGTGTTATATTCTTTACATAGTAATACTAGGTGTTTCGGGTTTCGCATATACTAAAAGCAATTTTGTATTGTTTATATATTTTTGATTACCGATACAGCACCACCATCATGTACGCGATGACTGCGACGCTGATCGTGCACAGGATGGCTAGCAGCAGGATTTCCATTGGCGTCGTCGGATATATGGGCAGGTCAGAGCCCTTACCCCACTGATGTGGTGCGCCTTTGCCCTCGGATGTTTCAAAATCTGTTCAGATACATAAAATAATAGGATTATTTACACTTTAATAAAAATAGTTATTCTTTTGCGGCTTATAAAATTTTACATTTTCATTTTTTAAAACGTGGTTAGTCATGATTGTCCAAATATCATAAATGATTAACACTTTTACACGTAAATTTTTGTCAATTTAAACTAGATGAGGCCCGTGTTTCCTAGCTGACTACCCTGAGAAGAAGCGCCAAAACAAACTCAGGGCTCAATTCTACAGCAATTATGTAATGGTCAAATCACATGAAAACCATGCAGACTAGTGTCTGAGATGGTCTTTTGAGGAACGAACCATACAAATTTGAGTGGTCCCGTCCATTCAGTGCAAGCATGTGACTACTAAGGAGCTCAACGACTTGACGAACAATACCAAAGAAAGGATATTTGGGTAGGCCGCAGAAAATACTCATATTGCCAGACATACGTTAAAATTACAAAAAAAAATCTACATAGTCCTCACATTCACAATTAAAGGAAATAAATTAAACTAAAGTATACTAAAATGTGTATTTATGTCAAAAAAAGTATTATGCGTGCTATGACGTTACATTACAAAAAACAAATTAATAGGTTTTTAAGTAAAATTCTTGATTGGTTACAATGACGTTGTTTTATGCATAAAAATATCAACTAACATGTCGTCGCTGAATTAAACAGATTAAGAAAATATATTTTTTCAACGACCTTCTTCTAGTTGTATATATTTAAATGATTAAATTAATAATAATAATATTCCACAACTATCACACAACGCGGTCTAGTCCCAAGCTAAGCAGAGGTTGTGTTATGGGTACTAGACAACTGATAAAAATACTTATATATATGTAAATAATTTACCGAATAACGCGTGCGATGCGGAACGAAAAGCGTTATTTTCATTGAGCGCGATAAAACTGATGTAAAGAAACCTGTTTTATACCAGGCGTACTCAAATGTGTACACTATAGACCGTACAAACAAAACTACAAGTAATTTTTTTTAGCAAATATTTTGTTGATACTGTCCTAGCCTACGGTAGCAGTAAAATTTCTCGTGCAAAGGGTTACTAACACTAGATAATATGTTATTTAATATGTTCCTATATATATTTTATTTCGGCCACAATCAGATCCATATAGTGATATGGATCTGATTGTGGCCGAAATAAAATAAATTCATTCAGTACAATGTACAGTGCTACTGTACATTGTACAGTGTACAGTGCTACTGTACATTGTACAGTGTACAGTGCTACTGTACATTGTCGATACCACTTGATGTCAGTAAGTGGTTAAATACCAGGTCCGCGTATAAGCGCGCTGAACCGTTGGTCTTGCGAGTGTCTTCCCTCTAGTCGCGTAGATTTGTCATCAAACATGTGAGTGAGGGAAGGGACGTTTTTTGAGGTTGGATATCATTAAATAAAGTATCCCGCTCTAGGGTGGAGCAACCCGCACTGTGCTCGCGTGGTGGATTACGGCCTATTCCCTTTCCTAGAGAGGAAGCCTAAGTCCCAGCAACGGGAACAATAAAAAACTGGGCAAGTGCAAGTCGGGCTCGCGCATTGAGGGATTCGTACAAACTATGAAAACAGTTAATTCCCGAATTCTTGCGACATAAATGGCCGTATCTTTTTTTCGTTAATTCAGATATTTGATTCTTTTAACAGCTTCAAGGAACCGCAGACCTGAGTATATGGTTTTAATTTCAACTCGCAACCTCCACGCGTTCCCTGTGAGATAAAGGGGTCGTGACAGACAGACAGACAGACAGACAACAAGATGATCAGGGTTCCGTTTTTTCCTTTACTTCCTATAAGGGTTCCGAACCTCAAACCCTAAAAAGGCTGATTAATCTGATTATGCTATAAGTATGGATAACGTACCAGGCAGCATGTCGATGGGATCGAGTGCAGCCGCCAGCGCCTGCCAGCGCAGCGGCGGCGGGTCGCGCTCGTCGGGGTTGCGCACGCCGGCCGCCAGCTCGGGCGCCACGCGCTGGCTCAGCAGCACCGGCGGCAGCACGGCCACGTGCCGCCCCGCCACCGACTCGTTGTAGTGCGACAGGATCGCGCCCCAGTGGTGAGATGACAACCTGCTTACAGAACAACCATTAAAAACAAGTTTTCAATGAAAATAATTTTGAGGTTCTATGTTCGGCTAAATGTATTTTCTTTTTTATGTCTGTTCACCGATATCTCGGTCAATTGTGGACCAATTTTGAAAAATATTTTTTTGATTGAAAGGCTTCCAAGTTGGTCCCATAAAATTGTTATAATCTGATCATGAACTCGAAGATATGGAACAGAACTCCTCATGGGATCACAGCAAAACTGTCGTAACAAGTAAAATTGGTACAAATATAATACTTTTGTCTCTACCGACTTCTGAAATTAAAGTTATTTTGCACTTTCTTTTTTTTTACCTTGAAATCAGTTGTATTTTATAAAAACTTTTTAATTTCTTTGCAAACTTTTACATTATAATAATATAATATAATAATAATATTTATTTGTACATTTAACACACACAGTAACAACATATAATAACATGAACAAATACAATAGTTGTACAAACACTGATCATTGGAAATAAAATGAAAATATGACTCCTAAACTAAGTAAAATAAATACTTGTATTTCAGGAGCCAGTTCCTCCTTGGAGATGAACAAAAATAGAAACTTTGGTACTATTAAAATAGCCTTATATAAAGACGTGTAACAGCATAGAGGCATAGTTATACGACGATTGTTAGTAATGATTCGGTATAATCATAAGACAGTTCTTGCAACCAATTTGATAACTTAGTCTTTAGTGTATATTTGTTTAAAGTATAAATACTGATCAGATGGTGAATCTTATTATAAATGCGAGCGCTTAAGGTAGTGAATTGACGACCTGCGAAAGCGGTCCTGCAATGTAGGGAGTCACTGACCGGAAAAACACGACGTCTAAGAAGGATGTTTGAGTCTAGTGGAAGCATGGAATGGCGGCGTAAGACTACACGCAAAACAAACAGTTGCCGTACGGTGAGGACTTGGGATTCTGAATAAAGCTGGGTAGTTGGGTAATCTCTTCGCTTACAATGCATGACCTTAAGAATCAAACATTGCGGTAAACACCTATATAATTAATTCTGACAAGACCGTTCCAAAAAGCTTACACACGATAGGGTTATCCGAGTTCCTATGACTACATTCCGGTTCCATCATCAGATCAACACCATGTCATAATAATTTTGCATTGTCACATGTTATGTATGCAAAATTTCAGCTCAAGCGGGTACCGGAAAGTAAATCAAATTTAATTTGCAAGATCTGATCCCAGACAAGCAAACATTGGGACAGGTGAGGCTAAATAAAAGCTTGTAACAACAAAGACAAAGCTGTTTAAAAATTTTCTTTAGCTAGGTGTGTATGTCATTGAACTCCTTTAAACTGCTTGACCGATTTTGATGTATTTTTTTGTGTGAGCGAACGGATGATTTAGATTAATAATTGGACCCCGCAGGTGTAGCTGCAGTCGTAGCCTAGCGTCTGGCATGTCCTGACGGAATTAATTATTTTTCTGCTTAAAAAATCAGTTCATCTGATCAAATTAAATGAATTAAAGAATTGCATTCTGTTTAACTTTTTACGTTTATGAATCGTTAATTAATTTAAAAAAATTCTTGTTTCGCTCACCCTACCCAATTTTTTCGAAGCTATGACGTCACAATATGACGTAAAATCGGTTGTATGATTATTTGAAACGCGTTTATTTATTTATTTAATGCTTTATGCACACAAAGTACAGTACGCGTTGTAGTAGTTTAGTTAGCGTTCTGTAGTTTTCACCACCATTGCAAAAGACATGAATACGTACGTTGGCAAAATTAGGCGCCTAAGGGCTGCTTTCTGTATTGAGAAATTGTAGTTAAAGATGTGACGTGATCTGAAGCGCGGCCACTGTCGGACTGCATGAAAATAAAAAGATGCGCGAGGACTCAATACTTGCCATTTATTGCAAAATATTGTGGCTTTCATTAATTTGCCAAATAACGGGTTGATTTATTAAAAGTCTTAAACAACTAAGTTTTGCATTATGTTTCGATTCATTACTGTCACTAATTTCACTAACATTTATTGGCTAGTAATACGGGAAAAAGGTCAAAGTTAGAGGCCAGTTTCATGATAACTTCTATAGCTTTTGACTTAAACGTACTTATTTCAGAAATGTAGGAACTATATTTTATCCGCAGCTTCAATCTTTATAATAACTATAACTTTTTTAGAAATCCAGCGATTTTCGCTAGTGACAACTCCTTTAGAACGCCTCAGACCCTAATTAAATGTCCATTAACAGTTTTTCAACCAAGAGTTTGACAAATACTATATAATAAACATTTCTTATCTGTCATTTTAAGAAAAATTAAATACATAAACACTATTCAACACCATAATGAATGTAATTTTATTATTGCACAGTTAGATTTGTAACTCAAGGCTGAACCATACGTGAAACCTCAGCAATGCTCATTTACTTACGCATTTGTGTTGATGCCTAGTGTTTATGTAAACCCAGTTGCTGCAAGTCACTAAATGCATTTGGAACGAAACGACTTTAAAACATCGATCTGTTTTGGTTTCTGTCAATGTTTAGTAGCTCAAATATTCAAGTATCACGTTGCAAGTCGCTAAGAATCTTAACTTGTAATATAATTTTTGATTGCAATTTTAAGTCAACTGTAAAAATAGTAGTTTGTTGAACTAAGTAACTTGACACAGACGGTGTTGTAACGTTAAGACAGCGAATGTTTAGTGTGTTGATGTAATAAATATGTATTAATTTGATCTCACCTCGACCAGGGCCGTGAGTGTGGTGAATGTTTTAGCATAATGGTGTCATTTGCATCCACGACGGTTTTTTCGGCGTCAATATCTAGTAGCGGCGGGAACACCACTTGATTTCTATCGATATTGTTGTAAAACACGAACGTCGACTGTTTTTGTTCGTGTTTCTCATAATTCTTCCTGTTAACTTCGGCTTCAGTTTTTTCTATGTTGCTTATAAAATAATCTACTATGCCGGAATTGTAGACTATCATTGATATCCACACGAGCATCCAGACCATGAAGGCTCGCTGGAAGAAGCGTGTCCGCGCCCACATGTTCACCAGGCGGATGCGCTTGGGTATTCTGTGGTCTTGGTGGCCCGGACTGGAGTTCCTCTTCGCCACGACGTCGGTCGGACTATTGTGTGCCAGACCGTTTAACCTGGGATGAGACTTTGACTTGGTCATTCTTTGAGGTGAGAAGCTGTTTTCTTCCACATAGTTCTTACTAAACCTCCAGTTAAGAGCGTTATTGGCATTGAAATATTCCTTCAGGTGCAACTTATTGTTTTGATCTTTAAAGTATTCCATGCGGCGTACATCAACTCCGAGTATTGTCGCAAAAAATGCCATTTGAATAAAATAGTCTGATATTAGACTGACTATCATGAATATTGAGAACTCTTGGATGAACGGTACGAAAGTGAAGAAGCTGAGAGTAAGTATTGTTATTTCCGTGAGCAAGTTCTTGGTGATGGACCAACCTTCTTTGCTAAGACCCTGAGCGAGTCGGATCTTCACGTCGAGCCGGGAGTCAGTGGATGTGACGCTTTTGGTCAGGACTAGAACATTTTCCAGTCCAACGATGATCACTAGGTAGGGAAATATTTCTTTGCCTTGTAAACTCAGGGAGAATCCGAAATAAAGACAAATGCCCATTGACATGGCGAGACTCCCTCCGATGGTAAGAACTGCGCATGCAGCTAGTCCTAGTTTGGATCTAATAAATTCTATTTTTCTCACAGAAAAATATACGTATAGAAATAGTCCCACAAATGTTATGGTTAAAGGGACGAGTTCTCGATAGTTGAATTGTCCTGGGTAGTAAACTAGCGTGAACTCGTTTACGTGTGTGTATGGCATCTCTTGATATAGTGGATACATTTCTTTTAGCTTCTTCGTTAGAGATTGTATAAATCTGAAAAAGAAACATGGTATTATTTCATCTAAACTAATGTTATAAATAGGAAAGATTTGATTTTTTGTTTGTATATATGTTACGATTTAACTAAAAACTACTAAACCGATTTTGAAAATTATTAATTAAAAAGCTAAAATTTCACAGAGTAACCTAAGCACTTATATATATATTTATATTATATTTCTACGCTGGCGAAGCCGCTGGCTAGTTATCAATATATTCAGTTTTCATTAGACATCAGACGACATCTAGAGTAAGTCTATTTTCCAGTGTAAGTTACCTTTGGTCTGGTTGTTGGTAAAATATCGTAACAGCGTACTGAAGCACTCGCGGCCTGGCTCGGAGGGGATATCTTTTGATGCCAGTTTCTCGGAGCTGCATACCAAAAGCCATTTCAGCTATTGATGCTTTTGCTTTCTGAAGATTCTGAAAAAAAAAAACAGAAGCTAAAAAGGATTGTTTTGTTAAAATCGTTGAGATTTTAAGATTTGTTATTTTTATATACATACTAGCTGCGCCAACTAAATTATGGAAAATACAAAAACCTATCATCACAATAATAGTTGTAATAAATTACTGCCAT
The DNA here is from genome assembly GCA_949319445.1 of Mythimna lalbum. NCBI lineage: Eukaryota > Metazoa > Arthropoda > Insecta > Lepidoptera > Noctuidae > Mythimna > Mythimna lalbum. The sequence continues at coordinate 20,479,373 of OX439344.1, forward strand.
CTCCGACCTTAAGGCTTAAAGCAACCGACATTCGCACGACGCCGCCCTTGTGTGACAGCTAGTAGACACAATAGGAAGGTCAACACAAGATTCTCAGGATCTATCAAGCCATTAAGATAAAACTATTTGTTTCTGTTTTGAAGCTACGCGGAATCTTTAAAGCCGAACACACTTTACTAAAAACTTAAAAAAAAAATTAAATAATAACTGACACACTAAAAAACAATAACGATCAAAATAACTTTGATTTCGGATGTCGGTGTTTCTCGGTATTGTTATATACATATGTATATACACATGAATGTTACTTAAGAGGATCCTTTTCCACTCGCCTATCGTCAACATCGAAATGGTTTAAAAGCTTGTTACTTCATCTAACGTAATCCAACGCGATGTTTGACAACAAGGGCAACGCAAAAAAAGAGAGATAACGCCTGAAAACTCTTTTAGTATTCGGTAATTCCGAGATTTACTCGAATATTTCACAAAACTTGCTCCAGGAAATAGGTGTTTTTTTTAAAACAATGAAAATGTGTGTCGAGATTCATCACCTTAAGGCAGCCCAACCCGGGATACACTTCCATACAACCGCTCTTACGTGATTATGATGTTACACATGTGGATATTATTTAGATTTAATTAAAATATTTGTGAATTACCGAAAGCGAATTAAACGTTCAGGCTTTATCCCCCTTTTTTGCGTTGCCTCTTTATCATACATTGCGTTCGATGAAACAACAAGCTTTTAAACTGTGCTCACGATATCGATAGACGGTTCGAGAAGGACCCTCTTAAAGTATTACACTTATAGTATTTCTTTTGACTTTATAATATTTGCAAAATATAATAAATATGATTATTTTTAACATCATCATTTCAGCCGTAAGATGTCCACTATGGGTCATAGGCCTCCCCCAAGTGTTGGCACAATGACCGGTCCTGGATTATATTAGTAAAAAGAATGCCCAAACTGATATAGAAAGTTTTTACAGCAGGATGAGGTAACACTTTAGTACTGAGTAATAGTATACCAAACATTAGGAAAAACTATTGTATTGTTTAGAATTTTCTCATTAAAAGTGATATGTTTTGTATAAATATGAAAAACCTGGCCATGTGCGAGTCAAACTTGCGCACGAAAGGTTCCGTACCTTTTCTACTCTCATAACTGCCCCGGTGTCTGTCTAAACCCACTGTGTATTAGGCTAGTTGTACTACTAATAGCAGTCCCAGAGCTGTCGAAAATATAAATTTTTGTCTATGAGTGTAGTTTGTACTAGTCATTAGATTTGATGTGTACAGACCTAGTTTATATAATCGGTACATTTTCGTAGTACATATAAAATAATCTGTTCAATAAAATACAATCTCCCATTCAGTCGCCGAGTGTAATGAATGTCGTCTACAAACGTAGTGAACTTGACACAGAACAGTATTTCGAAGTGGCGTTGTTTCCGCTCGCGCCAATTTGTCTACAATCATAGCCTAGCTGAGGATCACCTTGAGAAGATTGCTAGTAGTCGTAGTGAATAGAATAAGATAAAATCTGTTAGGGTGTTACTACACGAGTCGATCGATCGTCGGTCCATGCCATCGATCGATGGTAAAATGGATTAATCGACGTGAAAGAAACTGTTGGAATATAGCCGGGGTCGCCCGGGGTTAATCGATCGATTGGTTTGTCGACCGGTAACCGTCGATCAATTAAAGCTACCACACCAATCGATCAACGTCGACCGATGTCGATCGATGGTGTCGATTAACGATGGATCGATTGGTGTGGTAACACTCTTACGAGATCACCCCTTGAGACATACCTAGATACATCTAGCTAACCCGTGGCTTCACTCCCGTATTTATTCCGCTGGGTATTTTTTCGGTAAATAACCCGTCTTCGCCACAGCAATAGCCAAAAAGAATGTCGATGTGGTGTTACGTAAGTTACGTTATTGCGTGAAAAAGTTGAAACTTACCCACACTCTTTTTGGGTAGTATTTAAACGAGTGACAGTAATATTTTAAGTGATAAAAATAATTATTTTGGGTTATATAATTAATAATTGAGCGACCAACTGCGGGTGACGAGAAATCAACAGAACAGCGACTTACAAACATTAATTTTAGTAACTTAAAGTACAAAATGAGAAGCTTCATAATATTTGAGTGTCAACATTACGAACCGCATTTTTTCAATATCTGGCAAATTTTATACTGAGCGGAATTTTATCTTAAATGAAGTGTTTCGAATGTCCTAAATATCGAAGTAGAAAGTATTAAATGGCCTAAATATAGATATTTATGTATTATGTATCTCACAAGGTAATTTGATAATTCAGATATTGCGAACCCCCGGATAATTAGAAAATGGTGAAATAAAATCTGCAAGCAACTTAGACGTAACGTTCGCCGGCCACTGCCGCGGCATCACTCGCTTAGAACTTAGCTTAACCTAAGCTAAGCTATTTCATCCAATTCAAAATGATGATTGTGCCTGCGACTAGACAATTTCACAATGGTGAAAATATTTAATAACGTGAATTTTTTAGTTCGTATATAAAAACTTAATTTTATTTCTGGTCGCTCACTTAGTAATTTAGTCGCATAGCTAGAATTTCAATAACCCACTTTTAGTAAGCTCGTTCTGGATTTTATTCATCATCATCTTCCTGCCTTGTCCCGTTTTATTTGGGGTCGGCGTAACACGTTTTTTTCTTCCATTCTGTCCTTTCACTCGTCACGCTATCACTAACTCCCTGTTCTTTCCTATCGCTTCTCACACAATCCATCCATCTTTTATTTGGCCTCCCTCTCCCCCTTCATCCATCCACGTAAACTCATAACTGTATTAGCAACATGCGTTTCGTCCCTCTTTTTCACATGACCATACCAAGACAAACGATTCCCTTTCAACTTTTCAGTCATTAGCGCCACTTTCAAACTTTCCCTAATATACTCATTTCTCACTTTATCCATCCATCTTAACATTCTCAATTCCGCTACGTGCAATTTTTTTTCATCCGTCCTTTTCACAACCCAACATTCTAATCCAAACAGTATGACAGGCCTTTTCACGGACTTGTACATTTTACCCTTCAACTTGAGAGGCATCCATCCTGCGTTGATCCGACGTGTTACGTTCGTTCTGGATTTTATTATTGATCAATATTTGTAATTTGTCGCTTACACGAATTCATACCGCTAAGTTATTAAAACAGTATCTCATCTTCAGTCGCAGTTTGTTTTTATTCGCTCGTTTTATAATTCTTCATTCTTTTTTGCTTTTATATTTATTTTATTTTGAATTGGAGTGTATACCTATCTAAAATATTATTTTTATTATAAGCGAAACCAGAACATAGTTTGTTCAGAATCAGTAACTGAATGGATTCAAACAATTTTTACACCATATTATATTTTTTTCCCAAAAATTTATATGGACACTACCGACACTAAGTAGGTAGGTAAAATACAAAACAGGTCATAGCGGGCATTAGAGCCAGCGACAGCTGGGGACACCCAGGTGGCTCGGTATTTATTTCACTAAGCAGGTACCATAACTAACTTATAACATTATGATTTTTCATGATACAGTTTTGATTGTACATAGATTCTTTACATAAAAATACTTGACAGATCTTTCAGGTTTCGCAAATACTAAAAATAAGGTTGTATATGTCACCATTAAATTTTTATTACCGTTAGATTATAAATCTATCTTGCGAGAATGTAAACTATCGTAAGATTGTGAACCATACAATTTAACAGAATTATTTTTTCAAAAGATTATATTCTATCGAAGTGAAACTGATAAATCAGCACAATCTATCGTGCGTAAAATTGTCAACCGTCCGAAGGCTGTTTCGGATTGGTCGGTCTTACAGTAGGGCGCTCTGTGCTGGCTATGTTTGGTGACTATCAATAACTGATTTATCATTATAACTGCAGTTCTTTGGTAAATCACGGATTCGTTTTACTTCCAGAATCATTTTATATAGACAATTGTAAAGCTGTGAGTCGTTTTCAACACGAAATCAATTTACAACCACTAAAACAGTGTTAGTTTACATCCATTTTGACACACAAACGAATTAACAAACAACTATGGCGGTGCGGGGTACATGTCGTTCAATCAATCAGCGCTCGGGATACATGCCGTTCCATTTGATAATTAATTTATCAGTTTCGAAAAATAATGTATTCAATTGTAAGCTCTATGATGCGAATCATAATCATTCGTTTACAATTTAAAATTTTACGGTGACATATTTATTAAATCCAATCATTGCTGTTCGTTACTCTAGCTAAAACTCGATAACGGCTGAACAGATTTTAATAAAAAAAAATGTTATCTTCACCAGCATACAGGGAAGGTTTAAAAGCAAAAAAAGATAGGTAGGTAGGGTAGGGTAAGGTAGGGTGGGGTAGAGTAGATAGGTAGATAGCGTAGGGTAGGTAGTCAGTTGACGGGAGCAAAACCGCGGGGAAAAGCTAGTCTGAAATAAACAATTCTAATCCATTCTTTATTAGCTAAATGTACCTGATAACTGTAAACTGTGTTGATGATGTTGGCATCGAGTGAAAATGATTGCAGGTTCTGCTGCCAAAGGTTGGCAGGCGACAGCAGGAGGCAGCTGTACTCGGGCAGCACCCGCTCCGTGCTGGCCTTGCTGTCTCTCCGCTTGATACCTCCGATTTGGTAGCAATGCTGAAGTAACGTGCTTTTTCTAAAACAAACGATAATGATATATGTATACCGCCTGTTTTTTATCACCTTTTAATTTTATTTCAGACATCTAGCAATCAAAGACACGACTTATATAATACTAGCTGCTGACAGCGCCTTCAACAGCGTGCAACTAGAAAATTTACCCAAAGGATCATACTACCAGAGTAAAAAGTCTTAAAATAATCTTAGGTGCTATTCCAGGACAGTCTATCTGTGAGCTAAATTTCATACAAATCCGTTCAGCCGTTCGAGCGCGAAGAAGTAACGAACATACACACACTCAAAAACTTTCACTTATGTAATATTAGTGTGATAAATTTGTAATTTGAGAATTAAAGACCAAAATTTAATTATTCGTTCCCTTCATTGCCTTCAAATGTTTAGCTATCGGACAGTAGAATGTTGACTACCCATGGACTGAATTAAAATAAATATTCATTTACATATTTTATTAGTTTTTATTAAAGTATTTAATTAGTCACTATCACTAGCTTCTGTCCGAGATCGTAGTTCCATATAAAAATAGTTAAAAATGGATATTAATATGATTCGACTTGACGGATCTGGAAATTTTGAATATTTAAATATTTGAAATATATGGATTTTGTATTATACTCAAATATTACTTTTGAGTAATTTTTGTGATAAAAAAAACAGTTTCCCGATACATTTTCTTTCATTTCAGTGTATTTGTATGTGAGAGTACGAAAATACTGATTCACTTTACAACTAACAATTTACTAAATACAAAAACTTCTTGAAAGTACGGAGATGTGATTGACTCAAAAAGTCTCTGTACATTTAAATGTGCCAGTTTTGTATTATACTTAATTATAAACAAAAAACTGGAGGTCCATGAGAGTAGGACGATGAGATTGACTCATACAATTGATTATGTAAATTGAAAAAGGAAACTTTATAAGATAACTCGTGTGTTCGTCTGTCTGCTCATCTAACACAGCCAATTTAGTCTGAATGTACTGGACTGATTCGATAGATGGTACACATATTTTTTGACCCAGACATGGAAGTGAAAAGTAATTAGTATACTTGTGAAAGAAAACCTAGCGACATATCAATAATGGGCTCTTGAGAGTCTGATATAACTTTTTTTACTAGGTAAACAATCTGAAACATTTCTTTCAATGATATAAACTAGTTCAAAATTACTAAATTTAATATAATGAAAAATATACAGATATATTTCTTCATCTACAAATTACAGGAAAACCTAATGAAAACTATTTGGGTAATAAAATATCTTATAAAAAAATAAGATTCGTTCGGAACCTTTTGCGCGCAAGTCCGACTTTGGCGGTTTTTTAATTGTAAGGATGTATGAAGACGAGAGTGACTCATACCCTTATATCTATTATTTGCTTTTGCCCGCGCGTGTTCGCTCCCGCTCTTCCCTACTCCACCCTACTGTACCCTACCAAACTTCACATAAACCATCTAGTAAATAGTCCGAACAAAGCCTAAAGATTTGGTTTGGATAGGTGAGTCTGTTTTTGAGTTGTAAAATTACAACGAAAAGTGGCATTGATTTTTATATAGGGCGACTGGTAATTAGTGACCGATACTTATACACATGATTGTACTCATGATTACAAACAACTTTTCCAAAGAAACTTTTATTTATTTATTTTATTCTTTGTGCACAAAAGAGTGCAAAGGCGGACATAATGCCTTAAGGTGGTGCATATATACTCACATTTTCACTGTTTTTCATACAACCGCTCATAACTGATTATGACGTTATTACACATTTTTCATTAGATATTTTGGAAACATACTTGTGGATATTATCTAGGCTTCTATAGAAAACCATTTTTAAATTTGTGTAAAACTAATCCAGTAAAGACCTCTGAAAATGTCCAATTTTATATGAACTTTGACACTTTCAAAATTTGCCTAAATATCAAAAAAGTTCAAAAGTTAAACTATAGAAGCCTTGCAAATTGTATTAAGATTCTAAATGACGACAACTTTTTTCAAAAACTTTTAAGGGTTTAAAAAAAACAGCTATTTCCTGGAGCAAGTTTTGTGAAATTTTCGAGTAAATCTCGGAATTACCGAATACTAACAGAGTTTTCAGGCGTCATCTTTCTTTTTTTGCGTTGCCCTTTCGTCAAACATCGCGTTGGATTGCATTAAATGAAGTAACAAGCTTTAAAACCATTTTCGATGTTTACGATAAGCGAGTGGAGAAGGACCCTCTTAAGGCATTCTCTACCAGTCAACCTGTAGGTGATGCAGAGACAAATTGTGGTAGGTGCAATATTATCCATTACATATTATTAAAATTCCTATATACCTATATACCTGTTTCTGTCTTTTTTTCTTTTATAAGTTCAGTGTGTACATGAATTGTTAAATAAATAAATAATCAATCAACAAACAAACTTTCGCCTTTAGTGCTATTATTTTAATTATATAGCTTTTGTAATACATACAAATTGTTTTTAAAAGAAAGTTGAAGGTTCTTTAAGAAAGTATAAGATTTATTCAGATAATTTAAATTCGATTTCTGTACGACACCATTATTTGTTTGACCTATAGATAATTGTTCTAAGTATTGTTGTCTTATGTAAATGACTTGACATGTTTGTGAACGTTAGCACGATACAAGAGTAGGTAATTTCTAATGCGGGACAAGGATTATTTAAAAAAAAGTCGAAAATGCCAGCTGTATTAAATAAAGCTATTAAAAGAAACTTTCTGTATGAATACCTACAGGACAAAAATGGTTGAATCACACAATCTATCATGTAAAGCCAAGATACAGACTGCTGTAACGTAAAATGCAATGTAACACGCAATGAAAGAATTTGCCGCCGATATTGTCGCAATGTATCTTGTAATGTAATAGAATACCTATAGTGTGGGCGCCTTGTGCACGCGAACCGTGCACACTACGCGTGCGAACAGAGCAGTTCAACTTTGTGAGTAGAGTATGTACATTCTCGGTTTGTGCGCGCGCTGCGCCTACACTTATGCTCCTTTCATGATCTTGCATGTTACGTTACAGCAGTCTATACCCGACTTTGTACACCTGCTAAATCACTACATAGTATAAAACAAAGTCGGTTTTTCTGTCCCTATATCCCTATGTACGCTTAAATCTTTAAAACTACGCAACGGATTTTGATACGGTTTTTTTTTAATAGATAGAGTGATTCAAGAGGAAGGTTTATATGTATAATATTGCACCCGAGCGAAGCCGGGGCGGGTCGCTAGTACTATATGTAATAAAGTCGCTAATAACACCAAAATTGTGAGTGTATGAAGATGAAAATGACAACTACGCCAGCTTTGTTACAAATAATACAGAATTCAAAGTACCAAGATGAGATTGACTCATAAAATCTAAAATATGGATATCCATTATATACAGAAAAAATATTATATTTATAAAGATAATATTTAATACGCCAGCTATGCAATTAATAGTTTTGAAGTCGTGTCAATAAACGTAAGCTTTGTATGTAGATGAGGATGACTCATCCGCCTATTAGCTTATATACGCAAGCGACGGAATAGCTGATGGAGATCAGTTGCAGATACGATAGAAATAAATTATTATTATTCAAGATTTACAAGAGATAGTTGCATGTAAACGAATTAACTTAAACTCAAAATACTGTTTAATAGCTCTCTTCTACCTACCAACCAAATTTGATCTAAATCCGTTCAGTAGTTTTTGCGTGAAAGCGTAACAGACAGACAGATAGACAGAGTACTTTCGCATTTATAATATTAGTAGGGATTTTATAACAATCACCTGGTAAAAAAGGTAATTAACAGATATATGTTTTCTGCAATAACTGATATGATTAATTAAGCTTGTGAGTCACAGATGTCGCATGTATGATACTGGCCATGACGTGTGTTTTAATAGATATATATTAGTGAAGTTTAGCATAGAATATACATTAGATTGCATTGGATTTGGTAGACAAATAAATAATATTATAATTAACATTAGTGCCAGGCGGTAACAGCATTATTGATCTTTTAAGATTGTTAGTCATCAGAACACTGAATAATGTTAATTTTTATTACACAAGAAGACAAAATCTTAACAAACTGCCACATGTAACCTGCAGATTATCTTGTCATGGTGCATAATAATCGTTTTCATACTTTAACAGTCACAATACACAATTTATGAATGTGCTCTTCTGACTTATTTGCATAGGATCCTATTGACATCCCACATTTCATCTATTTAATGTCACAGAACTGATCATTGACCACCATTTGTGAATATGTATCATTTTTATTTTAGTATGTGATTGATTCAATTTCATCATCATTTCAGCCGAAAAACGTCCACTGTTGGTCATAGGCCTCCCCAAGTGGAGCCACAATGAACGGTCCTGTGCGTCTCGCATCCATCGGATTCCTGCAACCCTTACCAGGTCATTGGCCCATCTTGTATGAGGCCTTCCAACGCTATGTTATAGTTAATACTTTTCAATAAAAAAACATTGGATTCTTCTTCTCGCAATATAAGAATTATAAATAAGGTAATTAAAAATTATTTTTACTTACGTTTCAGGATCTTCATGATTTCGTATAGTTTCCAGCAATCGAAATGCTTCTTGCAAAGGAGCTCTGAATGCATCCCACATTTTTAGATTGTTATTCCATGGAGAGACACCTACAGAAAATAAGCATAGGTTTGAACATCATAACATAAGAAAAAGACAGTGAAATAGTTTTACATAATTTAAAACACAAAACAAGATTTTAATGAAAATCATTTTATCATAACCAGCTTTTATAACTCGGTATACCTATACAATTAATACTTGTCAAGATGAATCATACAAGTCCAAACTCGATGGGGTTGTGTCGTTTAACTACCAAATTCCTGTAGCCACCTTCCGGTTCCATCATCAGATCAACTCCTTGTCATATTAATTTTGCATTGTCATCGGATGTACACATGAGCATTTCAATTCAATCAGTAACCGGAAAGTGGGTCAAATTTAATTTACAACATTTGATGACAAACAAACATCGGGACAGGTGAAAATAAATAAAAGCTTGTAATGACTTATTTTATCAGTCATGCAGCGGTTTTAGCAGACCAACACAACTCAAATAATCAATTATCAGCAACTACTGATTGAACAAAGTTATCAATTTTAACAAATTTCTTCCTTAACTTAGCATTTGGTAATAAGGTGGCAAGTAGATAAACTTCAAGTTAGAATATATCAGAAACCCAACATCAGAATGTCTAGAGTTTTGTGAAAGAATGTATGAAAAATAGGTAAACATTGTTTTATTTCTTTTGTGGGATATTTTATTTTAGTGGTAATGTATATAATGTATTTTCTTTTTCCTTAGTTTCTATTGTACAACCCCTTAGATATAGTCTGTAATGTTAATCATTTAGTTGGTTTAAGATAATTATTTATTTGATGTTTTCTTACTGGCTATTAACAATTACCTATTTTCATAATGATTTGCTGCACATATAGAAGAGGTTTATCCTTTGCCCAAATATAAGGAAGTTTCTGTGTTTCATTGTACAGGATATCTAAATGTGAGGGTTTTTCTGTAAATGTATGAATAATCAACATTAGTACATTAGAGATATTTACACTCAAATTAGAATACAATTAACAAATTGTATCATCAAGTAGTTACCTTGTAAACATTTGTGTTGGCTGCAATCTGGACTTGTGAAATCATAGATATCAACACCACGCAGCGGCAGTGTTACTACAGTTGGTATGTTCCCAGGGAGAGGCACGTTTAAAAGGGGATAGCTGGAAATAATTTTAACTGAGTAAGTCATCTTTTATAGACAATTGAATCATAGTTAACAAGAAAATAACCACTTACCAACATAGTAACAACACAGATAATGCTAATGTGATGGCTGTGATAGGATAAGACGAACAAAACAATCCGTAGGTGTAATAAATCTGCGCCACCCTTTCGGGCAGAGTGGATCCTGCCATTGTTGACAGTCAATAACTCGTTTGATGTAAGGGAAATTCCGTTTACTAATCTCAAGACACCATCGCACGAGTATTCACGTCACTCGCAAATTTTAAAACGTTGTTTATACTCGGTTATGTTACCAGAGGCGCATTTATTGCGGTCGATCGCGTGTGCTGCAGTGATAGTTACGAATGCTGTGGTATTTTGCATCATGCACGAGCATGCCGCTATGTACACTGTACACTCTTTACCAATTATTAGGTACCGATTACATCAACCAAAGCAACCACGCAATTTTGACATATTGACAGCTCACTAGCCATTTTGACACATTTGACAGTGACTCATATTACCACAGTTTACAAAAACCGTTTGGATATTCGTCAAATTCAAGTTTGTAGTTTGCTTGCTTGTTTGGTTTGGTTTATTATTTTCCCGACTACGGAAACCCAAAAGGAAGGGATTTTACTGTAGCAGTCTAATCTGTGAATCCAAATGTTTGTGTATCCGTATGTTCCGTACGCTAAACCGATTTTGACGAATGAGATATAAACCGACTTGTTTTGGTTCGGGAGATGTATTCTCCAGTAATATTTAAAAAAAAAAAATCTATGTTTAATGTCGAATATTTTATTATATACATCTAATTAAGTCACGGTCCAAAAAAAATATTTTGCAGGTAGGATGTCAAATGAAAAGATGAAAATATGCGTTAAATATTTAAAATATACTTTAATTTTAAAATATATCAAGCGTTATGTTAAGCTTTAACATAAAAAAACGCTGACGATCTAGGGAATATATCCGTTAGGGTTCTAGGGCCTTAGTAGGCTTCGACCCTTTCCGAGGGTTCCGTAGTCAACGTGGAACCCTTATAGTTTCATCAAGTCTGTTTATCTCTCCCGTGGTCTCTCTGTCTATCCGCTGATAATCTCAGTGCCCGTTAGCACTAGAAAGGTGAAATTTGGTACCAATATGTATATCAATCATGCCAACAAACTGCTAAAATAAAAAGTGGAAAAAAAATGTTTTATTAGGCCCAGTGACGGATTAAGACTACTTGATGCCCTAAGCAATCCACGCCTGTGGGCCCCCTATCCGTATGTCAACTAGAAACGGTCTTTAAACTTTTACCGCCTAAAAACATTCGTCATCATCGTTTCAGCCGATAGATGTCCACTGAGGGACATATGCCTCCCCCAAGTGTCGCCACAATTAACGATTATAAGCGTCCCGCATACATCGGATTCCCGCAACCTTCACCAGGACATTGGTCCACCTTGTAGGTGGCCTTCCGCCGCTGCGTCTTCCGGTACACGTTCGCCACTCCAGAACCATTCGGCCCAACGCATTCTGCGAACAATGTGCCCTGCTCATTTCCACTTAAGTTTGACGATTCTTCGTGCTTTGTCGGCATCCTTGGTTCTCCTACGGATATCTTAAAGGAAACTCCGAGCATAGCCCTTTCCATTACCCTTTGGGTGACTTTAAGCTTGATGAGGTCCATTGTGAGCGACCACGTTTCGGCACCATATGTCATCACTGGCAACACGCACTGGTTATAGACTTTCGTCTTGAGACACTATGATGGAGATTACCATGCAGCTGCCCAGCCGAGTCGGACTCGACGGTTGACCTCTTTCTCGAAATTAGATCTACCCAAGTGGATTGTTTGTCCGAGGTAGACGTAATCGTCCACAATTTCCGATCTTGATAGGAGAGGGTGCTACATGGTTGTTTAACATGACTTTAGTTTTGTCCATGTTCATTTTAAGACCCACTCTTTCGGAAGCTCTACTGAGGTCATTGAACATTGTACTCAGCTCTTCCATAGTCTTAGCCATGACTACTATGACGTCGGCAAACCAAAGATACTCGCCATTGATATTGATGCCTAGTCCACTCCAGTTCACAACAGTTAATTGACAAGGAATGAACTCTTTTCCTCCCCATCTCTACCGACCAGATGTTGTCATTCAAATGCAACATTAATCTGGTTACCCAGTTACCCAGGGAACAAGTTGGGACATCATCAAATGACTTTCCCGTTCTAAGGTGGAGTGAGCGGACGTGTCAGATATTTACTGACGAAACACGTCTGAGTCCTTCAGTTGCTCTTTACGTTCTAAGACCATGTGGTCCCTTTTCAGAAATTGCCCGTGGTCCTAGTGGGCATCTGCGCTGCTGGGCCGCAGGGCCCTTACGGTAGGCACGCCACAATTATGGCGGTAAGTCTCCTCTTTGAGGTGTGGCTGGAAAGACCTTACGGCGTCCTTACCTTTCGCATGACCCAGGTCCTCACCGGAAATGGCACGTTCGGGAGGATCCTACACCGGATTTAAGCGGACGGGACGCCTGGGTGTCGCCACTGTGCGGAACGCCTGGAGGATATGGGGGAGCACACAGTTGAGGTGTGCCCTGCTTGGGCGGAGCATCGCCGTGTCTGCGTGGAGGAGGCCGACCGGATCAGGCAACGGCGCTTTCATTGCCGCCGCCGGGATTCCGATTCCGATTTTCGGCCACCGTAGACGCGGGCCTGCGGACGGTGAGCCATAGGTAGCTCGCTATCCAATCGTCCGGTAACTGTCCGGACCGAGCCCAAAATGTAACCGGCGCGCACTATTCCCGCGGGCCTCAAGGAGTTGTCAGCAGCAGCAGGGGCCCAGTTGGGTCGAAGCCCCGGTATGAAGGCTAGAAGGAACTGAGTAGGTTTTTAGTCAATAAGAGCCTGACACTATCTCCCGCTCCACCCAAGAGCGGGGTTTGTCATTGGATTATATTTGCCCACCATAAAAAATGAGCTCCTAGGGTTTTGCTGTAATATTTTGGTGTGGATCGCAACGTGCCATCGACGACTCAGGTTTGGTCCTTACCGGAAGATCGGACGTTAAGCTACTCATTCCTCTTCGTCAGTAAGCCTGTGCCTACGATAGTCGGGATCACCCTGCGACTCCCAGCATCCGAAGCAGTTCCTATGGCAGTGGCTAAGGCGTAAGGACATGATGGTGCTCAAGTCACCCAAGCGGAGCACAGCTCCACTGTGTCCTCCAAGCGGTCCACACAATGGTGACAAGCGGGAGTTTCTTTCACCTGCATCCGAAACCGGAACCTCTTGAATTTGCCAATTTCGGATTTGCATCAGGCAGAAGACCTAGCGGCTCTCTAGCCACTTCTCAAAAAGGGTACTTACCGCCGCGATTATGGCGTGCCACACAAATTATATATATGAGGTCCCCACCTCATATCTCAACTAGTGCAATTTCGATGCTGATATGTTCGAGTTCGCTTCGCTTACTTGTCAGTACTCGTGTATTTTACGTTTTTTTTTTCATTTTAAATCTTCGTCTCTTTTTGCCAATAATTATTGGCGAATCCCGGTTCAAAGTACATTAATTAATTATAATTAACCTACTTTTAACCGGGATTCGATAAAAACGGTATATAAATTATATTTTCTGTTTTTACGGCAGCAGGGTAGGATGGCTAATAAAAACGAATTCAATTAATTTCATTGGATTTTTTTTTGCTACATTGGTCTAGAACTTTAGTAGGTACCTACTTACTAACTTAGATGTGATCGTCACTGGGATTGTAGGATAGGAAATTTGTACATCAAACTATATATCCCAAAATGTCACTCAATTTATGGAAATATTGTTTGGTCGCCATCGCCATTCATTCATAGCTTAATGAACTATTGAATGGCGTACAAAATGAAAAAACACTGCGCGTAGTAGGTATTTTCTGTTATGAGTGATTGATTAAATCCTGAATGTACCTTTGTGGACAATTTTTCATAATTAAGCAAGCTTTTAATGAAAATCTATTTTTCATAGCAAGCTTTTATAGCTCGGTAAACCTATATAATTAATACTCGTCAAGAGACGAACACGACACAACCCCATATGAGCCCAAACTCGATGGGGTTGTGTCCCCTTTAGCCACCTTGCGGTTCCATTATCAGATCAGCTCCTTGTCATAATAATTTTGCATTGTCATCTGATTTACACATACATGCAAAATTTCAGTTCAATCGGTAACCAGGAAGTGGGTCAAATTTAATTTACAAGATTTGATTACAGACAAACATCGGGACAGGTGAAAATAAAACTGATGGAAAGCGACGCGTGTGGTCGACTATGGAGCGTGCTTGCCTAGAAGCCTAGAAGTAACCTGTGCACTCTTGACTTAAAGATTCCCAGGTAATAAAAGTATCAGGAAATACAGACTCCGGCAGAGAATTCCACTCCTTAGCCGTAGGCAAAATGAAACTGTTCCCAAAACATTTTGGGCGTTTAGCTAAAAAGTGTAGGTCAATTGATATCCGCCCAATTTTTTTGTACTATATTTCAATTTTATTGAAGCCCTGTTTGTATCGTTCTGGTCCAGTATTTATTTTGGCTGAAAACGAACTAAAAACCTATTTCAAAAGCGGATAGGTTCGCAATGTTTGTCAGATGCAGTCAAAGATGAAGCCGAAATCCCGTTGGCATTTTTATATTTTGTAGAACAGTTTACTCACCTATATTGCTCTCGGAAACGTTAATAAAAAACTTTTTCTATTTACATTTCAGAGAATGTTGTAATACACCTACAGCCAGGGTTCCTATTTCAAATGACGATTCCAACTAACGGACGGAGTTATGAGGTAACAAACATAAAAAAAAATAACCGAATTGAGAACCTCCTTTTTGAAATCGGTTAAAAATATCAGTCGTGCTTTTGAAAGCGTTAGGTAGCG
The DNA here is from genome assembly GCA_949319445.1 of Mythimna lalbum. Taxonomy (NCBI): domain Eukaryota; kingdom Metazoa; phylum Arthropoda; class Insecta; order Lepidoptera; family Noctuidae; genus Mythimna; species Mythimna lalbum. The sequence goes on from OX439344.1 coordinate 20,494,803, forward strand.
TTTAAAAAAAGAGTATAAGAACTGCAAAAAAACAAAACAGTGCCAAAAGGTTTTCGGTCGTGGGAATCCGATGCATGCGAGCCGCACAGGATTGTTTTTTTTTTTATGGTGGATAAAAATCATCCAATGATAAACCCCGCTCTTGGGCGGAGCGGGAGATAGTGTCAGACTCTTACTGACTAAAAACCCACCCCGTTCCTTCTAGTCTTCATACCGGGGTTCGAGCTCCCTTTCGGATAACCCTGGCTCCAGTAGGCTTTGACCTAGCTGGGTCTGACACTGCTGTTGCTGACAACTCTTTGAGGCGCGCGGGAACAGTGCGCGCCACCGACGTCTTGGGCTCTCTCCGGACAGTTACCGGACGGTCGGACAGCGAGCTACCCATGGCTCGCCGTCCATAAGCCCGCGTCTACGGTGGCCGGAAATCGGGATCGGAATCTCGACGGCGGCGGCGAGAGCGCCGTTGCCTGATGCCGTCGGCCTACTCCTTTGCTAGCATTACTGCTTTGCAAAAGGAGGCGACCGCCTGCCACTCCTCGCTTCGGACCATGGCCTGAACCAAGGTCTCCGACGCCGATCGCCCCCACGAGGGCACGGCGACGCTCCGCCCAAGCAGGGCACACCTCAACTGTGTGCTCCACCTTGTCCTCCTGGCGTTCCGCACAGTGGCGACACTCGGGCGTCTCTTCCGCTTGAATCCGGTGCAGGAACCTCCCGAACGTGACATTTCCGGTTAGGACCTAAGTCATGCGGAAGGTAAGGACGCCGTGAGGCCATTAGGATAGAAAAATAATTAAAAAAGCGACCGAGTGCGAGTCGGGCTCGCGCACGTAGGGTTACGTACGATAGTACGTTCTTCAGTTGATCACTTTAAAAAAAAATCCCTTGCAAGCTATCATCGTTCCTAGCCCCACCTCTTTCTTAATGACCAATAAAAAGCGAGGAACCTTTTTTTACCAAATCTCAACTGCTTTTGTATTAACTAAACAATGTTTAGAGTCATGACCTGGTCAGGGTCGCGAGAATCCGATGGATGGGTGACGCACAGGATAGGTCGGTGTGGCGACGCGGGGGGGAGGCCATGTCTTTCGGCGGATATGATGGTAAGATGATGTTAGAGTCGAGTCCGAGTCTGCCAATTAGTTTGTGGTCAGCTGTCGTCAAGATGAGCCGTCACGCATAAGTGTCGTGGAGAGAAGAGTTTTGTTTAATAGTATTGTTTTTCTCAGGGACTCCGGGAGCAACATCAGTGGAATAGCTAAAGAGCTGAATATGACGGCAAGTAACATTTTACTGTTATCTATCTATCATTCAGCATATTTTATTTGAATATATTATGATTGAAATTTTATTTTATTTATTTACAAAGCATACATCATTATACATGCTAACGATTCAACATTCTTACGTTATTAGTGTAGCCTTAATTAAAAGCTGCCACGGCATGCAGTAAACATAGGAGGAGATAGGAACTTACTTATCTTTTAACATTTTGATCGACGTTATTATTATTTGTATAGGTACTTACATATATTATATCTCAGGATCTTGAGGTCCTAGACCTTTGGGAGGCGTACGAGGGGCCAAAACCAACTCGCAGAGGCCCTTTGAAATGCGTTTAATGGAACGTGGTATCAACCGGTGATTATCCCTGTACGCGCTGTGCTAGTGCATCCAAGGACAACCCCCGGTTTGAAAAACTATTGCGACATAATATGGAAAACAAAATAATAGGGCTATGGTTTTTGAAGTCATAAGTGGACTGGTAATATAAAACTATGTGAAAACTGTTGCCCCTGCCTGAACAGTGTCATTAATATCCATCGATATAGGCAGGGGGTGACTTGCACACTCAATAAATGGGCCCCCAAAAACAGCCGCTAGCACGAAGTGACGTAGCAACAAGAGGGCAACATAATTATCCTGAGGCGCTTGAGGAGTGGAGAGGCATACCACGGCTATCAGGACAATCCCGGAAGTACTGTCAAGATCCCTACCAGCACCTTACTGGATTATGCATCCTTCTCCCGAGCACGTTTGCTCTTGCGAATCTCCACTCAAGCCAGCCATTATTATTATTATTTGAAGATAAGGGGCTATGCATCTCCCGTAGTGTAGGGGATGTAGTCATTGCGACCTAAACGATCTATTGTGACTCGCCACCTTGTTAGAGTAACTCATTTAGCCCGGAGGCTTCCAGGAAGTCTAAATTACTCCTAGCTTTAAGAGTTTAATCTCCTCCGGGCGAATATTGATCGACGTTAAGCCAACCAATAAAAATAGAACTACTAGTATGTCAACAAAAACAAATTCTAAGTATTTGAACATTTACAACTTCTAAATATTTATTTTATTTGTTAACTAGCTTTTGCCCGCGGCTTCGCTCGCGTTAAATTTGGAGTAACACGGTTCCCCTTTCGGCTTATTTTTTTCCCGACATCTTCAACAAATATCGTTAATGTATACGGAAATAAATACGAAAACTTAACAAATTATATATCTACTAAAACCTTCCTCGAGACTCACGCTATCGAGTGGTGAAAACCGCTTGAAAATCGGTGCAGTAATTTTTGAGTTTATCGCGAACAGACAGACAGACGCGGTGGGGGACTTTGTTTACAATATGTATTGATACTCGTACAATCACCTGCGACAAATTTATTATTGGTGTGACAGGTGTCGGTCTAGTAACACCCCCTGCCATTTATTTTTTTGATAATTTCAATGTACAGAATTTTGACTACTACATCCCTACTTCCCTACTAATATTATAAATACGAAAGTAACTCTGTCTGTCTGTCTGTTACGCTTTCACGTAAAAACTACTGAACGGATTTAGATCAAATTTGGTAGGTAGGTAGAACAGACACTGGAATAACACATAGGCTACCTATAATTCCACTGCTGAGCACGGGTCTCTGCCCGCGCGATATAAACTGTAGTCCACGCGGGCGAAACCGCGGGCAGAAAGCTAGTTTATTATAAGTATAGATTTGTGAAAAATTTGTGCTTTTTACTCACATAAAGTACGTGAAAAGGACAAAATTCTCTTTTCACTCTTGTGATAATGCTTTATGCAATACAGACTTAAAACGTAACGAATAGACAAATCAATATCTACACTGGGTGAGCGTGACAGGCGACCAAATTGAACCTGCATCCTGTTAACGGTGGAAAAATAAACCAAATTGGTTTTGAAGCCTTTAGCGCGAAGCATATTTAGAATTACGAGCCATTTTATATTTATTATTTATGTAATCTTCATGCAACAAAAAGTACACAGGCGGACTTAATGCCTTAGGCATTCTCTACCTGTCAACCTAGGGTAGTGCAGAGACAATATGGCAGGTGCATAAAAAAAGAGAAAATATTATTTAGAAACCCATTGCCATTTTGTAAGGCAAATTCATATTAATCTGATTAAGTATGCCCGAGCAATCAACGTGAGTGCTTATTGTTTTGTATAGGAACAGATGATCTAGGATTATCCGGCGATTTGCCCGACTACAAAGTTTCAAATGTTTTAAGCGAGAGTTTTAGCTAATTAATTTTCTAACCACATTACAGTGTTATGACAAATGCCAGAGAAATCTTTTCTGCACTGATTCCAAACGACGTTTATGTATTTCATAAAATGGAGACCAAATTATGCTGGCTTGGAATATTTCTAAGCCTGACCTAACTAATGAATTAAAGATTGCAATTTTAGTTGAGGCGCGTTTAAAATTTTTACTGTTCCGCAGAATTAAACCTTATACCCTTTAGTAGCAATCTTATCAACGTAAATATTAAACCTTAGCTTATTATCAATATAAACGCCCAGGTCACGAATTACTTCATGCTCGTAAATGGTATGAATATTATTTTTGTAATCACGCAAATAAGGTCCTTTTTTATCACGCTTTTATTAGCTTCGCCTGTAGGTAGGTAGGTATGTTGGTTAGTTTGCTTGTAACAACTGCGGTGCCTGTGAGCTCGATTTTCTTCAAACTTTGCACACTCATCAAAGACCGATGACAATGCAATAAACAGATTTTTTTTACTTGCACACATCATTTTGCTTAATTATCCCCTTGATATTTTTATCACATTCGGTGTCTATTCACTAAAAAGTGATAAATAAACACAGTTTAAAAAAATATAAAACACGCTTTAATAGTTTAACAAACTAAAAACTGTAAAATTATTTTCAATATGGGTAGAAAATAATAATGTTGAACGAAAAATATTAATATTATATTATCTATACTTATAATAAATCTGTAGAGAGGTCAATTCTGTACATGAAATATATTTCCAAAATAACTATGTAAACAGTAAAATTTTTGTCTGTCTGTCTGTCTGTCTGTATGTTCTTTATAGAAACAAAAACTACTCGATGGATTTTAACGAAACTTGGTACAATCATTCTTCATACTCCTGGGCAGGTTATAGTATAATTTTCATCACGCTACGATTAATAGGAGCAGAGCAGTGAAGGGAAATGTTGGGGAAACGGGAGAAATTACTCCATTTTTTAAGCTACCGTCGCGTTTGCAGCCTTAATGGTTAAAGCTGCACAGAAATCATGTAAAACGGAAATGTTCTCCTTAAAATTATATAAAAAATATCCCACAACAGCATATGTCTATCTTTTATGGTTGTCTCACAATAACATGTGTAACTCCCGATAGCTTAGCAGTTCGGACTTTCTGTTTATTTTTGTCTACTCTTACGTTTATAACACTCTTACTAATCCCTAATTAAGAAAAGTTAACATTATTATCTATTAAAAAAAAAAAACAGAAATCGGTATAGAAACATGAAAGTTATACATGAAATACGCTAATAAGCCATCGCGCGTAAATACGGAATCATGCTATAAGGATTATTTTTGTGTAACGGTCGCCGCGCTCGACGCGGCTCGCGGCGGCAAGTTCAGAGTGTTCGAACTTATTGAAAGACAATAATTAATTTTAACAAACCGTGCTTATCAGCGCGACTTTTAGTCTACTCTTACGTTTAATAATTTATTTTTAGATTTATTTGGTTGTTATTTTATAAAATAGGTATTAGTTATATTGGTAGTGTTTATATATTTTTCTTAGTATTAGCTTAATTATAAATTAACTTTTTTTTTTAATTTATTTACCTGTAGTTTTAAATAGGTAAGTAAGTACCTAGCAAATAGGTTATTTCATTCTATTAGACGTAGTTTAGGTACCTACTTACTTATACTTATAATTAATCTGTAGAAGTGATAATTCTGTGCATTGAAAATATTAAAAAATAAACGGAGTGTTACTAGACCGACATCGAACCCAAAATGTGATAAAAAAAATTTCTGTCTGTCTGTCTGTTCAGGCATCACGCAAAAACTACTGGTCCGATTACGATGAAACTTGGTATAATTATTCTTTAATATCCTGGGCACCACACTGGGTACTTTTTTTTATCTCGGAAAAGTATATACAATAAAAACAAACTTAATTTTGCGGTTCGATCCCTAGACCCGATTACTGTACTAGCCGCAAATAATAAGTTGGTCGTAGGTTACGTCACCCGCTGTAGAGTTCACTAAGGGGCGCTGCGCATGGCTAAGATACTATAATATTTGGGTAAATAATATGAGTTTCCGTTTTCTAAACGTTTCGTAAATGGCGTTGGCGTCGAGTTAGATCACGCTATGAGAACACTTTTTGGGATTAAAGAAAGGAGCGCCTTTTCCCATAACCCATTCATTAATTACATCGAACACGGAGACATTGGCACCATGTCTAAGGTGTGTGCACACTGTCACGCGCGTAAGTGGAAGGGAAAGATCTGGAACGTCTCGAATCGTCACGCGCATCACGTTGTTTTCCCGTTCCCGGGCTCTTAGAATTCGACATCAGACGTTTCAAATCTTTGATTTTGACGACCCCGTCGTCGCTGGCATAAGCAACAGGATCCGCGTACGAAGTCGCTGGCAGAAGCTAGTCTATAATAAATCTGTAGAGAGGTCAATTCTGTACATGAAATATATTTCCAAAATAACTATCAGGGGGTGATTAGTGATCGTTACTGATGCTAAAAATGCAAACAGTAAAATTTTTGTCTGTCTGTCTGTCTGTCTGTATGTTCTTTATAGAAACAAAAACTACGCGATGGATTTTAACGAAACTTGGTACAATCATTCTTCATACTCCTGGGCATGTTATAGTATACTTTTCATCACGCTACGATCAATAGGAGCAGAGCAGTGAAGGGAAATGTTGGGGAAACGGGAGAAATTACTCAATTTTTTAAGCTTCCGTCGCGTTTGCAGTCTTAGTGGTTAAAGCTACACAGAAATCATGTATTATGGAAATATTCTCCTTAAAATTATATAAAAAATATCCCACGACAGCATATGTCTATCTTTTATGGTTGACTCACAATAACACGTGTAACTCCCGATAGCTTAGCAGTTCGGAGCTTTCTGTTTATTTTTGTCAACTCTTACGTTTATAACCCTCTCACTCATCCCTAATTTAAAAAAGTTAACATTATTATATATTCAATAAAAAAAGAATCATAGAAACCGGTATAGAAACACCAAAGTTATACATGAAATACGCTAATAAGCCATCGCGCGTGAATACTGAATCCAGTCCCCCGGCTCTTAGAATTCGATATCAGACGTTTCAGATCTTTGATTTTGACGACCCCGTTGTCGCTGGCATAAGCAACAGGATCCGCGTACGAAGTCGCTGGCAGAAGCTAGTTGTGAATAAAAGCGTGGGGTGCTCGATTTACGAAAAATCTGACACAAAGCGCCCCACGCTTTTTTCATAATACACTTCTGGACACATCTATTCGCCCACCTTAGAGTTTAGGTTTCGACAGTGTTGCCAGTATGATTTCCCAAAAAGGACGGTTGGCTTTCTGAAAAGGTACGGTTTTTAAGTTCAAGGTACGGTTGGGTCGGGATACTTCTGCAAGAACTAGATCAGTTTTCTTTAAGCTATTGCATAGCTTCTATCGCGGGCCTTGAGCGTGGAGACCGAATCCAGAAATTCCGTAATGAATAAAACCTAACACCCCCCACTAAATGGTTGTCATGGCAACTTGTCAACTTCAATCACAAATAATATTTTTCTATGATATAATTATAATTGCATAAGTGATCGTTGGAAGGAGTGGAGGGAGGCCTTTGCCTTCTCGACAGGCGCTAGAGTTGTCTTTTGGAATCATTTTGAATTTGAAAGTATTAGGTATGAATAGGCTAGAAGGAACAGGGTGGGTTTTTAGTCAGTAAGAGTCTGACACTGACACTATCTCCCGCTCCACCCAAGAGCGGGGTTTATTTTAAGATGATTTTTGCCCATCGTAAAAAAAAAATTAAATCAAATAAGCTCTGAAACTTTGGATCTAATTAGATCTCAATAATAGGATTTTTTTACATCTAATTAGATCCTTTTAGATAGTTTTTAAATTTTACTAAATTTACTCAGATCTAAGTAAATTGTAGTCAAAGAAGGCGTTTTTTTGTTTGTTTTTTACCCTATCTAGTGAAAAACAAATCACTATAGTATAAAAAAGGTACGAAAAAGGTACGGTCTACACTGAGGTACGGTTGTGTGATGAATAGTACGGAAAACCGTACTTTTTGGTACGGTCTGGCAACGCTGGGTTTCGATCTTCGATCAATAATAGAACTAGATACACAATCCCATGCAAAAGTTCACTTCAAAACTGGCACCAATCGTATTTACCTAATCCTAGTTGAAAAAAATATGCATTAATTTCAACCTTAAATACAATAACTTAAAGTTATGTTCACAAAGCCACGCAAAAAAAACAATAAATTTTAACGACCGAAGCTCGCTGGTCAACATACAGCAAAAGAAATTCAACCTTACACGCATGATTTAAGGTCAGAATTACAAAAGTGTCTGTGAATAGTCGATGTTTGTTACAATAGTTGGCGCGTCGTAGCAAACATTGGTCAAAAAATCATAATATTTGCTAAGATTTATATTTACTATTTAATTCAGTTTTTATGTTATGATAAAGACATATTGATATAAACTTACCGAAAAAAAGATATTCCTTCCAAAATGTTGGGGTTACGGTGATTATTTACACAATTTTTGAACGCGCACTGCGGCATTTTGACGTCTTAACGTTGGCTATGATTGGACCGTACTAATTTGAAATAAGAGCACAACAGTATTTGTGCTCTTATTTTTCTGGCCGTTTTTGAATCGCTTATCGGGAATCTAGTACTATTATTGATCGAAGATTTCGATGGCCCCTACCGAAATATGATTGCTAGATTGAACAAAAACTGTTGATGCAGTTTTAAACCTGATACATTTTACCATATTTTTCGATCGTATTGTTTTAAATTTGAATTCAGAATACCATACGACATGGAGCTACGCCTAACAAGTCGGATATGCGCCTTGTTAAAGGCAATTGATATTTGAATAAAAAACATGTTTTATCCAATAAAGGTTTAATTTAATAACGCGTGTTGCCTCCATGGGCATCTACCACAGCTCTCATACGATTAGGCATAGAGTTTATCAACCGCTCTATTAAATTTTGAGGGCTCTTGCATTATCATGCATAAAAAGGAAATTTGGGCCCACATAGTCCGCGTATGGTATCACGTGAGGTTCTAAGCACTCACGAATGTACCTTTCAGCATTTAATGTTGGCAGCCGTGGTCCTGTAACAACCTCAAGTTGAGTTTTGCCGCTCGCGGATATACCGCCTCAGACAGTTCATGAGCCACCGCCATAAGCAACCCTCTGTTCAAAGCAGCATTGTGCGAAACGCTCTCCCTTACGTCGGTAGACCTTCTTCCTTCCATCATTGCCATGTAACACATTTTTAGACTCATCAGAAAAGAGTACACGGCTCCAATCTTGCTGTGTCCAATTTAAATGACTGCGTGCGAAATGAAGGCGCGCTGTTCGGTGGGCTTGCGTTAGTTTGGGCCCATTAGCTGGCTTGTGTGGTACCATATCGAGTTCTTTTAACCTTCTCCGAACAGTTCGAGCGCTCACAGATACTCCGTGGAAGTCGCGAAGTTGGTTTTGTATCTCAATGGAGGTAAGGTGACGATTTCTCAAGCTGGTCGTCACGATGAATCGATCCTGCCTTTCAGTTGTGACCCGAGATCGTGGCCTTCCTTGGCGACGAACAAAGCCGCCAGTCTCTAGGTACCTCCGATAAACATTTCGGACCGCAGATCGACTTAAATTAAGTTGAGCACTCACGTTTCTTTGGCTGTGTCCGGCCTGAATAAGTGCCACAGCTTGGGCGGCGACTTCAGGTGAAGTATCCATAGATTATTGATAGAACCTCACCTTAATGTTAAGAATAAGTAATGTTTGTTGCAAAACGAAAGATATCAATCACTTTTAAAAGAATTAAATCCAAGTAAACCAATAAAACCAAGTTTTCTTAGTATTCGATTGTTTGATATCAACAAACAGGCTCCAAATTGTCTTTTGTTTCTTTAAATTCTGTGTTCGAAATTCAAAAAAAGACTATTGAATGAAATTGTGAATGTGCCAGGTTCAAAACTGCATAAAAACTTTTTGCTCGACCTAATATAAAATTTTAGCTAGGACCAAACGAAACTGAAAATACAAGGTGGGCCAATAGATGTGTCCAGAAGTGTAATATTGCCTTGCCTTATTGTAAAATCAGTGTAAATTACACAAACACAACACAAATACACAATTACACTGATTTTACATGCAAAATTGGTTCCAGTAGAACGGCCTGTCATGAATCCGTGTTGTTCAGGCCTGTCTGTTTCACATGCCAGGGTCTGTTTCACATGCCACGAAACTAAAGCTTCGAACACTTTGCCAAAAATAGACAAAACTGATTCTGGTCTTTAATTATTCCCAGCGGACTAAAAGTGTTCCAAGTCTTAGGAAAACAACCGGAGCTCAATGATTTATTATTAAGGAGAACATTACACGCTAGGTTTTGCTGCCAATTTGCTGTCAGTCAAAACCTTGATTGACGAAAAATCTACACGTTAGTAATGCATTGCATGACAGTTTTTAATACTGATTGACGAAAACCATCATTCGTGATTGATGTATTTGAATGACACTTGTATGACCGTGTAATGTTCGTCATGGATATGGAAGGCAGTCCGTCAGGCCCTGGCCCTTTATTAGGGTCCAGTCTTTTTATAGCTTTAATGACAGAATCCGTGGTAAGCGTCAATTGGGTCAGAAAATCAGTATGTTGATATTGCGAGCTCTCGTGTTTAGTCCTTTCGTCAACACGATTGTTACTGTGAGGGAAATATGTAGTCTAGTCAAATTAGCAAAAAGATTGGACTTAATTCGTGTAGTTGTAATTTTTTGTGGAATCATTAGAAGACATGAATATAAGTCATCTCTGAGTTTGCACCATTCCTGTTGTGTACGGAACATCGTTTAATATTAGGTATTAACATTAAAGTCCCAAAATTTTGAAATTTCATTAGTAACTAGTTGTGGTAAGTTTAGATATCTGTAGATACACCTTTGGTGTATAATTACTTTTCGCGAAAAAAGTGTGAGGTGTATGAAACACTAATAAATCATTATTTTTAATTTGCGGCTCAAGGGAAATTTTGCCTGTTGGTGCAAACTCATAATAAGCTTTTTAAAGCATCATAAACACCCAGTTATAATTGCACCCTTTTGCACCCCAGGGAAACCAGTATTTTAAAATATTTGTAAATTGTACTTCGGGGCAAATTAGTGTAGTCATGGATTTTTTTATATATGATGTATTCTAAATATTCTACATTTGCACTTAATAAAAATAAGAAATATATAACTGGAAGTTTATGTAGATTTAACGTGGATACAATACTGCGCCACGTGACGTTCGCAGGGCGAACGCGGGGTCGAAGCAGCGGCGCGGGCGGCGGCGGGGCTCAGCAAGTTAGCGTGCAAATTGTATGCGCTTAGATTCGGACTGTTGATATTTTTTAAATTAACGGACTGTCGATATATCGATATTTTTAAATATATCAATATAATCTATATTCTTTTTCAGTGATAAATAATTTATTTCTTTGTGTCCAAAAAATACTTAATAGGTACTTGACGATTATTACAGAAAATGAAACAAAATTTGAGTGTTCAGAGCCAGGATATTATCTAACAAACTAAGCGACTATTTTCTACGTTATACTTTTTTTTTACGGTGGGCTAAAATCATCTTATGACAGCCTCCGCTCTTGGGTGGAGCGGGAGGTAGTGTCAGACTCTTACTGACTAAAAACGGGTTGGCCGTTCCTTCTAGCTTCCTCATATCGGGGCTCGAGTTTTCTTTCGGATAACCCTGGCCCCAGTAGGCTTCGACCCAGCTGGGCCCCTCCTGTTGCTGACAACTCCTTGAGGCGCGCGGGAACAGTGCGCGCCGTCGACGTCTTGGGCTCGGTCCGGACAGTTGCCGGACGGTCGGACAGCGAGTACGTTCTACTTCAGCGTCCATCATGTCGATGTGGGCTAAGTCTACTAGTTGAGAGCTGGGCGAACATTGGGATTCAAGGCTGTCGGCTACTCATTCCGCTTTTTCAGAGTCGTTGAAAGTGTTATTGGACACATTCTTAGTAAAGACAATTTATTAGTTTAGGATATTATTAAATTACTTACTAATTCTTTTTTTTTATTATGGATAGGCTAGCGTTTGACCACTACCTTACCTGATGGAAAGCGAAGATGTGGCCGACAATGGAGCACGCTTGCCTAGAAGCAACCATTCACTCTTGGCTTAAAGACCCCTAATTTGTAGGTATCAGGGAACACAGACTCCGGCAGAGAATTCCAATCCTTAGATGTACGCATGTGTTCCTAAAACGCTTTGTAGGTACGTATGGGTTTTTTTTTTTTTTTTTTTTTTTTTTTTTTTTTTTGTCGACGGGGAAAATCATCATTGACGAAACCCGCTCTGGTGGAGCGGGAGACAGTGTCAGAGTCTTACTGACTAAAAACCCCGCGCCGTTCCTTCTAGCCTTCATACCGGGGCTCTAGTTTCCTTTCGGATAACCCCGACCCCGGTAGGCTTCGACCCAGATGGGCCCCTCCTGTTGCTGACAACTCTTTGAGGCGCGCGGGAACAGTGCGCGCCGTCGACGCCTTGGCTCGGTCCGGACAGTTACCGGACGATCGGACAGCGAGCTACCCATGGCTCGCCGTCCGCGAGCCCGCGTCTACGGTGGCTGGAAATCGGGATCGGAATCCCGGCGGCGGCGGCGGGGGCGCCTTTGCCTGATGCGGTCTGCCTCCTCCTTTGCTAGCATTACTGCTTCGCAGAAGGAGGCGACCGCCTGCCACTCCTCCTCGCTCCGGACCATGGCCTGAACCAAGGCCCGGCGCGAGAGGTCTCCGCCGCCGATCGCCCCCACGAGGGCACGGCGTTGCTCCGCCCAAGCAGGGCACACTTCAACTGTGTGCTCCACCGTGTCCTCCGGGCGTTCCGCACAGTGGCGGCACCCGGGCGTCTCTTCCGCTCGAATCCGATGCAGGAACCTCCCGAACTTGCCATGTCCGGTGAGGACCTGCGTCATGCGGAAGGTAAGGACGCCGTGAGGTCTTTCCAGCCACGCCTCAAAGAGGGGACTTACCGCCATAATTGTGGCGTGCCCAGCACTGGGTTGCGATAGTCGCTGACGCCATTTCACCGTGAGATCCCGCCGGAGCTCTGTCCGCCATACCTCGACCTGTCGCGGTAGTGGACTTTCACCCCGGCGTTGCATCTCCACGCGCTTATCGTGCATGTGTGCAAGGACTGTTGCCTCCAGATCCCACGGTGGTAGGCCAGCCAGAAGGCTCGCCGCTTCGCGGGAGATCGTGCGGTAACCCCGCACCATCCGTATTGCCATGACCCTCTGGCAGGCGTTCAGTATGGACGCCGGTCGCTTTGCCAGCGACGGCGCCCACACCGGCGCCCCGTAGAGGGCCATGGACCGAACGATCCCCGCGTAGAGCCTCCGGCAGGAGGCGTCTGGACCCCCAAGGTTGGGCAGGAGCCGCTTGAGAGCAGCCCCGGCCCGGTTGAGTTTGGGAGCCAAACGTCGGAAGTGTTCTCCGAAATTCCATCGGCTGTCGAGAACGAGTCCCAGGTACTTCATCGTCGACCCGACGCCGATGCGAACTCCTCCTACCGTAAGTTGGGAGTCTGATGGTGGCGCATTCCGAGGGCCGTGGAAAAACATGGCCTCGGATTTGTGCAGCGCCACCTCGAGTCCCAACTCCTGGATCCTACCAACGACTATCGCAACCCCGCGTGTCGCTAGAGCGACCGCCGCCTGGTGCGACTCTCCCTGGGCTAGAACCAGCGTGTCGTCTGCGTAGCAGACCACGCTGACCCCGCCCATGGCTCCGCCCCCGCCAGCAGTGTCTGCCGCCAGCAGTGTCTGACGCGGACCACAACAGCGACGACGACGACAACGCTCCAGAGGTGACCGAGGTAGAGGTGAGAGTGGCGGTGCGAAGGCTGAGTGCCAAGAACACCGCCCCAGGACCCGACGGCTTGCCAGGGAAAGCCTGGGTCCTGGCCATGGAGGCTCTCGGGCCTCGACTAAGAGGGCTCTTCAGCGCATGTATGGAGAGGGGCCAGTTTCCACTTAGGTACGTATGGGTGGGATGGCCACCATGTACCAGTAGCGCAACGCCCGCGCCGACTTAGCGGATTTAAGTAAATTGTGCAATTGCAATACACAATACAGTCTCCAAAATGTAAACGATAGAAAACCGACAGGATAGCAACTCGACATCGATGCTCTTGATGACGATGATGCCTTTGGAATTTTGACTTGACAAGTGTATCATTGCCTTGTGTGTGTTCTTGGATTGCTTCTCAATCGACTCTAGTGCATCAAGCTGGTATTTGGGAGACCCATTCCAAAGATGAGAGCAGTATTCCATACACTATCGAACTTGCGCTTGATAGAGATTGAGCAGCTGTTCCAGCGTGAAATACTGTCTCACCTTTGCTAAGATCCCCAATTTTTTGGCTGCCATTTGAGCTTTTGCCTCGATGTAGGAGCCGAAATTGAGAGTAGATGACAGCGTTACCCCAAAAAGATCAAAGTGGTCGGTAATCGACACGGTCACACCCCGGATAGATGAAGCCGAGTAGAATTGGCTCCGAACTGAATTGGCCGGAACTTATTAGACTAAATACGAGTATAAGCTAAATTGTAATAAAAACTAGAGTTCATCCTTTAGATGTACTCGAGGACTAGGGTAAAAAAAGAGGCTTTGAAAGCGACACTCTTATCGGGGCGGGGAGGTAAGTACAGAGGACTTTTCAATAGTACGTAACCTTATAATTATGAAGTTGCCAGAAAGTGATATGGGTATGTATGACTGAGCGTCTTGTTCCAGCGAGCGGAACGCAGCACAGTCAAGCTTTATTACTTCCTCTAGGGTTGGTTGTCTTGCTGTTAGCCCGCTAATATAATGGAGTTACTCAAGCCAATGAGGGCAGTGAGTACGCTGGTGAGAGCGAATTGTCTGGCATATGAGGCGAGAAAGAGGATGGCGGGTAGTAGGCGGAGATGACAGTGATCGACTGAAGACCAGTCATGCCTACTCGACAAGCCAAGTATTCATGGAGAGATAGTGGTGCGGGTGGAGCTAGAATAATACAGTACAGTTCCTTTCTGTAGTAAAGGAGGATGCCACCACCGTGACAGTGAGTCCTATCATTGTGAGTTACGCGATAGTTGGCAATTTTAAGATCTTTGCGGTGGGATTTGAGGAATGTTTCCTGGATGATGTCTTGTTTTGTTGTTGTTGTAATTGTCTCCAGGAGGATATCTTGCTGATGGTCGAGGAAAGTGACGATCTCATCACGGTGGTTGGTGATGCCATTAGCATTAAAATAGTTTTAGAAGGATCGGGATTTGATACAACAAATTCTCTGTTGTGTTGTGTCTGTGAGCCGATAGTAATTTTCATATATTTTATTGAGATTTTACTCCACATTTTTTTCTATAAAGTAAAATGTTTTATATCTACCTTACTTGATGACGTAGAATAATCAGCACAGTCATACGGTCTATAGCTCCCACATAGCTCCAAAGACAATCGAAATATAATTAATTTCAGTACCTATTTGAAATAAATAAAGTACATGCTTGGAAGACACTGACACCTTTTTTTTTTGTATTATAAAAAAAAAACTTTAGGTTTCTTTACTAAAACTTACTAACAGAGCATTCACAATCAGTGAGTACTCGTCAACACATCCCACAACGCGCATACGTGATGACGACGCTTATCTCTTCTTGTCAGTTTATTATTCCGTGTCGCGCGCTTGTCACTTCCATGGCGTAGTAGCTCTTTGACAATTACTACAATACTAGAAAAATTAATGTTCCCTATAAAAATTCAAATTTTTTGTAGGGTGCAAATATAAAGGAAACCAAATGAATATGATTGTGATGATTTTCAAAACTACACTAATTTCCCCCGAAGTACAACAGCCAAAAATCGTGAAAAATTAATTTCCGTACGTCGCACTAGGGTGCAAAATCAATCATGTATTAGGTCAAAATGTATAAATCCTTTCCTCAGTTTACAAAACTACACTATTTTCCCTAAAGCCGCAATGACCAAAAATAACATTTTTATTGTTTTTATTTTTTTTCTAACGCTGCTTTGGTCCGATTAAAATAAATAAAATGTAATAATGTAGATTGAGGTGTAATATACCATATAAAAAATTACGCTGAGCCCAACTGTATTCTCTGGTTAATTATAACCAATTAACAGTTTTCACCCCCTTCCGTAGGGGTGCAAAATGATTTTTATTTTTTATACACCATTTTTCATTCCTACAAAACCATCAGAAACGTTTTTTCCTCTCCAGAGAATTTAATCCAATCTTTATTAAAAAATGACCTAATTTGACTATACTAATGTTGCAGTTTTTTGCTCCATTAGTATCTACCTTTGACACTGTTGTAATGTGTTAGAGAAGGGTATGTACTCTGACCGTTACGTTTTTACTTTAAAAATTACCAAAATAGCTTAGGGTTAGAAGTGATCGCAGATTCTATTGATACATATTACATATTGACATATATTACCTCTAATTCTGAAACTCTGTCTTTGAGCAAACGATATGAATTTTATTTAAGGTTTTTTTTGGAATAAAGTGAGCGGTACTTATTCTTTTCTCGTAGCAGGCGAATATCTATTTTCTTTACATTGACTAAGTGTCCACACAAAAAAGCTGAAGCGCGCGACAGCTTATGGCCTTATGGAGAAGCTTGAAGCGACTTCTAGATTTTATTCTTGTTGCGGCACCGCCGCACACGACCACAAAAAAGGCCGCCACATAAAGAAGCTTGAAGTGGCTTTTTTATGTAGGCCGTGTGCGGAGACTAAGAATCGATGATTAATTAATATTTTTTATAGTAAAGCTTGGTTGAACGCTTTTAACAATAAGTTTTCTAAGTATTATTGGATTTAATTTATGGTTTTGAATTTAGCAGTTAATGATTTTTTTTGCAGCGAAATACCGTCCGGAAGTGGATTCGCTGTCACGAGAATGAGGGGCACGTCAAAAACATGACGCGAAATGTGCAGCCACGAATCTTCACTCCGGCTCCGGGTCCAGAGCGGTTGCAGCGGTTGGTGGAAGACATCGAGCAGCAACCGTTCACTCCCACCAGAACGTTTGCTGCTCGGTACGAGTGCACCACCGAGACGTGGAAGGAAGGCTTTGAAGAGGGCCATTATATTCGACGGCACGGATGGCGCAGTGGTTGAGCGATTGGCTGCTGCGCTACGCGTCACGGGATCGATTCCTTTACCATTTGTTTGTATGGCCTACAGATAAATGTTCCGGGTCTGGGTGTCTTATGTATGTGAGCTTAGACACATGTATTTGAACGCACACACAATACTGGAGGCTTAGGACAAAAATGATTCGTAGAATATTATCAGTTATTATTGTTATGAAGGCCGCGTACTGGAAGACGCAGCATTGGAAGGCCTACAAGGTGGACCGATGACCTGGTGAAGGTTGCGGGAATCCGATGGATGCCGGACGCACAGGATCGATCATTGTGGCGACGCTTGGGGGAGGCCTATGTCCAACAGTGGACGTCTGTCGGCTGAAATGATGATGATGATTATTATGAAGTACCTATACGAATTTCACCTGCTATCAACCGCGGTATTCATGCATAATTTAAAAATACTCGGTCTAAACTTTGAGCCGAATGAAACTAATATATGTAAAAAGTTACTTTAATTAACTGAATGAATGAGATTCGCAAAATAACGGAACATAAAGTGAGTTGTACCGGCGCTACTCGCTACAGAACAAAATAGTTTTTGGAATTTTATCTATTTGGAATATGAAGCAAATAACCAGGTTATTGGCTTATTGGCTTTTGCCCGCGGCTTCACCCGCGTACATAAAATATAGCCTATGTCACTCAGGACTAAACCAGCTTTCTATCGGTCTAAAAATTGTAGGAAACGGACCAGTACTTTCAGAGATTACCTCCTACAAACTAAAAAACCAACTTTAGATACCTCTTTAATATATTAGTGTAGATAAGATAACCAGGTTATTTCCTTCATGGTTTTCAAAATACGGCTACGACAGTTCTGTCAAAACTGCCTCAGACAGTTCTGTCTAAAACGTCTTGTCTCAAATGAGCGCAGGCCCTAACAGCATGGATCTATGTTAACAGAAATCTTTGGTTAACAGTAAAACTTTTTATATAACGTCTAAATTGATATTAATTTTAAAATTGGCAACATTCAATGTAGGAACCTACTAATAGTAGTAGCATTATTATTTCTTTCAAAGAAATAATTTAAAAAAAAAATCAACAAACTTCCTTTGTTGATTGTACCCACTTATCACTTATAGTGGCCGACCGAAAGTGATTTTTACGACTGAAACCGAACCCGAAGTTCGGTAACAGTCCCAGTTTCGGCCGAAACCGAAATCTAAACAGCAATTTCCTTACAAGCTATAGCAATTTTACAGCTTGAAGGGACCGCTGACATGAGTATATGATTTTGATTTCAACTCGATACCTCCACGCATTTAGGAGACAAAGGGTCTTGACAGACAGACAGACCGACGGACGAAAGGACTAACAACAATTTGATCCTATAATGGTTTAGTTATTTGAGCCCTAAAAACGAGAAACAGAATAAGTGAAATATTAATTTTATTGCACGGATACTTACATAGTACCTACCTAAGTATTAATTACATTACATTTAATTATAAGTGTGTTAATTTTATATATAAAAAAATTAAGGATGTAGTATCGGTTTTCGTTCCTTACTCGCTTGGATGGAATTTAACGCGCCGAATACTGCGCGAAAACTCCTGAATGCAGAATTTCGGTTTCGGTCTTAGTTTCGGCAGGTTTGCCGCCGAAACCGAAACTCGTTTTTTTGCCGAAACTCAACCAAAACTGTTACATTTGATCGGACACTACACTTATATAGTTACTATAAAATTAAAAACTATATGGTTAAAAAAATTAAGGAAAAGAATTTATTTTTATTTGTTATTGATTGATTTTGTAATTTTTTTGGTAAGTACCGGAGCGCATCTCTTAATAGCACGGCCGTGAGTGCCGTCTGCTGCCGCCGCGCCGCATCCCGCCGGCGCCGCCCGGCACACTCGCTCGTCGGCCGCCGCCTCTCCGCCAGTCGTCCTGCACGGTGCACTCGCTCCAGCCGCTCGCGACCACAGCGATACCGTGCCCGCGAACTACTCTTAAACATACTTCAACTTTATCTCTCTCAACTTTATTCTAATTCTCAACAATGAGAACCATAATTTTATTAAAGTTCCTACTACTCTTCAACTTTTTAAACTTTACTTTGTCTAAAAACTGTCCTTCTAAATGTCAATGCTTCCGGAGCAAAGTTGCCTGCTTACACCAAGATCTGTTGACCGTACCGAAAGCGCCGGCCGATACTCACAGTTTGTAAGTATTGCATTATTCTTAAGTTTACCAAGTTTTGTTGGTTGCTCGTTTATAAATAGCGTGTTGTACCATGGCTTTATAAATAAGTGTGAGATTCATAGCCGCGGCGGTAGGCGAGCGATCGCGAAATGTTATTGTGGCGAAAGCATCTGTTTCAGCCGTGGTTTATTTAAGAGCTCTAATCTGAAACTAAATTGTAAGGAAACGCATAGCGATTACTTATAAGATTAGCATAGTTTTAAAACAATGGTTGCATGAGAAAGATGTGGTCTAGAAACTTAATCGTCGCGCGTCGTCTAAACTTTCAAAAACAAGCGGAAAGTGTTTAATATGAGGCTAGTATAATACATAAATAGTTTTTAGAGGTTAGAGCTTTTTAGCAGCTGTAAAATATATCTATCCATTTCTCTGAAATGTATATCGCACTTGTGTTACTGTCTTATCTTTGTTAGCATCATTACACAGATTTAACAATCAAAGATCAAACAGAGTTTGTGTTTGGGATTTTAACGCCAAATAAATAGTTTAGAAATTGCAACTTACACTCAATGGCTATACGCCAGTCCTTTTTTTTGTTTTTTTTTTTTTTTATCGACGGGCAAAATCATCTTATGACAAAACCCGCTCTTGGGTGGAGCGGAGATAGTGTCAGACTCTTACTGACTAAAAACCCCGCGCCGTTCCTTCTAGCCTTCATACCGGGGCACGAGCTCCCTTTCGGACAACCCTGTCCCCAGTAGGCTTCGACCCAGCTGGGCCTCTCCTGCTGCTGGCAACTCCTTGAGGCGCGCGGGAAAAGTGCGCGCCATCGACGTCTTGGACTCGGTCCATTACCGGACGATCGGACAGCGAGCTACCCATGGCTCGCCGTCCACGAGCCCGCGTATGAGCTGCTGGTTCAAACTCGAAACGTATGTACGGAAATAGTAGCTTAGGAAGTTAGAAGAATAATTAAGGCTTCAAGTTTTATATTATACTAGCTGTCCGCCCGCGGCTTCGCCCGCGTGGACTACAGTTTATATCGCGCGGGCAGAGACCCGTGCTCAACAGTGGAATTATAGGTGAAATGATGAAATAGTCAAATGATGTAGAATTGATTTCTTTTAAATTTCTTTATTTGCCATAAAACAAAGCAAACCCGTGATTTTGACAAGAACTTCATCATAAACCCAATACGGATGGTGCGGGGTTACCGCACGATCTCCCGCGAAGCGGCGAGCCTTTTGGCTGGCCTACCACCGTGGGATCTGGAGGCAACAGTCCTTGCACACATGCACGACATGCGCGTGGAGATGCAACGCCGGGGTGAAAGTCCACTGCCGCAACATGTCAAGGCATGGCGGACAGAGCTCCGGCGGGATCTCATGGTGAAATGGCGTCAACGGCTATCGCAACCCAGTGCTGGGCACGCCACGATTATGGCGGTAAGTCCCCTCTTTGAGGCGTGGCTGGAAAGACCTCACGGCGTCCTTACCTTCCGCATGACGCAGGTCCTCACCGGACATGGCAAGTTCGGGAAGTTCCTGCATCGGATTCAGGCGGAAGAGACGCCCGGGTGTCGCCACTGTGCGCAACGCCCGGAGGACACGGTGGAGCACACCGAGGTGTGCCCTGCCTGGGCGGAGCATCGCCGTGCCCTCGTGGGGGTGATCGGCGGCGGAGACCTCTCGCGCCGAGCCCTGGTCGAGGCCATGGTCCGGAGCGAGGAGGAATGGCAGGCGGTCGCCTCCTTCTGCGAAGCAGTAATGCTTTCAAAGGAGGAGGCCGACCGCATCAGGCAACGACGCCCTCGCCGCCGTCGCCGGGATTCCGATCCCGATTTCCGGCCACCGTAGACGCAGGCTCGCGGACGGCGAGCTATGGGTAGCTTGCTGTCCGATAGTCCGGTAATGGACCGAGTCTAAGACGTCGACGGCGCGCACTGTTCCCGCGCGCCTCAAGGAGTTGTCAGCAGCAGGAGGGGCCCAGCTGGGTCGAAGCCTACTGGGGACAGGGTTGTCCGAAAGGGAGCTCGTGCCCCGGTATGAAGGCTAGAAGGAACGGCGCGGGGTTTTTAGTCAGTAAGAGTCTGACACTGTCTCCAGCTCCACCCAAGAGCGGGTTTCGTCAAAGATGATTTTACCGTCGAGAAAAAAAAAAAATTATAAACCCAAACTAGTTCAGGTTTTTGATCAAAAATCTGGATTCTTACAGGTTTATGATGAAATTGAGTTTAAAATGTGATATCTTCCGGTTTTTGACCAAAAACCTAATTTTATGAAAAACCCGTGACATATATACAACGATAGCTAAGGGGTCGGAAATGACCTGGACAGTTTCGAGAAAATAAAAAAGTAAAAAACTAAAACCTATGACAAAAAAAAACGACGCTGAAAAAGTATGAAACAATATTTTCAGGATGCTGAAATTAATAATGTACTGGTAAAACAAAAAAAAGAAAAGACCCAGTCACACGTTATAGGTTGCCAAAATCGGAAATGTGATACTTTAAAGCATATAGCTGCCCTGTTTTGAAATTAATACCATTGTTAATTCCATACAAGGGGCTAAGATTACAGAATTCCAGAAATAGACTAAGTTTATATTGGTATAGGAAAATTAAGCTAGTCGCTCAATCTTAAACGGACTGGTAGAGACATGAGAGAGAGACAAATAACTCAATGTCAATATTCTGGACGAAACGAAAAAACGAATAAAAAATTCTACTTACACATTAAAGTTAAGATTAAAAGCCTTCCAAATTTTAAGCTAATTCCTCCAAATCTTCACTGAACAGTATAAATTTGTGTAAAATTAATCAGTATTTTAGGGAAATTGCTTTAAATTTATATCAGAGGAATAATCTGGGTAGTGGCAAAAGTTCAAAAAATCAAATTAAAATTTCGCTTGTCCCTATTAACGATGTCGGATATGTTTTTTTGCCATTTTCTTTTTATTTCACGAATCACTCGCAAAAAGTCCCTTTTTTAATAGCAGCAAAAAGAAAAAATAAGTTACGTGTAGTTTTTAAAATGCCCCACGTTAACATTGTCAGATGTGGCCCATTCGCCAGCTAACAATGACGTATGTCAAACTTTGACTCGCTCTCGTGTAAAATTGCCAATTTTCACATCCGACATTGTTAATAGGGATAAGCGATTTGTTTATTAGGTAATAATAATTATTTGTATAACAGATGTAGTAGGTATAGTAGATTATGTGACTAGAGGAAAAAGCAGGGTTTTTAAATCGCGGGCATTTTTAATTCCGAACGGAACGAAGCTTGCTAATTTTAATCCCGAACGGCAGTGAGGGATATATAATATACTCCGAGAATAGCGAGGGAGTTAATAAAGAAACCTGAGTGAAGTAAGGAATTCAAGTTGCCCAAGACAAAGAAAGCTTTATCCCCCGTGTTGGATACTCCATTTTTACACCACCTGTGAGATAATTAAAAGACAATTTGGTAAAACAAATAACGTATTAGAGAATTATAAGTATTATTTACAAATTAATCTTAGCTATTACAGCGCATCTTTGTATGCTGTTTTTGAACAAAATAATGAAACAACTTGATATATTATTATAGCACATATTTAACCATAGTATGAGTAGTAGCCAGTTACTTTTTTAAAGTAAATATGTAATAGTTAGGGCAACTGAAAGACACAGTTTTAGTTTTAGACAGTATGTCAGACATACCCTTTCGATAATTGTAGAGCGGGCGAAGTCATTGGATGAAATCCCACAAAAATAAAAACCTATCAAAATACAATTAAGTGCATGTTGTCAAACTTAAATGACACTAGGTTTAGAAAGTCATATGGTTCCGTAAAAACATAAGCTTATATAATTGCAAATAAGTAATTATTTTGTGATGCAACTATTTCGGACTTTTTCACTTATTTGTGCCAAAGTTTATATTTCTAGATCAACGGGAAGTCCCAGGTTTTGATTCCCTTGCTAGAGTCAAAACATGCGCCTTATACTTAGAATTCATTTATTCACTGCTTCAAGGGATAGTATTGATTAAACAAAATGGGTCTTTACAGATGGTCAGACAGTAGCCACTATGCGACTAGCGTTTTTTATCGTTTGGGAAAAGTCTGCACAGCGACGGCGCTACATAGACGCGACGTTAACATATAAAACTATTTTAACTATAAAATAGGCAGGCTTAGACGGTGTGATTTTGCATGTTACAAAAGTGGATGTAGACGTGACGTTAATTTCATTTGCATGAACCGTTGTCGATGGTCGAACGTTCCATAATCAAACGCCAGCGGCATAGCGGCCTTTACAAGTGGACAGGCGGACAACAAAGCGATCCTATAAGGGATACGTTTTTGCCACCTGAGGAACGGAACCCTCCCCTCCTTGCGTCGTTTATCCTCAATGCTGAGGGTCGTGACCTCGACGAATAATTTCTTATGTGGCGAAATATGGTCCATATTTCGCCGTGTTGTCCTATCTTCGGCGATGTGGACAGCGTCGCAGACTGTGGTCTCCAGTGTGTGCAAATTTTCCTAATAGGTACCACAGAACCCTAAAAATACTTATTATGATATTTATATTATTCATTTTTGTTTGAGAATAATAAATAGTACTACGCCTACCTAATTTAAACTTAACTCACATTAGGTCAGAGTTACGAAACAATTTCAGCTATAGGATAAACCTATAGCTGAAATTGTCAGGCTTGAATCACGATGAGAAAGTGATGTCATTGTAGTTATTTCGATTATCTACGAATATATTTGAATACCTACTATACAGTAGCTACTGGAAGGATATTAAGTTAAGAGGGTCCTTCTCCACTCGCTTATCGTAAACATCGAAAATGGTTTAAAAGCTTTTTACTTCATTTAATGCAATCCAACGCGATGTTTGACGAAAAGGCAACGCAAAAAAAGAGAGATAACGCCTGGAAACTCTGTTAGTATTCGGTAATTCCGAGATTTACTCGAAAATTTCACAAAACTTGCTCCAGGAAATAGCTGTTTTTTTTAAACCCTTAAAAGTTTTTGGAATAAGTTGTCGTCGTTTAGAATCTTTATAAAATTTGCAAGGTCTCTAGAGGATTACTTTTTTGACTTTTTTAATTTTTAAGCAAATTATGAAGTGTCAAAGTTCATACAAAATAGGACATTTTCAGAGGTTTTAACTGGATTAGTTTTACACAAATTTAGAAATTGGTTTCTTTAGAAACCTAGATAATATCCACAAGATACTGTGTTTCCAAAAAATCTAATGAAAAATGTGTAATATCGTCATAATCAGTTATGAGCGGTTGTATGAAAAACAGTGAAAATGTGAGTCGTGATGCACCTTAACGTTGACAACACGAACAGAATAAAAACAATATTCCTTTGGATATTTTTTTAATCATTTTATTCAGCTATGTAGTTATAGAATAAAAGCATGGTGTAGCACCTTTGCACACTTCGTACAGCAGTCTCATAGAGGCTACGTAGCAGCATCGCAGAATTTACTATAGGTAGGTATCGCTGGACGATGGCGGCACGGAAGCACAGTTTTATTTCAATACATTTACAAAAAAATAACCAGTTTGCTATCGTTTGTTGAGTCGTAGGTCCCAGGTATATTACTTTCTTGAAACTTTCTATTCAAAGGCTTTTCTCGCTCTGCTTAGAGCGACGGGAGTGTCCGACCTATTGTGACTAAAACCCACCTGTGTTCGTTTACACCTGAATGCCCGAGATATAAAGAAGCCAAGCTTGCACGAATTCATCTTACAAAATTTGGAAAGAAAAAAATTTGTATTTTTTTTTATTAAAAACGGTTATCGGACCAGACTCGAACCGAAATATGACTGAGCAAAACGATTGAATTATATTATTATTTATTTAATTTACACTATAGGTGCAGTTTACTGCTTTGTCAAACCCAAAAAAGTAGTAGATCTAGATACACAATTTATAACAAAAAATACTGTCTTGAAACTCTATAATAAAACTAGTGGTAGATACCGACTAACGTTGTCCTGTCCATAAGCTAGATTTTTGACAAAATAAAAAAAGATTAAAGCCTGATTGAAGCACCACTTACCTGGTTCAATGGTATTTTCTAAACATCCAGTATCCCATTCGAATATGCACATCAAATTTCATCCAAATCGGTCAAGCCGTTTAGGAAGAGTTAGGTGACAAACACACATATCGAAAAATTATATATACACAATATATAAAGAGTGGGGAGTCGGGTCACGTTTTGCTCTAATCCCATTACTCCCAATTTTAATTAAAAAGACAGTAATTTATATATCTAGTTATCTGTGAGGGATTAGCCATGTAGCAAGAGTAGCAAATGCTGCAGGTCCCGCGCATTCAGGGGGCCCCGGGCGTTCGGGGATCCTGCATTTGAACACAAAAAACAAATATAAGTATGTACATATGTAAATTCCCAGCTAAGAAAAAGTAAATAGGTAACTTTTTTTTTGGGTGTGAAAATCATCCAATGACATCCCCCGGTCTTTTAAGAATTTACTGACTAATAACCCACTCCTGTTCCTTCGCTGCGTTTCATACCAGGGCCGAGTCTTCCTTTCAGAAGTCGACCCTTGGCCCCAGCAGGCTTCGATCCTGCTTGGCCCCAACGGTTAGCTAAAATCTTTTTGAGGCGCGCGTGGAACAGTACGCACCGTTCGTATAGGTACTAGTATACCTTTGAGTCGTGAATGAAATCATCATTAAATTATTCTGTAAAATCGACTGGCTGCAGCTCCTGTCGTGCCCCTGGCTCTAAGCTTTATTGAATTACTATTCTAAGCTTTATCGATTCTCTTAATGAACTCTTTGTAGCTAAAGCATGCTATGCACTACCCGTATAATTACAGTAATGGACTGGAAAATAAACTGAATGGTGTCGATGGTACGGTCAACTAATGTAGGCGCCAGATAACCGAGGAATAACGGTCATTGACCCTCCTACATTTGTTGACATTCTTAATTTCAAAAATGGAAATAAAGACAAACTTGTCTTGAATAGACATGTATCGTGATTATATATTTTTTAAAGTAGTTCATTGTTTGTTTTTCGGGTACCTACGCAGGGGCTATTTTTTTTTAATAATATGGTAATTTTAGGAAAAGGTCAATGTACTTTAATCCACGGTTATCTAGCGCCTTCTTTAAGTAATTGCATAATACCTTAATTAATTATTCCTGCTGGTATAAAAGCAATTGAGCAGTGGTGATCGAGTGGTAACGGCCCCGACATATAAGTTGTAGGTTGCGGGATCAAACCCAACCAGGCGCACTTTGCGCCAGGCGTACTTTGTGTAATTTATTTCAACACGGATGCTCTCAAAAACATCGTGAGGAAACGTCCTAGAACCAAAAATTTGAAGACATGTGACATTCACAACTCTAGGAGTTAGTGAATGTCACATGTCTTCGAATTTTTAGGAGGCCTGAGTCCCAGCAGTCGGAACATTGAAAAGTTTGATTAAGCTGGTATAAAAGAAAGACGAAAGGCGGAAAAGGCGCATTATAAACGGTTAAAAGGCAACACGACTGCTCAATAGCCAGCCTACTCGGGCACAAAGAAACCTCGCGACGAGTCACTAAGAGGTTTAGATACATGTAGATATTAGAGATTTGTGAATTCCACCTCGGTCGCAATGACAAACTTTCCGCACTTGTGTACTACGAGTATTTGCCAGTAATGCGAGTAAACGAATATAAGTGTGGTTTTGAAAAGAGTCACATTAAAAAAATGTTTTTTGTAAAATAATTTAATAGTAATCATTCTTGTCAACATTTGCAAACAGTTAATTTTAATTACGTAATGTGATAATATTGCTAAAATAAAAATATTTTCATATTACGCTAATAAGAAACATTGCAATATTGTTTTTTTGATATTTTTTTTTGTAAATATTATCTGAAAGAAAAACATAATAAACTTTTATTAATTAAAAACAAATAATTTACATTAAAAAAAATACTTAACGACGAGCTAGGAAGATGGAATGGCAAGCGTATCGACACAAGTAGCGTCCCATACTAAAACCCCACCCATCTTCCAAGGGAATAACGATATGCCGTCCGGTCTCTTGCTATCGTCGCCTGCCAGGCCATGGGGTTCCAATCCCAATACGGCTTTATCGGCGTTCCGACGGTGACAAGAGCGCGTCAGACGATGTCGTTGATATTCGGGTGCGCTATGCGTCCCGCACTTCGGCTGCATGACAGACCGTGGTGTCCGAGGCTGTTGACGACTTCGCTACAGTGGCAGCGATGGGAAAAAATATAGCAAAATAAAAAACTAAA
Source organism: Mythimna lalbum (assembly GCA_949319445.1). Taxonomy (NCBI): domain Eukaryota; kingdom Metazoa; phylum Arthropoda; class Insecta; order Lepidoptera; family Noctuidae; genus Mythimna; species Mythimna lalbum. Next base: position 20,522,031 of record OX439344.1, read on the forward strand.
AAACACGATTTCATAGCATATCAAACTAAAAAGTGTAAAATAATTTTCAATGTAGGTAGAAAATAATAATAATGATCGAAAAATAATAATAATTAATATTATTGCGAAAAAGGCGTCGACGAGCTGCTCGATTTATGAAAAATATGGCACAACTTGCGCAGATTACGCATAATGGTTCTGAAATCAAGCTCTAAATTACTATATCCCAATATTTCTACCGGTAATTTTAATTATTTTCAAAATTGTATTGTTTTTTTTTATTGATTGAAATTGATTCTCGGTTTATTGCGTTGTCATCGATCTTTGATGGGTGTGCAAAGTTAAAAAAAAATCTGATCGCCCAAAGTTGGGCAAAATCGAGCACAAAGGAGGTGGTTACAAGCAAACAAACAAGCAAACATACAGATGAAGCTAATAAAAGCGTGTTAAAAAGGGTGAGCCTAGGCGTAAGGAAGCAGCGAGGCGGAAAGTATTATAATACGAAGTAGATAGTAACCCAGTACAAGAGTTTTGAAACACCTAAGTTTAATAATATCTTGTAAAACCGGATATCCAGAATGAGTTAGGTACTGCGCTAAATATATATATACATATATATTGTTTATTTAAAAAACTTCACGCAAAGTAGCTAAGTTTTACAAAAATGTATCTATATGTTTCGATTTCCAAAGAAACCTAGATACTCGTAATAGTCAAAAGATATTAGTGTATCCAAAATATCTGGAGAAAGATGTGTAATAGCGTCATAGAAATGGAAATGTATTTTGGGTTGGTGGTTGGTGCTCTTTAATATTATTTCTCTTTCATTGCAATGTCCCCAAAATATGGAACGGAATTTAAGTTAAAAGCTTGTTAAATAAAATACGCTTTGGTTACATAAACCGGATACTTTAATTTCCGCCTTGTTTTTGGTTTGTTATTGGCAACAAGTTTAATAAACAATATTTTTGTATTATTTCATTTATTATATAAAATAACGTTACCCCACACTAGGGATTACAATTCAAAACATGTATGTATAGGTCATACATAACACCTAGACCCGGAAAATCTATCTGTAAACCATACAAATATAGTTTCGTGCTTGAATCGAACCCACGACCGCAACAGCCGCAACAGTTATTACCTATTATTATTATTATAATAGAGAAAGTTATTGATGTACTTGCAACGAAATGTTGATAATAATATGGATCTTTCCGGGATTTCTAATGAAACATCTCATGCGGCTAACAAAATTACAACTTTTTTATTAATATAAACTAGTGCTTGTCTGCGATCCCACCTGATGGTGAGCAGTGATGCAATCTCTGATGGTGAGGCGCACTAGTTTATTAACAGCCTATTCACTCTAGCCTAGCCTTGAATACCCACAAATTATAACCGGACGGAAAGACCTCAGCAGGCAAATTGTTCCAGTCCTTCGATGTACGCAGTATGAACGACGAAGTGAAACGCTTAGTCCGAAATAATAATTAAAACCTCAGAGATAGATAATACAAATAAAACAAAGATATATTTACTGATGTACACTGAAAATTTTTTCCAGATTATTTTTATTTGTTTTCAGTAAAATTAAATGTACTGATTACGAAAATTGTGGAAAAAATGTTTTTTTTTTATAAAAAAATTATGAATGTTTTGCTTGTATAGATACCAACAAACATTCTATCAGAAGCTAGCCATCATATGTATGTCCCAGTACTTTGATTACGATGAAATCTCTCACCTTGCTCTTTACTATAATTTTCAAGATTTTCAGCAAATCGATCCAAATGAGAATGTATTTTAAAGCTCATGGTACCAAACTAAATAAACCAATTTTAATTATTTCAAATAAGACATGTCGGTAACAATTTGGAAACGATTTCCTGATTGCCAAGAAAACTTTTAATCACTGACACGAAACATTTCCAGGTTTGCTTTTCAAGTTTGTTTATAGATATCCGACAAAAGTTAAATTTATAAGCTGTCTTAATTTGTCCATCAAAAAGTCCTAATTTTAACTTTACATTGTATTTCCAGAATTTTATTTTTGACAGAAAAGCAAAACATTTGCAAACTTTATTAAGGCCTCTAGCAAAATGCTTTATAATACCGCTGGGTAAATGAGTACCTACTGGTATTGGTGACTGATCACAGTATGTAACAGGCCTCTGAGTAGAAGACAACTTAGGATATGTCTACTTACATTCAGTCAAAAAAGTATCGGGAATGGATGATTTGTTTATGGTTTCAAATTCAAATTTTTGTTTTTTTGTAGTTGTTAGATTGGCACAACTGTTTTCCATTTTGGCGCGGAGTTTGAGTTGCATCTGTTATTTATATTAAATACAGTGCTGGTTTTAGTAATATCATATATAGTGTGTATTGCGAATTTCATAATGGACAAAAATATCGAACAAAGAGTTTGTCTTAAATTTTGCATCGCCAATGGAATTTCGTGTTCGGAGTCACTGAAAATGTTACAGAAGGCTTACGGTGAATCGACTTTATCAAAAACTCGTGCTTATGAGTGGTTCAAAGCGTTCAAAAGCGGTCGAGATGTGATGGAAGATTTGCCTCGCTCTGGTAGGCCGTCAACGTCTGCAACTGAAGTTAACGTCGCAAAAGTGAAGGAAATAGTGACTGAAAATCCCCATTCAACTCTGAGAGAGATAGCCGCCGAACTTTCTGTATCTCACGATTCGATCCGTACCATTTTAACTAATCATTTGGGTATGAAACATATTGCTGCTCGGCTAGTCCCAAAAGATCGGAATTTTCTCCAAAAACTCAATCGCATGAAAGTCGCTGAGGACATGCTAGAACGAGTTAGTTCGGACCCAACATTCATGAAACGCATTGTTACTGGTGACGAGACGTGGGTTTACGAGTTTGACATGCAAACTAGTCAACAAGCTTCGGAGTGGCGCCTTCCAACTGATCCGCAACCGAAAAATCCACGCCAAAGTCGATCAAAAGTCAAAGTCATGTTGACTGTTTTCTTTGAGTATCGCGGTGTTGTGCACTCTGAATTCTTACCGGGAGGTCTAACGGTAAATAAAGAATATTATTTTAGCGTTGTGCGGCGTTTAAGAGAGCAAATTCGACGAAAAAGGCCAGATTTGTGGAAAGAAAATTCTTGGATTTTGCACCACGACAATGCGCCTTCGCACAAGGCTATCATTGTGAACGAATTTTTGACCAAACACTCAACAAATACCATCTAGCAACCACCATATTCACCAGATATGGCTCCTGCTGACTTTAATCAACACAATTTTGGCAAACAGTATTTGGCACCCTTGGTTTCTGTTAGTTGCAAAATGTTTAGTTAAAGTGCGTAGATTTAACGACGGCCGTGATCTATTTACGATACTTTGCAAATGTATATTATAATGTGCCAAAAACCACACAAAAACTGTTTGGATCTTTTTATTAATGACTTTCCTTCGTATCGATAGTTTTAATTATAAAAATAATAAATTTAGTGTAGTAAATTGAAAATAACTTAATAATGCACCGTCACCTTAAATGCGGTTAGATGGCAAAATCTCAAAAAAAACTAGAGCTGCTACACAAATACTAGTGTGATTTTTTAAATGAACACAACAAAATACATCAAATGTGATAAAAATATTCTTAGAAAATTTTATAAAGTAGATTTTTGTAGACCAACTCAGTGTAATTAACATACAATTTTTCTTTGAAAAAGATCTTTTTACATCAACTGAGGTGAGGTTAACTTTATATTTCCTGCTCAGATTTTATTTTTCTGCTATATTTTTGATGGTATCACAAAAAATGTGTTTTTTTTTAATATAAATCTAATCTCGAGATTTGAAGCATTTTTTAAATAAATAATTCTACCTAATTCCGATATCTGGTAGGCACATACGTTAGGCTGCAGAAACGTCATCCCAGTTTTTTTTTATATCATCACATCCAGTTTCCAGAAGCCAACCAACCCTTTAGCAACGTCAATGCACAAACAAGAGTCGTCTAAAAATACTTCGTCAGTGCATTTTGAAGCCATCGTTCGTTGGAAAACGTCACGTTTCCTCTGTGCAAAACTAAACAAAATCAACTGGATTGGCAGATTTGTGTTCTTGTTTCTTACGGATATTTTGTTGAAACTAGAATTTAGTAAACAGTCTGGTTTGCTTCGAGCTAAAGAGTAATTTCAACTATGAAAATAGGTATCTACTAGCTGTGCGTGCCTGACAACAAGCTCGGCTCAGTAATTGTTTATTGGTATCGATTTCTTAGAAGGCTACTCAAGACTATTTTATGATCCAACGATGTTTTTATTTTTCATAGATCATGACATGTTAAGCTACATGTTCCGACAATCAAGTGGGGACGTGACCCAAATTATAATAATACAATATGTAAAGTAACTTGGCGAGCCCGAACATAGTGCAGAGCCTATGTACAGTCGTAAAAGAAAAGTCTGTTATTGAAATTTATTTTTTTAAATCAAAATATGAATAAAAATTGACTAATACTGCCCTGGTAATCGAAAAGGCAATAATTCAAAATTAACTTTTTGAAATACTACTAGATACGAAGAAAGCTCGTTTGACGTACATTCCAAATCAATAATTTTTTTTAAATGGTCACCTTCGATTTACTGCCGTTTCGATTACCAGGGCAGAATACTGGAACCAAGTAGGTACATAAAAAAATATTATGACACTTCGAGATAGAAATAACTGATATTTAACTAAATCATGTCTTTCAACCAAGACAATAAAGCTTTTATTACTTAGTTTTTTTTTTTTTTTTAATAAAGTCGAAATTTATTTCGTTTACTAACGACAATATTCACTTTGTTTATAAATATATTTCATTCAATATCTCATATAAACAAAAGATAATAAAATTCCAAATCGATAAAAGTCGCAATTGACTTATATCGATAAGATATTTGATTGAATAAAGGGTCGATTGTGTTTATTAAATATATGTGGAGTCAATCTGTAGCTTAGACCTCTGCCCCGCGCACCTCGCCTCATGCCACTATTTGGTTCCTAAAAAACGTTCGTGCGCAGCCTTCTGCTCAAAATTCGGGCTCGTCAAGATACGTTGGCCGGATTGTACCTACTATCCGTTTGAAGACTTCATATTGTAACAGAATTATTGAAGAAGCATTGAGTGTTACCTCATTCATCTTTTCTATTTATAAAACTTGTATAAATAGTCTCTGTAAACTTTTCCTAGCATTACTCTCAAGTCGAAATGAGAGTAAAGCCTAAGAGCCTCTTGAAATATAGCAAGCTCTAGTGCGCTACTTGTATGTTATAAGAGATTTAATTTATTATATAGTGAAAGATCAATACACCTACTCACTGGGCTCTTCATTAACGTGCTTGAGACTGGCTAGATTCATTTCAAGTAGTTTTTCCTAACATTTCAACTTGATAAATATTAAAATGTAGAAATAAACATTTACTCTACACTTTTACAGCCAACCAGTATGTAGGTTATGTAAAGGGTAGTATTTAAACGAGTGACTGTAAATTAAAATATTCAGTGACAAAAAATATTATTTTGGGTTATAGAATTAGAAAGTGAGCGACTGATGAAGTAAAATCTGCGAGCGAAACTTGGATGTAGCGTTCGCCGGCCGCTGGCGCAGCACCGTTCGCTTCGCTCGCTCGGATCACGCACAGTTAAAGTAAAATGATGCATCTACCTGCGATTAGATAATTAGACAATGGTGAAAACATTTGTTAAAGTTAAGTTTTTAGTCATTCGTTATGTAAAACCTCAATTTGATTTCTAGTCGCTCACGTATTAATTTAGCCGCTCACTTACTAATTAAATCGTTTAATTAGGACACTCTTAGTAAGCTCGTTCTAGATTTTATTGTTAATCAATATTTGTTGTTAGTTCAGTTAATGTGTCGCTTACTCAAATTCATACTGCACAAGTTATTAAAACAATATCTTATCATCACTCGCTAAGTTTTTTTTAGTCGCTCGTTTAATAATTCCCCTTGAGTAAATATATCTAGTTTTAAACTTAATTGGTTTTCAGGAAAACATATAAATAAGCGTAGACCGTATAAGCGTTAAAATACGGCCAATACATTCAATACCAAAGACTACAAGCAATCGATATCGCATGTAAGGAAAAGAACCTAATAACTTAATAACTTGATCGTGGTCGGTTCCGCCGACGTGGTTTGTTAAAGAAATTTATTTTTTGAAGTACTTACATCGTGAAAACGTATGTACTGACTTTAGTGATATATCTTTATTGTGAAAAAAAAAAGAAATTTGATTAAATACATTTTTAATCAAATTTCTTAATTTAAACAATATTTTTGAAATTCGTATTATCTACTATCAGACTTTAAACGTACCTAAATACCAAAAAACATCTAAGTAAGTACCTAAAGAAAAAGCTATTTATGCGATTCTAGCCATAGATAGGATTGCCTTACCTATGAGTAGCCTAACATATTGCACATCATAGGGGGATGAAACTTGACGTGATTTCTACCTAAAAATTACTGATCCATAGGTAACTTATCTTACTCGATTATCAAGGGTACAGATGTAATTGGTTAGTTACACATTGATATCAGCTGGCTCTATGGACCATAACCGAGGAGCGCCGCCGCACCCAGCCAGGTCGCATCTGCCACAATCAAGTCAAAAATAGCGCCATTGACATGAATAATTTATGGTTGAATTTAATCAGTTTATTACATCATACATTGGTGTGGCCGACTGTATAGGTATATGAGCACTTCTGTAGTTTGATTGCACGATGCTTTGAGTACTAATAACTACATTATAAGTTGTAGATCTATCATAATTATTATCAATCCAATGGGAGTACTTGAGGTGCTATCTCTGAACCCTCTTTGTTAAGTTATGCCACGTCGTTATTCCGCTTGCGAGGGTGTGACGACGACGAGGACTATCTAATGTGTCTATTTATTTCTAGACTAGTTTTTGCCCGCGGCTTCGCTCGCGTTAAATTCGTTAAATTCTCCTATGTTAGGGAAGTTAGAAAGAGACAAAAAGTAGCCTGTGCACTATCCATTCCTTCAACTATCTCCAATTAAAAAATCACGTCAATTCGTCGCACCGCTTTACCGTGAAAGACGGACAAACCGACACACACACTTTCCCATATATAATGTTAGTATAGATGTCGAAGTACCATAGCTATTTTTGCAATTTTTGAATGGTTGTTTGAACCTGTAAGCCGTGCTCTCCATTTTTGGCGAACGATCTTTTTAATTTCGATTTAGGCCCAAGCGCCCGAAAAGTGCTTATGGCACTTTAACAGTGACGTTCTGAAGCCTACTCCTCAGTAACGACCAGGTTTGAAAAAAATATATGTCTATTATAGATTCATGAACAACATTATCAACTATTGATTTTTTCGTGCGATTAATTTTATTTGTCTAAAAATAATATTTAGCGATTTCTTAACTTTTCCCTATTCCTTCGAAATAACTTGGATCTTCAGAAATATTTTTACACATAAAAATTGGTGGTTAAATATTCTTCAAAGTGAACATAACATGCCTATGTAAAACAATCAATATTTCGATACTCGTACTGTTTCTTGGGCGGGTACGAGTGTCGTGTCCATTTATTTTCGGCCAGCTTTAAGACATGACTGTCCTTTGGGCTACAGATTAATTTATTACTATCATGACCTTTATTTTTTAATTTAGGTTTTTTATCACTAAGGCATACTAACTAAGGAATTCTACTATGGGTACCACGGAGTCCATGGAACCTTAGGCCTTAGCGTGACGTAGATATTAAAATGGCGCGTCCTGTGAGGGAGAAATCGAAATCATTTTAGACATCATATAGATACCTACAGGTTACATTATTACTTACACTAAAATTATGGTGATTTGCAAAATACTTGTATTGATGAAATTGAAATCGATATAAAGTTAGGTATTGACTTTAGCTTCGTGTATTTTAAGTATATTTTATAGTGACATAAAAAAGTATTTAGACAATGGAATTCTTTTACATAAGAGTTTGTGTACCAATATTTTATAATTATCTGTAAATCTGAATTACAAAAAACCCACGAATACAAAAAGTTTCTGGTTTTCAACTTAACACTGCATAAGTTATTTCCTAATTCCTAGAACACCTGACTCGGAGTGTCGGACTACCACGAACATTTAAAAAGGCGTGTTTTTAACTTTTGCGCGCATTACGTATTTATGTAAGTACTTACATCTAGATTACAGCTTCGTATGGCATTTCTCTAATATCTACTACAAAGATTACGCATTTTTCGGTATGTGTGAATTTTGTTGATTAATTACAATATTAATGATTTGATTTAAAATAACAAATTATAATAAATAGTTTAATTTCACAATAATAGCATAATGTCAATTTTCGCAAAACCAATAATTTTGCCCATTAGTACCCAGAATCAGTGATTGACACTTATGTCAACAAGTAAATTTAATTAAAACAAAACATGATCCACTGTGTTATTGGATTATTTGATTAAAAACCATAAAATTATTCAGTTGGATTGTGGTTGACATTTAATTGTTAATTTGATTGTTACTAATAGCATTGGGAAAATACTTATTTACTATTTCGTTGTCTCATTATATAATATTTGTGTACCTATAATCAGCTTTATAATGTTCCCACTGCAGGGCCTCAAGATTTCCCTCTAGGACAGGAAGGAGTTAATATTTAAGAATACCTAAATATAAAATTATTCGACTTTATCGTTGTCTTTAATAAAGAATAATAGGCAATACAGTAAGCCCTGTTTTGTTGAATCTACGGTCACGTTTTCGAAAATTCGAACTTCGAACTCCAATTATGCAATAAGCATGCGTGCATGCAATAGTCCATCACATCTAACTGAAATACGTCCCGATATAACAAGTACATTCATCGTGCCTCCATTCAAAGGATTTCTCGTCAATCGTACTTGCATCATACCACTTGACAACTTCCTCATAAACTGCAATAAAGCTTCAATCTCGTCTTTTCAATCATCCTATCAGCTTTTCAAAGGATTGCATGATAATCGGATGCTACATAAATGTTATCATTGAGTTTGTATTTACTACTCTACTTTATGAGCTTATTGCGTTAAATGTAAACTGTTCGTCTGTGATTTATACAGATTGCAGGCACCCGTTCTATCTTTGATACAAATGCAATGGCACATGAAGTTTTTTGTGATATCATCCTTTCCAACGATGACAGAATTGATTTTCCAAATAAAATTTCAAACCTGCTACCTATTTTACGACACGTTTTATAGTCTGTCTAAAAAGTCAAGCGACTTGGGAATTTTGTATAATATTTAATCATTTAATTCATGAATCCCCAAGCGACCACCGGTGGCCGCGCCTCTATTGTCTTACTATTGTGTCTCTAATTGACGGTATCTGAAGGGTTAAAAAAATACTTATATTCGATACTTTTTGGTTATTCTATTAATAAAAAATGATCAAGATCAAGAGATCTTGATTAAGAAATCAACCTTGATTATTGAACCAGGGTTCTTATTTTATTTTAAAAAAGCTTTTTAACCGACTTCGAAAAGGAGGAGGTTCTATGTTCGGCTGAATGTATGTTTTTTTTTGTATCTATGTTCACCGATATTTCGGTCAATTGTGGACCGAATTTGAAATTTTTTTTTTTATTGAAAGGTTATGCTTCCAAGTTGGTCCCGTAGAAATATTGTTATGATCTGATCATGAACTTCGAAGATATGGAACAGAACTCCTCATAGAATCATAGCAGAATTGTCATAGAATCATAGCAGAAGTGTAGCAGTAACAAGTAAAATTGCTTTGTTTATACGTGTAGTCGATGACTGATTGAAAGAAAAGGGGGAGGGGGTAAATTCATGTAATATAACCGTATTTGGGATTATAAGAATCGTTATGAGATGCACTCAGGCTATAAGGTAATTTATTGTGGGTACAGTACCAATGGTGTAGGCTACCTGGATGATTTATCCAGTTAAGTTAAAAGGAAAGGGCATTTCAATAGCAAAATCTGAGCCATACCTACGAGAGAGCGTTTTAAGATCAATGTGGCGGCTACTGCAGAATGTATTATGATGATTATATTATCGCTTCTAAGGCTCTTATTATATTAAATTCCTATAATATTGGAACAATAATTATCCTCTTGGCTTCGGCTCAGAGCTTTGTTAACACTGCCACTCTGGCATTGATTTCATTTGTCGCCGCGAACGGATAATCTGTAGCTGGCAAATAAAATTGCATTTTCTTTGATCTAGATTGCTTTGAGCCGTGGTGGAGCCCACTATGACGTAATATAATAGTGAGTTACAAGTAAACAACTGGACGCTTAGATTCAAGAAATGAAGCACATTTAATATTTTATCTGAAAACCAGGTGGTGGAGAAGTATTCAGTTCAGAAATCTTCAGTACAAAATTGCAAGCCGTGTTTTTCCCAGGCTGCAACGACGACTAGTTTGAAAGGGTGGGCGCTAAATACTTAATGCCATCAAAAATATAGCTTTTAAAAGATTTTTTTCAGGTGGAGCGTTTTTGTAATTGTTAATAACAATACCTAATATCGACGGGTGCAAAGTAAAAAAAGTAATCTGCAATTTTGTGATTTTCTATCATCTTTATTGAATTAGTAATTATAAGCAGTTATTTAGTAGGTAATTTTTTTTTTCAAAAACATTATTAAAAAGAAAACTATTATTTTTTCGTTTTTGACACTTGAAAGGTTTCTCATATCTTAGAATATTAAATATTTGTTAAGTTACTGCAACTATCAGAAAATCGCAAAGTTGCAGATAACTTTTTTTACTTTGCACCCGTCGATATGTAAATAACATGCAATTTTTGCGCCATATACATAAATTATTATGTAAGTAATTTTGAAAGTCCTTTTAACCGACATTATATTTATAATCAACTAGCTTTTGCTCGTGGCTTCACCTGCGTACATACATATAGTCAGTGTCACTCAGAAATAAAGCAGCTTTCAATCGGTAATTTTTTTTTTACAATTGGTTACTTTCAGAAATTATCTCCAACAAATAAAAAAAACAAACTTTACCTATTTATAATATTAGTGTAGATTAACAATTACAGAAATGCTCCTTTTGAAAACATAACTGTTTGTGTTACGACCGGCTGGGAGGTGTCGATATGTTCGTCTGTGTCCTTCTTAAAACTTAACTTTAAACAAGTGTTCGTGACACAGACTGAAAGCACAAAGGTTAAGTTATCGTTGTGACAGCGGAATTACAATGAAAGGCTGCTGTTTGGTTAAATTATTTGATTATACCTATTGTTAGGAGCACGCTATGTCACATTTATAAAGAAACTAGCTTTTGCCCTCAGCTTCGCTCCTGCAACTGATTGCTATATTCTACTCTATCCTACTCTACCCTACTCTATCCTGCTTTACCCTACTCTATCCTGCTCTACCCTACTCTACCCTCGCTACCCTACTCTACCGTATCCTATGTCCGTCACCTGGCTCTAAGCTACATACCCACCAATTTTCAGCCATTTCTGTACAGCCATTCTTGAGTTATAAGTGTCGTACCCTACTAACAATATTAATTTCTTTAATATCAATTCTGACCAACAATGTTATATCACAATGTTATATCACAATGTTATATCACAATGTTATATCACAATGTTATATGTTGCTAGGTACTTAAGGTGAAACAGACTGACATATAAACGCACAGCCAAAACTATTGGGGCTAGAAACGTGTGCACAATATTTTGCCATAAGCGAACACTAAAAGAGGTATTGCCAAAATTCACTACAATAATTGCAGTGAAATACAAACTTTGGACGCCCCGTTTCAACCCCCTGGATAAAATGGGTGGAGAAACGCTGGTAGAAGCTAGTAAACCATAAATATTAAAAAGTATGATTATCTTGCCCATTTGCAAGTTAATAAAAGTAATATTAGCATGGCCTCCTCTCTAGGAGAGGGAATGGGCCGTAAGGAGAAGAGGCCTGTATCCAGTGGGAACATTATAAGGCCGACTATGCTGTGCTATGCTATGCTAATATTAGCATGCGAACTCTTTCGATGTCACAGTTTCTTCATCGAACTCATCGAACTAGGTCTTTGATTTCATTTTTTTTTCGTACCAAGTACTCCAAAGTGTACGATAACTTAGATGGGTGGAAGTTGTCTAGAATTGAATTGGGTTTCAAGTCAATTTTAGTTAACTTCCTCTTAGTCCGTCAAGTTTAAAGTCGGTGCGAGTGTACCCGGCCTGTAGCTACGAGAGTAGGTACGTCTATCTATTTGGATATCAAGATACAGCTAACAGTTTACACTTCGTTATTTACAACATTTACAACAGCTACCTAGTTTAAAACTGTTTTTCATTACTCATACTCTGAAAGTAGGTCTGAACTTGCCTGAGGAGCGGGCTGAAAAGTATCACACTTTTCATCCCTAGGGAGTTTTTCTTTCAACTAACAGCTGCCAAATTATTAAAAAAATAAACTAGGTCTATCTTCTTGTATTCGTAATGAAAAGCACAGTGCTTACGTCGGGGTTAAAGTTACTTATTTAGTCCCTCGAATTAGTCCAACTCCTTCTCGGGATGAAATAAGTAGCTTTCACCCCTAGTGTAATAATGTACTATTAATTGCACGCTGATAATAACTCAATTTGACTTAATAAGAGAATTGCTTTCATATTTTATCCAGTTTTTCACGCATGACTCGGCCAATTACCTTATGGTATAAACATACATCCATCATCAGGCTTAATGAATTATATCAGGTAGATTTTTCTGTGCTATTAATTTCTCCAAACCATTTTCGTTAGTTTCCATCATCAGATCAGCTCCATGTCATAATAATTTTGCATTGTCATCTGATTTACACATGCATGCAAAATTTCAGCTCAATCGGTAATTGGTTAGTGGATCAAATTTAATTTGCAAGATTTGATGACAGACAAATAATTGGACACGTGAAACTAAATAAAAGCTTGAAATAATCAAACGACCATTTTTCACATCGAATTAATAACTGAAAATGTAAAGTTATACTGTTGCATTTATTAACTAACGAAAACTAAATTCAATACGAAACATTTCAATTTTCCATATAAAATAATAAGTTTTGATAGCTACAAGTTTCATTAACAAAGCAGCGTATTTGTTTCAGTAGTCGCCTGAAATTTCAGTGAAATTGCACGCAATCTTGTGAGATATTACCGACACTGCTGGCGTACTGTGTTGCCGGATTAGCGAGTCACAGGCATGTCTTGAATACCAATTAGCTAACTATTTGTAATTGATGATAGAGCTAAAGGTGTCGGAATTGAAAACATAACGAGCTGGACTGTTTTTTTTTAGAAATAACATTAGATAAATAATTAATTAGCGATTTTGTAGTTTTCATATCCTCACGTATATATACTCCTAAGTACATGTTCCAGTATAGAACGGGAATTTCCATGTCAAAAAAAAGCATAACTATCTGGTCACGTCTCGCGTTCTTACGTGACCAAGGTGCTTTTATTGTCGTCAGATCCTTATCTAAAACCAGCATCAGCGAACAGTACTGCCATGGCGAAAACTGATAAGTAAAATATACTCGTACCTTAATAAAAACCCCGGAAAGAAAAAAAAATGGAGGAGGGTCTGGGAGGGGAATTAAATTGTCAAAAACTGCAACCACTCTAGCCTTGAAGACACCTTCACAAAATTCAATTTCTTCAATGAAACTTATATAGACTGTATTTTCCGAATTGTTTTATATTTGAATTTTAGGCGATATATAACTTAGGTGATACCTTGGTGTAGTTTCCTTGAACATCAGTGCAGATATTAAGTACCAGCTTCTGCCAACAAAATCGGTTTCTCCATACAAACTTTGGACTCTCGTGCCATCCCCTTAGAGGGAGACTTTCGGAATAACCGTTCTTAGCGGATCTACACTACACCCTACAAGAAACCTACCTACCGAATTTTAAGTTTGTGTTATAGTTTCTGAGATATCGTGATGACCTACTTATATAAAAGCGAAATACACTGATTACTGTGTATTTCGCTTTTATATTTAAAGCAGGTATAGATAAATGAATGAATTTCTAAATTCTTTTCTGAAAGTTATACTTTATTAAAGTTATTAAGTTTAAAACTATTATATCCTCGTGAAGTCGTGATATTATGATCAAAGCTTTGCGAGCAACAGAAATGGGCTGAGTGCTGTCGCCGCGCTCCGACTAGTCGCGTGTGAACGTGTACTACTTTAGCTTCAGCGTAGTTCGCGCTGGAGTGAATCAGGTGCTTATTGAAATCGCAGTTAACCTACTAATGGAATATCTACAAACGACATGCAGCGAGTATTTGAAACTTGCGACAGTGACGTGACAATCAGAATATAGTGTTATGGTAGCTTCGTGCTTATCGTTTTCTAGAAGTCTGTCTGATTAGTCAAACGAATTGGGTAATTGTTTGGGTAAAATTAAATTTGATGTAGTCAATACTGGTTCAATAATCAAGGTTGATTAAGGGATCTTGATCCTTGTTCACTAATTGAAGAACCTTTGAAAAGTATCGAATATAAGAATTTTTTAATGATTATTTTATCCACCGACATTGTACCCATAGATTTAATTTCTGTGTGTTTTTTAGTTTCTGTGAAATTGTTACAAAAATAGTAACAATTCACAGAAACTGTACAATAAACACAATTTTGTACAATAAAGTTTATTCTATTCTATTATAAAATTCCCAAGTCGTCGACTTATAAAGACATGCATATTTTCTTTGAAATCACATATTGTGTATCCTAATGAAAACTGCTCTATCTATGTAACTAAAGAAGTTATAAAAGGCATAAATGTAAGCCCGAGTTGTAGATGGCGCGTCCAGTCCACGCCTTCAAAGATGTCAGCAAAAAAATGTCGGCACTGCAGGGCCGAAGCCTACTGGGGCCATGGGTAGTCCGAAACGGAGCCCTGGGGCAAAACAAGGCAAAGCAGGAACACACTCCCACTCCACCCTAGAAAGAGATGACTTCCCACCTAAAAAAATACCTATCTATGTCTGCATAGTGGGTAAATATTAATGAATATCCTACCTACTATTTTTTCAATTATTAATTTGAGAGCCATTTTGGTGAAAGGGTTCTGAACTTCTTTTTTACTAGACTTCCAAAAAAAGGAGGTGATTGTATTTTTTTTTATGTTTTAACCTTAAAACTCCGTCGTTAATGAACTGATTTGCAATTATTTTTTTCTTTTACGGAACCCTCAGTACGCGAGCCGGACTCGCACATGCCTGGTTTTTTACTGAAGTCGGCTTTTTTTGTACCATAGTCTTTTTTTAAAGAAAATCTCACCATCCAGCTTCTGTTCTAACCCGATAAAAAGCACGAGTATTTTTAAATGGAGTGACACCTTATCTGACCTCCACAACCCAGTTAGACGATACCCCTTGATAAGACTCGACGAAAACTATTTTAGCTAAAGTATCAACATTATTAGATCGACAACGATAGATAGGTACTTAAAATGAACCGTCCCGCGTTCGTTCAAGTCGCACGCTCTTCAACAAGATAAGTTTCAATCCCTTTCTTGAGAAATTAACTGATTGATGCTGAAACCCGCATCAAATCCAACAAGATTGCACTAAGTTCAGATAGATAGATAAATTCTTTATATATTTTCTTTTTTTTTCCTGTTTTTTTCTTTTTTTTTTTGTTCAGCTGCTCTAAGAGCCGGTTGTAGTCACTAAGTATTCTGTGTGAACTCCACCCGGGTCTACATCGATTATGCGCCCCGTAACAGAACAATAGCTACTTATTCAAGATTTCTGTTTATGCGAGTCCCTTTTAAAAAACCAGCTTTATTATTTTTTGTAACTTTCAAATATTTCCGTGACGTAATCTCGTAAACATACACGTTTGAAATCGTAAGTTAGGGTCAGAATCGAGATTTTTTTATCGAGCTAACTTTAACTAATTATGTCATGTTTCGATTTTTGCCCGGCGGTTGCTCATACAGTAAATTTTAATAATATAATCTTTCATGATGTTCTCTAAAAAGTTCAAAAAGTTCTTCTGTTGTTTAAAAAAGTTCAAAGTTGAGCTGCACTGTTGCTACAAATATTAAAATAGCTAAACTTATTTTAATATTGATTTCTTTTGCTATCGCTTTGTCAACACACTGAAGCAAGACTACCTAATTAAGATTTCAAGTTCTGATCTCAATATTCGCATACTTACACTTTGGTTTTTTTTTTCGTTGTACCACAATTTCAGATAACAGGAATCTACATTATTATGGTATTACAAAAATTTCATTAATAAACCATTTTTTAATGAAAATATTGTTTTTTATAGCAAGCTTTTATAGCACCGTATAATACTTATATAATTAATACTCGTGAAGAAGAATCATACGAGCCCAAACTCGATGGGGTTCGGTCGTGTAACTACGAAATTTAGGAACTGGAAGGTGGCTATAGGTAGCCACCTTCTGGTTCCATCATCGGATCAGCTCCATGTCATAATAATTTGGCATTTTCATCTGATTTACATATGCATGCAAAATTTCATCTCAATCGGTAACCGGGAAGTGAGTCAAATTTCATTTGCAAGATTTGACGACAGACAAACACCGGGACAGGTGAAACTAAATAAAAGCCTGTAAAAAGGTGCCACTGCGGCGAACCTGTCGATAGCCTGTCCTGCTGCAGGAGCGCAGGCCGCATAGCAAGCCACGTCAGCATCAACGATATTATTCGTTGAACTCTTGTCACCGTTGGCTATTAGATCCAATATTACCTATCTAGTGGTGACGATGAGGAGAGACCAGATGCCATGCTGTTGTTGTCGTGGAAGGTGGATCCGATGAGGGACGCAACCTGTGTCGATACTCTTGCCGTACTTACAACATGGGATGATTCCCATGTTGTAAGTACGGTGGGCTGGGGTTGCGTTGCCGCTGGGGCTACTGAGATCCTAAAACGACGCCAATACCGTATTGGTCATTTTAGTGCGCTTTTAGGTGTCACATCGACTGATTGACAGTTTGCATGACCAGAGGGCTGACTCGTTTTC
This sequence comes from Mythimna lalbum, assembly GCA_949319445.1. Taxonomy (NCBI): domain Eukaryota; kingdom Metazoa; phylum Arthropoda; class Insecta; order Lepidoptera; family Noctuidae; genus Mythimna; species Mythimna lalbum. The sequence continues at coordinate 20,539,095 of OX439344.1, forward strand.
ACCCAAAAAAATTAATATTCTTCAATGCTCATGTAAAAAGTTTTGACAGATGACAGCGATGTAGAGGAGTAAGTCTTCGACTCCTATGCGTATTTGTACAGTACGTAGTACATATGCATCGATGCTTGCAGATTAGTCAGTGGATCGTATTGTATTATATTATACTTAGTTGATCACAAAAAAAGTGCATCTTAAAAAGAAACAAACGACTTGAGAACGTCCTCCATTTTTGGTAGTCTTGTAACAAGTTTTTGTTTACTTGACTTCAACTGCAGCAATAATACACTGAAAATATTTAATGCAGTTCTAGGTATATTAAGCTAATTGCTTTTTTCCATGTTCATGCAGAATAAGTCACACAAATTCTATAAAATGGTAACATGTTAGAGCAGTCAACAAGGATGTCGAGCAACATCAAAAGATACGACTTTTAAAAAAAATCTCTGAATCTTCGTAAAATCTTCATTTCAAAGCAAAACTTTCAATGTTCCGAGAAATTCTCGCTCAAGAAGCTTTTATGTAAAACTTGGGGCAACAAGTACAATGAGATGTAGTGTGAACTAACAAGTTGAGAACGTTTCTATTATAGACTTTAAATGCAGGCAATTCTCGTGTAAGCCTTCAATTTAACCACATAGTACCGTACTGCAGCGCGGGTGTAGCGCGGGTGTAGCGCGGGTGACGCGCGGGTGTAGCGCGGGTGTAGCGCGGGTGTAGCGCTGCCGTTGCGCGTCTTTTATGTTTATAGAACTGGCTTCTGCCTCTCTTCTGTGGCTTCGCCCATGTGAAAGTCGGTTTCCCCATACAAATTTTTACCCCTGTTTTACCCCCCTTAGGGGTGAATTTCGTAAAATCTGTTCTTAGCGAATGTCTACACCCTACAAGAAACCTACCTACCAAATAAGTTAGTAGGTGTTTCGGTGTTATAGTTTCTGACATTTCTCTTTAAATGCTTTAAGTTCAACAGTGCGACATTAGTATATTAATTACAAGTGATTGGCGTTCAATAGGTTAATCAGTGCAGCAAGGGTGGCGCTATGATTGAGTAATTGGCAATAATAGTAATTGGTAATATAGTAATTGGAATAGACACGTAACGCAGTAGGCGGTTTCGATTCTCGGACAAAACAAATATTTGTATGGCCCTTTATTGAACACGTTAATTGTAACTTTAGTGCAAGTAAACTTAAATCTATGGGTACAATGGTGGTGAAAAAAAAAATTATAAGGTTTATGTAAACAGGTTATGACAGATTAGCAACATCCATGTGGCCTCGTACAGCCAAAGCGACACCAATGCCCATAATATTCTACTATCATTGTGATGACGCTCACAAGGCATGCAAGGAACGCAGCGCGCGCGTGGTGTGCCGTGTGAGAGGGCTCCGATCACGAACTCTAAAATAAATAAAAAAGATGCTTTAAACCTCGGAACCGAACAGGTTTCATGTTAGGGCCAGCCTAACTAATATTTTGCACGTTTTTTACAAACGTTTTACGAGACTGTTTCTTTTTTCATATTTAAACTTATATCTACATATATGTATTTATTACTAGCTGACCCAGCGAACATCGTACCGCCTAACAGTCAATGAATCATCATTTTCCTGCCCTTGTCCCGTTTTATTTGGGGTCGGCGCAACACGTTTTTTTCTTCCATTCTGTCCTGTCATTCGTCACGCTATCACTAACTCCCTTTTCTTTCATATCATTAACCCTTCAGATACCGTCAATTAGAGACACAATAGTAAGACAATAGATGCGCGGCCACCGGTGGTCGCTTGGGGATTCATGAATTAACAGTCAATTAATATAGTATCCATATAATTCGATATAGTCAACCGATTGTAATGACTCAAAATCTAAATAATATACATATTGATTGTATCAATTTGTTATCTAATCGATTTCGAACATTTTACGTGATGCGCACAGAACTAAAAACTTCTACAGATTTATTATATGTACAGATCGTATATATATCGTATACGGCGTATCTACTTTAATATCCGCCGTGTCGAACAATATTATTCCGTAATGTTTACGATCTTATGAAGACATCTTCGGCAAACACACCTGTGACCGACCCATCATTAACAACACTAAACGGGCCCGATCGCTTTTGAAATAGTTTAGCCTCTATGAGCTTAATGTGTCACCTTGTAAAGTTATCACTACACAGTATCAAATACATTCAGCCGAACATAGAACCTCCTTCTTTTTGAAGTCGGTTAAAAACAAACTAGCTTTCTGCTGTCTGTCCTTAATTATGCTTAGATTTTTAGATAATAACTATCAAACGCCGGGGTCGTAGCCAACCACGATTCCGGTGGCCGCTCAGAGGTGGCCGATGGGAATGTCCGCCACCCCGGCGGCAAACTCAGGAGTGGCCGATGGGAATAAACCGTATTAGTTCCCCGAATTCGTCTGATACTATCGGATTTACCGTTCAAATTTAAACGCCTACCATTTCCGGTAAATGAAATGGAGTCTCAAAGATTTTTCCGAATTGCAAAAAAGTATTTTTTTTTTTCGTGACGTAGGAACAACATAACTGTTTTCAGAAGTATTCCTAGCTGTGCTGTAAGACCTCGCTTTGTGCCTTTCAGGATTCTGGGTCAACGGGGATGATTCTGATCTGATGATTCTGTCAATTTTCCCTTTGAATTGTGATTTCTTTGAGAATATCGAAATGTATGTTTTTTGCGACATAAACGGCGGTATCTTTTTTTATTCATTAACATAGAAATTTCACTTATATACAGAACAACTTCTGCCAGCTGACCCTTGAAATCCTTTTCTGCCAAGCTTTAGCTAGCTAAAGCTTGGCAGAAAAGGATTTCAAAAATAGAATAAACACCTAAAATTTTAATTTGCTCCAACCGAAAACAACTCGTCGCATGTTTTCAACTGAATACTAGACGAGTTGAATTTTTAACCGTCTCTCTAAAATGTGAAATTCATAGATAGTGAAATTCATAAATAGTGAAATTCATAGATAGTGAAATTCTTAAATAGTGAAATTCATAGATAGTGAAATTCTTAAATAGTGAAATTCATAGATAGTGAAATTCATAAATAGTGAAATTCATAAATAGTGAAATTCATAGATAGTGAAATTCATAAGTAGTGAAATTCATAAATAGTGAAATTCATAGATAGTGAAATTCATAAATAGTGAAATTCATAAATAGTGAAATTCAAAGACAAATGTTTCAGTATTCGGTGGCGTTAGCATCTTTGTAATGTTGATACACGTTCGTCTTACATAGCTACCTACATGCCGGTGATACACGTTCGGCTTACATAGCTACCTACATGCCGGTGATACACGTTCGTCTTACATAGCTACCTACATGCCGGTGATACACGTTCGTCTTACATAGCTACCTACATGCCGGTGATACACGTTCGTCTTACATAGCTACTTACATGCCGGTGATACACGTTCGTCTTACATAGCTACCTACATGCCGGTGATACACGTTCGTCTTACATAGCTACCTACATGCCGGTGATACACGTTCGTCTTACATAGCTACTTACATGCCGGTGATAGACGTTCGTTTTACATAGCTACCTACATGCCGGTGATACCAGCGAATACCTGACCTTTAATAAGACAAAGTGAAGGCATGCATGTTTGTTTATTTAAACTGCACGATATTAGCACAAAATAAATAGGTACAGAAGACAATCTCATGTATGTCTGCAAAGCATATTATAAGATGGAGGATTATATTCAGGATAAAAATGCTTGAGTCAATGCTGACTACCACTAGGGTGTATTGATTAGTTTGGAAACTTTTATTTTTATTGTAATTTGAAAACATAGTTGAAACTTGTGACTATTTATTACTTTTGTTTTTGGAAACCTGTTTAATGTAGAAGCACTTTTTTCCAATTTGTGAATGTTAAGTATCATGGAGTATTTTAATTAGGTTACAACTTTTTATTCTTTTTATTTTTGACATTACGAGCATAGCAGTTGAGAGTTTGTCATGCTCACTCAAATGTCTCGCTGTTGGTGGCACGTGTTATTGGGTCATTCGGTTCCCTTGAAAATGGTTGAGCTGAGTGCAATTGATGCACGCGTTTTATGTTCGTGAAAGGGTGCTGTCTGTTAAGACTGGTCATCTCTTAGCTGCCAGTGGCTTAAAATCCAGTTTTTATCTTTTAATTATTTTTTAATTTTTATTTTATTATCTACATTGTGCTCACATAATCGAAGCAACAAGAAATATGTAACCAAACGTTATATGTAACCCATAATATGATTTAAAAGAGTGTCTATGAAGTTTCTTGCATGTTCTTCTCTATAGAGATCTACGCTTTGGAACGTGCAATTTACCTTCTTTTTTTCCACATTTGGTCTATTTGAAATAAATTATTTTGAATTTGAATTTATTCTTCACTTTTTATACCTACGCTCGGTGGACGCACACTAATGAGCGTTTCAGCCTGAACTGTTCGACGAGTGGTCCGAGACGCCACCGAGATATCGTATCCGAGAGCGGTGTCTGTGTGCCTTGCTTGAGCGCGCTTAGTATGTAGATTGACTTCTATACCTATATATTTTTATTAGGTTGATTTAATCGTGTAAGCTTTACATTATCATCCATTCATGCATTGACTTGGTATACCTATATAACTTAGTTACAGTCACACAGTCTATGCTGGCTCAATTAAAATCTAAATACAGACTCGATTCTACACGTGGTGACTACGGTCTGTGAGCTCAAAGCATGTCTTAGGTACCCACTTTTTAATATTAACACCATGTACAATCTTAATAATAAATCAAAGCTAGACATTCGTTCGAAGTTTCTGTGTATTTAAACAATTTCCAATGCGATGAACATTGAGCGATGCCGATGGCGACAGTTATTTCGTGTAAATACCTAAAGTTCTCAAGGCCTTTTTTTTTAGAGTTTTGACAAAGTAGGTATCATGGCGAAGACCCGAACAAAATTTTGCTGGCATACATTTCTAGCGTATAGTGATGAATATACAAAATTATCTATATAGATTAAATTTCCAAACAATTTTTTCGATTGTCAAGTGTGAAGAATTCATCTCAGCGTTTTTAAGTCGCGGGAGGCATGTTGAATTCGGAATGAAACGAAGGTTGCTAATTTTAATCCCGAACATTAGTGAGGGGTTTATATTAACAAATGACTACTTTTGGGAAAAAAATCCATGTTTTAAAATAAAATTAATTTGCAATTAGAATTCTTAGCCAAACAAAAATTATTTTGATTTGAAATGGCCAGTACTGCAGTACTGCAGTACGGCAATTTCATAGGTAAAGACCTATTATAATTTACTCCTGAGCATGGCGAGTGAGTTCATAACTAAACCTGAGTGAAGTAAGGTATTCAAGCCACCCAAGGCAAAGACAGCTTTATCCCCGTATTGGATACTCTACTTTTCACACCATCTGTGAGATAATTAAAAGACAATTTAGCTCGAATTAGCGACCTCGCTACGCTCGCCCGCCAATTCCTTCTCGAGACGAAATTAATTATTATTTTATTGTATCTTTCAGTTTCGTCTTAAGTTACATTCATGGGTATTTCTTAAATGTCAAAACGGGCCTTTTATTTTTTACAGAGTTTACTTGTGCAGTTTTTTTTTTGTATACTTCCTAATGACTGGTTTTACGTTTGTGCAGGGACCTGCGGTTCAACAAGATCACTGAAATTCAGCCGGGTGAGCTGTCCCACCTGCACACCTTGCGATCCCTGCTCCTCAACGACAACCGCTTGAGCGCGCTGCGATCTGGAACTTTCCATGGCCTGCGCAGGCTTAAGTACCTGTACCTGTACCGCAATCGAATCCAGCACATCGACCAAGATGCCTTCCAGGGACTCGTGAATCTCGAACAATTGTAAGTACTTACTTTTTATTCTTATCGCGATTAAACCTTCATAAAAAATTTAGGCCTTGATGCCTGAAAATTAAAGATTTTATTTTTTATAAAGGCACCATGACTTTGGGGAAAACATAAGGGAGTGTGTGAATTTTGCCCTGACTAAAATCGAAAGGAAGAAGTTAGTTTCTGGTGGAAGGTTATCCCTTTAAATACTAAATAGCTACTCTGGAATTTCCTCTGTAAAATGCCTGTAGGGGTACATCTCCTGGACGTCTTTTTTGAAGAGTCCCCCTACCTCGCCATTCACGGCAGCACACTGTGCCAACTACTTTTCTAGTATTAATCATACGCACTTCAGAGGGGTATTCGAATTAGAATTTTCAGAACGCTCGATTCTCTTCAATTTCAGATCAAATCAGATACGATTCTCATCAATTTCTATTTATCGAAATAACTCAAACGCTCATATTCATTTCTTCCAATCGACTCAGTCTTTCTTAATTAAACTGACGAATGACGGTTAGAGGCTTTTATTTAGAACATCCTCGAGTTGGAAGTATTTTCCATTATTACGGTGACGGTGGAGGAACAGAAATGGAAACCTATTTACTTTTTTGACAAGTTTTTGACCATGATTGTCGCTGATAGTGAGTTTTAGGTACTAGATTTCGAGCCTTTTTAATTACGGCAATTGGCCTTCGAACTGTTATCGCTACAGATATAAATTATAGGTACTTTCGCGGAGTCAAAGAACTTTACATGGTACATAGACCTTTGCGAGGCCTGACTAATGATAATAAGAAATATGAGATAGATTGGCTCGGCTAATCGAATGCACGTGTAGAGTTAAATAGATATTCAAATGTAACTAAGTGCAAGAGTAATTTGAGACTGATTCTGCATATAGAATAGGGATAGGGCCTACTTTCCAAAGATCTATTCGTCACATTAGTATGCTACGTTGGTCTCAAGTATAATGTTTATTTATTTATTTTATTCTTCATGCACAAAAGAGTACAAAGGCAGACTTGATACCTTAAGGCATTCTCTACCAGTCAACCTTTGGGTGAAGCAGACACAAATTGTGGTAGGTGCAATATTATCTATTACATATTAATAGAATTCTTCATACATATACATAACATTACACAATATATAATATATTTAATTACACTTAAACTACAACGAACAGATAGAAAAAAAATGGAAAAGAAGAACACATGAATCCAGTGGAACAATTGGTGCAAACAAATAGTATGGCGCTGTGATGAAACTACGGCCAACATCTTACGAATATACTCACGAACCTTTACTTTGGAGGTTGATCGATTGGTGGCCATCCTGATATCCTGGGGAAGCGCATTCAAAGAGAAATAGCTTGGACATAAAAAGAATTGTGAATGAAGTCAGTACGGTGAGTAGGACAATGTAGTAGACGGTTATATGATGACCGTAGACTTTTGTTGTGATTGGTGCAAATGTTTTGGAAGTGAGGGGCTAGATAACTAGGGAAATTTGGAGAGGCTAAAAATGAGAACAAGGTAGTAAGCGCCCTTTGCTCTCTACGCTGGCGTATAGGCAACCAGTTTAAAAGCGACCGATACGCAGAGACATGATCATATTTGCGCAGATAGAAAACAAATCGAATGCAGTAGTTTAGAAGACGGTCAAGTTTGTTAAGATCTGCAATTAGGTCATAGTTTATGGTTGAACTATAGCCATGTACACATTAAAAGTTATAAATAGGTACTGGCGCATAGTTCAGAACCTGTCGACAGCAATCTTTTCGAGAAGCTGTCGAAAACTTTGCGGGCCCGTCTAAGAAATATTCACAATAAGCTGTTACTTGCACTCTACGAGAAGATCTGATTCGAATGAAATATTAATTTTCTTCTAAACTAAATTATATTATCAATTAAGAAATTATTAATTAACAAGATAAACACCACTGATGATGACCTCCTAACCAGGGTTAATGCTAACTATCGGTATATGACACATACGTAGGTACCTATTCTGAGAATATATCTACAACATTGTGTATTTTGAAGCTACATATTCAGTTTATCGTGTTTTGCCATTACAATGAATATTTTTGATTCCAAGTATCCGGTAGTTTCGTAGGTACACATAAGATAACTTGAGTCCCGGCCCCTCCATAGAGATAAGATAAAAGGGACTGGTATGTCTACTCGATCTGTGTGTAGTCTGTCTTTTTTTGACCCAAATTAAAATTAACAATATTTTGAGCAACACTTCTTAAAATTGGAACTATCTGTTTAACTCAAGTTTTCTTTTAACTTCTACTACCAAACCACGCTAACCAAACTATTTGGAAATTACTGTGTCTCAGCTGTTTTGGTAGGCAGAACCAAAGAGAACAAAAACCCTGGAAATAACTAAAAATTGCAAGTAACTAACAAAAACATTCGTCCTATATCCTTATAAATAAAAAATAACAGTAAACGCGATTGAGAAATGCCAGAGATAATAAATGTAGGTAGGTATGCACTTACATATGTCATATTAAAATATTTCCGACAGCGAAAGTTTTGCAAATTCACCTGATTTTCTCTCAGAATGTCTATTATTTAAGAGCAATTAGTTTTTAATTACGTTCCACGTTTTAAAAGAGGGATAGAGTCTGTCTAGTCCAAAAGTCAACCGACTTGGGTAATTATTAGGATTTAATGCAATGTGATGAAGAGTAAAGGAAAAATTCGTGTTGCGCCGGCCCCAAATAAAACGGGACAAGGGCAGGAAGATGATGATGAATGCAATCTGATGAAGTCAATACTGGTTCAATAATCAAGGTTGATTAAGAGATATTTATCATTGTTTACTAACAGAAGAACATTATAAAATGTATCGAATATAAGTATATTTTAAATGATTAAATATTATTCAAAATCCTCAAGTCGGTTGAATTTTTAGACAGAGTATAATTATTATCTATTATTTGTGTTAAAAACTAGTGGCCAGCGACACTGGCCGATGTCAAGGTCTGTGGGTAGGTTCATTACTTAAACATCGAGACTGTGCGTCGGAAAGCACATAAGACCGTTGTTGGGCACTGGCTGTCATATTTTGTAGATCATTAACACTTACGTTACTAGTAGTCAGATGCCTGAAAAGCTGATAGCAATGTTGCCAAGGAGACTGTCATCGTTTAAGCTGAAAGAAAACACCACGTTGGACATAAGCCAGCTCCATGTGTCGCCACAACAACCACTCTTGTGCGCGTCGTATCCATCAGATTTCCGCAACCCTCACCAGGTCATCAGTCATCTTGTGGGAAGTCTAATTTCAATGCTTGGTCTTCCACTACGTGGTCGCCACTTCAAAACCTTTCGGCTTCATCGACCATCTGTTCTGCTATCAATGTGCCCTGCCAACTGCCACCTAAAGGTGATTCTTCGGGTAGACATTCACTTAATACAAAATATTGTTTAGGTACCTGCTTAGCTACATCCAATTATGCCTAGAAGCCAACTTCTACATAATAATATTCCACAACTATCACACGACACCGTCTAGTCCCAAGCTAAGCAGGCTTGTGTTATGAGTACTAGACAACAGATAAACATACTTATATATTTCTAAATACATACATGTTACAGATAAACTACACCCAGACACAGAACAAATGATCTTGCTCGTCACACAAACATTTGTCCTGGGTGTGAATCGAACCCACGATCTCCGGCATAGCAGTCAAGGTGACCACTAGACATACAGGCACTGGCCTGTAGGATAGACTGCTAAATTATGTATCTGTTACGGCTAAAGATAGGTGTGAATATACACATAGCTGGTCCTTGAAGATAAACCTAAGTTTAGCCGGCTAATCTTAAGTTTATGTTCACACCTATCTTTAGCCGTAACATATCTATACTTATAATAAATATGTAGAAGTGAAAATTCTGTACATTGAAAATATCAAAAAAAATAATGGCAATAATGATATTACTAGACCGACACCGAACCCAAAAATGTGATTAAAAAAATTTTTGTCTGTCTGTCTGTTCAGGCATCACGCAAAAACTACCGGTTTGATAATGATGAAACTTGGTATAAATTAACCGCTAAATGGGTTGGTTAAGTGGGCAGGGTAGAGTAGGGTAAAATAGGATATAGTAGGGTGGAGTAGGCTACAGAGGGAGCGAAGCCGCGGGGGTACAGCTAGTATCAGTATAATTATTGTGATTATGTGTAGTCCGTTCTCTTTCGGACTACACATAATCACGAATACCCGGGCTCCTGGAACGCAAGGCAGAAATGAAAACAGGTGTGGTTTTAGTCAGTAAAAATCTGACTCTCCCTCTCGCTCCGCCCTAGAGCAAAGGATGATATTCCTAGCTTAAAAAACGTATTGTGAAAGGAATGTGTCCAATTTGAATTAATTGTAAAAAACGAGGAGTAGATTGTTTGTGTGGCATTTTAATTTAAATTCTGTTAAGTTTTATTAGTATTCGTTATCGTTGTAATGAACGTATATAAGTGTATGTCGCATGACTTATTATTACATAAATATTATGATAAATATACATCGTGTAATTGATTGACATTATTACTAATAGTGTTATTCTTTCATTGAAACAATAAAATAGGATAGGTATTCATTGGCAATTTTTCAAGCGGTAGAAGTATTATCATCATCAGCCTTTTTAATGTTTCCACTACTGGGACTCAGACCTCCTCTCTAGGAGTGGGAATGAGCCGTAATCCACCACGCGGGCCCATTGCGTGTTGGTGGATGTCACATGTCTTCGAATTTTTGGTTCTAGGACATGCCGGTTTCCTCACGATGTTTTCCTTCACCGTTTTGAGAGCAGGGGTGATGAAATAAATTACACAAAGTAATGCGCCTGGCTGGGTTCGAACCTGCGGCCTACAACTCGTAATTACCACTCGGCCACCACTGCTCTCATAGGTAGAAGTATGCGTAGTAATTAACTAAAGATAGACCTATAGTTGATTGTACCAACTACATCGAGCCTTTTTAGGAAGAACATCGTAAGCGACAGTGAGCGTTTTTGCAGTACTAGTAGATTTTCTCTTCCATAATTAAAAAGTATTAATTCATGATAATAAAAAATAAAAAAAAATATAACTTCATATAACTACCGATCTAATAGAATTGTTGCTACTACATATTTTCGTAAATACTATATAATTATGGAAGAGAAAATCTACTAGTACTGCAAAAATGCTCACTGTCGCTTACGATGTTGTTCCTAAAAAGGCTCGACATGAATATTATTATGAACAAATTTACGTTGGAGGCAACTCGAAAGTTTTCAAATACGAAGCAGCAACAACTAAAAAAACTGCTGCGTGACTCCCTACCCTACATTTTGTCGAGTTATTAAAACGAACATATGTAGTTTTCTATATGAAGCTGTATATTTATATTTGACGAACTGCCGCTCGCGTGAAACTAGTACGTCCAACCTTTATAATTGGGAATTTGTCTGTCCATATTTTTGGACAATATTTTATACTAAACAATGTTTCAGAAATATTTTTCTGAAAACAGCATTTTCATCATCATCATCATCATTTCAGCCGAAAGACATAAGCGTCGTCCAAGTGTCGCCACAATGAACGGTCCTGTACATCTCGCATACATGGGATTACCGCAACCTTTACCAGGTCATCGGTCCACCTTATAGGAGGCCTTACAACGCTGCACCTTCCGGTACGCGGTCTCCACTCCAGAACCTTTCGGACTTAACGGGCATCTGTTTTGCAAGCAATGTGCCCTACCCATTGCCACTTTAGTTTTGCGATTCTATGTGCTATGTCGGCAACCTTAGTTCTTCTGCGGATATCTTCATTCCTGATTTGATCACGAAAGAAAACTCAGAGCATAGATAGCCCTTTCCATTGCTCTTTGACTTAAAGTCACCCAAAGGGATTTTTTTTTTCGGTGGGTAAAAACCATCTTATGACAACCCCCGCTCTTGGGTGGAGCGGGAGATAGTGTCAGACTATTACTGACTAAAACCCACCCCGTTCCTTCTAGCCTTCATACCGGGGTACGAGCTTCCTTTCGGATAACACTGGCCCCAGTAGGCTTCGACCCAGCTGGGTCCCTCCTGTTGCTGACAACTCCTTGAGGCGCGCGGGAACAGTGCGCGCCGTCGACGTCTTGGGCTCGGTCCGGAGAGTTACCGGACGATCGGACAGTGAGCTACCCATGGCTCGCCGTTTGCGAGCCCGCGTCTACGGTGGCCGGAAATCGGGATCGGAATCCCGGCGGCGGCGGCGAGGGCGCCGTTGCCTGATGCGGTCTGCCTCCTCCTTACCCAAAGGGATACTTTTTCATTATAGTGGATAACTAACTTAGGTTTGAAGATTTTGTTTCATGTTAAAATTATGTAAGAGCTAGAATTTGCTTGCTAACGGTGTTTTCTTTAAAAATAACATCACTGAAAATGTGTGACGAGTTTACAACAACTTGTGTGTCTACCTAGCATAGCATAGCCGGCCTTATAATGTTCCCACTGTTGGGACTCAGGCCTACTCTCAAAGTTCGAAGACATGTGACATCCACAAACCTGCACTGGGCTTGCGTGGTGGATTACGGCCCATTATTTTTCCTCGCGAGGAAGCCTGTCTACCTATGATGAAACATTAGATATTTTGTTATGGCTGTATAGAAATGTAAAGAATGTGTAACGATTCGACAATGTGGAAAGTTTACAATAACCCACTTCAGGACATCCCTACATCTACTACTACCTGCTATTTATTTTTTTGTACTCGTAAGTTGTTGTGGTATCTTTCACATGCCTAAATCCGTCGATTGAGTGTGAAGGTGTAACACACATATTCATATTCATATATTCGTCTTCTTCCTGCCCATATCCCATATTTCTTAGGGTCGACGCAACACGTTTTTTTTCTTTCATTCTGACCTGTCACCCGTCCCACTATCGTACACATCACATAGGTACATATATACATAAAATCTTTAATATACAACAATATATATAATTTAAAAAAATCTAGCGTTCCAATAGAGACCACCTTAGTAGGAGCTTGGTTTATTGCCTCCACGGATTGTGTTGGGGCTGAACAGATGTAATCCACGCGCCAACACGTTCGCAATAAAGTCACTGCAATCGAAACTGCAGTTGAAAAAACGCACCAGCCATCCAAGCACTTTGAATGTTATATCAAAATATAGAATAAAATAGCACTTATTCGGAGCAAGTAACACAAGATACCTACAACAACATAAAATAATAATTAAAACAACAACAAAAAAATAGGAGTACAGAAATACAATACATTTGCATTGAATGTGAATTTGGATTACGTCTGCTGTTAAAAGAATTAAAATTAGCAAGGTCGCCTCTGTCGGGACGCTGTATTCCATCCGTGTGGCCCAGCTTTTACAGTTTCAACCCATAAACAAATCTTTAGCATGGAAAAATCTCGAGATGTCCGTTTAAGGAAGTTGGTGCTAACCAATATTCGCTTCACAAATACAATATAAGTAATATATCTAGTAGTTGCTTGCCAGACAAACATGGAGTGGTAATGTACGAACAATATGTACGAACTCGAGCTATTACATAATGCTTTGTATGAGTTTGAATGACCCTGCAAGATTGTTTACCCAGAAAATGATGTCATTGTTTTATACTTAGCATAAAGACAATCCTCTGAAGAAAACAGGACACTTACTGAAACGTTACAAACAGTAATTAATAAGAGTTAAGAAAATACTTTGGTTATTTATTTATTTTATAAGAAAGAAGAAGAAAGCTACAGCAAGCAGCAGAAGCAGCAGAAGGCTTACAAACTAACATAAAACATGATAATTATAGTGTGATATTACAAAATTGCTAATTATAATTATTACAAACCTCCGAAGTAGATAAAAAAAAGTATAAATTGATAAAATGAAAGTACACACAAGCTAATTAATTAGATAACTACGAGAAAAGAGAGTATGCACAGCTAGTCGCCTTGCTGACAAAATATATTCAGTTCTGCATAACGGAACACTAGGTGTGGTCCCACCACAGAGCAGATCACACTACGCTGATGATGAGACTGATCGATTCACCATTGGTTTGCTAGTCAGGGACATTACCATCCTGCCGTGTTAAAATGTCCAACGTGCTCGCGTAACCGTCCGGAGTCCGGACCAAGCCCAAGTCGTCGACGGTGTTAGCGGTCAAGCGCAAAACTCTCAACAATAAAAAAAAAGTGTTCCACGCGCGCTTCAAGGAATTGTAAACAACCGTAGGGGCCCAGCAGGGTCGAAGTCTACTGGGGCCATGCGTGATGCGAAAGAGATCTCCGAGGCCCTGAAACAATGGCAAAGAAAGAACAGGAGTAGGTCTTAAATCAGTAAAATTGTGATATTATCTTCCGCTTCACCTAAGAGCGAGGGATGTCATTGGATGGTTTTCACACCTAAAACCAAAATCCTAAGTTCAGTTTCAGTCGTCAAATTGTTCACGCTAAGAGCTCGCGGTAGGACTTCAGATACAGGTCTCCAAACCGTGGTCAAACTAAAATGAAATACATAGTTAAATTATCAGGAAACTAGAAAATAGGACAAATAGTTTCTGTTGAAATCTACACTGAGCGTAGAGTGTTAACTGCACATCATGTATTCTAGACAGTCTGAAAGATGTCTAACATGATATGAGTGTCATCTAGATGTCTGTTACAAGCTATTTAATACCATCAAGGTGCATTTAAACACAAAACAACAAAGCTATTGGCTTATTTGTACTCGATACGGAAACAATGTACTACTTCCACAAAAATCAGAATTTTATAGTAACGAATATCAGATTGCATGCAGGCTTTACATAAAATGGTTTCGTTAGTCCCTTACTCCGTGGTTAGTCCAAATTAACAGTCCAATCAATGCTAGAACCTAATTTTTTTTTTAATAGTTATATTGTCCCACTGCTGGGCAAAGGCCTCCCTCCACTCCTTCCGACGATCACGGTTCCTCGCCTTCTCATTCCAATTCTTAGGGAAGCCATCCAGGTCGTCCTGCCATCTCCTTCGTGGTCTGCCTCGGCCCCGCGTTGCTGTGTCCGGGCACCAATCCTGCGTTTTACGCGCCCACAGCTCGTTGGACATGCGGCAAACATGTCCTGCCCAGTCCCATTTAAGTTGGGCAGCCTTTTGAGCCACATCAACGATTTGCGTTTTGGAGCGCAGTGTTGTGTTTCAAAACATGATCTGTTAATTTAACACATAAAATGCTGCGCTCCATTGCACGCTGGCAAACCTTGAGTTTGGACTTTTGAATGTTAGTCAAAGACCAAGTCTGTGCACCATAGGTCAGAATGGGGAGAATACACATGTCCATCAGCTTACGCTTCAGTGACAAGGGCAAAGTGCCCTTAAATAGTTCCTTCATGGACCAGTAGCTCTTCCAGGCATTTTCTGTTCGGCGTGTTATTTTTTTGTCTTGCCTTGCCTGGAAAGAGACTACTTGGCCCAAGTAGAGATTTCTTGGACGTATTGTATATTCTCCCCACCTTCGAGTATGTTCCTTTTAGAACTGCTGGACATAACTTTGGTCTACGACATGTTCATCTTCAATCCAACCTCAAGGCTTGCATCGCTCAGATCTTGCAGCATTTGTTCTAGACCTGTGGCTGTGGGAGAGAAAAAGGCAATATCATCAGCGAAACGTAAGTTAGTTAACATCGCTTCACCGATGACAATGCCTTTCTCTTCCCATTTGACTGCCAATGTCTGAAAGACTTCTTCCAGGGTACTGGTGAACAACTTTGGGGACAGCAGGTCACCCTGTTTGACTCCCTTAAGAATTTCAAACATAGGACCTACTCTCTCTAACTTGATGGGAGCTGTGCTGTGGGTGTATATATTTTGCAGAAGCTGAATATACGTGGATTCTACGAGTATTTGTTGCTTTGTAAGGGAATCGTATATTGCAGAGTGTGTGATGCTGTCAAAAGCTTTACAATAATCTACAAAAGCAACATGATGAGAGGAATGTTATATTCTTAATATTTTTACTATTTATGTACACACAACTTTTTCGACTATTTGGTTGATTCTGTGTAAATGGTCAGTAGTAGATAGCCCTCTACGGAAGCCTGCTTGTTCGGGGGGTTGCTTTTTATCTAATTGTGTAGCTATGCGTTTCTTAATAACTTTAATAAATGTTAGAAATTAGGCTAATTGGTCTATACGAGTAATTATTTACATCGGACTTATCACCTTTCTTGTGGAGAAGTATAATATTGGCATGGCAAAAATTGTTTGGGAAGCTACTAGTATGAAGAATGTCGTTGAATAATCTTGTTAGGTAGAAAAGTAATGAAGGTTCACCCAATTTCAGAGCTTCGGAACTCACGCCATCTTCACCACAGGATCGGTTATATTTTAATTTGCTGAGTGCATCACAAACTTCCACTTCCTAGATTAGAACCTAAATTAAAAGAATATTTTTAGCGATTTTAGTGCCAAATTTAGTATCTGTCTGTGTATCTGTCAATTTTCTCTCCCGCTCAGTGAAAAACAGAAATGTGGTGTAGCGTGGAGGCAATCAACACGGAACACGCGCGTAATTACAGAAAACTTCTCAATTTCTCATGTTAGCTTTTGGAAGCGTAAATTTGCTCTCCGGATTATATCAGAATTGCACGCGTTCTGTTGCGTTCAACTGTTATTTTAATATGAAGCGGAATCAAAATTGCTTTAAAAGCTTTTTACGTAAAAATATTCTGCGTAATTGTAACTGCGTAATTCGATACTATAAATAACAAATTTCGGGAATCGGTGAACAAACATAAAAAAAAAATTGCCGAACATAAAACCTCTTCCATTTTGAAATCGGTTTTAAAAGTTTTTTTTTTAAATTTAAGTGCACGTTTTGTTGTGGTATCTCTCGGCTAAACCTAAATAGTGTGCAAGTCCTGTAGTAACGTACCTCAAGATTCTTGAGGCACCTTATAACGCAAAGCGGCTAAAAGCGGTTTATGGTTATATTCTAGAGTCTAGAATAAACCGCTTTTAGCCAAAGACTGCATCTCATGACAAATCTAATAAGCCGGAACGCCGGAACGCAGGTAGGATACGTTGTTACATCACCATATGACTTGAGTTCCTGTGCCTACCTTCGGGCTCTATCTTCAGATCAGCTTGGAAGTACCTATACCTACCTAATAGCCGGGGTGCAGTGCGGTGAGTGCGATTAGTTATTATGTTAACGCGTTCGAAACGTTTATCTCGTTTGGCTCTCAGACTGGTTATGAGCTTGGAGCGGGCCAATCGGAGCACCAAACGTCAAAAGCGTGTCGATCGCGTTACGAACGTAAAAAAACACGCACTAGGCACTATGGTCATGACAAATTATTCTAATGAGTCCAAACACAGTTTAGCACCTCTGTCTTTTTTGAAGACGGTTATTCATCTGCTTTCTTAACTTACACTGTTCTTACTCAATACTTAGTACCATAATACGATTACGATTAGACAAGCTGACCCGGTGAACTTCGTACCGCCTGATAGTCAATGAATGTAGTATATCTTTCGATATAGTCAACTGATTGCGATGTAACAAAGCCTAAGTAATATATCAAGTTACACATAATTTTATTGTAATAAGTTATCTATCTACATCGATTTCGTACATTTTAAGTAATGCGCGTAAAGTTTTTAGTTGTGCGCACAACTAAAAACTTGTACTGATTTATTATATCAATAGATTTACATATGTATAGATACAGCTTTTCCACTTACAGAAGGGTGACCGTGCATTCTTATAGCTGACCAAATATTTGACCAAAGAGTGTTATATTTTAAAACTGTATGCAATTATTACCTGACACAAAAGATTCGTTATGTTTTGAACCATGTATCGCTGTTATATAAGCATCTTGACCTTATTTTCCCGCAGACGGTTAGGGCTTTATCAAACAAGCGGTTTGCGAGCGGATGCGTCGCGAACACGCCGCGGCTGCATAGCGAGGACGTCGCCGACGCGTGACAAATTCGCAACGTTTTCATTGTGTATTTGTAGCAATTTAACGATGTAGAATACACTCAGTAACAAAATGCATTCCGACGAGGAGACACTGCTACTGGCTTTGTTACTTCGAAAAAACCCGGAGACCAGCGTTCGTATTCGTTGCGCAGCCACTTAACTTTGAGGACGCTAACGTATGGTTCGGGCTACTGAGCCCGAACCATACCTTAGCGTTGCCAGAATAGGAGAATTTTGCCTGCTGCGGCCTTCCCGTCCAATTATAATTCAAGGCTAGAGTGAATAGTCTGTGTTTCCTGATAGCTACAACCCGGGAATCTTTAAATCGAGAATAAATAGGAAAAAAGACTCTTCATAAACTAGTGCGCCTCACCATCAACAATTGCATCACTGCTTACCATCAGGTGGGATCGCAGTCAAGATGCTGTTCTTGGTGCAAAGTTCTCTTACTGTCGGCCGAATTATTACGATGAAGTGGAACTTAGGGGTTTTTAAGTCAAGAGTGAATAGGTTACTTCTAGGCAAGCGTGCTCCATCGTCGACCACATCATCGCTTACCATCAGGTGACAAAGCGAGTTTATCAATATAAAAAAAAGATGGAGTACCTAACACCAGTTGGCCAGTTTATCGCACACAACTGTTACAATGACCCGTTTTCCTCATTTTATTCTCACAACTGGCGCGATAACTTATTGTTTTTCTTGGAAACAATTCATTTCAGAATAATTTAGCTACTTTTGTCCAACTGCAGGATAAACTTGAGCTCAAATTAATGAGATGAGTTTTGCAGCCTGTCTTTTCTTGTATTTATTCCATTTTAATACCAAATATCTAATATAAGCAACTACCACATCACACCACTACACATCCCCTCCACATTTTACTCGTACACGCACACCTATTACTGCTGTCAAATTTAAACGGTAGATCGACACTGTCCACTGTTGTACAAAAATGGTATATTTATAAACTGGACACTGTCTCTTAAAATACAGGATAGCCTAGTTTAAGAGGCAGGGTTACTATAATTATGTACAGAAATTTTTGCAACACACTGTAATCCCTAGTATAAGTCTACCCACTAGCTATCTACTTGTGTATATTCTGTAACTATTTTTGGTAAATAAACTTTATTATTATTATTATTAATACCACTGGTATTTCTCAGAACGCATTTTTATTACCTATTCTGAGACGAAGACGGAGAGCGAGCACTCTTTGGATAATTTATTTGGATGTAACAAGAAATACCAATGACTTGAATATGGTATAGTCAGCTCAAGTCAAACCTAATCGAATTAAATTTGTTTTCTAATATTTTCAATTGATTTTCTGTGATATTTTACAATTATTGTTAATAAAACGGGACAAGGGCAGAAGATGATGATGTTAGACTATTATAAGTAAATTGTTGATTTTTTTTTTGATAATATTTTACAATTTTGAATAAAAAAAACTTCGTACACAGTTATTATTAGATAGGTAGAAGTAAGTAATTACGTCGTACGTAATTTTATTTCAATTAAAGGTCCTTGCTTTGCATACAAAGCATTTTGGCTGACTGTACTTTAGATCCTTGAATTTCTTTTAGTATTGTTTGACACAATGGTATCCATTCGAAATAAACAATAAATACAGGCTCTAACAAATACCAGTGGTATTATTTGAGTGGTATTAGACCGGAATAAATGTTTTCTTGTTAGAATGAAAAATTAGAACTGGTATTTTTTTTGACGTTTTCACTCTGGGGTTGGGTTTTTTTAGATGTGGGAAAATCATCCAAAAACATACGCTCATGGGCGGAGCGGGAGATAGTGTCAGACTTTTACTGACTAAAAACTCACTCCTGTACCTTCGTTGCTTTTCGTACTGGGGCTTGACTGGAGCTTTCGGACTAACTCTGGCCCCAGTAGGCTTCGATCCAGCTAGGTCCCTGCTTCTGCTGACAGCTCCTTGAGACGCGCGTCAACGACTTGGGCTCGGGGGTTGGGTTTAATTCTAGATCAGTACGGTTTATGTTTTAAGATTTTATCTAGTAGTTGTAAATATTTGTAGTGATAATTGTATAATATAATACCTAATTTACCTTTCGTATTCAGCACTGATTTATCGAGTCAGTTTTATCGAGGTAAAAGCATCATTTTTTGCATTAATTAATATGGCTTTACCTACAGAATTATAATAATCATTAAAATCAATACAATCCGCACAGTTCAGTTAACCCAGTTCAGTTTAGTTTTCATAAAAGTCATTCAGCAGGGTTTAAATTTAAACTTTAAAGACGAAATTAATATACGTGTTACGCTCGCAAATTCATATTTTAATGAACACAGAACCACACGCTAACCTGCCAAAGCAAATAATTTCGCGCTTCTCGTGCGCTTCCATCTCAAATTCTTGGAACTAATAGCGAAGCTGCATACCCACATTCTTACAAATTAGTTATACATATTTCTAACAAACTCCCGTATCACGATTAATTAGTTGTTTGTTTAGTCTGTGGGGAATTATGTAAATGTTTGTGTTAGCCGTCCAAGATTTGCGTATCGAGCTGATCGGTACTCGATGCAAGAAGTCCGACGGTTGCTAGCCGCGGCGGCCGCTGCACGATGCTCATCCGAAAGGCATCGTCCACACAATTGATTAAGTACAGATTGCTCGGGCTCAATGCCAACACCGAGTATTACAGAGATTTTATGTCCTGACTGTTGGTAATTCGGTTAACGTCTTGCAATACCGTAATATATTGCTGCTTCAGTTATTATAACGTCGTTAAAGTATTTATGAATCTGTTAATGTTTACCGAGAATATGGTTTTTTCATTTTTTTTTTATGTTTGAGCACGTATACCTACCTATTGATAGCGTACTAAAATAATTGCAAACACAAACTACGCTAAGTGATGATCAGAGGTCGGAATTTGGTAGAGTTATAAGTACTTATAAAGATTTCAGTGAAAGTAAAGTGGATATAGGCTTTTTTGCGCTGGGCAAAAATCATGACAACCCCCGCTCTTGGGTGGAGCGGGAGATAGTGTCAGACTCTTACTGACTAAAAACGCACCCCGTTCCTTCTAACCTCTTTATACCGGTGCTGGAGCTTCCTTTTGGATAACCCTGGCCCCAGCAGGCTTCGACCCAGCTGGGCCCCTCCTGCTGCTGACAACTCCTTCAAATTCCGAGATTAGTTTTGAAAAGCAGATTTTTTTAGATGCTATCTGAAAAAAGTCTTCCTGCATTAACGATGAGGGAGTGTTAGTGTGTAAATTGCAGCCGGGTCGAAGCCTACTGGGGCCAGGGTAATCCGAAAGGGAGCTCGAGCCCCGGTATGAAGGCTAGAAGGAACGGGGTGTGTTTTTAGTCAGTAAGAGTTTGACAATATCTCCCACTCCACCCAAGAGCGGGTTTTGTCAATGATGATTTTTCCCGTCGAGAGAAAAAAAAAAAGAAAAGAAACCCTCAGTTGGATCCTATTGGACAGATGAGCTTAGGAGGTTTTTTTTTTAAAGTGAGACATCAATGAAAAATAATGACAAAAAATGTTCCTATGTTAATTATATCTTTGTTTTATTTGTCTTATCTATATCTGAGGTTTTTATTTATTTCTAATATTGTTGACTACACGGGATTTTTCATTAGAAGTCCTAGAAGATCCATAATAATATCAACATTTTGATGCTAGTGCATCAATAACTCTATCTAGTTCCGACCTCTGGTGATGATACGAACGAATGCAATAAGTTTTTATTCATTTTGAACCTTACAACAGTACCCACAAATTAATCTGTTGTTACAAATAGGTATAGCTTTCAGGAGCAAGTCGCTCTGCGGGATTATTCGAAGGTTACTGAAGGAACACAGTTGGGTTTAAGTCGATAAAATTCCGACACTCCCTCTCGTTTCACCCAGAGCGGGAGAAGTTATAAGTTGCACAGGAAAAAAAGAGCTAATCACTGACTGATCTGTGGTTTATAAATGGGTAATATATTGTGCTCTCATGCGTAAAACGTGGGCTTTACATCTAATAAATTGTATTCAGTATTACGGGATTGTTGCAGGAAGTTTACAATTTAAATAAGCTCTTAATAGACTAGTGCGCTTCACAATCAACAATTGCATCACTGCTTACCATCAGGTGGGATCGCAGTCAAGCACTGGTTTATATAAAAAAAAAAACAGTTTATAGTTTATGACCGTGATTAACTAGTTAGTTTAAACTCTATTCATCTCAGTTATTGTCGGAAGCTGGAGCTATTAGCACGCGGTATATACCTCTACTTAGTCACACACCAATAGCGATGGTCTCTGATCTGTAATTAGTTGCGCATGGCTCGGTGGTGCCTTTGTGACAGAACATCATTATACATTTAATTGGGGTCACTGAGGTTTGTAACATAGGTACTGGGGACATTGAATATTCCAGGTAATACTACTGTTACCTAACGTTGAACTACTAGGTCTACAAGCTTGTATGGCGACGGCGTTTGTTTGAACACATCGTCAAGATCACAGAACTGATGAAAGACGTCAGAATGGCCTTGTTGGCGGCGCAGGCGTGCGACAAAGTAGCTCATAGTTCAATAAAATTATCAATTACAAACTTGCGATTTTTTTTTAGGTTGGAAAATCATACAATGCCATCCACCGCTCTTGGGCGGAATGGGAGATAGTGTCAGAATTTTACTGACTAAAAACACACTTTCGTTCTTTCTTTGCCATTGCTGTGTGCAAGTGTGCGTAGTCTGTTAAGTAGTTGTTTAATGTGCGTTCGTATTGGTATGATTGATGATATGATTGGTATGAATATGCATACATAACTTAATTTAAATTGTTTAATGTTAATGATGACTCAAAATAAGCATAACATACCTGATGTAATTTACTCATACAGTTTATGCACAGATATAGTATTATAATATTGTACATACATAATAATAATCGTAATTAAACGCGGCAAATTAGATTTACATAATAGGTAATCTATTGAATTCCGTGAATTGCTAATTAGTCCTGTTCCCGACATGTTGATCTATGAAAATTCTATATACCTACATATGGATTGCAATAAAGTATTGAGTTTTGAGTATTAAGTACACTCGTTGTAGTTATTACAAATCGGAAAGTATTTTCTTTCTAATCTTTTTCATCTTTTCTGTGGTCAAGATATAGCTATTTTGTTTGAGGTGGGAATCACCAAATATGGATTGAGCTACATCTCGCCGCACCGAATCGCGCTTTTTAACCGACTTCGAAAAGGAGGAGGTTCTATGTTCGGCTGATTTTTTTTTTTTTTGTATGTATGTTCACCGATATTTCGGTCAATTGCGGACCGATATTGAAAATTTTTTTTTTGATTGAAAGGTTTTGCTTCCAAGTTGGTCCCATAGAAATATTGTTATGATCTGATTATGAACTTCGAAGATATGGAACAGAACTCTTCATAGAATCATAGCAGAATTGTCGTAACAAGTAAAATTGCTTTGTTTATACGTGTAGTCGATGACTGACTGAAAGAAAAGGGATAGGGGATAGGGGGAGGGGGTAATTTCATGTATTATAACCGTATTTGGGATTATAAGAATCGTTATGAGATGCACTCTGGCTATAAGGTAATTTATGTTTAGCTGAAGGGTAGGTACTTTTTAGTGGTGCTACCATAATTAAAAAGTGAAAAATAAAAAACTTTTTACAAAAAAAATTAAACCGACTTCAAAAAGTACAAAATAACTTTAATTTCGGAAGTCGGTGTTAAATAACGAAAAGACAAGATTAGGTATCTATTATAGAAACACCGACTTCCGAAATTAAAGTTATTTTGTACTTTTTGAAGTCGGTTTATTTTTTTTTGTAAAAAGGTTTTTTTATACCTACTTTATCTTTTTTATACTTACATCTCGACGTGCCTCGTGAAGGCCGCATTCAGGGAGTTTGCAGACCATAGCCAAAGAACACACTGGCTGTCTATTACGGGTCTGGAACACTCCAAAAAATCCTGGGCTCTACGTTCAAGGCACGGGAATGTATCTGGAATATGAGCAGGGGGCAAATCCGCTACCTGATGGGTGCCTTTACAGGGCACTTTGGAACCAACGACATGCTCATGAAAATGGGTCTAGCCGCGACTTCCATGTGCAGGTTGTGTAAGGAACATACAGAACGCATGGAGCACCTGCTATGCACATGCGATGCTTTGACTAACAAGCGAATGAGTCTTCTAGGGGTAGGATATCCAAGACCAGAGGATTACAGGCTCTTATCCCCGCATCTCGTTGTGAAACTTATGAAGGAGATTTTCAGCGAGGTTGGGGAGGAGTAAGTTATCTAGGGGACCACAAAAGATCCACATGGGTCGAAGTGTCCGAGTTGTTTCTCGGCCCCTCAACAAGATAAGATAAGATATACCTACTTCCATCCTTCAGGGAACGTGACCGCACGCTGAAGAAACAACGAGGCATTCAGCAACATGCTCTATTTTTCGCTCTAGTGACTGTTCAAACGAATCTCCAAAATGGTCAATTGCGATTGACAATATTTACGCGAATGACTATTTAATGACAATGTATTGACAATTCCTTCAATTGTTTCAAGTAAATCATCAATTTTTGTATCTATTAGCGTCTGTGATGTAAATATTATCATTCGCAAACTCACATTTGACCGTATCGGGGAGTTCAGAGATACTTAGGTGACGGAGAAGGAATCAAGGAAGCATAGAGAAGTGAGATGTAGCTCAACCTTAACTCCTTCCGCTCTAGTTGGGGCGACAGGGTGTGTCAGACTTTTACTGATTAAAACCCACTTGTCTTCCTACATTCGCCCTTTGCGTTAGACGTCCGCGGTATCTTTCGAATAATCCCGCAGTCTATAGATAAGGTAATCCAATTCCACATCAAAATAACGATCCCGCATGCCTGCGGGATTGAAGTCAGCAATCCTGCGGATCCCGCGGGATTTGCGGGATTAGGATTTTTAATTTAATTTTTTGTTATTATTAAAGTAAAGATGAAAACCAAATATTTGATGAACAATAAAATATTTAACGGTCCTTCATCTTTTAGAAAATTAAATTAACGTGCTTTGGAGAATCCCCGGCAATAGAGTATCTAAACTGACATTGATTACGTTCCGTTCCAGTTGCGATACTCGTACAGGACTCGCACAACACAAAATAGAAATACATATAAAAATGATTTAACTGCATGGCAAAATAATTATTAACTAAACAAAATAATTATTTTCCAGACAAATTATATAAAAAATGTCACGAGTTCCATGAAAGTTGTTTCATCACTTTTTAATGAGGATGAGCTGGATCTAATAAACAATCAAAATGTGGACAGGTTTTTATAAAAAACATTAATCCCGCAGATATGCGGGATCCTGCATGAGTAATCCCGCATTTCCGATCCGCAAAAAAGGTTCCGCTTACGGGATTGGATTCCTTAGTCTACATATAACTATATACGGTTTAATTACGAATGCTATTTCCATTGGTGTTGGGAAATGAAATGTTAGCTTTTTGACCGATGTTGTTATGTTAGCTCTAGACAGAGCCACAGTGCCACCGCTAAGAAGAAAAACAGCTCTAGACGTCGACGTCGCGTATTGTTCCACGCGCACTTCAAACCGTTGTGGCCCAGCAGGGTCGAAGCCTACTGGGGCCAAGGATCTGTTTCTGATGGGAAGATTCGTGCCCCGGTCCAAAAGGCAACGAAGGAACTAAAAACCCACTCCGGTTTTTAGTCAGTAAAGTCTGACACTATCTCGCGCTTCGCCCAAGAGTAGGGATGTTATTGGATAATAATTTTCCAACCCAAAAAACAGCGATTTTTACTAGCCTAGAAACCAACAGTGAAATATGGGCTTGCATGTTTTGATCGGAGCAAAAATCCAAACAAACTAAACGGCTTTGCCTGTTTACCATCATAATTCACGAGAGTCTGGTAAAAAAAACTGTAAAAATTTATGCAACAGCTAACCGACTTCGGTTTTTTGATAATGCTATTAACTTTAGCGTAGCAACGTGTCTGGTTAAAATTTAATGTAGTTTACTGTGATGAAATATACTGTATATAAACTGATAACGTGTAGGCCTGTAGGTAGGTACGTTAACGGGTCATGTGCATATAGGTCGTGAAGTTCAGTGTCGACAAGTGCAGGAGAAAAACGTAGGCAAGGACCATGGCATGGGCGGCGACATAGGTTGCCAGGGTAAAAGTCGAAAATTATCTTTTGACTGTCACCCCTTTTTTTTCGATGGGGAAAATCATCTTATGACAAAACCCGCTCTTGGGTGGAGCGGGAGATAGTGTCATATCGGGGCACGAGCCGGTCCATTACCGGGCGATCGGACAGCGAGCTACCCATGGCTCGCCGTCTGCGAGCCCGCTGACTGTCACCCTCGCGAAGACGAGGCAAATGCTAGTACGAAATAAAAATAATTGTATGTATAACTTGATACCGGATTATATGCAACATAAAAAGCTTGTTAAGTATATGAATGCATGAAAAATGCTTGAAATATGCACGAAAACTGGCAGAAAACGCAAAATTATTTGGTTAATTTTAGGACTAAAGAAAAAAAGTAATTTTTTTTTACTTCAAAATCAGCATACAATTACGAAATTATCGTTTGATAGGCGATAATGGGTACAATAACATCACATGACATTAAAATTATTTAATATTTTTGAAAACGTAAATGCGAGTAAGCAATTATTGTGTCGAGTAGTTTTTCGGGTTCGTGATATGATCATTTTTATCACATAACGCGGGGTGAGTGCATCACGGTCAGCAAAATATTGTAAATGTATCGATAATATGCATCATACTCGTAACTACATTATAGGTATAATGCTATTACCGCTGAGGATGGTTTATATTTGGGATTGGATTTTAACCCTTCAGATACCGTCAATTAGAGACACAATAGTAAGACAATAGATGCGCGGCCACCGGTGGTCGCTTGGGGATTCATGAATTAAATGGGATTTTCATTTATAAGTGTTACCTTGATAAATTAAAAATGAACCGAACTGACGTCAACGTCGACATTCACGGTTACGAAACAAGTTTACTAATCAAAATTAGTATTTATGTAATAAATAAAGTATATGAAAATATTACTAAGTTACATCTAATTCTTTTAAAATAGTTAAAGAATGTGAAACGTACAACAAGAAAATAGAGTGTCTAAAAAATCAAACGACTTTATAATTATTAGGGCAAAATTAAATCTGATTTAGTCAACACTAGTTCAATCAACAATGCAAAATTTTTATGACAAGGAGATCTGATGATGGAACCGGAAAATGGAAATAAGTATACCCAGCTATAAAGCTTGCTATGAAAAAATGATTTTCATTAAAAGCTTGTTTACAAGCTTTTTTTTTGTTTCACTTGTCCCGATGTTTGTCTGTCTTCAAATCTTACTAATTAAATTTGTCCCACTTTCCGATTACCGATTGAACTGAAATTTGGCATGCATGTGTAAATCAGATGACAATGCGAAATTATTATGTCATGGAGCTGATCTGATGATGGAACTGGAAGGTGGCTATAGGAACTTGGTAGTTAAACGACACAACCCCATCGAGTTCGGGCTCGTACGATACGTCTTGACGAGTATTAATAATATAGGTATACCCAGTGGGTATAGCTGGGTATTACCCAGCTATAAAAGCTTGCTATGAAAAAAATGATTTTCATTAAAAGCTTGTTTAAATGATTAAATATTATATAAAATTACCAAGTCGTTTGACTTTTTAGACAGACCATAACATCACTAAGCTGACAAAAAGTGGAGACAGTTGCCGATACAAAAAAAAACACTTTTTCACTCGAAGCATAGTTTCAAAATTGACATTTTAAAAAGCTGGCTACGATTATCTTCACCAATGGTACCATTTTACGCAATATGAGTTGTTTTTGTGATTATTTTGAATTACTGGAACCGTCACCAAGCTGACATGACCAACCGGTTAAAGTTTACAACATTTATTTGAAAATTAGTTTTAGGCTAGGTACACATTTAATTTAATTTAACGACAAAAACAAAACACTCTGGTGGCGCCAAAACTTTGAATGTCTTCATAGTAGTAATTACAACCAATTCAATGCTGCCAGAAACAGTTACTTTGAACATTTAAAATACTCATAAATTAATAATTTTAACATATTTTAGCTGGATTGCAGATGAATAAGTAAAAATATATATTTTAACTTTTTTTTTAAATTAGACAATATGTCCAATATTCATCTCGATATAAAATTTTGAAGACTTGGGCCAGTGTCAAAACGGCGGGTACCTACACTTAAAAGTAAAATGCCCAAATTTGCAAATGCGTATAATCCGGTCCCGACGTATAATTATATCTAATATGTACTATTAACTAATTAGAAGGCAGGTCAGCCAGTAAATTTACAATAAGCAAATGAATTGAAACTAATACAATTGTATTTCTGATTTCAAAATAATGAAATACTTAAGTACCTACCTATTATATATACGTAATAACAATGAAGTCCATTAACGAAGTCCAACAAACATTTTCGACTAATTAGTTAGAAACGGTCATACTGAATCCAAAACTAAATCTGGGTTATTTAGCCATGATTCCTGGAATAACCAAATCCTATTGAAACAGACTAAAGCGCGGTCTAAACTCTAGACCGCGCGCAAGTTAACTTGGTGCGTAGCTGGGGGCGAGCTGAATGTTGCCAGCCCATCTAATCTGTTTCCTCTCATCTAATTAAAAATAATCTTTCATAACTCATTGTAATTTATACAATTTATTATGATTTATGATACGTAGAAGATATTTCTTCCCTCATCTTTGATTTGATTATGATAAATATTATATGCTACATAATGCGTTCATTAAGACATTGCGCATAGGTTCGGGATAGCTAAATCTGGTGCCAATGATGTTAAACAATAAGTTTTTACATTTTTGATATCAATTACCCCTTTTTTGTTATGTGGGAAAGTCGACTTTTTTATAATGGATAGGCTCACGTTTGACCACAATCTCACCTGATGGTAAGCGGCGATGTGGCCAACGATGGAACACGCTTGCCTAGAAGCAATTTATTCACTCTTGACTTGAAGACCCCTAGGTTGTAGCTATCAGGAAACACAGACTCCGGCAGGGAATTCCACTCCTTAGCTGTTTGCATAATGAATGTGTTCCCAAAACGTTTTGTACGTATGGGCGGGATGGCCACCATGTACCGGTGGAGCAACGCCGTACGTCTTGTGGTCCGATGATGGAACGGACTAAGCGGAATTAAATTGTGTAACTCCAGTGCACACTCTCCGAAATGTAAACGATAGAAAACAGACAGGCTAGCAACGCGGCGTCGATGCTAAAGACTTTGGAATTTTGACTTCACAAGTGCATCATTGCCTATGATCTTTTGGGCACGCTTTTCAATCAACTCTAGTGTATCAAGATATTTGGCTGACCCATCCCAAAGATGAGAGCAGTACTCCGTACACGATCGAACTTGCGCTTGATAGAGGTTGAGCAGCTGTCATTTCATTGTGTAACACCATTGGCACCAGATTTAGCTAACATTATCTAGCACATAATATTTATCGTTTGCTTTCATAGGACCTTACTTATACAGTAATTTAAATAAAAGTCACGATATTTTAAAATGAAGATAAAAAAAATCCTCTAAAGTGATCTTATTGCTCTCAATTCGGCTTACGATAAAACAGAAGACGTCTTTAAAAATAATGTTAAATTTTTAATTTAATTTAATTTTAAATTATACTTTACTAATATACACATATAATTATGTGACCTAATGTTTGATACACTCATGTAAGTACCTGCATGCCGATGCTATCAAGCTGTTCTGATCTGACGTAACCTTGGAATGCCTAATTTAGATTTATCTTAAACATAGTTCTGTTCGTTTCTAATAACGATGAGAACTTGATGACAATGAAATGATGCTAGAACTGGGAAGTGGCTGATGGAACTCTGGCCTTCTAGTAAACACATTGAGTTTGGGCAGATTAGACTCAACCAGTTTTCTTTTTTTTATAATGTATTAGTAATTGTATAGGCTCACGTTTGACCACTATCTCACCTGATGGTAAGCGATGATGTGGCCGACGATGGAATACGCAGTTCTTTTACTTTTTATTGATTTTACGCGTCGGGGGTTTTTAATTTTTTTTAATTTTGCTATTGTTTACATTGAAGTCGGCTGTATTCATTTTTGTAAATAGTTTTTTTTATTAAGAACAAGGTTTTCTTTTATCTATACTAATAATATAAAGAGGGAAAATATGTACTTTGGTGTTAATGTTTGTTATGAATAAACTCAAAAGCTACAGTTCCGATTTCAAAAATTCTTTCACCATTAGAAAGCTACATTCACCCTGAGTAACTAGGCTATATTTATTGCCCAACTGCCCGTGAAAACCCGGGTTGGCACGCTAGTAATTGATAAAAGAAGAGCTCGGTTGCGACTGCTGTCTTATTTTCGAATTTATAAAAGAAAAAGGCTTCGCTGATGCACTTTAGCCACGTCTAAACTAGTCCAAGCTAATCGCTACACCTCTGATGCCTTTTTTTTCAGTGGGCAAAAATCATCCAATGAGAACCCCCGCTTTTGGGTGGAGCGGGAGATAGTATCAGAATCTTACTGACTAAAAACCCACCCTTCTAGCCTTCATATCGGGGCTCGAGTTCCTTTCGGATAACCCTGGCCCCAGTAGGCTTTGACCCAGCTGGGCCCCTCCTGTTGCTGACAACACCTTGAGGCGCGCGGGAACAGTGCGTGCCGTCGACGTCTTGGGCTCGGTCCGGACAGTTACCGGACGGTCGGATAGCGAGCTACCCATGGCTCGCCGTCCGCGAGCCCGCGTCTACGGTGGCCGGAAATCGGGACACCTCTGATGCCTGGGTTCAGCGGTGTCATTCTCTAAGAAAACAGCCTCGAGCACAGCGCTGGCCGCAGCGACGAGTCGAGAGCGCAGTACATAGAATTAACTACACAATGTATAGGTGCATTGGATTGTTAACCCAATGTACTTGCGCAAGGCTGTTTTCAACGCTAGCCGCAGTGACGAAATCCAAATATGTACATTGGATTAACAATTCAATGTACCTATACATTGGGTTGCTAATTCAATGTACTACGCTCTCGACTCGTCGCTGCGGCCATATGCGGTCGATAACTTTTTCAAACTTCTTCATCTGTGGCCGTCGGCGTCGCAAAGGGTAATTGAAGTATCTGCTTCTCCACGTAAAAAAATCGTTTTACAGTGATTCTTTGAAACCGAGACAGTGTCTCATTCAGCTGGCCTACATTTTTATTTGTATTTGACATTTTCATTTACATAATAGCTTTCCCCGATCTTTAAATGGATCAAAGGCGCTCATTTGCGCCTAGTGGCTTACGACACAAAAATAGATAAGTACGACTACTAAGCCAGATAAATGAGACGTTCTCTCTGTTCAAAGAATCACCCTTTATTGAACTCTCATTTCTAATTCAATAAGACTTATTAATACATATTTAATTAACGTATTCATTAAGCTATTTTTAATGTTATCAAATAAAAAGGAGTGACTCACAAAAGCTTGATCTACTAAGAATAAGATTTTTAAATTAAGTTCAATGTCCAATTGTTCTCAATTTAAATCACTCAATAGACAATGATTTATGCAATTTAAAAACTACTATAATAACTTTGATTTACGTCGGTATATAATATCGTTAGTCGTTGGTTAAGTGATCACAATTTCAAAATAGATGGTCATGAAATAAAACTAGTATTTTGCCCGCGACACCGTTTGCGTTAGTTGCTTCATGGTTCACGTGAATTTGGCGCCGGCGGTAGGTGTTATTCCCCTGTTCGTTACCTCAGGCTAAATCATGTGCAGTATTATTTTTTGAGGTAAATTAAATTCACTTGTTTATTGCTTTTTGCAGGCCAGTGTCGTTTAAAATATGATTGATGAGTCTTTTGGCTGATATGATTTCATCATCATCATATCAGCCAAAAGACGTCCACTGCTGGACATATGCCTCCCCCAAGCGTCGCCACGACCGGCCCTGTGCGTCACGCATCCATCGGATTACCGCATATTTATTTGCGAAATTATAAATAATTAAAATCATAAGACAAATTGAGAGGGTTGTATCTACCTCTCATTCTCATTTTGTCCAACAATATTGAATGGCTATTTCATGAAAAAGTAATTTAATAGAGTATATGGAATACGATGTTACATACAGCCGAATTTCGCACTTTCCCCTTTTCCTCCCCGTAAAGGTTGAATTGAATTTCCTAAAACCCCTTCTGCTCGCTTATGTACTCGTCATAAAATAAAAGGAAGCCTTGTGCAACAGTTCACGTGCCTTTCCCCGGTAGTTTCGGAACGTTGATATGTCAGTCAATTTCTCCTTTTCTATACCTATGTATGTAGATTGTATTTAGCAGACAGCTACGGTCGATTGCGTCTATTACTCTCGTTATAAAAGAGTATTATGGTAAATTAGTATTGAATCATAATTATATACCTTAATAATTACTAGCTAGTAAACAGTATCTGTGTAATTCGAGGACAGGACAGACGCAGTGAGGGCCTGCGCACACTTGAGACAAAACTGTCTTAGCGACAAGAAGCAAAACTTCTGCGCGTACGGCGTAGTGTCTCGCAGCGCGTCGGGCGTTTTCACTGTTTTCAGTGAAGCGGCGCGTACGGCGTAGTGTCTCGCGGCGCGTCGGGCGTTTTCACTGTTTTCAGTGAAGCGGCGCGTACGGCGTAGTGTCTCGCAGCGCGTCGGGCGTTTTCACTGTTTTCAGTGAAGCGGCGCGTACGGCGTAGTGTCTCGCGGCGCGTCGGGCGTTTTCACTGTTTTCAGTGAAGCGGCGCGTACGGCGTAGTGTCTCGCAGCGCGTCGGGCGTTTTCACTGTTTTCAGTGAAGCGGCGCGTACGGCGTAGTGTCTCGCGGCGCGTCGGGCGTTTTCACTGTTTTCAGTGGAGCGGCGCGTACGGCGTAGTGTCTCGCGGCGCGTCGGGCGTTTTCATTGTTTTCAGTGAAGCAGCGCGTACGGCGTAGTGTCTCGAAGCGCGTCGGGCGTTTTCACTGTTTTCAGTGAAGCGGCGCGTACGGCTTAGTGTCTCGCGGCGCGTCGGGTGTTTTCACTGTTTTCAGTGAAGCGGCGCGTACGGCGTAGTGTCTCGAAGCGCGTCGGGCGTTTTCACTGTTTTCAGTGAAGCGGCGCTTACGGCGTAGTGTCTCGAAGCGCGTCGGGCGTTTTCATTGTTTTCAGTGAAGCGGCGCGTACGGCGTAGTGTCTCGAAGCGCGTCGGGCGTTTTCACTGTTTTCAGTGAAGCGGCGCTTACGGCGTAGTGTCTCGAAGCGCGTCGGGCGTTTTCACTGTTTTCAGTGAAGCGGCGCGTACGGCGTAGTGTCTCGCGGCGCGTCGGGCGTTTTCACTGTTTTCAGTGGAGCGGCGCGTACGGCGTAGTGTCTCGAAGCGCGTCGGGCGTTTTCACTGTTTTCAGTGAAGCGGCGCTTACGGCTTAGTGTCTCGCGGCGCGTCGGGCGTTTTCACTGTTTTCAGTGAAGCGGCGCTTACGGCGTAGTGTCTCGCGGCGCGTCGGGCGTTTTCATTGTTTTCAGTGAAGCGGCGCGTACGGCGTAGTGTCTCGAAGCGCGTCGGGCGTTTTCACTGTTTTCAGTGAAGCGGCGCTTACGGCGTAGTGTCTCGCGGCGCGTCGGGCGTTTTCACTGTTTTCAGTGAAGCGGCGCGTACGGCGTAGTGTCTCGAAGCGCGTCGGGCGTTTCCATTGTTTTCAGTGAAGCGGCGCGTACGGCGTAGTGTCTCGAAGCGCGTCGGGCGTTTTCACTGTTTTCAGTGAAGCGGCGCTTACGGCGTAGTGTCTCGCGGCGCGTCGGGCGTTTTCATTGTTTTCAGTGAAGCGGCGCGTACGGCGTAGTGTCTCGAAGCGCGTCGGGCGTTTTCACTGTTTTCAGTGAAGCGGCGCTTACGGCTTAGTGTCTCGCGGCGCGTCGGGCGTTTTCACTATTTTCAGTGAAGCGGCGCGTACGGCGTAGTGTCTCGAAGCGCGTCGGGCGTTTTCACTGTTTTCAGTGAAGCGGCGCGTACGGCGTAGTGTCTCGAAGCGCGTCGGGCGTTTTCACTGTTTTCAGTGAAGCGGCGCGTACGGCGTAGTGTCTCGCGGCGCGTCGGGCGTTTTCACTGTTTTCAGTGAAGCGGCGCGTACGGCGTAGTGTCTCGAAGCGCGTCGGGCGTTTTCATTGTTTTCAGTGAAGCGGCGCGTACGGCGTAGTGTCTCGAAGCGCGTCGGGCGTTTTCACTGTTTTCAGTGAAGCGGCGCGTACGGCGTAGTGTCATTTCAAACGCTTGTAAAATCGGTTCCCAGAAAACGCTACCATAAAATGCCATTTTTATTAGGTGGTTAGTGCGGGGATAAAAATCAACTAATTTTAAATACTGATTTAAGATTTTGTGTTCATGGTAATTTCTTCATTGGCTGACTGTTAGCGTGATCACGGAGATAATCTAAGATCAAAAGGTGTTGACACGTTTATTAATTAGTTACAACTTACTAGCTGATAATGGTGATCTGCGAGATTAATGAGCTTGCCGCAGTTTAAACTCTTAGACCATGACCTTTCCTCATGTATGTGTACAGCTATCTAACACATTTATCTAGGTATACGAGTAGGTACATATTCTATGACGTCAGTTTGGTTCAATGATTATTTCAAGGTCAGACGTCAGTTGTTCCGCCTGATACTGATTAAGTTTTACATTGACCCCCGACTTTTTCAATGAAAAACTACCTTTATACGTCAACCCCATTACCTTTTTCAAAAAGTTAATTAAAAATCCATCTTATTGTTGAAGTTGGACATATTATCATTGTTTGAATGCCTAGCCGAGTCTTTTCAATAATCCAATTTATCCTCTCCCCCCAGGTAACTCACTATGAAAAGGCTAGTAGCGACCGACAAAGACTCATTCGAGCATAAGACCCCTTAGGCAGTCAGCAGTAATAGGTATGGCCATTGGCAATAATAGGATTAAAACGACGTGTTTAATTGACTTCACGGATCGCTTTTTCATTTAAGGTGGTGCATCATGACTCACATTTTCACTGTTTTTCATGCAACCGCTCATAACTGATTATGAAATTATTACACATTTTTCATTAGATATTTTGGAAACACAGTATCTTGTGGATATAATCTAGGTTTCTAAAGAAACCAATTTCTAAATTTGTGTAAAACTAATCCAGTAAAAACCTCTAAAAATGTCCTATTTTATATGAACTTTGACACTTCATAATTTGCCTAAAAATTAAAAAAGTCAAAAAAGTAATCCTCTAGGGACCTTGCAAATTTTATTAAGATCCTAAATGACGACAACTTTTTCCAAAAACTTTTAAGGGTTTAAAAAAAACAGCTATTTCCTGGAGCAAGTTTTGTGAAATTTTCGAGTAAATCTCGGAATTACCGAATACTAACAGAGTTTCCAGGCTCTCTTCTTCTTTTCATCTCTCTTTTTTGGGTTGCCTTTTCGTCAAACATCGCGTTGGATTGCATTAAATGAAGTAATAACCTTTAAACCATTTTCGATGTTTACGATAAGCGAGTGGAGAAGGACTCCCTTAAACCACACTACTGTCACTACAGTGCTGCACAAAGAAGAATGTCCATACCATTACCATATTGCTTCACGATTATATTAATACCAAAAATAATGTTTTATTTTTTGTACAATGTACTGAATTTTAACCGCTTTTTACAAGCTTTTATTTAGTTTCACCTGTCCCGATGTTTGTCTATCATCAAATCTTGCAAATTAAATGTGAGCCACTTCCTGGTTGCCGATTGAGCAGAAATTTTGCATGTAAGTTTGTGTAAATCAGATGACAATGCAAAATTATTATGATATGGAGCTGATCTGATGATGGAACCGGAAGATGGCTACAGGAACTCGGCAGTTAAAGGACACAACCCCGTCGAGTTTGGGTTGGTATGATCCGTCTTGACGAGTATTAATTATATTGGTAAACCAAGCTATAAAGGCTTGCTATGAAAATTTTTTTTTTCTATAAAAGCTTGTTTTAATCACATTAAAAAAATCATATTAAATGATTAACAATTCCTACTTCCGAAAAAAATAACGTCATTTCAGAAATCTTTGAATTTATTTTCTTAATCAGACCAAAGAGTAGGTATGTAAATCTATACTTCATCTTAACTTCTCGTTTAACTACCTAATGTTTCTCGAAATCTCTTAAAAAAGAGAGGTCTGACAACACTGCCGGACGACAATACTTCTATATCTGAGCTTGATAATCAAGAGTTATTAGTTGAGTCGCTTCTTTAGGATAATGAAACTTCAACAAGTTTTTTTTATGTCGAAATCATCCAATAACTTCTTCCGCACTAGAGCGGAGCGCGAGGGCATGTCAGATTTTTACTGAGTACGCGTGTGGCCGCCTCCTTTGCTAGCAATACTGCTCAACTAACTCAATAGGAGTGTAGTTCTGTAGTAGCAGTAGATTGTTTTAGTTATCTTGTTACATCATAGATGATTTTGATCTTGTCTGATACAATCCTTTTAACTTTTATCTCTTTGAAAATAGTTTTAGACAAAAAACAAACGACGCCGAAAAAGTATGAAACAGGATTTTTAGGATGCTGATATTATCAAGGTAACTGGAAAAATAAGAACAGAACAAAAAGAAAAGTCGTAGTCACACGCTATAGGTACCAATCGAAGCACTTTTAATGATTTTATTTTTTTATAATACTTTTTGTAGTAGGACTAGGTACTGAGTAACTAATACTAATACCCTCTATGTAGATATAGGGTGAAAGGTAGTAGGTAGAACCCTGCATACGAGAACGAAATTATATAAGTAGGATTAAGAACTTTCACAAAAGCACTAAAGCTACTTACATACTACATGCATATGTCCACCCTTCGTTTGAGTATTAGAATGTACCAGTAAACGTAGCGAACCAGAAATTAGAGCGAGTTTACTTTAGTAGTAGGTAATAGTAGTTACTCGCACACTCCGGTAGAAAAAACGCATTGAAGCACTCAGTTGCTGTCGGGACGCGACACGCGACACAAATAATTGTCGTTGTCTGGCGTGTCTCCGATGACGGCGGTGCGAGTGT
This sequence comes from Mythimna lalbum, assembly GCA_949319445.1. NCBI lineage: Eukaryota > Metazoa > Arthropoda > Insecta > Lepidoptera > Noctuidae > Mythimna > Mythimna lalbum. The sequence continues at coordinate 20,576,170 of OX439344.1, forward strand.
CGATCGCAGATTTAGACATTGAACTTTTTTACAAGCTTTTATTTAGTTTCACCTGTCCCGATGTTTGTCTGTCAACTAATCTTATAAATTAAATTTGACCTACTTCCCGGTTACCGATTGAGCCGAAATTTTGCACGCATGTGTAAATTAGATGACAATGCAAAATTATTATGACAAGAAGCTGATCTGATGATACAGCCGGAAAGTGGCTATAGGAACTTGGTAGTTAAACGACACAACCCCATCGAGTTTGGGCTCGAGCGATATGTCTTGACGAGTATTAATTATACAACATATAACGATAAATGCGCAAAACCTCAGACACGCCAGATGGTTTTTAATTCAATTGACAGTGAGAAACAAAACATTAAAAAAAAATTAAGGTTTTATGTGCAGTTTTTAGTTTGTTTAAAATTCATATCTGCATTGAATTAAGAACTTTATTATCCAGTGAATGAGAAAATTTGATTGGATTACAAGTATTTGTGTGTGTTTACCTATTTCAGTGGGTGACGGCTTGACCTATTCATAAATAGGCAGGTCGACGTTTTTAATGAAGATTTTTTTTGAAAAATGTAACCTATATTAAAAAGTGGTTTAATTGATTCACTTACGCTGATGTCACTGCAATACAGTCCAGACACAATAACTCAGCAACAGCATCTGCTCAACTTCAACTGCACCTCTACGAAATAGAAAATGGCTGAAAATCTGGCGAATAAAGGTTAACGACAATAAATCATCCCACGTTACCTGCCCTGTAGTGACACTGAATGGCGAAGAGATCCCACAAAAAGAACATACTAAATATCTAGGCATGCACCTGGACAGGAGACTGACGTGGCAAACGCATATCTGACTAAGTGTAAACTACTGGATACCAGGCTACGTAACATGTACCTACTGGATAGATTGGCATTCACGTCTCAAAGCGGAGACCAAGATTATCGTGTACAAAGCCATCTTGAAACCAATTTGGACTTACGGCATTCAACTGTGGGGTACAGCCAGTCAAAGTGACATTGATATCCATCTTCAACATACCGCAATATATAAGCAATAAATACATTCACAATGATTTACAAATAAAAACCGTTAAGGAAGAGATCACAAACTAAACTACAGCGTTAAATATCAAGAGAGACTATCTGGACATACTCGTACGAATACACTAGCTATGATACTCACTGGATGCGGATCGCAACAACACAAATGTTTAAAAAGACATAGTGTTCCTACGCTTCTGGATAGATTCTGCCATATGAAGTGAAAGCCACCCACAAGTTGGCATGGCTAACTGTGACTAAAATCACCCCAGATGAACAATATCAGCCAGAAACAAGGCTCAGTGTTAGCTAAACAGATTGCCATGATGCAGAATGAAAAAGAACAAAAAAAAAAAATTGATTCTGCTCGTTATTCTGATCAAACTAATTTCAGGTTTTGCGCATTTAATGTTACACGTTGTATAGGTACTTAGGTATACCCGAGCTATAAAAGCTTGCTATGAAAAAATGATTTTCATGTTATTTCGTTGTCTTGCCTTACCTGGAAGGAAATTACTTGGCCTAAGTAGAGATATATTCCTGGGCATATTTTAAATTCTCCCTACCCACATATTATGTTACCTACAGGTCATTGGACTCGCTCAGCTGACGTAACATAGTTTCAAAATATCAAGATGTAACAGTCGTACTATAATGAAGTTACAGTCGCACTATAATGACGTAACAACATTGTCAAGATAACAAAAACGATATTTATCTACAGCAGCCTTCAAATCCCGCCGGGCCTTGGTTTAGACCATGGTCCGGAGCGAGGAGGAGTGGCAGGCGGTCGCCTCCTTCTACGAAGCAGTAATGCTAGCAAAGGAGGAGGTCGACCGCATTAGGCAACGGCGCTCTGGCCGCCGCCGGGATTCCGTTCCCGATTTCCGGCCATCGTAGACGCAGGCTTATGGACGGCGAGTTATGGGCAGCTCGCTATCTGACAGTCCGGTAACTGTCCGGACCGAGCCCAAGACGTCGACGGCGAGCACTGTTCCCGCGCGCCTCAAGGAGCTGTCAGCAACAGCAGGAGCCCAGCTGTGTTAGTCCAAAAGGTAGCTTGAGCCCGGTATGAAGGTACGAAGGAACGGGGTGGGTTTTTAGTCTGTAAGAGTCTGACATTATCTCCCGCTCCACCCAAGAGCGAGGGTTGTCATTGGATGATTTTCCCAGCTATAAAAAAATAACCCCTAAAATCCCACGACTATTTTGATACTTTCCACACAGACGAACGTTTTAGTTGGGCACGCCAAAATTATGGCGGTAAGTCCCTTTTCGAGCAGTGTTACGGATGTTACGGAGTCCTCACTCGAGGGTGCGGACGACGAGCAGTGGGTAGCTCGCCGTCCGGCTGTCCGACGTCCGAGTGTTCCACGCGCGCCTCAAAGATATGTCAGATGTACTGTAGGGGTCCAACAGGACCGACGGCTACTGTGGCCATTGCTTTTTCGAAAGGGAAGGGAAAAAAGGAGTGGGTTTTAGTCAGCAAAAGTCTGAAGTCACAGGATGAACCTACTTACTTTAGTTATTGGTGGCAACCAACTTTTACACTATACATTACTTGAATAATATCTTTCGATTTTCTTCCTCATTTCTCATGCACAAATGGAATAGTCCTCCACTCAGTCGACTCTAAAAGCGTGGCCTTTTAGAACTTGAATAGTGACCGATTTCCAATGCAATATTTTTTCCAGTTACGTTAACAACTACTTAGTTAAATAAGAGAGAGATTAGGAATTTACTTATTAAATAAAACTAGGAAATAGATCAACCACCACTACCACCATTTTTACCATTTTTTAAACTAATTAAAGAAAATATGTGCCGTTTTCCGATTTCGATAAAAATATTTCTGTATTTCGCAAAAATATTGCTACTCACTACTGATTCAATTCGGACTAATAAAATTATTCAATCAATTAAAATCAATTTATATCTAATTGAAATTTTCTTTTACAGGTACATGCACATTAACGAAATACATCAAATCGATCCGCAAACGTTCTCGAACCTGCCGCGTTTGGAACGACTGTAAGTATTTAGTGCAGGGTTCTGTATATTCAATATTTATGGCAAAACATTTTTGGCAAAACTATGCATATGCTTAATACTCACAAGGTAAATAAATTTCAGATACTTGCACAACAATCACATAAAGAGGATTCCATCAGGGTCGTTTTCGGACATGCCCAATCTACGCAAGCTGCGCTTAGACAGCAATGCCTTGATCTGCGATTGCTCCATGTTGTGGCTCATCCACATGATGACCCAACATCACCAAATGTACATCGATGCAACATGTTACGAGCCCAGCAAAGTTACCGGGATGCCTCTTTCTATCATGGAAGAACGGGACTTCGATTGTAGTGAGTATCCTTAGTAATTACCTACGCTTTGTATCAATGAATTTTTTTCCTAGTTTAAATATCACCCACATCTTTTTAGAAATCCCTGAAATACAAAAGGACCCTGAAGACATCAGCGTGAACTTCGGAGAAGCTGCTATGTTCACGTGCGTAGTGACCGGCGACCCAACCCCAGATATAGTTTGGCTACGAGATTCTAATGAGATCCCTATCGACGGCACGCATTACGAAGTTATGGAGAACGGGACACTGATGCTGCACGATATCACCGACTCGGATACTGGATACTTTGAATGCATGGCCAAAAATCCAGTTGGTGAAGTGCACTCCAAACCTGCCAAAATAACAGTTCAGAAGAAGCCCGTTGAGAAAGGTAGCAATTTAAAAATTTTAAAGTGCCTACATTTTTTTATTACCTTAAATATTTTAAATGTTTAATTATTTTACTCTGTTTTAGGCCCACCCGTATTGACTATACTGCCACAAAAACAATTTGCAAAGCTTAACCAGCCGTTTGTCAACTTTGATTGTGTCGCTAATGGCCACCCAAAACCACATATCGCTTGGCTGTTTAATGGTGAAAGGATTTTATTGACTGACCGTGTATCATTAAGCCATAACGGATCTATTTTTATCACTGACATCCAAGAATCTGATGCTGGTCAATACACTTGTTTAGCAGAAAATATTAATGGAAAAGTAAACGCTTCTGCAGCCTTTGAAGTTTTGGGTAAGTGACTTCTTAATTAGATTAGTTATGTGTTTAATATCGTCATATTCTTTCTGGTGGAAAAAGCCTTACTATGTACTACTATTGTACGTTTTGTTTCGCAATACGGATGAACAGAATATTTTATACCAAGTAATTTAAATTATGAATTTATAATATGAAAACCATTACGCGAACAGTAAAACAATGAAGCATTTTTATTGAGACTTCTATAATAAATGTAATATTATGATGGGTACTTGGGTATATTCCTTGTTTCTACTATCCCGGAAACTTTTTTTTTGTATTTCACTGAATTTTTATTTATTTTGTTTTAGTATCACCTTCATTTGTCATCGAGCCACAAAACAAAACAGTAAGAATTGGAGATGACGTCGAATTTACTTGTACTGCTAAAGGAACACCGAAGCCACTTATTAACTGGTTTAGAAACACACTGGTGTTACCTTTGTCAGAAAACATAATTTTAACCAATGAAAATCAAAATTTAACCATTCTATCAGTTACCTCAGACGACGATGGCATTTATCACTGCAAAGCAGAAAACGCAGAAGGTTCCGTCGAAGGATCAGCCTTCCTAACGGTTAAAAATTTCGAAGCAGTTCGGCCGCGCATAATTTTGAAGCCAGAAGACACAGACGCTTTCAGAGAATCATCCGTTCAGTTGCCGTGCGAAGTAGAAAGTGAGTCTCCTGTTACAGTAGAGTGGAGAAAAGATGGCTCCTACCTAGATGCTAACGTAAAATATTCAATAACAGTAATCGGAAGTTTGATTATCCGCAATTTAACAGTAAGAGATACTGGCCGGTATGAATGTTCAGTTTTTAACGATTTCGGACGAGACACTGCATCCGCTTACTTGACGGTAAAAGATCGTGTTATACCTGGTGATGAATACGTTAATATTGCTTTGACTGAGGCGACTAGGGACGTTGATTTAGCTATCGAAAGGACCATGGACGAATTGTTCAATAACAACAATACTAAAACTGACATCCATCAGCTGTTTCAAATAACTAGTTTTCCAAATGCACCAGCTAGAGAAGTCGCTCGCGCTGCTGAAATTTATGAAAGGACACTAGACAAAGTTAAGAGTTTTTTACACACTGGACATAAAATAACATCAACGGAACCATTCTTTTACCAAAACGTATTGTCAAATCAACATCTTGAGGTTATAGCACGTTTATCAGGTTGCGTCGCACATAGGGACAAGAAAGACTGTTCTGATATGTGTTATCATAGCAAGTATCGTAGTTATGACGGCAGTTGTAATAACTTTGCTAACCCTACGTGGGGATCATCACTAAGCGCATTCAGAAGAATACTTTTCCCTATTTATGAAAACGGATTCAGTCAACCGGTAGGTTGGAACAAAGATGTAAAATACAACGGATTTACGTTACCAAGTGCCCGTCTGGTTTCAACTTCAATCATAACAACAACAGATATATCTGAAGATCAGCAGTTAAGTCACATGGTCATGCAATGGGGTCAGTGGCTAGATCATGATTTGGATCATGCCCTACCATCAGTAAGCTCGCAGACTTGGGACGGTGTAGATTGCAAAAAAACATGTGATTATGCAGCACCATGCTTCCCAATAGATGTGCCCGTCAATGATCCTCGTGTTACAAACCGGCGCTGTATCGACTTTGTTAGGACCAGTGCCGTATGTGGATCTGGAGTTACCTCCGTTCTTTTTGGAACACTACAACCTAGAGAACAAATAAATCAATTGACATCTTTCATCGATGCGTCGCAAGTTTATGGTTTCGAAAGAGCTGTTGCTGAGGATTTACGCGATTTAACCAATGAAAATGGATTGTTGAGGGTTGGTGTGACTTTCCCTGGAAGGAAACCGTTACTACCAACGATAGGTATCAATGGAATGGATTGTAGACGGAATTTGGACGAAAGTAACCGCCTTTGCTTTGTAGCAGGTGACATCAGGGCTAACGAACAAATTGGTTTGGCAGCTATGCATACTATTTTTATGCGAGAGCACAACAGAATTGCCATTCGTTTGAAAGTTTTAAATAGTTTCTGGGATGGTGACCGAGTCTACCAAGAAGCTAGAAAGATAGTAGGTGCTGAAATCCAAATCATAACCTACAAACACTGGCTTCCAATTGTTTTAGGTAAAGAAGGATACGAGCAATTAGGACAATATAACGGTTATGACCCCAACCTGAACCCATCAATTTCAAACGTTTTCGCAACGGCCGCCTTGAGATTTGGACATTCTATGATTAATCCGATATTGCACCGTTACGATGAGAACTTTGAAACAATTCCGGAAGGGCATCTGTTGCTTCGCCATGCTTTCTTCGCACCGTGGAGACTAGTTGATGAAGGTGGAGTTGATCCTTTAATAAGGGGAATGTTTACAACCCCGGCGAAATTAAAGACGCCCACGCAAAATCTGAACTCGGAACTTACTGAAAAGCTTTTCTACAGCGCACATGCTGTTGCTCTCGATTTGGCTGCTATCAACATTCAGAGAAGCCGTGACCATGGTATTCCACCATACACTAAGTGGCGTCAGTTTTGTAACATGTCTGAGGTAAATGATTTCGATGACCTGGCTGGAGAAATAACAGACGAAACTGTACGCGAGAAATTGAAAGAACTTTATGGATCAGTACACAACATCGACGTTTGGGTAGGGGGCATTCTTGAGAATCAAGTAGAAGGCGGAAAAGTCGGACCATTGTTTAGATGCTTGCTTGTGGAACAGTTCAAACGCTTGCGGGATGGAGATCGCTTCTGGTATGAAAATCCATCTATGTTTAAACCAGACCAATTGCGACAATTGAAAGAGACGAGCTTGGCACGAATCCTCTGCGACAACGGGGACAACATCGATACCATTGGTGAAAATGTGTTCTTGCTGCCCGAGGTCCAAGATGGTTTAATTTCTTGTGCGGACTTGCCTGGTATGGACTTACGTTTCTGGGCAGACTGTGAGAGTTGCGGCGGTGAAGAATTAGAGCGAGCAAAGCGCAACACTGACGAATATAATGAACGACATGTAGACGAGGAGCGCCTCAACAACCTAGAAGTGTCGAGCCGTGACATGGAAAACGTGATAGTATCTTTGAAAAAACGAATAGAGTTTCTGGAGGAAACCTGCAAAAAGCAATAAATTCGGCATGGCATTTGCATTTCGGCCATTTTGGAAACATTTTAAATAGGTATTTTTGAAATATATGTGTAATTATTCTATATACTATATTTAACTATAATGTTTCTACGTATCCCTTAACATGGTAAGCTTTAATCCTATCTATGTGGTCCAACTAATTAAGATTACTTTTAACTTTCGTATTTTCTTTAACACCAACTCCAACTGCCTATTTTATTTTATTTATTAAGTTTCATGTACAGTAGTGGTACATAGGCGGGCTGAATGCAACAAGACATTCTCTTCCAGACAACCTTTGGTTGCCTTTCATTTTAATATTACTTAAACATAATACTACCCACTGATCAAGTCATACTATTAACTTACCTCTAGAATGTTTATTTATTCTATTCAGTAATGAATTATACCGGTGTCGTACTACCCTACCCTACTACTTTAAACTATATTATATACAAGTAGATGTTATAATATTAATACACTGACGATTGAAGGAGATGGAAGTTTATTCACTATTATAATAAAATAATTGTAATCTTTCGCAGGTATAGTCACGTTATATTAAGACTATTCTTTTTTAATTTGTTATATATATTGTAAATGTTATTTTTATAAGTTGTTTATTAATTTTCTATCAAGTTATTTCTTAAATTATTAACGAGGATCGATGAAAAGTGATGTGTGGAGATGTATTTATAGCTAATTCAGCCTGAGAAATATATAGGTACTTTGGTACTCACTTAAGAAACGTAGGTCCAGCCAACAGCCTAATTAGGTTTCTTAAAGATTTAAAAAAAGTTCATTATTTATACTTTCATGTTTGTGAATGTTAGGCTGGGTATTTGTTAAAGTAAATTATTGTAATAGGCTCTAACTCGAATAATGTTGCATTTCAAATATTCTTTTATCAAACTCCGACATTAGCTATCGTAGCGAGTAGTCGTAGTTGTTGAAACAAACTATTAAAAGCATTTAAGAATTTTAAAACTATGTAGAAACCTATATTAAAATTAGTATCTAAGATGAATGGGATGGTTGGCTAAAGGTGCCGCGAGACTGATTAGTTCTGTGGTGTACTGTAAGCAGTGCCTTGCACGTTTTCTCGGATGTATGCAATGTAGATAACTATAAAAATAGGCGTCAAACAACTAGTCGAAACAAATAGGTCCACTATGTAGGTTGGGCACACAGTTTTGCGACGCTGTTTTGAAAAGCTTTTAGAGGTGCACGTCAGATCGAAGACTTATTATGGTAGGTGCCAGTTTTAGAATAAAGTAAAAATGAATATATTTAAAATATTTTTCATTTGTAAAAAATGTAAACGATTAGATGATGATTCTGAACGGCTGTTTTCATTTTGAATTATATTAATGTGAATAGACGTAGGTAGGTAAGTATTGTAACATCTGGCGCCTACTATAGGTGGACATCAGCAGTATCGTAGGACGATGTATGTAGCATACACGCGTATCAAACCACTGAGGTACTTATACCTACAAGTCGATGGGTACCTCTCGTTTGTTAGCCAGGATTACTTCTTCTAACTAGAAACGGATTTACATAGGTACGATTCACAGTAATAGAAACAGGAAGCAAGATTTTTTAGTATTTAACAATCGTGTAAAGCTGGGGTTAGCCGTTAGTTTTAAACATAGGTACTTGTGTTACCTACTCATTGGAATCAGCTGATTTGCTGCACCTCAAATATGTTTTTCAAACTTGCATAGGTTGGGCACCTTTAAGATGGAATAAGTTTAAGACCTAAAATTGGCACTCCCGTAAACCGGAGCTTGCATTCAAACCAATGTGTAAGAAGTAATTACGGCTTAATATACATTTTAAAGATATATTCCAAAATTCAAATCTGTATCAAACAATATTGGGTGTATAATAAAAATATTAAAAATGTAAATGTACTTTCATTTTAAATCCTGACTGATTCTATCCCTCACACTTGATGATCAAGTGCTTCAAATGCCCGCCATTCATGTTAGGGTATACTTGTCAAGTTTGCCTGTACAGAAGTATACCTACAGGTGAGTTACACAGGGAAACCGTATCACAACAGTGCAGGTTAATACAAGCTTACCTGACAGGTAAAACTGTCCAGGCAAACCTGTCAGGTATACCCTAGCGTATACGACTAACTTAATGAAGATAATAAAAGATGTACTACAGCCAGCTTCTGAAGAGTAGCCCATGGTAGATAATATGAATATTAGTTTTTTTTATTAAGATTTATTTTTAAATACGCCAAAATATACACTTGGTTATACTAAACTAGATTGCTATTAGGTACTTAAAACTACTCAATAAAATAAAATAAATGCTACTATGTTTTATAATTGTAAGTAAACATACAATGAAATAAATAAAATAAAAACTATAAATCACATGATTGTACTATTCAATATTTCACTGAGTGCGAGTTTAGTTTTCTATAGACATATCTATATGAAATTGGTTAAATTCCGATATACTTGGTGTGTCTGCCGCTTGCGAGCAACTGATTTTTATCCTTATTCTTAACTAGGACTTCCAAGAAGGCGATTTTTTTCCCCAGTTTCCTTGTGATGGCTTCAACTTCAATGTTATCTCCCTCTCTTGCTGCACTCATATAACTGGAATGAGAATAAAATAATTGTTTAATCTTTTTGTTACAACTGTTAACTTTGATATTTTACACATTCTGCTGAAGTTATAAATACTGCGTTCAATTCGCTACTCTTTACTACTATTTGGTGTACAAGTGGGATAAATGCGTTATTTGATCCACCCAACCTTCTCTAAGAACGCCAGTAGGACTGGTCATTTTGCATAGAGTACCTAGGTACTTTAAGAACCTAGGTTCTTAAAGTATTTTGCTCGGTTTCCAGCGATCACCAGGCAGCTTAGAAGCAGATGAGTATACCTAGATATTATTTATTTATGTTCATGTCCAGTACCCGACTAGCAAGGGAACTCTAATTTAATTTTCGATTATTGTACAAGTCAGCTTCAAAGTGTTTGGCACCGAATGTGTTACGAGATGTTTAATCTCTAATCATTGGGTTGCGCAAGGTAATTTTATGACTGAAAACATGTAAGCACAGATCAAAACTCACCTTACACTGATTTCCACGGACACTCCTCTAGTTTCAACATTGTCGTTTGTAGTGAGTGCATACGTGGAGATAGCGTCCACGAGGTGAGCGATGAACCCGCCGTGAAGTGTACCTCGTTGGTTCAGGTGCTCAGGCCCGACTTTGAACTCCGTTGTCATTCTTCCATTTTCACAGCCTATGACTTTCAACTGGAATGTGTAGAAAAGAAAACAATTACAAATAAGAATTTTTTTTTCTTGACTAGTAGCGTTTTTGGTGTTATTTATATTGTGCATTGGAAGTATAGATATAATTGAGATATAAGCTTTGGTCATTCTATTTGTAACCACTATTATTGTATGTGCTAGAATCAGCAATCAACATCCCAAGAATAGTGACTGTCGTAATATTGTCCCTTTCTGGATCATTCACAACACAGCCCGCTTTCTAACCAATTGTAATCAAATTCTATATACATACTCAAGTTACTTTTAGAGAATGTACAGCATGTACAAATGTGCAGCCTAATAATCTGTGAGCACAAGAAACCTCACAAAAGAATGAGTTTCAATTGCAGTGTAATTTCTCTCTCATTTATCTAAGTTTGCTGTACGAAAACCCAATGATGGGTTGCTTTGTAGCTGGTGTAGGTACTCAAGCTAGCTTATAGCTGGAATAGCTACACCAGCTGTTTTATTTTTATTGTTTTATATAAGTTTTCTGTACATAGAATATGAATAGGTATAAGTTTGCATAACCAGTACCCAGTTGACAAGAAAATTGTTACGTACTAATGTTTTAGAATGTGACACTAAGTACGCAGTTAAAACAAAAACTTTGTGGGTTAAATAAACAACAGTAACTTGTGCGCACTGTCCAAATACACTGGTCTAATTCTTCTAATCAAGTTTGTTCAAATGTTCTAAAAATAATATTGCAACCTCTGCATTATGAAACACTAAATTCTTTACCTTACGAAGATTTTGATCAAAGCCCTTAGTTGTGGCAATGGCTTTAGTAAACAGCTCAGCAATTTGTGCTCCTTTGGTACACATCTTACTGAAATTATCTTACAGATTTCATGGAAATCACTGTTCGGTTTTAGGTTTGTTTACATTCACAGATACTGCTGACATGACATTGATTGATATTTTATTTTGACATTGGCGCTATGGGCTGTGTTGCAAGTTTTAAGAACTTTAATTAAATACATCATTTTTCACTATGGTATTCTTGAAGGAGTTCAAAAAGACGCGGTAAACTTGATTTCAAATAAAAACTCATGCCTGGTGCAAAACGAAAAGATACATCTAAGGTACATGGTGTATCGAGGTCTAAGCCGTGTAAAGAATCGTGTAAGAAAGCCAGCGTCTCAATGTGATGTGGTTACATCCGGATAGATACCGAGTTCCACCGGTCAAAAATGTACATGGTATTGGGTAAAGAATTGATTGAATACAGAATCTGTGACTCTGAAATATCCGAATTGACTTTTAGGTAGGTTTTATTTTTATCGAGAACGAAACTACACGAGAAACACAACCGCAGCAAAGGAACAATAGACTTTGAATAGGTATCAAAATGTCTACTTACTAAACATGGTAAGAACATTGTGAAAATTGGCTTCAGCAATCTGTATATAAAACAAATAGGTATATCTAACCAAAAACATATTTGCCAAGAGGTCTTTCAAAACTCATTTATCTAGTGAAACAATAAGAGGAGCTTGTTTTGAGCACAGAACAGCGTGGTTTTGAGGTAGGTAATTATCCTCTAGGTAACTTCTTCTGATCTAGGGTGGAGCGGAAGCGCGTGTCAGCCGTTTGCTGACTAAAACCACACTCACTTTTTTCAGTAATTCCCCGTAGCGCTACGCGCTAGCGGCTCAGTATGAAGGTACCTACGGTTTTTGCCGAGAACCCTTTGAGGCGCGCGTGGAACACTACTATTCGGACTGGACTCAAACACGCGCGGTCGGTGGCTGGGGATCGCTTTGCGGCTTCCGACGGCGACACTGCAGTACTTAGCCCAAACGGGACACACCTCCACCGTGTCCTCCGGGTTGTCCACATAATGGTCCACACGGGCGTTTCTTCCGCTAGAATCCGGGACACATATGTGCAGAACTTACCATGTCCGATGAGAACCTGTCTCATGCAAGAACGAGGACGCCTTGACGCCTCTCTACCTACTATAATGGGGTCGATCTTCCAAAGTTTAGCAAAGCTTGCCGTGGTCGGCCTGTGGATATGTCTAAATATTAATCGAGATTCCTCAGTGCCTCAGAAAGCACGTTAAACTGTTGGTCCTGACCGTTGTTTGTAGATCTTTGATCTTCGAAAATCTAACACCATCTTGCCAAGGGGTATCGCGTGTCCCAATCATGTAAAGTAGTGCTTAAGGTAAGTACTTAGCCGCATTCGGTTGGGTTGGAAGCCGATTCCGTCATAAATATATAGAAAAAGGTAAGGTACTTATTGACAGAGTGATTATTAGCAAACGAAAAGTAAACCTATACCCAAGTCTAAGGTAAGCGAACCAAAACACACCTAATCATAAGCGCCTGACATAAATAACGCTCATTTCCTCTCGCTGCGTCCAGTCGAACTCGCCGTCGTCCACGTAGACGCGCCGAGACCGTCTGGACCGGCAGTGAGAGGAAATTAATTTTATGTCAGGCGCTGGGCGTTCTCTCATTAAATAAATAAATACTGACTCGTGTACCACCTTACTGTATATTTTATAAAACTCGTGATTAGCTCCTATAGGTAGTCCTCTTAACTGTGTTAGGAGCTTTTTTGCTCTATAGCTCATTGTGCTGCAGTGGTATTCTCTTAAAAAAACAGCCGCGCAGCGCTGGTCGCCGAGGCGAAATTCAAATAGGTACATTGGAATCAGTGACGGATTAAGACTACTTGATACCCTAAGCAATCCACACCTGTCGGGCCCCCCTATCCGTATGTCAACTAGGATCAGTCTTTAAATCTTTACCGCCTAAAAAACATTAGCTTTTTATAAAATAAGATGAGATGTAATATACCTTGTAGAGGTTTGTAGAAGTGGAGTATGAGCGACAACAATTAAAACCAAAGCACAAATTATTTATTCATTGAATTCACGCAAGATAGGTAGCTGTTATTAACGTCTAACGTTTTTAACATATCGGAATCTATATGGATGTGGAATACGGGCCGTCGTCGGCGTCTTGGGCTCGGTCCGGTCGATTACCGGACGGTCGGACGGCGAGCTACCCAATGCTTGCCGTCCGCAAGCCCGTGCCTATGGTTTCGTATCACATTTAGTGTATGAGTCATAGGTATGCGTTATAAATGTTGTCAAGGTATTGAACAATAGATTTTTCATTATTTTTTGGAAATTATTAAAGTATCTATTAATAATAATAATAACTCCTCAAGCATATCAGAATATGTGGTCCTCTTGTTACTACGTCACTTCGTGCTAGTGACCGTTTTTTGAGGGCCCATTTGTTCAGTGTGCAAGTCACCCCCTGCATTTTTATCGATGGAAATTAAAAACATTGTTGAGACAGGGTTCATAGTCTTAATATACTGGTAACCAGTCCACTTAAGACTCCAAAACCCATAGCCTCATATTATTTTCAAGATGTTGCAATAGTTTCCCTTCAATCGGGAGTTGTCATTGTATGCGTTATTAGCATAGTGCATACAGGGATGATCACCGGTTGGTACCACGTTCCATTAAAAGTGTCCAAAAGAGCCTCTGCGAGTTGGTTTGGGCTCCTTGTATGCCTTCCAAAGGTCCAGAACCTTAGGGTCCTGCGATAAATAAATATATATATAAACAAAATATATAACTTTATTGTACACGTTAAGTTAATAAAGGGCTTATGGCGGTAAGTCCCCTCTTTGAGGCATGGCTGGAAAGACCTCACGGTGTCCTTACCTTCCGCAAGTGCTCACCGGATATGGCACATGGTACCTGTTTCAGATTAAGTCGGAAGAGACGCCCGGGTGTCGCCACTGTGCGCAACGCCCGGAGGACACGGTGGAGCATACAGTCGAGGTGTGCCCTGCCTGGACGGAGCATCGCAGTGCCCTCGTAGGGGCGATCGGCGGCGGAGACCTCTCGCGCCGGGCCCTGGTCGAGGTCATGGTCCGGATCGAGGAGGAATGGCAGGCGGTCGCCTCCTTCTGCGAAGCAGTAATGCTAGTAAAGGAGAAGGCCGATCGCATCAGGCTACGGCGCCCTTGCCGCCACCGCCGAGATTCCGATCCCGATTTCCGGCCACCGTAGACGCGGGCTCGCGGACGGTGAGCCATGGGTAGCTGGCTGTCCGATCGTCAGGTAATGGACCGAGCCCAAGACGTCGACGGCGCGCACTGTTCCCTGTTAGCCAGTAAGAGTGTGACGCTATCTCTCACTCCATCACCCAATAGCGGGTTTTGTCATAAGATGATTTACGCCATCGACAAAAAAAAAAAACTTAATAAAGGGCAAACATTTACAAAAATAAGTGCGCATTTAAATAGCCGGTCTAACTTCGGTAATTAGTTCGTTTTAATCATCATTTCAGCCGACAGACGTCCACTGTTGGACATAGGCCTCCCCCAAGCGTCACCACAATGATCGATCCTGTGCGTCCCGCATTCATCGGATTCCCGCAACCTTCATCAGGTCATCGGTCCACTTTGTAGGAGGTTTTCCGACGCTGCGTCTTCCAGTACGCGGTCGCCACTCCGGAACCTTTCGGCCCCAACGGCCATCTGTTCTGCGAGCAATGTGCCCTGCCCATTGCCACTTAAGTTTGATGATTCTTCGTGCTATGTCGGCAACCTTGGTTTTCCTACGAATGTCTTCATTTCTGATTCGATCACGCAAGGAAACTCCGAGCATAGCCCTTTCCATTGTGAGCGACCACGTTTCGGCACCACATGCCATCAATGGCAACACGCACTGGTCATAGACTTTCGTCTTGAGACACTGTGGTATATTGGACGAGAACCTCGAAGAAGAAGAAGAAGTTGACGTCTTTCTCGAAATTAGCTCTACCCAACTGGACTGTCTGTCCGAGGTAGACGTAATCGTCCACAACATCGAGTATAGAGTCTCTGATCTTGATAGGAGTGGGTGCTACATGGTTGTTTATAATGACTTTAGTTTTGTCCATGTTAATTTTAAGACTCTTTTTCGTTTTAATAAATAACTTCATTATTAGGTAATTGGGTGA
Organism: Mythimna lalbum; assembly: GCA_949319445.1. Taxonomy (NCBI): domain Eukaryota; kingdom Metazoa; phylum Arthropoda; class Insecta; order Lepidoptera; family Noctuidae; genus Mythimna; species Mythimna lalbum. The sequence continues at coordinate 20,591,749 of OX439344.1, forward strand.
GTACGAGCATGTGCTCACAATAGGGTCGTGCTTGGTCGTTACATAATTTAATTACTTACATAATTAAAAATCAGAAGGGCCTCAGCCTCACCGTTTGTGGGTGAACTTGAAAGTAGTTAGAGTAGAACGGATTACACTCACATAAGACTTTGCTTAAGACATAGCGGTCACTAGTGACTTTTAGACCAGGGTCGATCATTTTTGAAACGAAATAAAATCATAGTAGGATAAAACCCACTGGAAACGAAAGAGAATATAAGAAAAATGTAAGGAAAAATAATGATGGGTGTGCGTTTTTAAGGGTAAAAACAGTTTATCTCGATTTCTCGACAAAATAGACCAGTGCTGAAGCCGTTGTTAATGGTAAAAAATGACTTAAAATCATATTTTATTTCACTTTTTACCATTAACAACGGCTTCAGCACTGGTCTATTTTGTCACGGTGATAATAGATTTTTAACCAACTGTCGCGTCTTCAAGTGCGCGCACTACATGTTGAGTTCATGCACGGTGACTTTTTTGTCAAAAGTCATTGTGACAAGTCACCAGTGCGCACTATGCCTAAGGCGAATGTCGTAAGGTAGTTTGAGAAAACTAAAAAAGAGAATAAGGCAGGGTATACCCACACTGCCATAAAACAGTAAAAAGTAAGTTAATATGTTTACACAAAAAATTGCTGGTTTTAAAGTGTTCTCCAAAATGTACTTGCATAGCATACGTAAATCAATCAATATTCCGTAATAAAAATAAAACATGCTGACAACTCCTTAAGGCGCGCGGGAACAGTGCGCGCCGCCGACGTCTTGGGCTCGGTCCATTACCGGACGATCGGACAGCGAGCTACCCATGGCTCGCCGTCTGCGAGCCCGCGTCTACGGTGACCGAAAATCGGGATCGGAATCCCGGCGGCGGCGGTGAGGGCGCCGTTGCCTGATGCGGTGTGCTTCCTCCTTTGCTAGCATTACTGCTTCGCAGAAGGAGGCGTCCGCCTGCCATTTCTCCTCGCTCCGGACCATGGCCTCAACCAGAGTCCGGCGCTAGAGGTCTCCGCCGCCAATCGCCCCCACGAGGGCACGGCGATGCTCCGCCCAGGTGCCTTCTGTTGGGCTTGCGGATTGCAAGTAATGGGTTGATTCATAAAACATTTCACGCGCTTCAAATTGCGTGTTTGAGCTCGTGTGACATTTAAATACCGAATTGACATGTCACATTTGTGAATTAATTTTTACTAGCTTTTGCCCGCGCCTTCACCCGCGTACATAATCTCAGGATAAAAAGTATCCTATGTGTTATTCTGGGATATGGTCTACTCGTGTACCAAGTTTCATTGAGATCCGTTCAGTAGTTTTTGCGTGAAAGAGTAACAAACATCCATACATACAAACTTTAGCATTTATAATATTAGTAGGGTAGGATGTAAAGTTTTTAAGGGTGGTTTAGTGTGACTTATACTAACCACAAAACGAATTCCTTGAGAATGTGTAGGTAGTACGTTATACGACCCCTTCTCCCATAAGTTAAATACTAATTTATGCACTAATAAAAAACATTTTACAAAAAAATTAAACCGACTTCAAAAAGTACAAAATAACTTTAATTTCGGAAGTCGGTGTTTCAATAGAGACCTAATCTTGTCTCTTCGTTATTTAACACCGACTTCCGAAATTTAAGTTATTTTGTACTTTTTGAAGTCGGTTTAATTTTTTTGTAAAAAGTTTTTTATTTTTCACTTTTTAGTTATGGTAGCACCACTAAAAAGTACCTACCCTTCAGCTAAACATAAATTACCTTATAGCCAGAGTGCATCTCATAACGATTCTTATAATCCCAAATACGGTTATATTACATGAATTTACCCCCTCCCCCTTTTCTTTCAGTCAGTCATCGACTACACGTATAAACAAAGCAATTTTACTTGTTACGACAATTCTGCTATGATTCTATGAGGAGTTCTGTTCCATATCTTCGAAGTTCATGATCAGATCATAACAATATTTCTATGGGACCAACTTGGAAGCATAACCTTTCAATCAAAAAATAAATTTTCAAAATCGGACCACAATTGACCGAAATATCGGTGAACATACATACAAAAAAAAAAAACATACATTCAGCCGAATACATACCTACTTAAAAACAAACCAAATAAAATGTGGGTTACTTATGTGGTCAATTTATATTAAGAGGGTCCTTCTCCACTCGCTTATCGTAAACATCGAAAATGGTTTAAAAGCTTGTTACTTCATTTAATGCAATCCAACGCGATGTATGACGAAAAGGCAACGCAAAAAAAGAGAGATAACGCCTGGAAACTCTGTTAGTATGCGGTAATTCCGAGATTTACTCGAAAATTTCACAAAACTTGCTCCAGGAAATAGCTGTTTTTTTTAAACCCTTAAAAGTTTTTGGAAAAAGTTGTCGTCAGATAGAATCTTATTAAAATTTGCAAGGTCTCTAGAGGATTGCTTTTTTGACTTTTTTAATTTTTAGGCAAATTATGAAGTGTCAAAGTTCATACAAAATAGGACATTTTCAGAGGTTTTTACTGGATTAGTTTTACACAAATTTAGATATTGGTTTGTTTAGAAACCTAGATAATATCCACAAGATACTGTGTTTCCAAAATATCTAATGAAAAATGTGTAATAACGTCATAAGCAGTTATGAGCGGCTGTATGAAAAACAGTGAAAAGGTGAGTCATGATGCACCACCTTAAAAATACAAAATAAAAAAATATAATTTCTCGTTTTAACTATACAAAAGTGCTTGGAACCGACTGTCATTGTGACACTCCAATTAGTAGCTTCTTAATTTTTAGAGATACGTAGCTTAGATCCGTTTTCACCAAACAATAAAGCAATTTTTCTAATCAGTTTGGTATATACATAACAAATTTTCGCCAAAATGGGACGTATACCCTTTTTGACTGGGGCCAAAGATTTCTAAACTCTAGTTCCGAATTCGGTTCCAACACAACCATTTCCGCTACATCCCTAGTCGGTAGCTGCTCTACATTGTAGTCGAAAATATTTGAATGGGAAACAGCATTTAGAGTGATTTCAATTTAATTTGCGGTCATAACAAGAGCACCCACGCTGCGCTGTTATGTTAAGCTCATTACGTTTGTTATCTGTGTTATTTTGTTCTCGTTACCAATTAGTAACAATCATATAATTTGTTCGCCCACCAGTTGCTAGCGGGAAATACTTACATAATTATAGCATACCTAAGAAGTAATCATATCCATTTTCTCTAGTGGGTTGGTACTTGGTACTATTTTCGTATTTGTTTTAGGGGAATTATAAAACGAGCAAATAAAAAATAAACTTTGCGACTCATGATGAGATACTGTTTTAATAACGTGAGCGATATGAGTTTGAGTAAGCGACCAATTAAATAAACTTACGACAAATATTGATCAATAATAAAATCCAGAACGAGCTTACTAAAAGTGGATTATTGAAATCCTAGCTATATAATACGACTAAATTGGTAGAGAGACTAGAAATAAAATTGAGGTTTTACATAACGAAATACTAAAAGGATCACTTTTAGAAATATTTTCACCTTTGTTTAATTATCTGGTCGCAGACAGATTCATCATTTTGTATTGGGTGAAATAAGATAGGTTAGTGTAGGTTATTTATTTGCTTAACTATCTCCATTTTGATATCTGTGTGAGTGTGAAGTTCCACCAGCTCCACTTCATCAAATGTTATATTTTGTATGTAAATGCTTGATGAAAATACCAAAATCATGATACAGTTGCCTGTGCGCTCTCTCGTGGATCCTATCATCAGATCTGGATAATGAAAAAAAAAATGGGACCAATCTGGAATAGAAGTAGGTATACCCTTAGAGGAGTAAAAAATACACTTGGAAATCGGTCAATAAACGACGGAGTTCTGAGGTAACACGCATACAACAAAGATAATAATAATAAAAGAACTATAACCGAATTCAATACGTTCGACTGCTTTCTTTCGGAACTTTCCTTCGTTCGTTCGTTTTCAACATAAGTATGTTCTTTTTTTTTCTTTGGGAAAATCATCTAATGACTTTTCCCGCTCTTGGGCGGAGCGGGAGATAGTGTCAGACTTTTACTGCCTAAAAACCCATTCCAGTTTCTTCTTTGCCTTTCGTACCGGCGACTGAGCTACCTTTCGGAGCTAACCCTAGCCCCAGTAGGCTTCGACCCAGCTGGGCCCCTGCCGTTGCTGACAACTCTTTGAGGCGCGCGGGTACACTGCGTGACGTCTACGACTTGGGGTCGGTCTAGACAGTTACCGGACGGTCGGACCGCGTGCTACCCATTACCGCAAGCCCGCGTACTTTTATCGTTACTTTTATATGTTATCCTGTCAGAAATGTTTTGGGTAACTAGGTATAAGTCGATTCGTAACTATGAGTGCGGTTTTGCTTTAGGCCATGGTCCGGAATGCTAGCAAAGGAGGAGGCCGACCGTATCAGCCAACGGCGCCCTCGCCGCCGCCGCCGGGATTCCGATCCCGATTTCCGGTCACCGTAGACGCGGGCTCGCGGACGGCGAGCCATGGGTAGCCCGCTGTCCGACCGTCCGGTAAGTGTCCGGACCGAGCCCAAGACGTCGACGGCGCGCACCGTTCCCGCGCGCCTCAAGGTGTTGTCAGCAACAGGAGGGGCCCAGCTGGGTCGAAGCCTACTGGGGCCAGGGTTAATATCCGAAATGAAACTTGAGCCCCGGTATGAAGAGGCTAGAAGGAACGGGGTGGGTTTTTAGTCAGTAGGAGTCTGACACTAACGCCCGCTCCACCCAAGAGCGGGGGTTGTCATTAGATGATTTTTGCCCACCGTAAAAAAGAAAAAAAACTATAAGTGCGAAATAATGCGGTAAGACCTCTGAGCAAACCACTTCCTATTTCACAGACCGACTTTAAGCCTAAAGGATATTATTTAACACAATGTCAAAATGCTAAACTATTACCAAAACAAAAACCGACTTGTGGCAATAGCTATCAACAGAGGCTTAGTAACCTACATAAATACTGACATCGCAATTTTTATATAATATCAAACGTGACGATCGATGACAATACTTTTATGAGTTATCTCTGCACGTAAGGGGAAAACCAAATACCTGGTATGTCCAAAGATTTTATATATCCTAGTACTAGATTGACTACGACAACCTCAAAAGCGTACCTGAAAAGGAAAGTCAGAAAGAGTCCTGTTATCTCGTTCTACTAGTGTGTCCATACACTAGCTACATACTGCGGGACAATTTTGCTCTAAAGTTAGTTAAAGATATTTTTGATACATCAAAATAGACATGCACTTACCAAAAGGGAACAGAGTTTTCTCTGTAATGACTAGGAAATAGCTGATGTCCGTATATATTATAATAGCAATATCCTCTTATGCGAGTATGAAATACCTACACTGATAAAAAAATGCCTAATGTGTGTGTACCTACGTAAGAAGATCACTTCTGAACAGCTACACTTATCAGAATAAGGTTTGTCTGAAAGAAAAAACTAGTTAGTTTATAATAAAACTAATATTATTATTTTATTTTTACTTTATTAAAAACTAGACTGATGCGTGACATAAAATTGTACATTTTTTATTACGTCAAATTGCACGTATTAACTAAAAAATAAACAATAAATAATACATTAACGCGCCACAGGGAATTTCCGAAAGGGAAACCATGGTCCTGGAACACAAAGGGCAACTGAAGGACACGGGCAGATTTATTCAGTATAAACCTCAAATAACTTGTCCCGCTCTAGGATGGAGCGTAAGGCGCTCTACCTTAGAGCAGGATAAGTTGTTGGAGATTTTACCACATCAAAAAAAGTCTCTTACTATGTTCGTTTGTCTATATCTGTTTGCAATCAACTCAAAAACTACTGAATGGATTTTTTAAAACGGATGAACTTACAAAAGGGTATATAGATGGAATAGAATTACGTTTTAGTGTTGATTTAACTTTACATCTTCAGACTTAATGTGGCAACCACAAATAAAACTGGTGCTGAAAAAAAAATGTTTAAATGTCACAACTTCAAAGCCACTGTTGCTGATGGTTCTCGTTTCTTGGAAATCTACAACAAAACATAAAAAATAATATATTACTAGTAGTTAACGGTTAAGCCACATACATGCAGCATTGCGTGCGGCATTTATTAGGGACCTACCTAAGGACTAAAGTTAAAGACTTTGATTTAAAATGAATATAATTCTCGAATGTACTATATCGATGTGGAGAAGATTTTGGAGCGCACGCGCGTCGTTTTAAGAAGTGGTCACAGATAACTAATACTGAATTGATTCGAAGACACGTCCCGCATGAAACACCTCTGGCCGCCGCTGCTCGCCGCTTTCCGTTGTGTCATGAGAGCAGCCGAAGATCGCCGATCAACAGAAAAGATAAAATTAGTAAAATTGGTGCGCGCTTGATATATTAAAAAAAAAATTAGCCTTCTCAGATATTTAGAAATTTGCTTATAATAATATAAAACTTGAACAGTAGACAATCAAATTTTATAAAATTTTGCACCTAATCAAAAAAAATTCAAAACGATGTTTGTTGTCACCCTACATAAATATTTTGTAAACAAAACAGAAAACTTACCAAAAAAAAAATGAAATTCCACAACCAGGATACCCATCGCTATTGCGAAACTTTACACAGCATCGTTTTGAACATCTTGCACACTTTATACTTTACTAAACATTGAGATAAAAACTTGTAACAATTAAAAATACAACTTTAGTCCTATGAAGCATCAGCCATATTGTTTATTGATGTCAAATTCTGTCAAATTGAAACCTCCTAAATGTTGCCTTTTATAATTTGAAAATTACTACGAATAGCTACTAAATCTAAATGAAATCATCATTAAATACAAGAAGAATGCGTATAAAATTTCAAGAAGCAATATTTAAAATAAAATATTTAGTTGCAATTCATTTTATGTTGCATAAACCTATCAAAATGCATAAACACGGACTATTTAACGATAACTGGAACAATCTAAAAACTACCATCTGTTTCTTATTTTTTTCTGGTAGTATGTGAGAAAGGGACAGAGAGGATTTATCTCAGTGTCTTACTCCAGGCCATTTTTCCCTTTTGCGTGTCAATAACACACATGAACTTAATGCTAATGAGAATAAAGAACACTTTAGACAGTGTAATATTTCTTCGTAGTCAATCTAGTCTACTCTAGTAGGATATTTAAAATCTTTGGGTATGTCTGACACTGGACACATGTAGAAGTGTCAATGTGTATGATCTGCGAGCGTACGAGCGTACTAAAAAAAATATTGTTTCTCTAATAGTTTTGTCGTTTCGTTATTTAATACCGACTTCCTAAATTATTTGCACTTTTCAGTGTTTTTTACAAGCTTTTATTTAGTTTCACCTGTCCTGATGTTTGTCTGTCATCAAATCTTGTAAATGAATTTGATCCACTTTCCGGTTACCGATTGAGCTGAAATTTTGCTTGCATGTGTAAATCAGATGACAATGCAAAATTATTATTAACATGATTTGATGATGGAACTGGAAGGTGGCTATAGGAACTTGGTAGTTAAACGACACAACCTTATCGAGTTTGGGCTCGTATGATTCGTCTTGACGAGTATTAATTGTATAGGTATACCGAGCTATAAAAGCTTGCTATAAAAAGAAATTTCAATAAAAGCTTGTATTACAAGTTTTATTTAGTTTGACCTGTCCCTATGTTTGTCTATACTTAATCAATGCAAAATTATTATGACAAGAAGCTGATTTGATGATGGAACCGGAAGGTGGCTGTAGGAACTTGGTCTTGGCTCGTTTGATACGTCTTGACACGTTTGATACGTCTTACTTTGGTGCTAGATGATAACCAGGGTCTGTTGATGGAGCTGAAAGATGGCGAAATGATTTTCATTGAAAACTTCAATTTCATGATAGGTCTACGATTGATCGAGATATCGAGGAACATACATAAAAAAAACAATATACATTCAGCCGAGCATAGAACCTCCTCCTTTTTGAAGTCGGTCATAAAGGCCTGCCCCCAATCCACATAGAAAGGCTAGGGTCATAATGTCTCAATCAAACAAAAGTGTGTCAGTACAGGTGCACGTCGTGTGTGTCACGGCGACACGCAGCGATTATATAAATCGTACATAATCGAGTGACGACGTGCTCAATGACACTTGTTCCATACGTTGCGATAGATATAATAGCAGGGGACGTGACATGTCAGCAGCAAAATGGACAGATCACGTGACAATTCATGAATGCACTCGACTTAATTATATGAAGCACACGGCGAGTCATGACCGAGGACGTGATCCGCGCACCTAGTACTCAGATATCTTACTACTACGCATAAATTACGCGAAACGTGACGTGCAATCACCCAAATATTGAGTGAGCCTGAGTTACTTGATTTCACTGACTGCTAATTCCTTCATCATAGCAGCCGAAAGACGTCCACTGCTCGCCACAACGAGTGGCCCTGTGCGTCACGCATCCATCGGATTCCCGCGTCCCTGACCAGAAAATTAATCTGATAAAATTGATCTGCTAATTCCTTAAATGGCAGAAACAAAATATGACATAGCAGATCGTCAATTGAACCTCACAGGAAACGCATACTCAACTCTTTATGGAACTTGTTGGGAAATAAAACACCGAATACGGTTTTATTTTTACCAGTTCGAGATCGATATGTTGATAATCATGTAATAATACTTTCATTTTATTTTCAAAACAATTAGCCCATTCATGTCCAACAAGCGATTGTGAAACAATGAGATCATTCTTATTAGTCACAAATAAATAAGATTTGTTGATGTTGTAAGCGACCAAAAACAGATGCTAAGTTATTGTAAGCGTGTCGAAAGAGAAAACCTTTTTTATTGATAATTGACTCTAACCAATATACTCGATGTATATAATAAATGGTTTCTTTGCAATATTTTTCGCAAGTTCTCCTGAAAGCTCGACTGCTTTTCAAAACCTGTTGATTCAATATCTTATTCCTCAAAAAAGTTTTAAAAGAAAGCATTCTTTACAGTTTTTCCAGCACTTATTTCTTATAATTTCCTGCTAAAGTAGAGTTTTCAATATTTCGAAGAGCATCTAGATACTCTTTGAAAGATATACTGCTTTAGATTAAGATAAGTACTACAGTCCTGCAAGGTTGTTAGTATTTTACAAATAACCCTGTATAAAAGAATTCACGGTTAATTCTAGCAGCAGTGATGGATAAAAATAGCAAACCTGTTCGTAAATAAAGTGCCCTATTTAAGACAGGGCAGTGCACTCTAATTTTTAAATTGCTATGTATTGAGGTACCATTGATCTTCTTCCTTTTGAAAACTGAGCCAATAATTAAAAGAACGAGGCCAACAAGTTGTGATCTACATTAAAATTTCTCGATTCAAACGATTGTTTAAGCCAAAAAACCGGTTAGAAAAATACAAGAGGCTTGGAACGCGCTACATATGCCTGCGTTATCCGGTATTACGTAAGAGTGCGCTAAACTGCACTAAAGGCGAATATGGTGGGTGGCAGCGCGATAGGACGCGGTCGCGCTGAGAAAGTCATTCGACCCGTTTCGCTGGGGAACCTCTTCCGCGACTTCCTTGTTCGTAAGGCTCATAGCACACACGATGTTTTCACGACTACGACTATAGATTCAGTCACCAATCAGTGCTAATCTTTAGAAGAATATTGCGTAGAACTATCAGCTACTGAGAGACAGTTTTAGTCACGAAATTATGTTTAAAATTTGAAGGTTTGAATCGCAGACGCTGAATTGTCGCTCATCTAAGTAGCCAGTCGCTGTCGCTTGATAACGCGTATATTTAAAACGCCTTATACGGATCGACCAGTGCGCGTAGATAGCTGGGCCTCAGTTCCTGTACCTAGCACTTCCTGCTGCAGCCTGCCTCCAAACGTGTCCCACTCGTGAGTGAAACAACACGACTACATTTCGTACTGATATCCGCTGTGTGGAATCCTTCCTTTGATGGACTTATCAAACATATCATATATAACATCGTCAATAGTGGACACTATTTAAGTATCCACTATTGACGTTGTCCTAATCCAGATCATGGTTCTACTCTCGAGGCGTGTTGCCTTAACGAACATCCAAATAAATCAAAATCCAGACAGTCACATTGATAATATTAAACACTATAAGTAATATTAATCACATTTATTTATTTTAAAATAAAGGCGTGAGTGTGTATATTTCTCTGTTTACTACTTCTTCACGTTTGAACGGCTGGACAGGTTTCGATGGAACGTAGTACACGGGTAGACATTATCCTGGAATAGCATATAGGGTACTTTTTATCCCTGAGGTAAATTCCTTTGGGTCATTTATTTACCAACAAGAGAGCGAAGGTTGATCAGTAGGATTTGGTGAATTACTCGCATGAATCTTGCACCAAAAACAATATAGCGTAGGTTATTTTTAATTGCTAGTTGTCAGTCTGTTATCTAAAAATCAAAGACAAGTTTTTTTATGTTCTGTTCACATAATTACGGCCAAGCATACCGGTGTATGCGTATAAGATAAAATGCTAACTCACTCAGCTCGCAAGACATGCACATATTATATAAATTATGACGTTTAACATTTTGCATTCATTCGCACCTACATATGTAATAATGTAGACTTGTATGTATGTTAGTTTACAGCAGCCGGTGAAACTCCTGTTGCTTGCATTTTGTATAATCTCACAATTTGTTGGTTACACCACGTGGACAGGCAGCTCGTAATAACATACATGAAGTATTATTGCTATTACATAATGCGTCCGCATATAACGGCTGCCGAATAACAATGAGAAACTGATTTACTTATAGAAGTTGTTTAAAATATGTGGTCTCTTTCAAGACAGGTTTTTGACTGACTGGCGCACGAAATTGACCGTGTCTCAGAAATTATTTCTTTATAAAACTAGTTGATTCGGTAAAAATTGTCCTGCCATATTGACTGGCCTGTTGGTCTAGTGGTTAGTGGCCCTGACTGCTATGCCGGAGGCCGTGGGTTCAATTCCCATCCAGAACAAATGTGTATGTGATGAGCATGATCATTTGTTCTGTGTCTGGGTGTAATTTATCTATAATATGCATGTATTTAGAAATATATAGGTATGTTTATCAGTTGTCTAGTATCCACAACACAAGCTCTGCTTAGCTTGGGACTAGACGGCGTTGTGTGATAGTTGTGGTATATTATTATATAAATTATTTATCAAAGCATAATATGGGGTTTGGTACCACCACTCCCATTTTTTTTGGAAGATAAAAAACAGCCTACGACCTAATCTCAAACCTACTAAATATACACAAAAAAATCGGTCAAAACTTCGAAGAACTTTGATGACAAACACTGTGACACGATATTTTTAAATTACACTAAATTAGAACATACATCACACTTTTAATTACATCCTGTGCTTATCCAATATTAAAAAAAAAAGCTGGCTTCCGGACGACAATAATATATCCACTAGGTCAGTTCAATGAATATATTAAATAATCTCTTTAGAGGCACGCTGCACGTTTTCACTAGATAACGAGGTACTTATACTCGTATGTGAATTCAATGAATAGGAAAGCCCGCTCCCCGCGGGCCGCGATGTAACATCAACAAGCTTTTACTCGCTAAAACTACTCATTATAATTATAAAATACTATGTAACGCATGAAGATGGCTCTTTATGATAACCAGTTGTTACGAGCAACCGCATTTAGAACTGTGAATTCGATCCACAAGATGAGAAAAAAAATTTTACCGACTTTCAAAAAAACGAGGTTCTCAATTCGGTTGTATTTTTGTTTGTTACCTCAGAACTCCGTCGTTTATGGACCGATTTGAATTTTTTTTCCCTTACCTAAACGATATGCTTCCATAGATTGTTCCCATTTTTTTCAAAAACCAGTTGTGATGGTAGGATCCATGAGGAATCAAGGGAACTCCTCAAATATTGTAGGCATACATATAGTAATTTTGGTACTTCCATCGAAGAAAAAAGTAACATTTGATGAAGTGGAACTGGTGGAGAAAACCAGAAATGGCCAACGGAACTTCACACTCGCACAATGAACATAGTTTTAAGCGACTATGACAAATCAAATAAATGAATGGTTCTGAATAGTTATGTTGAAAATGGTATCATCGAAATGATCTGATGATGATGATGGAGCCGGAAGATTGGTACCGGAACTCCTAAATGTCTGGGCTTATTAGAATTGTCACGTGATGCACTTTGGCTATAAGGTACAACTGATCTGATGATAGACCCGGAAGGTTAAAGGTGCTCACGGGAACTTCATAATAAAACAATGTATCCTAGCAAGGTTTGGGTTAGTTGGAATTGTCATGACAAAAACGTACTCTGGCTAGAAGTGTATCGCAACTAAAAAGTGTAAAATAAACACTTTTACAAAAAAAATAACCCACTTCACTAAAAAAACACTAAAACGATCAAAATAACTTTAATTTTGAAATTATGAAAAACAATACCGAGAAAAACCGATTTCTGAAATGAAAGTTAATTTGTTCGAGTGTTTTGTTTAGTAAAGTAGTAGATTATTATTTTCTTGTAAAAAGCTATTTATTCTAAGGATTTTCTCAGTAATATTAAAAAAGCAACATCGAATACCTACGTTCATCATCATCATAATTTCAGCCGAAGGACGTCCACTGCTGGACATAGGCCTCCCCCAAGTGTTCACCGCATTCCTGCGACTCTTACCATACTCTTAATAATGAATAAGTAAGTAATAAGTCTGAAACGCCCTCCCGCTTCACCCATACCGGGAGAATTTATTGAATGATTTCTCAACATAAAAATTGACCCTGAATACGCGAAGATACCCAGTCAATTTAACCAGGGTATATACAGGGCTCCCAAATCCCTGGAAAAATTGTGTTTCATGCGCCAAACACCCTGTATATATCTTTTTTTATTGATATAAACCAGTGCTTACCATGCAATCTCTGATGGTGAGGCGCACTAGTTTATTAAGAGCCGATTTATTTATTTAAACTTCATGTACAGTAGTGGTACATAGGAGGACTTAATGCAACAAGGCATTCTCTGCCAGTCAACCCTTATCAACCTTTTTACTCTAGAAGACATCCAAGGAGGATCCTCCGACCAGACAGGTGTTATAGTCTGGTGGGCGACTGCCCGATAGTTGTTGTCGGGCTGTCGTATATGTTCAATTCGCGCGGAGAACTTTGATTGCGCGATGCAGGATTTTGTATTTTGTTCGTTGTTCTTATGTGGCGTCATAGATGTCGCTACATCAATCCCCTTCGGAGATCGGAGATCGATGGTTCTTGCTGCGTGTCAGGCCAATGGTAGGTTGGTTCCAGTGAGTCGGAACCGATGCCGCATAGTTCACGGTTAGTCGGAACTGTCTGTGGTGATGCCCCAGTGAATCGGGGTGTTGCTATCCCAGTGAGTCGGGATAATGCCCCAGTGAGTCTGGGTGATGATGTCCCAGTGAGTCGGGATGATACCCCAGTGAGTCGGGGTGGTGCTGTCTCAGTGAGTCGGGATGATGTCCCAGTGAGTCGGGGTGGTGCTGTCCCAGTGAGTCGGGATGATGCCCCAGTGGGTCGGGGTGGTACTGTCCCAGTGAGTCGGGACGATGCTGCAGGCTCCAGTGAGTCGGAGTAGTGCTACTGGCTCCAGTGAGTCGGAACGGTGCTTGTGCGTCGTAGGGCTTGATTGCTGGCGTCGACTAGGAGTGGCCGAAGGTGCGATGTGCTAAGCCAAGGTCGCTGATGCGGCTGAGGTGATGACCAGGTATGACCAGGTGGGCATACTGTTGGTCAGAATACCCTTAGCCGTGGGTACTGGCTGTATGGCTCGTTGCTCGAAAGCTTGAGGAAGTGATGATGACGTCACGAAGTAGTGGCTGCACGAAGGCTGCGCTGACGTTCTTTGTCGAGGGTCACCAGTTTGGAGGTAGGTGGAACAGAGAGTAAAGTCCCGCGAACCTCCATTGAAAAGGGAGGATCCTCCGACCAGACAGGTGTTTTAGTCTGGTGGGCGACTGCCCGATAGTTTTTGTCGGGCTGTCGTATATGTACAAATCGCGCGGAGAATTTTGATTGCGCGATGCAGGATTTCGTATTTTGTTCGTAGTTCTTATGTGGTGTCATAGATGTCGCTACAAATCAGTAAAAGTCTGACGTCTCGCGCTCCACACAGAGGGGAAAGAGACATTAAGTTAGTAAAAAGAAGTACACTGATAGACGAACACAGTTTAAGAACTGTCCGTTTCGTCACGAAATAGGGTTCTTTTCACAAGCTTTTTTAGTTTCACCTGTCCCGATTTTGTCTGTAATCAAATCTTTCAAATTAAAGATCCACTTCCCGGTTACTGATTAACCTGAAATTTTGCATGCATGTGTAAATCAGATGACAATGCAAAATTATTATGACACGGAGCTGATCTGATGATGGAACCGGAAGATGGCTATGGGAACTTGCTAGTTAAACGACACTACCCCGTCGAGTTTGGGCTTGTATGTTTTGTCTGGACGAGTATTATATCTAATACTTTTATACTGTGCTATAAAAGCTTGCTATACATTAAAAAAAAAAACATTAAGAAATTGTTCTATAAGAGCATTCGTTCACTTTAAAGCTTTTGATGTTTGATGGGAAAAAGGCCTTAAGAAAAAAACAATTGCACCTTTTTTCAGGAAATACAGGCGTAATGTCCATAGGCTTCAAACCTGTTTGGATTATAGTCCAAAACAATACAGGCTAATTTTCATGTAGTTGCAGGCTATAGCTAATTATATTCTGTTTGAGTTTTCATGGAACGTGTATTCCATTATTCGATAATTTGCTTTGCAATCTATGCCAATATAAACCTGGTAAAATATTAGTGCAGTTTCTTGCTGATTGTAATCCTTCTACTCGTATTCAGGGTTACTTACAGTAAAACACTAGCAGCCTCTCACGACTATGTTACTAACATATATAAACAACAAAAATCATAGAACAAAAGTTGTTTTTATGATGTCAGTAATACAGTCCTGCAAGGTTGTTAGTGTTTTACAAATAACCCTTAATACCAATCACTGATTAATCATGAAATCTCAGAAACTATAACACCGACAAACTTAAAATATGACAGGTAAGTTCCTTATAGGGTGTAGACATCGCTAAGAACGAATTTTACGAAACTTCACCCAAACGGAGGTGGTAAAACGGGGTTTGGAAGTTTGTATGGAGAAAACTACTTTACGCGGGTGAAACCGCTGGCAGAAGCTAGTGCTATAATAAACAGCCACTCGTGTTTTAAAATATTTGTAACATAGCATTGTTTCACTAGTAACCCTATTTGCTTCTATTTTTGCGGAAATCTTCGCGTCTGGACTCCGGTGACATGCGACCCCCTGTTTCTCCTGATGGGTGTGTGACGAGTATGTCGGATATTCGTATCCATCACAAGGATGTTCGTAGGGTCCTGAGTAACCTTGACGTGAATAAAGCCAGTGGCCCCGACGGGATACCAGCGCTCGTTCTAAAAACTTGTGCGCCTGAATTGTCTCCAATCTTGACTCGCCTATTTCGCCTCTCATATGAGACTGGAAAAGTACCGACGGCTTGGAAGCACTAACGTATAAGCCTGTGCCCAAGAAGGGCAGTCGAGCTGACCTGGCAAAACTACCGACCCATCTCTGTTACGTCCATCCTCTGCAAGAGTATGGAACGGATAATTAACAGGAAGCTTCTGGCATACCTGGAAGCTAACGACATCCTCAGCGATCGGCAATACGGATTTCGTCGAAATCGGTCTACTGGGGACCTTCTAGCGTATGTCATACACATCTGGAGCGAGGCGATTGAGAAACATGGGTAAGCGCTTGCCGTGTCTCTTGATATCTCGAAGGCCTTCGGGATATTAAGGGGCCTTCTGCTCTTCTGGACTGTATGATTGGATCGCAGACTTCTTGAGGGATCGATCCATCCGTGTGGTAATTGATGGCTGCTCGTCGGATCAAATGTAGATTAATGCTGGAGTCTCTCAGGGGTCGGTGCTCTCGGCAACGCTGTTTTTGCTGCACATAAATGACCTACTTAACCTTTGGGTATGCAGACGACAGCACTGTTGCTGAGAGTTACATCTCCGACGCGCGAGCTAGGGGTCACAAATCCGGTCTCTCTGAGAGGCTATGGTAGAACGCTTGAACGTGTCGTTAGAGGCTGTGTCAGAATGGGGCAATGCCAATCTGGTTAAGTTCAATGCAACAAAAAACTAGGCGTGTCTTTTCTCCGCTAAACGGAGCCAATTCCACCCGGCTCCATCTTTCCGGGGTGTAACCGTGCCAATTACCGACAATATTGAGCTTTTTGGGGTAACCCTTTCGTCTACCCTCAATTTCGGCTCCTACATCGAGGCAAAAGCCCAACTAACTGCCAAAAAATTGGGGCAAAGGTGAGACAGTATTTCACGCCGGAACAGCTGCTCAACCTCTATCAAGTGCAAGTTCGATCGTGTATGGAGTACTGTTCACAGCTTTGGGATGGGTCAGCCAAATACCAGCTTGCTGCACTGGAGTCGATTGAAGGGCGTGTCAAGAAGAACAAAGGCAATGATGCACTTGTGAACTCAAAACTCAAAAGTCTTGAGCATCGACACCGAGTTGCTTGCCTGTCCGTTTTCTATCGTTTACATTTCGGGAAGTGTGCACTGGAGCTGCACAATTTAATTCCACCAAGTCCGTTCCATCATCGGACCACAAGACGTACGGCGTTGCGCCACCCGGTGGACATCCCATCCATATGTATGTACAAAGCGTTTTGGGAATATATTCATTATGCATACAGCTAAGAAGTGGAATTCCCTGTCGGAGTCTGTGTTTCCTGATGGCTATAATCTAGGGGTCTTTAAGTCAAGAGTGAATAGATTGCTTCTAGGCAAGCGTATTCCATCGTCGGCCACATCATCGCTTACCATCAGGTGAGATAGTGGTCAAATGTGAGCCTATACATTATGCGGAAGAGACGCCCGGGTGCCGCCACTGTGCGCAACGCCCGGATGACACGGTGTAGCACACCGTCGAGGTGTGCCCTGCCTGGGCGGAGCATCCCCGTGCCCTCGTGTGGGTGATCGGCGGCGGAGACCTCTCGCACCGGGCCCTGGTCGAGGCCATGGTCCGGAGCGAGGAGGAATAATAATAATAATAATAAAATCTTTATTTCCATGTTTACAATTGTACATAATAGATAGTATTCATACATGATTTGCAATACATACATGTAGAAAATTGTAAAATTAACACACAGTTATTACCTCTGACACCCAAGCTAAGATTAAACTTGTATTATGGGTGACAGGGCTCTCTAAGTTGACAAATATAATACAACAGAGTTCGGAGTTCCAACATAATGTTTCTTTTAAAGATATTGAAAGTTAAACCTACAAAGGTAAAAAAAAAAAAAAAAGATTTAGTTATAAAAATTGGAGTAAACTGAACTGTAAAATTAATAATCATTTATAAAGATAAAAATTTGTGTATAGTGTTGATGTTTTGTTTAGAAATGTGTGTAGGTGTGTGTGTGTGTTTTTGGGCTTGTGGGACGGGGGAAAGTTAAGGAAAGGGGAGGGTATCAATTTACGTGTTGATAATAATTCTTTCGACTTCATCATAACCAAGAGTGATAATCCAATTAATGATTTGAGATTTGCAGTTAAATTTATTTAGTTTGTAAATGTTACAATGACTGTTGACATAGTTATAAATACGACTACCAAGAATTTGAAAATGACGTTTAGCAAGTGTAGTTCTGTGCCTCATAATGGGGCACACGTTAGAGATCCTACGTTTTGACAACAGTTCCAGATCTAATGGCAGGTGAGAGTGTCTGCGCAACGTACAGTTGAGTACAAAGAGTTTTCTCACAGTCAATACTTGGCACTCTTCGTATAATACTGCAGTACTATACCGAAAGTGCTTAAAAGTCATGACCTTTAGAACCGCTCTCTGTGCCCTCTCCAGCTGCAACATACATGTTTTTGAAGCACCCCCCCAAACTGTTATGCCAAAAGTCAGTATAGATTGGCAAAGAGAAAAATAAACCATACGTAAGGTGTGCACATCTGCACTATAACGTAGGCTCTTAAACACGGAGATCAGTTTTCTAACTCTGCCAGACAAAACTTCAACTTGGGCATTCCATGAGATTAGGTTGTCTATTAGTATGCCCAAATATTTTACATTTGTTGCTCTTGTTAGAGAGAGGCACGAGCATTGGTTCAAGTAGGTGTTACAAGTATGCGCTTTAATTAAAAATGAATCATCCGGTTGCGAAGAAGATTTCAATGAGAACGTGATATATTTTGTTTTTTCTACATTTAGGGTCAGACTATTTGCTGTTAGCCAAGACATGACAATACCAAGAACAGATTCAGCTCTTTTCTGAGCTTCATCCCAATCTTCAGCATGTACAAGTAGAGCCGTATCATCAGCATATGAATAAATTGAACAATTTGGAAGAGATAAATTACATAGGCTATTAACGTACACTAAGAAAAGTGTAGGCCCCAAGACGGAGCCTTGAGGCACTCCATATGTCAAATCACACTCGTCACTAACATATGTGTCGATTTTCACGCACTGCGTTCGTTCCGATAGGTAACTCGAAAAGATTGCAAGTGCAGGACCTCTAACTCCACATTGCTCCAACTTACTCAGAAGGATAGGGACAGAAACAGTGTCAAATGCCTTGGAGAGGTCCAGAAACAATCCTAAGCACTTGGACTTTTTATCCAGAGTTTCAACAACATCATCAATTAGGGCCGAGAACGCGTCTTCACATGACTTTCCTCTGCGAAACCCAAATTGATTATTAGAAAGGATGTTGTGATCTTCTAAAAAAGACGTAAGCCGATTATTAAGGACCCTTTCAAAAACCTTTGATAGAGCAGGCAAGACTGAAATTGGTCTATAATTGTTGACACTGGATCTATCCCCTCCCTTGTGGATAGGATGTACGACAGCTCTTTTTAAAACCTTCGGAAATATACCTTCAGAGAAACACAGATCACATATGTGCGTGACAAGGGGTACGAGAATCTGTCTGCTCAACTTTAGAAGTTTTGAACTGATTCCATCCCATCCTGGGGCTGAATCAGCACGGAGCCCCATAATGATAGATTCAACTTCGTCATGATCAGGAGCGAGTAGGACCATTGTATTCACTTGTGGATCGTCCCTAACATATAACACGTGTTTCGTACTTGCACTAGTGTGCCTAGCCGCGAGCTCCTTGCCAATATTTGCAAAGAAATTGTTGACCATATTCAATGAAACCTTGCAGTCTTGACTGGATACAGACAACAACTCCCTTGGAGAAGTTTTAGAGGTTTTTTTGTTAATTATACCGTTTATTACGTGAATGGAATGGCAGGCGGTCGCCTCCTTCTGCGAAGCAGTAATGCTTGCAAAGGAGGAGGCCGACCGCATCAGGCAACGGCGCCCTCGCCGCCGTCGCCGGGATTCCGATCCCGATTTCCGGCCACCGTAGACGCGGGCTCGCGGACGGCGAGCCATGGGTAGCTCGCTGTCCGATCGTCCGGTAATGGACCGAGTCCAAGACGTCGACGGCGCGCGCTGTTCCCGCACGCCTCAAAGGACAAGGAGTTGTCAGCAGCAGGATCCAGCTGGGTCGAAGCCTACTGGGGACAGGGTTGTCCGAAAGGGAGCTCGTGCCCCGGTATGAAGGCTAGAAGGAACGTCGCGGGGTTTTTAGTCAGTAAGAGTCTGACACTATCTCCCTCTCCACCCAAGAGCGGGTTTTGTCAAAGATTATTTTCCCCGTCGGCAAAAAAATGCCTATACATTATAAAAAAAAAAACCACTCCAGCTTCGTTTGGGTGTTAGAAATCTTTGAAATCTCGGTTTTGCTCTAATAAATTGTAAATAATATGCATGCATTATTTACTTAAACCTTCCTCATGAATCAGTCTCGTTGTTGCTGAAAACAGTATCAAAATACGTTCAGTAGTTATCATTAGAATTATTATTAGAATTTATCATCATATCATCATCATCATATCAGCCGAAAGACGTCCACTGCTGGACACAGGTTTCCCCCAAGCGTCGCCACAACGACTGGTCCTGTGCGTCACGCATCCATCGGATTCCCGCGACCCTGACCAGCTCGTCGGTCCAACTTGATGGAGGCCTTCCAACGCTGCGTCTTCCGGTACGTGGTCGCCACTCCAGAACCTTTCGTCCCCATCGACCATCTGTTCTGCGTGCAATGTGCCCTGCCCATTGCCACTTAAGATTGGCGACTCTTCGAGCTATGTCGGCAACCTTGGTTCTCCTGCGGATATCTTCATTTCTGATGTGATCACGCAGGGAAACTCCGAGCATAGCCCTTTCCATCGCCCTTTAGGTGACTTTGAGTCTTCTTATAAGGCCCATTGTAAGCGACCACGTTGCGGAGCCATAAGTCATCACTGGCAACACGCACTGGTGGGTCTGACTTTCGTCTTGAGACACTGTGGTATATTAGACGAGAAGACATCGCGCAACTTCCCAAAAGCCGAATCGGATTCGACGATTGACCTCTTTCTCGAAGTTAGACCTACCCAACTGGACTGTCTGTCCCAGGTAAACGTAATCGTCCACAACTTCGAGTGTAGAGTCTCCGATCTTAATAGGAGTGGGTGCTACATGGATGTTAACCATAACTTTGGTTTTGTCCATGTTCATTTTAAGACCCACTCTTTCGGAAGCTCTACTGAGGTCACCGAGCATTGTACTGAGTTCTTCCGTAGTAGCCATGACTACTATGTCGTCGGCAAACCGAAGGTGAGTGATGTACTCGCCATTGACATTAATGCCTAGTCCTCTCCATTCCAGAACCTTGAAGACATCCTCCATTGCAGCCGTGGAGAGTTTAGGAGAAATAACGTCTCCCTGCCTCACACCTCGCTGCAAAAGGATAGGTTTCGAAGTTTGGTCTTGAAGTCGGATTAACATGGTGGCGTTTTTGTATAAACACTTCAGCACTTCGATGTACCGATAGTCAATCTAGCACCGTTGGAGAGACTGCAGTACTGCCCAGGTCTCGATCGAATCAAAGGCTTTTTCATAGTCCACAAACGCTAAGCAGAGAGGCTGATTATACTCCTCAGTCCTCTGTATAATCTGCCGCAGCGTCTGTATGTGGTCTACGGTACTAAAGCCTTTTCGGAATCGGGAGGTTGGAAGTCGTCGAACCTGCGCGAAAGACGGTTCGTGATGACTCTGAAAAACTGCTTATAGACATGGCTCAGAAGTGAGATGTGTCTGTAATTCTTAAGCAGGGCATTGTCGCCCTTCTTAAAGAAGAGTACCACCACACCTCTGCTCCATGCCTGTGGCGTTTTTCCCTCGAGGATGACGGAATTAAATAGCTTCTGAAGGGCCTTAATTACCGGTTTTCCACCCGCCTTCAGGAGTTCGGCCGTAATTTCGTCCTCACCCGACGCCTTGTTGTTTTTCAGCTGCTTCAGAGCCATCCTAATCTCGTACAGGCTGACGTCCGGGATATCTTTGGTATAGTGTCAAGTCAATCTAGCTCTTGGATCATTTGCTAGATTTGCAGCGGGTTTAGTGATAGATGTGTATAACTGCCCATAAAAAGTCTCGATCTCTCCCAGAAGCTCCGATTTGACGGAAATGACTCTGCCATCGTCGGTCTTCAGTTTTGTTAGCTGGCTTTGTCCAATAGACAAATCTCGTGCAAAAACTTTAGAGCCCTTGTTCCGCTCAATCGCCTCCTTAATCCTCTCGGTATTAAAGCGACGAAGGTCGCGTTTTAGAGACTTTGATATCCGTCTATTGAGTTGCCGGTATCTGCACGCATCGTCTGAAGACTGCAGAATCATCTCACGCCTCTTCCTCATGAGCTCGAGGGTCGGATCCGTGAGCCTTTTTTTCTTATTTGTACGGTGAGTCTTGAAAAATTTAAACCCGACCGTGTGGACAGTTTCCACGAACCCATCATTATATTCGTCCACGGAGCTCCCTAGGCACTTGAAACGGTTGTGGAGTTCGAGCTGAAAGCACTCGGAGTTTTGGATCTGGATCTGTGCTGGACGGAGCGTAGACTTCACCAATCGAGACCTTTCAAGCTTGATGTTGATATTCAATGTGCCTCTTACCATGCGGTGATCGCTTCCAGTTTTCACCGCATTGATCACAGAGACATCATTGAATATTTGCTTCTTAGTCGACATGATAAAGTCGATCTCATTTTTAGTTGCACTGTCAAGACTTTGCCAGGTCCACCTTCTATGCTCACGCTTTCTGAAAAAGGAGTTTATCATGTAGAGGCCCTCCTTCTCCATAAAGCTGGCCAGTAGGTGTCCTCGGTGGTTCCGACGACCTAATCCAAATTGCCCCACTCGCAGCTCGTCACCGTCTCGTTTACCCAGTTTCGCGTTAAAGTCCCTCATGACCACAGTGAAATGAGTTTTATGACCATGTATGGCTCTGGATACATCCTCATACATGGTCTCTACTTCGTCGTCGGAGTGTGTCGAGGTCGGGGCATAAACCTGTATGACCTTCAGCGAATATCTTGATGATATTCCGAGTATAAGGTACGCCACCCTGGTCGACACACTCTCGATCCTCACCACATTGTTCACAAGGGACTTGTGGACGAAAAACCCGACACCACCCTGGGACCACCATTTTTTTGTTGTCTTGTTCATAGCCCCCTATGAACAACACAACAAAAAATGGCCACGCTTGGCGAAAAAGGGTTTGCCATAATCGCCACGCTTGGCAGGCGGGTTGGCGATCGCAGTGTGGTAGTTGAAATTCACAGAGAATGCTGCTGCCCATTCTCTGGTATGTCTCTTAGTCGCCTCTTACAACACCCACAGGAAGAGATGGGATGGTGTGATTCTTTACGTCCGAACACCATACGGAACAACAACAAAACGGAATTTATCGTGAACAGATATTCAGACAGATAGACGCAGTGAGGGACTATGTTCTAACCTCTATAGGTTAAACTTCCCCTGTATTTATTTACTTGTAGCTGACTCGACAAACTTCGTACCGCCTAACAGTCAATGGATGCAGTACATCTTTCGATATAGTCAACCCATATCAAGCTCCACACAATTTAAATGTATAATTTGTATTTTACGTGATACGCTGTGCGCGCATAAAAGCTTCTACAGATTTATTATATGTATAGGTAATATAATGATTAAAGGCCCGGCTACTGCTGTGATGAGGCTGATACCTATTAGTGAGTGGGCTTTGTACTGATTGCTGAACCAATTAAATTATTGCCATTAATTAATTAATAGTGGCAGATCGTTCCACAGAATGTTAAATTATGAACCAAACGTTAATATCAATTTTAATAAATTCTCGCAACTAAATTATTAATTTCGGTGTACGTGCTGAAAATTTCCGGTAATTTGATTCTGTTAGCGAATTTGTTTGATTCGTAATCTGACAAGCGAGAGCCTCTATCCCGTCAATTGCCGTCACTTGTATGAGACCCTCATAATCAGCGTAATTATAATTTATGGGTTTATAATTCACCACCGATATTTCGTTTTTTATTTTTTTATATCATAAAATATTGCTAGACTGCGAACCTTATGTTAAGCAGTTATGCAATTGTTAAAGGTGAGGCGCACTAGAGTTTATGAGGACTATTCTAGGGCTCTAGTTTCCTTTCGGATAACCCCAACCCCGGTAGGCTTCGACCCAGATGGGCCCCTCCTGTTGCTGACAACTCCTTGAGGCGCGCGGGAACAGTGCGCGCCGTCGACGCCTTGGCTCGGTCCGGACAGTTACCGGACGATCGGACAGCGAGCTCGCAACCAACAGCAACCCATGGCTCGCCGTCCGCGAGCCCGCGTCTACGGTGGCCGGAAATCGGGATCGGAATCCCGGCGGCGGCGGCGGGGGCGCCGTTGCCTGATGCGGTCTGCCTCCTCCTTTGCTAGCATTACTGCTTCGCAGAAGGAGGCGACCGCCTGCCACTCCTCCTCGCTCCGGACCATGGCCTGAACCAAGGCCCGGCGCGAGAGGTCTCCGCCGCCGATCGCCCCCACAAGGACACGGCGTTGCTCCGCCCAAGCAGGGCACACCTCAACTGTGTGCTCCACCGTGTCCTCCGGGCGTTCCGCACAGTGGCGGCACCCGGGCGTCTCTTCCGCTCGAATCCGATGCAGGAACCTCCCGAACTTGCCATGTCCGGTGAGGACCTGCGTCATGCGGAAGGTAAGGACGCCGAGAGGTCTTTCCAGCCACGCCTCAAAGAGGGGACTTACCGCCATAATTGTGGCGTGCCCAGGACGGGAAAACCTAATAAGACAATTTTTGCTCGCTCATGATATTGATATTTACATATATGAAGTCTGATAGGCAGTCGCTCCATGTAAACGTTAGACTAGAAGCCGACCCCAAGCTAGCCAAGAAAGCAGTCGGTCGCCTCCTTCTCCGAAGCAGTAATATTAGCTAAGAAGCGGCCGCAAACGCGAGGCATCAAGAAATTCAGAATGCTTATTGTATGCTAGCAATACTTTTTTTTTTAATTCTGAATATGGTCGCGTTTGATCACTATCTCACCTGATGGTAAGCGATGATGTGGCCGGAGCATGCTTGCCAAGAGTAACCTGTTAACTCTTGACTTAAGGATAAATAATTTTGGTTTTTTACCGACTTCCCAAAAAGGAGGAGGTACTACGTTCGGCTGTTTGTATGTTTTTTTTTTTTTTTTTTTTTTTTTTTTTGTATGTTTGTTCGTCGGTTACTCCCCCAAATGTGGACGGATTTTCAAAATTCTTTTTTTGTTCGAAAGTAGATAGTTCTGAGGTGGTCCCATTATCACCAAATTAGGATCTGATGATGGGATCTTGGAGAAATCGAGGGCAACCTTCAAATTTTATAGGCTCACTTATTGATTTTCGCATATTTTATGAAGTATCTTGTGTATTTGCGTATGGTCGTCACCATCTCAGGTAGCTGGGCTGATGATGGAAGGTACAACTCCTTAACAGTAAGAAGTTACTCGAACAGGCAAGGACTGTTTTAGTAAATTGTTTTGATGTTTGATAGGGCATTTGCCACATTTGGTTTCACGATCATCAAGACATGACCTGATGCTGCAGTCAGGATAGTCTGCAGAGTACCTAAGTCCTCGACAACAAACAGCAGATATATCGAGTTTAGGCTCATTGAAAACGGCTCGATGTGTGGATAAACGTACTGCTAATAAAGAACACCGATAATAAAGTACATAGAGACCTGATGCTGAAGCCAGGAGCATCAGGAAAAGTACAAACCTTGAAATTACACTCCGTAGTCGTGTTTGGGCTCATTTTAAACAGGACTAAATTTTAAGTTCATTGCAATGTTGACATAAATCTGGCCTAATGCTACAGCCGGGATTATCAGCATCTAGTCTAATGACTGATTGAAAGATTTACCTTTCGGCTTCATCATCAGATCAGTTCGATATATCCTTTCCCTCTCCAGCATCTAGTCTAATGACTGTTTGAAAGAAGAGGGGGAGAGGATATATCGAACTGATCTGATGATGAAGCCGAAAGGTAAATTAATGTAATCTAACCGTGTTTGGGATTATTAGAACCGTTATGAGATGCGCTCTGACTATAAGGTATTTAAGTTTGACTGAGGGGTACTTTTTAGTGGTGGTACCATAACTAAAAAGTGTAAAATAAAAAAAACTTTTTACAAAAAAAATATAACCGACTTCAATGATAAAAAACACTGAAAAGTATCAAATAACTTTAATTTTAGAAGTCGGTGTTAAATAACGAAGAGACTAAAATATAGAAACACCGACTTCTAAAATTAAAGTTATTTGATACTTTTCAGTGTTTTTTAATAAATATTTCTCATTGTATCATGTTTCATCTATCAAAATTGTTCGAGTTAGTGTTTGAGGATAGTGTACAGAGTAGGTACTACTGTAGCCGAATATTCCACAAGTTGGCCTCAATCTTATCCTTTGCGGAAAAAACTTAATGTTTTAGCGGAAACAGTATTTTATAGATACTTATAACTTTTTCGATTGAAAATAGCAATAGGGTGCTCATATTAACACTCTCTAAAGTAGATCAAGCCCAGCTGCGTAATATGCAGTAAGAAAAATAAGGGAATTGACAGATAGGGATGGCCACAGCTAGGTTAGTTTACTATGCTTATTTTCACAGCATTATAGTTTATGGCATATTATTCTGCAGCTGTTGTAGAATAAATTTTCATATCGCAAAAGAGAGCAATCCGGACTATTTATAAAATAGATATATTGACTTTGTCTTTACTTAACTATTTAGAATGTTTTTTGTATGTTCGTGAAAATTTCACTGTTCAAATAAAAGCGATTTCATAATATAAATACGCTTTAAAAATTGTAATACCCAAATAGAGACCAACTGAGAAAAGCAAGTCATTCCTCATTATAGCTTATGGTTTTATTTTAAGCTGCCATAGTCAGTTTTAATACTCAGTGAGGGAAAGTTCAAAACTCATATCAAGCAAGTTCTTGCCAAGAAAAAGTAATATAAGATTAAAGACTACGTTGAAGACACTCTTGTTTGAAATTGACTGCTACTACTCATGTGGCTTCCCTGGTAGTTCATTGACTGCATTATCGTGTAAACGTCAATTAACAACTCAATCTTTGTTTAATTTAATTATATTTTTTGTAAATTGTTTTTCACTAAGAATTGAAATTACCGTGTTTTTGCAATGTTTTTTATATTATTTAGACTTCAGTTGCTTTAACTTTTAAGGGATTTTTATTGTAGGTTTAATGATAGGGCTTTTTTTCTTCTTTTTACTATTTTTCGGCTGTTGAGTGCAACGTTGACTATTAGTCTACACTGTCCACTCATATACTAATATTGTAATTATTAAGTCTATTGTCGGTTTTTCTTCATAACAAACCGCTAGTTAGAATCGTGTTAGTACACAATTCTAGCTAGAAGCTAGTTTTATGTGAAATAAAATATTTTAATTGAAATAAAATACACAATTACTGTAACAGTCGCTGCTGTAGTACAGGTTATATTGTCAATGCACTTTAGTGCTGCTTCAGTGAACCGCGGCAGGCTGCAGTGAATAAGATCCACAGTGCTGCTTCAGTGAACCGCGGCAGGCTGCAGTGAATAAGATCCACAGTGCTGCTTCAGTGAACCGCGGCAGGCTGCAGTGAATAAGATCCACAGTGCTGCTTCAGTGAACCGCGGCAGACTGCAGTGAATAAGATCCACAGTGCTGCTTCAGTGAACCTTGGCAGGCTGCAGTGAATAAGATCCACGTCAGTAGGAATAATGTCCAGCATCCTTATGGCTCGTGACAATGGGGCAAACTTGTTCAAGTGATTTATTTATTTTCCATCTAGTCAAAGTTATCGCTCTTTGTAAATGTTATATAGCTTGTAACAACTCTGGGTAGTTTGGAGGCCTTTTTTTACGGTGGGCAAAACTCATCTTATGACAACCCCCGCTCTTGGGTGGAGTGGGAGATAGTGCCTGACTGTTACTGACTAAAAACCCACCCCGTTCCTTCTAGCCTCTTTATTTGTACATTGACCCCAAATAGTGGACATTGTAATGAAACATGCTTTTAATGAAACTATTTTTTTTTCATAGCAAGCTTTTGTAGCTATATACTTAAATAGCTACAAAAGCTTGAGCTACTTTTCAGATAACCCTGGCCCGAGTAGGCTTCGACCCAGCTGGGCCCCTCCTGTTGCTGACAATTCCTTGAAATTTGGAGGCCTGGAGCTCTGTAACACAGAATTTTCTCAGTACAGGCTGCCAGTCTTCACAACATCAATGTAAATGTCCTTACTTACAATGTATTGTTTTTGTGAATTGTTATTATTGCATTATGTGGCGGAGAAAAAAAATAAACGCTTTTATTATTATTATTAGTTATTACTAGTACAGATATATTCTGTCATTGCTGATTCATTGAACTTTACTATCATGCATCGATTTATAATTGAGTTAAAGTTGATTCAAATAGTTACTTTTTATGTCATTAGAAATATCGTCGTCTGTTTCATTTATTTTCTAATGTGTGTGTATGTGTGTGTGTGTGTGTGTGTGTGTGTGTGTGTGTTATTGTTTTCTTCTTTTTAAATGTTTGATGAGAATTGATCGCCTGTAACACAGGTTTTTCATTAACCTAGATCAGGCAGGTTTATATTACAGTTAGAATTACTGTTTATCTCGGTTGTACTTAATGTAAATCATAATTTTACTTACTTTATACTTGAATAAAATTTTATTATTTTATTATTATGTATTATAATTATGTAATGTTCATTACTGTACTTAATTACTTTTTGATAATTGATATATTATATTATTGATACGTAAAAAGTACGGCACAGTGGGCACAGAGGTTGAGTGATTGACTGCTGCTCTGCGTGTCACAAAAAAGTACTGCATCACTTATTTAACACTGAAGAGACAAACGGTAACAAAGAAATGACGTTGTAACCTGCCCGTTTATGTGAAGACCCGAGTGATATAAGGCCAGGGGGCCTGATTTCAGTGGTTCACGAGCTAGAGGCAAATCACCTATCTTCCACTGTTTTGATTTAATCTAAGATGGTCACTCACTAAATGTTCCTACGGTATGAATTAACTTTACCTCGTTGCGCGTTCTTCTAAATCTCGAGGTCAGCGTGGCAGCCAAGCGTGTCGTGTTGGGTTTGATTCTCAGGCTGATAAAGAGCATTAGTGTTCCGGAATTGATAATTTGCTAGTATTCGAATATTCTACTCCGGCAAAACGAGGAATATTTTATGTTCTGAGTACTTGTTTTTTTTATCTACCAAAAGACATCAACGCACAGGATTAGGATTAAAAAGAAAAATAGAACATCAAGTATCGATCTCATTTTAAGGTTAAAAAGTAACGGTTCGGACAGACGTTGTCCTGTCCAAAAGCTGGATTTTCGTCAGAAAATAATGAGAACCCGATTGTAATGCAACCTACCACTTCAATGCACACACAAAGTCTAAGTTTAGTTTAGTAGGACTTAGCTGATTGTAGATAGCTAGTTAGTTATAAAATAAATTATATTTAAGCCATAATATCATGAACTCACGCTACTTTATGTATTATTAATTACTTTAAATCACCGCAAAAATTAAACACCGTTCATCAAAACATAATTCAATATTTATGTTTTGGTGAACGGTGTTCAATTTTAGCAGTATTTACCGGATGTCAAAGAAAATGTTTTTCATGTCTTCTTATTTTCGTGTCGATGCTCTCAAACTACACTTTTTCTGGCCAATATTTGGCAACCTGTACGGCTCTATTGTTGGCCTTGTATAGATCCTGGAAACTGCAGGTTACTGTACTGGAAACTGGAAAATGCAGGATGGGCAGCATAGCAAGTGGCGCATATCCTGTGGAGAGGCTCCACACTGGCACTGTGCTAGAGATGGGTCGAGATAGCCCCATTTGGCCAGATTGCTTTTACAGCGGCCAACCTGGGTTCGCAATCGGTTTAGAGATTGTTTTTCATGTGCCATTGGTAAATAGTAATAGGTACGATACATTAATTGGTTGAACAGACATTAATTATCGCTGCGATGGTATATTCACATCGAATCTGAAGGAAATTTTAGAAGGGCTTTGTGATTATAATTCGACTTTATTTTTCTCTAATTTTCTTTCATATATTTACAGCTTCAGTGTGCAGAAATAATAATAGTAAAAATATGGTAATTACAATCTTTGGAACAAATATTTAATATACTCGTAAATGGTGTGGGCGAATAAGGATTTTAATTTTAATGTTCTTTGCAAAGAGTTCTCTTTTGAACCGTTTACTACGAACCGAAAACCTATTCTGCACGCACTCAGCTGAATGCAAACTTTTTCAAAAGTACAAAAGTAGTGCTGATTGTACTTAGGGGATGTTCAATTAAGTTTTTATTTGGTTAATGTGCTTTTAGTGATCGAAAGTTTTCTATTACTCTGTCTCTACACGTGAGAACCTGTAATTGGCTCAATGTTTCTTACACTGTTTTTATCCATATATCATAGCTGTTGGCTCTCGAAGGATTAAATAAATATCTCATATTTATTGTCAGTCATCACACTTTTATGACTGCTTGTTTTTAATATCGTGCGGTTTTGATCTCGCATGCGGTATTGCCCCGCACGCGTAAGCCCCGCAAATGGCCTTTTCATACAAGTATTTATTGTATGCATGGAATACGTACGTCGAACAGCAGTATGGATTTCGATAAAACATGGCACACGGGTAGACCTTGTCCTGGAATAATAATATTTATATAATATGCTTTTGTCCTGGGAGAATGTTCCCTTCCGAAAAATTATCTATTATCACGCGGGCCACAGCTTGTGTTAAATAGTGCCCTGGAGGTCAAGACTGAAAAGGTTAATTCTAGGTAAGCAATCTTCATCATCGATCACATTATCGCTTACCATATAGGAAACGGCGACCTGGTACAGGCCATTGCATGCTCCGGAGCTTGGGGGAGTAAACGGTGGTCGCCTCCTTCTGCTTAGCAGTAATGCAAACGAAGGCCGCGCGCGTGAGGGAACGGACATTCACTCGCGCCAGCCTGAAACCCCGACCCTGACTACCAGTCACCTTTGGCGTGGTGTTGTGGTGTACGGCGAGCAATGGGTTGCTAGCCATCTGGCCATCCATAAACAGTCCAGACTGTGCCCGAGTCGTCAACGGGATACTGTTCCACGAGCCTCAAAGACATGTCAGCGGTTTTCCGTAGGGCCCAAAAAGGCAGTGGTCTACTGTGGCAATTGGTCGACTTCTGAACGGGTACACGTGGTTGTGGAACGCAAAAGGCAAGAGAAGGAACATAGGTGAGCATTTAGTCCGTAAAATCTGCTCGCCTTCCTGCCCTAGGGCGGGTGAAGCCACAAATGATATCATACCTCAATAAAATAGCATCACCATCAGTCGAGAAGTTGGTCAAATGCGAGCCTATTAAAAAAATACTTACTTTTACGATAATTGAGTTCGGATATATATAACCTGTATTTTCCTCTCTTAACTGCGAGACTTTAACTGTATAATCCATCACGAGGTTCATTTGTCCGTTATAGACGTACACGTAATAATATTGATGTGATAGAAACTCTCCATGCGTATTGGATAATATGTTTTGGTAAAGCGAACGCGGTTTGAATGAGAACGTCGGTTCAAATAGCTTCGAGCAATATCGTCATTCTGAGGTCTATAACATTATTTGTTTGTGTTGTTGATACGTACATTATATGACATAAACACGACCTCGACTAGGCGGATTTCACTAGATTCTAATTCCTCGCATTACAATAAAATTTATTTATTATTAAAATGGACATTTGCGAAGGTTACACGTTTTTTTTTTCCATTCCGTCCTGTCACTCGTCACGCTATCACTAACTCCCTTTTCTTTCATATCACTTCTCCTTCTTTTCTTTGCGGAAGTTAAGCGTGTGGAGCAATAATCCCGCATGCGTGATCAAAACGGCAAGATATTAAAAACACCCTCACGGTCGCGGGTTCAAACCCAGCCAGGCGTATTACTTTGTGTAATTAATTTCATCACCACTGCTCTAAAAAAGTCCTAGGCTTGTCCTAGACCCAAAAATTCAAAGACATGTGACATCCACCAACCCGCACTAGCTCCGCGCTCCCTCTCCTAGAGAGTCCCAGCAGTGGGAAAATTATAAGGCTAGCTATGCTATTATGTTTGACATATAGTGTCGTCTGGCCGTGTTTTACTAAACTTTGTTTATTATATTATACTAAAGGACCCGACCGTCGTTTTGCTGCCCGAAAACTGGCTTTTCATCAAAATATATATTTGAAAGCCCGATTGTAGCGCCCGCTACTGAGTCCAATTGTAAATTCAAACCATTTATGAATCAACTCATATAAACACTCAAACTTTCCTCGCAATCGGAGGAGTTAGGTGACAAAAACACGTAAATTATATATATCTACCATTATGGCGGTGGGCTTATTAGACCCGTAAGGCAAGATTTACACTGTTGGATATTAGACAGGCCTCATCCTAATGTCACCACAACGACCGGTCCTTCGCATTTTACATCCAGCGACATTCTTGCGACCCTCACCAGGTCATCGGCTCTCCTTATGGGAGTCCTTCTCACTGTGCGTTTTCCAGTACATGATCGCCCTTCTTGCATCTTTCAGCCTCATTTGAGCAATATGCCCTGCCCACTACCTGACACAGGAGAACCAAGGTTGCTGACATAGCACGAAGAATCGCTAAACTTAAGTAGCTATGGGCAGGGCACATTGCCCGCACAATAGATGGCCGTTGAGGCCGAAAGGTTCTGGAGTGGTGGCCCCCACAAGGTGGACCGTTGACCAGGTGAAGGTTGCGGGAATCTGATGGATGCGGGACGCACAGGACAGTTTATTGTGGCGACACTTGAGGGAAACCTATGTACAACAGTGGACGTCTATCGGCTGAAATGATGACTACCTCACTGCTACTAAAGTTTGGCCTCCTAATATCTATACTAAACTATATAGTTGACCCATGAGCATGCTACAAGCGCGCTACGATGCTACGAGCATTTTATTTGGCAAGGGATTCCCTGTAAACCTACTTATTATGTGAAATATATTCATGTTCACGTCATAAAACTTGAGTCACTTACCTATATTCTAAACAGTCGCAAGAAGTTCACTTCAATTGAAGTGAACGAGCATGCCCCAGTGGAATCGGCTTCGACTTGAGTACCTATTACTATTCTGTCTCCAGTCACTATTGCTCTCGAAATGGTAAAGCAAAACATCGTGGGGAAACCGGCGTCTTCTAGAAACGTAAAATTATTCAATTCGCATTGGGCCCGCGTGGTGGTTTACGGCCTAATGGGAACATTATAACGTGGGTTCATACATGTTATGTTTATGTTATGAATTTGATGTGAGATCTCACATCAAATTCCAATTGTTGTCTTATCCTGTAAACATTCCCCCGTGAATACTGAGGGACAGTAACCATGAAGTGGGTTTTTTTTATTTGGTGGGAAAATTTTCCAATAACATACCACGTTCTCGCTCGGGCAGAGAGGAAGATAATGGCAGACTTTTACTAAAAATCCACTCCTGTACCTTTTTTGCCATTGTTGCAGGGCTCCGGGAATCCCTTTCGCATCACCCATGGCCCCAGTAGGCTTCGACCCTGCTGGGCCTCTACCCTACGGTTGCTGACAACTCCTTGAGGCGCGCGTGGAACACTACGCACACTCGACGACATGAGCTCGGTCCGGACGATGCCGGACGGTCCCATCAATGCTGACCTCTACCGTATGCTCGTAAGTGTCCTCCAGGTTGTCCACACAATGGTGACACCCGGGCGTCACTTCCGCACGAATTCAGGACAGGGACCTCCCGAACTGACTATGTCCGGTGAGAACCTGCGTCAAGCGGAAGGTGAGGACACCGCGAGGTCTTTCCAGCCACGCTTCAAAGAGGGGACTTACCGTCATAATTATGGCGTGCCCAAACATAAAGTGGGCTGCCAGTTCATTCAATCATAGTGAAATGAAATGAGATATTTACTTTATGTACTGTTGAATTGATTTATAAACCACTCACTTTACATAAAACACGGTTTATGTAAAGTGAGTCACAATTATAAAATAACACCGATTAATCTAATCCTAAGAACAGTGGCGGCCTTGTGGTAATGGCGGACTTACGAGTTGTAGGTCAAAATATTTATTTAAAATAAAGCATTTATTTAAAATAAAGCATTTACAGGCACTTTTGAACTGTCAAGAAGTCAGTCAGTCAGTCAAAAAAGGTAATTGAACTTTCCAAAGCGTACATCTCTATGGAGAAGTATGAGGTTCAAACCCAGCACATTATTTTGTTTAATTAATTTCATCACTATTGTTCTCAAAATGATGAAGTTTTCAAAAACCGTGAAGAAACTGGCATGATCTAGAACTAAACATTCGAATCCATGAGACATCCACCAATGGGCCCGCGTGGTAGAAAACGGCCCATTCACTCTCCTAGAGGAGAGGCCTGAGTTCCAGCAGTGAGAATATTATAAAAACTGATTATGCTAATCTAATTCTATTACTATAGCTTGATATTATCATAATATTTGGAACGACGAGTTATTAATAAGCACTCTAGCTTATGTAAGCGTTCGAGAGCCTCTGACCTACACAAGTCTAGCAGTCTGTTAACAATATGCAACATCCGATTCGAACCGAGTTATTTAAGAGGTAATAATAATAAATTCTTTAAACTAGAACTACATCAGACCGTTTCACACATGAACTACGCCTGATTTGTACGTAGATCGACGTCGCGTGGTGTGGATCAATTGTAGCTCTACAAGTCTGTCTAGTTTGTAGTGTAAAGATATCGACGCGTCCAGATCGGCACGTAGTACACGTACACGCAGTGTGCTACTAGCTTTATTGACATAATTATAAGGTTTATACAGTTCATGCACCATCTTAACCTACGGTGCTCAGACCTGGTCACTCATCTAATTGCAAAAGTTTCGCCTTGGGGTTTGCCAAAGAGCTATGGAGCGCAGCATTCGGGGTGTAAAAAAAACTTTTTACAAAAAAAATTAAACCGACTTCAAAAAGTACAAAATAACTTTAATTTCGGAAGTCGGTGTTTCTATAATAGATACCTAATCTTGTCTCTTCGTTGTTTAACACCGACTTACGAAATTAAAGTGATTTTGTACTTTTTGAAGTCGGTTTAATTTTATTTGTATTTTTTTTTTCACTTTTTAGTTATGGTAGCACCACTAAAAAGTACCTACCCTTCAGCTAAACATAAATTACCTTATAGCCAGAGTGCATCTCATAACGATTCTTATAATCCCAAATACGGTTATAGGTATTACATGAATTTACCCCCTCCCCCTTTCCCCTCCCCCTTTTCTTTCAGTCAGTCATCGACTACACGTATAAACAAAGCAATTTTACTTGTTACGACAATTCTGCTATGATTCTATGAGGAGTTCTGTTCCATATCTTCGAAGTTCATGATCAGATCATAACAATATTTCTATGGGACCAATTTGGAAGCATAACCTTTAAATAAAAATAAAAAAAATTCAAAATCGGTCCGCAATTGACCGAAATATCGGTGAACATACATACAAAAAAAAAACACATTCAGCCGAACATAGAACCTCCTCCTTTTCGAAGTCGGTTAAAAAGAACAGATCCTGTTCGGAATAACACGCTGCGCTCCAAAACGGGCGTAATAGACGTGGGCAAAAAGGCTGCCAGACTCAAATGGGATTGGGCGGGTCACGTAAGGCATATGAGCTGTGACCGCTGGGCAAATGTCGCCACGCAGTAGGTTCCTGCAAAGGGAAAGAGCCAGCGAAAGAGGTGGCGAGATTATCTGGACGCGTATCACGAGAACTGGTTCGAGACGACGCGAGAGAAGAATGTCTGGAACGACTTTGGGGAGGCCTTTGCCCAGCAGTGGGACAGTAATGGGTAGGAAAAAAAAAACAGTTTATGAAGCTTCTGACTCCCGAACTCAGCAGGCCAGTGCGTCAGGAGTCAGCTCCCTCCCAATTTTATTATGGCTTAATTTAATTTTAATTCTTATTAACCATATTTATTTAAAAAAATCTAACATATTATGCATATTTGAAAAACGAAATAACTAAAATACTAATTCCTAAATTAACTACCCAAATCGTCATTTTTACATATTTAAATAAATAGGTAAGTCCTTTCAATCCTCTTATGAAAAGGCAAAAGTTTGTGTTGGATAAAACTTGGCACACGCATGTCCTGAGATAGCTCATGGGATTTTTATCATCATCATATCAGCGGGAAGACGTACACTGTTGGACATGGGCCTCCCCCAAGCGTCGCCACTACGACCGGTCCTGTGCGTCACGCATCCATCGGATAGGATGTTTATGTCCATATATATTTGGGACAATTTTTTGTTCTCACGCAGGTGAAGCCGCTGGCAGCAGCTAGTAAAAGATTTATAATTAAATAGACTTGGAAGAAAAAGTTGCCGTATTTTTTTATCTATATGTATTAAAGACAGCAAGCAGGCAAAAGGTAAAATTAAATACTTTATAAAACCCGCAGCGCTTTCGAAGCATATCAATTTTGATATCATCTCCGTCTCAAAGTTCGCTGAGTCATTGACGGCTTCCTGTCGCTGTCGCAGCCACTACAACCTCAAAAAACGGCAATTTTTAGGATTCCGTACCTCAAAAGGAAAAAACGGATCCCTTATAGGATCACTTATTTCCCGTTAACCCAGAATCCTGAAATTTGGCACACAGTTAGTTCTTCTAGCACAGGTAGGCATAGAAAAAATCTGAAAACCGTAAATTTATTGTTACCTAATCTACGACACAAAATAAAATTGCTATTCGGAAAGAAATCTTCGAGACTTCTTCGGGAATTTTCCCGGAAACCTCAGTGCGCGAGTCCGACTCGCAATTGCCCAGTTTTTTTAAGGGTTCCGAACTCGTAACCAACGTAGCGCTACTTTCGATTCTGACCGTCCGAACCGTGAAATTCACGACTTTATGGGCAAGTAATAAAATAATAAAAAACTTTTTACAAAAAAAAAACCGACTTCAATGTAAATAAACACTGAAAAGTACAAAATAACTTTAATTTCGGAAGTCGGTGTTTCTATAATAGATACCTAATTTTGTGTCTTCGTTATTTAACACCACAAATACAAAAAAAAACACACATTCAGCCGAACATCGTCCTTTTCAAAGTCGGTTAAAAAAGTCTTGTACGATATATAATAATATTATATTATATCTTACTTTTCACAACTATCACACAACGCTGTCTAGTTCCAAGCTGAACAGAGCATGTATTATGAGCACTGGACAACTGCCATGGTAATCATACTTATATATTTCCAAATACATACACATTATGGATAAATTACGCCCAGATACAGAACAAATGATCATGCTCATCACATAAACAATTGTCCTGGGTGGGAATTGAACCCACGCCCTGCGGCATAGCAGTCAGGGCCACTAACGACTAGACCAACAGGCCGGTCAATAAATAAGTACACACAAAATAGTTATCTATGAAATAATATAATATGCAAATAAAGATATTCTCTCATAATTACATACATACACTTATAATTATAATACATAGTTTAATAAACATCACAAAAATACTTATTTACTAAAAGCGTGAGTACATATATTATATCCCAAATCCCAGCGCAACTCTTTCTGCATTATGTGACTTCAAATAGTCCCAATATCCTCTAACAAAAAAATTGAACACAAACATCATAATCATCATTTCAGCCGTAAGACGTCGCCATAACAACCGGTCCCGTGCGTCTGGCATCCATTGGATTCCTGCGACCCTAACCAGGTTTTTTTTTACGGTGGGTAAAAATCATCTTATGACAACCCACGCCCTTGAGTGGAGCGGGAGATAGTGTCAGACTCATACTGACTAAAAACCCACCCCGTTCCTTCTAGCCTTCAAACCAAGGCTCGAGCTTCTTAACCCTGGCCCCAGTAGGCTTCGACCCAGCTGGGCCCCTCCTGTTGCTGACAACTCCTTGAGGCGCGCGGGAACAGCGCGCGCCGTCGACGTCTTGGGCTCGGACCGGACAGTTACCGGACGGTCGGACAGCGATAGAACATAAAAAAAAATCTTGTTTAAAGTTATGCTTGGCACCGCATTATATCTGCACTGTCAGACCGAGGCTAAGCTAGACCAGGCTAAACTGCTCCTGCTTGTCTAGCGCCGATGTAGTTTGCACGTTATTTGAATCTCTTCAGTTTAAAACACGCTAACAGCTGCCTCCTTCCTACCAGGCTTAAATAGGAAGTTTCGGCAATTTAGAACCACTGGAAAATTACAGTACCTATTAACTTACCAATACTTTAAAACTTTGCTTTTAAAAACGATATGATTTCTTCTTGATTCAGTACCAAAGTTTTAGTTGAAACAAACAAAAAATTACAGATTGTAGATTAATTTCTACGTGATAAGGTGTATGACAGAAAGAAATATCACTTTAGTCTTCTATATAAAATTTAAAGCTCAAGGCTTAATTCATGAATCCCCAAGCGACCACCGGTGGCCGCGCATCTATTGTCTTACTATTGTGTCTCTAATTGACGGTATCTGAAGGGTTAAGGAGCCGAATAACCATCACTGCCACCGAACAAACTACTTAAAGGGTAAATTGTTTGTAGACAAAAAATCATTTGAAAATATTTGTTACTACGCACACAAATTATATCTTCAGTAATGTCAACATAAACACGAAGCACCCCAGCCTTCCATGAATGGTACTGTAGAATTTCCAAATAATAAGCTTTCACACAAAACTTGTTACTACAATTGCACAAATCAGCCACATCGGTGGAGCTATTCTCAGATGACTTAAGCGTGAATATTATTCCAAGAATTGATAGGGACTCGTGTTCATTTGAATCTCAATCTAGCTGTCACTGTCTAACCACAAAGTTGACGTGCACGAAGTATTGAGAAAATCATACGTTTAGTTTGTCGAATACCACGGTTGTTCGAATTTGTGAAGACTGGCAGCGTTAATTAACGTGTCGGATTCAAGAATACAGGTAAAAGCAATGACATGGAACTCAAATACGGGTATGTATGGATACATAACACATACACATATCCATAAACTGATTTGTGACTATGAACCACTTCGAACCTCATCAAAATGGAAATGAACGTGTGCTATAATAAACTTTTGTACAATAAAAGAAGATAAAACTTATATGGGGTAAAGAGAGTGGTGATATAAGTAGTTGGGTGATATTTTTTTTTAACGGTCATAATTAAGTTACTGGTATTCAAATATTTATCCTCCTCACGCTCTTAACAGTTCGCCATCGCTGTCTTACGAATGGGCTTGCTTGGAACTGTACGGCATTTTGTTTAAAAAAAAATATCACCAAATTACTTATATAACCACTCCCTTTTACCCTATATAAGTTTTATAATGAGGTATTTTAACCCTTCAGATACCGTCAATTAGAGACACAATAGTAAGACAATAGATGCGCGGCCACCGGGTGTCGCTTGGGGATTCATGAATTAAAAGAGGATTGAACCGTCTAGTATTACTATTTCGTACTAACAAAGCCTAGTAGGTAGCTGAATGTAATATGAAATGTTATGTAATGAAAGAATTTCCCGTCTTTCATACTTGTTAAGAGTTTATTTTTAAGGTTTCGATACACGAGAATTTATTCTATTTCTAGAATAGAATAAATTATAAATATTGGAATAAACCTCTCCTGGGAAGTTTTCTACCCACAAGTGGTTGGAAATACATTCGATCTCACAAGGAGTTTTTTCAAACAAGTTTATTTTTATCTAAGTACTCACCTATTTTATAAAGAAAGAAATCCAGGGCCGGATTAAGTCAAAGAGGGCTCTTTTACAAATATGGGAATTACTCGTGGGCACGAATGGGAGAAAACTCAAGTTGGTCCCAGATTTCTTTCTTTGAAAAATATAAATCCCTACTAATATTATAAATGCGAAAGTAACTCTGTCTGTCTGTCTGTCTGTTACGCTTTCACGCAAAAACTACTGAACGGATTTAGATCAAATTTGGTAGTTAGGTAGAAGAGACACTGGAATAACACATAGGCTACCTATAATTCCACTGCTGAGCACGGGTCTCTACCCGCGCGATATAAACTGTAGTCCACGCGGGCGAAGCCTCTGGCGGAAAGCTAGTCTATTATAAAATTTATAGAGAGGTATGTAATGTGCGATCCACCTAGCCTCGCAATGGGTCTCATTGGCAATTTGTGTTTTAGAGTGCAACGCTATTGGCTGATAACTCTGATATGTTCGCTTATTCTAATTTCAAAAATATTCGTCATTGGCTTTCAAGGTATTTGTCACTGAATGTGCGGATAGGGAGAATGTATAGATGCTAATTTATTTGCCACTGCCTCCTCCACACTAGTTTTAATGGACGAGCATACGAGCTTTTAAAGAAATCCAGGATGAAAAAAAAATTTACTATTTATTTTAGAACTGTTTACTAATAAACACACTATAGGGTGCAATAGCGAGCGAGCGAAAATGTTTACACCATTACCAACTCGGATATGGTAGATTTTTTACCCGCTACTCTTGCTGCATGACTGATGCGGCCCTAATCAAACAACAATGCATTCTATGTAAAATGAAGCCTATATAACAAACTTCAATAAACATGGAAAAGTTCAGTAATTGAATATGATTACAAAATGGTTTTCTCTTTCGAGCTACCTGGGATATAATATAAAGTGTTTAGCAGAAATGGGTGGAAAAATAATAGAACTTTCAGTACAAAGTCATAAATCATCAGCAAAATAAACTTATGATGGAAGGCAATTTTTTTTTCGGAATTGTTCTTGCTTTTTTTACACTAATTTTCCATTATCTATGGAACGTTGGTACCCAAAGAAAAATGCATCAGCATCATCATCATATCAGCCGAAAGACGTCCACTGTTGGACATAGGCCTTCCCCAAGCGTCGCCACAACGACCGGTCCTGTGCGCCACGCTTCCATCGGATTCCCGCGACCCTGACCAGGTTATCGGTCCATCTTGTTGGAGGCCTTCCTACGCTGCGTCTTCCGAAACAAAAATGAATCACCGAGAATTATTTTAAAGTTTCCCAATGTTTTGACTATGAACGCATTTTCAGGAGGTTTAAAATTT
This sequence comes from Mythimna lalbum, assembly GCA_949319445.1. Classification (NCBI taxonomy): domain Eukaryota; kingdom Metazoa; phylum Arthropoda; class Insecta; order Lepidoptera; family Noctuidae; genus Mythimna; species Mythimna lalbum. The sequence goes on from OX439344.1 coordinate 20,632,549, forward strand.
TACCTTATTCCTTTTCACACTAGAAGGAACGGGATGGGGTTTTTAGTCAGTAAGATGACACTATCTCCCGCTCCACCCAAGAGCGGATTTTGTCATAAGATGGTTTTCCCCATCGAAAAAAAAAGGCCTCCTCTGTCATTAGCAAATTATGGTTTTTTTTTATTAAATCTTGTATCGCAAACGAACGCAAACAATATTATGTTCTCGGGGAAAATGTTGTTTATTTTCGACGAAATCTTTTGAAATATTAAGCTCAAGCGTCAAACCATAAAAATATTAAGCACAAGCGTCAAGTACTATAGAAATACATTGTTTGTAGGATGAGAAGCTGTCGAGTGGCCGATTTTCTAATTGGTAAGAGGTTCATGTAATGCAAGTGCTTTACTTGCTGGGCTATTTTAATGTCGAATAATCTACACGAATACTATAAAGAGGTAAAATTTTTTTTTTTTTTTCTGTTTATAGGAGGTAATCTCTGGAAATACTGGTCAGAGTGCTAACATTTTTTCATCGATAGAAATGCTTTATTCATGAGTGTTTTTTTTTACGGTGGGCAAAAATCATCCAATGACAAACCCCGCTCTTAGGTGGATTGGGAGATAGTGTCAGACTCTTAATAGTGGGGTGGGTTTTTTCCTTTTTTTTCCTATATGAGTGATATAGGCTATATTTTATATACGGGGGCGTAGCTGCTGGCAAAAGATAGTAGGCTGCGCACTCAAGAAGGCCGTTGTAAACACAACCAGACAAAATGGGGATTGTAGACCCTTCCGATGTCGACGGCACGCACTGTTTTCGCGCGCCTCAAAGAGTAGTCAGCAACAGCAGGGCCCAGCCGGGTCGAAGCCTACTGGGGCCAGGGTTATCTGAAAAGGAGCTCGACTCCCGTTATGAAGGCTAGAAGAAACGGGGTGGGTTTTTAGTCAGTAAACGTCTGACACTATCTCCCGCTCCACCCAAGAGCGGGGGTTGTCATTGGATGATTTTTGTCGACCATAAAAAAACCCTTCCGATACCCAGTCTTGCACCGGGTGTCAGAGCGGTCTAGGTACAGTATTCTTGACCAGACGATGGTACACTCACTATAATACCCAAAGTTTCCCTATATCTAGAAAGAAAAATAAAATCCCCAAAAGGCACAAACTTAAGACTAAAATATCTATCTACTCTACTATCTGCTCTCTATATACTCTTTCATCAACGTCAGCCCCCATATATAGCCAAGTTGCTAATCTGCAATGGTTAACGCTAGTAGAAAGCTTCAAATGTACGGGAATGTCGCTCAGTCACGTGGGCAGAACAAAAGAATTGGCGGCAATGTCAACAACAAGTTCAACTCGAAGCGTTCGACGCAAGCGAAACGTTTGTAACTTGGCTAGAGGGGCAGGACCTCCAAGGACCATAATAACGCAACTGATAGCGCCACCTATTAGGCCTGTACGGTGAAACCATAAATCACTAATGCACTAATACTTATTCGTGCAATTTATCTCTCTTCATTAACTTATATTAGTCGAGTTTCAGTACACGGTTAGCAGTCATCGTGTGAGCTCCCCCGCTCCTTTGTATTTCTAAGCCTTTGGTCCGTTTAATATACCTATGTAACTTAAATATATCATTTCAACATCTACCTAACTTCTACAAGGCCCAAATATGAACTTTAAAGGAAAAGAAAGTTATTGATTCTAAAAAAAGAACTGATGCAAAGCATAATAATTTCGTCTCATACCTACTATGGACAGGAGCTGGTATCGCTGCTGGGCTATAGGGTAGAAAGTTCGAACATAACCGTTCTCTATTCTTAGCAAAGCGGGTGAAACGTAAAAAATGCTTGCAAGCATTCAACTTCGCTATCTTTGGAAAATGTCAACAAGTTTTCCGCGAAAAGCAATTATTTTTCAAGCAGAAACTTGCTCGAAAAAGAGTCACAAATACCGTGGAGATGACATTCTCATCTCCGCTCATACTATAAATAAATCTGTAGAAATGAACATTCTGTTCATTGAAAATATCAAAAAAATAAATGGCAGAGGGTGTTACTAGAACGACACCGAACCCAAAAATGTGATTTAAAATTTTTTTGTCTGTCTGTCTGTTTGTTCAGGCATCACGCAAAAACTACCGGTTCGATTACGATGAAACTTGGTACTTATAATATTATTCATTAACTTACTTTTGCCCGCGGCTTCGCTCGCGTTAAATTCGGGGTAACACGGTTCCTTCGGCTTATTTTTCCCGACATCTTCAACAAATATAGTTTCTCTTAGTGAGCTCCACTGCGGGTGACGTAACCTACGACAAACTTATTATTTACGGTAGGTACAGTAATAGGGTCTAGGGATCGAACCGCAAAATTAAGTTTGTTTTTTATTGTATATACTTCGCCGGGATAAAAAGTACCCAGTGTGGTGCCCACACACGACGAAGATAATAAATAATATTTCATATTTTTCGTTCTACAAAAATAGCACTTTACACAAAAAGCTCATTGATAAGTTTCGTCATCCACGCGAACGAAGTCGCGGGCACAGCTAGTATTAGATAAATCGCAAATTGTCACCCATCTGATAATACATTGAAAGTAAAAAATACAAAAAAAAAATAAAAGCCTAGACGTGTCTTGTTACTCTTGAAATGAATAACGATGAAAAATCTGGAAATACTTTTTATAGTTTTCTTTCCGAAAAAATCCTTACAATGTTATGGCCAGGCAATACATCTAACGTAGGCGTGGGCTTGCGATGGCGAGCAATGAGTAGCTCGCCGTCCGGACCATAATCGAGTCGACGGCGCATAGTGTTCCACACGCGCCTTATGGAAATGTCAGCAAAACCGTACGGGTCCAGCCAGGTCAAAGCCTACAGGGGCCATAGGATGTGCGAAAGAGTACCCCGGGGCTCACCAACGAAGACAAAAAGGAACAGGAATAGATTTTAGTTAGTAAAAGTCTGACACGTACTCCCGCTCCGCCCAAGAGCAGAAGAAATCATTGGATGATTTCCCACCACAAAAGGTAATTACGTTGATTAAGAACATACAATAAAAACCTATTTGTAAGAATAACATCAACTGTTTAATGTTCAACAAAACGATTGTCTACTGGATATCAGTCTGGATACAAGAGTTGATTTCACGAACGGTGATTGTCCACCTTTACATGAATATATTTACAGAATAATATGTAGAAAAAACAAAATTTTCGTCCACATAGATTTCGTACAAACGTGTGTACAAAATGAAAATCAAGCGTTTTTTCAAGGTCTCCAAATTGTACAGACGTACGTTTGAATCGGCGGTCGGGGGGCTCGAGGAGACGTAAGTACACCTCTGAGCTACGTCCCAAACTAAGCATTTCGGTTTCACCTCGTCATTACATCGCTTACTTACATCGAAGAATTGGAACAATTTGCCTGCTGCAGTCTTCCCGACCTACTGTAAATTAAGTGTCTTCAAGGTCAGCGTGAATAGGCTCTTAATAAACTATCACCATGAACGATTGCATCACTGCTAACCATCAGTTATGATCGCAGTCAAGCACTAGTTTATATCATTAAAAAAAATCTACTTTATCACAAGTTTTCACCAGTCACATTTTTTACTTAACATTTACACCACAGTTAAATATACCGTTTTAATTAAACCAAAATATGTAGTTTAAAGCCCGTTTATTTGTTTTAACGATTTAAAACCACGACCACATGGGCCGTGCACTGATTACGTATTATTTTGCAAATTAAGTTTATAAGACTAAATTACATCATTCACCATTTTTATTATTTAACGCAAAGCCATAAATCATACTTAAATTCCTTTTTTGATTAGACAGACTGGAATCAATCGTGATAATATCATTTTTATTAAAATATTAATTTAAAAAAAAATGTCTAATGGACGTAACTTAAAGTAAAAAGTCTTGAGTGTAAATGTAATTAGGTTAGTACTCATATTGTTTCCTGGAATGTACCCACTTTTTGGTAATAATATAGATCACTTCGTAAGAAACCTGCGTTGTTCATTCGTAAAATCCAATAAACTATTTGAAAACCAAAACCAAAATCATTTTCAACCAAAAATAAGATTTAAAACCAAATAGTTTAAAATTTATAAAATTCCATTTGCATCTGTCGTTATGAAAGAACGTAATCAATTCAGAATGTACGGCATTTGCCTTTAGGTACTCATCATACTTTTATGTAAACTGGTCCAATGTTAATCCTCTTTGCAATAATTGCTCCAAAAATAATATTCGAAGGCAAATAATTTAAATTTTCCGAATGTGATAAAGGATCATAATTAATAAATATCGCACGCTTGATCGACTGCAGTGCAACCGTACTAACGAGAGCATTTTGAAGAGTCCCAGCACGAGTGAGCTATATTTAATTTTACATGGAAAAACTATTAATAGAGAAAATGATTTCCTTTCTCTGGCTCGTGTTGGCGGCAGGCTCGTGCTAGAGCTTATGATTTATTTTTAGCATCACTTACTTGGGAGCCTAATTAGTGTACGTATTACTTGAAAGAATATTTTCTAGGCTCGCGTGGGCTGCAAAGGAGCGCATCCCACACACCCCGTGCGCGCCTGGTGGGAGCAGGCGCGGGTGCCGCGGGCACGAGCGGGGTGGCGGTGAAAGCGAGCGGTAGCCCCACCGCCGCGCCGATGGGGTGCACTCCGTTATATATAAAGAGAACCTCAAGGTGAACTAATAGAGTAGTGATCAGTCTTAGCTCGTGGAACAGTCGTTCCCCGCCTCATCATGAGAGGGACCTGGAGCCAAGTGGTCAGTGTTCTATCATTCAAAATATCCTCGGGAATTTAAATTTAAGTTTTATTTTTGCTAGGTTTTTTTTTTCAATTCGATAAAGTGTTTTTTTTTTATCAAAAGTGTGTGTGAAAACGCGTTGAAAGACGACGAATTAATTTATTAAATGACTAGGAAAAGTTTAACAAAAAAAAGTCCTTCTTTGAGATAAAAAGAGTGTTTATGTTTTCGCGTAAACTCATAAATTTGTTGCAAGTTCTTATATAAAAACTTAATTAATTATATATTCCAGTAACATTATAGTGACACCAGTTTTAAAATTTTATTTTGGCTAATCATATCTTACCTGGTGCGCTTTAACTGGCAGTAGAACGTTAAGTGTAACTTCCACTTAAAACGGCTACTGGATACTCCAAAGTTAACATCGCAAATATCTGTTTGACTTATCAACTTAGTAAAGATAAATATTGGCGAGCGCGTCAGTAAAAACTGCTTTTTTTTAATTAATTGTTTAATTAGACATCTAAGTGATAATTTGTCAAATATTACGTGATTTTATTTGTTTTCGTGCTCATGGTTTTTGTTTGTGTCGAAGAACTTTTGGCGCAGAACAACTAAATAGAAAAGTTCGGGTTTAATTTGAGAGATAGTGAAGACGCACTTGTCTGTGTGAAACTAGTATGTTGTCAGGAGTACCTATGTCAAAGTAACTTCAAAGCATCCGTCTCGTGTCACCGCTCGCGACAATAGCTTGCACTTTTTACTGATGCGTCGAGACTTTTTAAATTCAGAATGCAACTTCTCGCTATTGTTGTTTTGATACTATAATGAGCGTTAAATCTCTCTAGAACATTGAACTAATGGCGATGAACTCGACCAGATTGCATAATGTGTTCTTCCGTTTTGTAGGCGTTAGTCGGGTCACGATTTGCGATCTCGTTTTGGTAATGATTTTAAAGAGTAGTACACTCTCTGCCGCCGCCGTGAGCGGGGCTTAAAATAATTGCTGCATTCATAATATGAAGTGTTACGCAATTTCTCGCACAAACACGGAAACAATGAAAACATTAAAGCTTTGTGCTTCATATTTCCGCCATAACACCACTTGTAATCTGTTGCAATCCAATCAGGTGCACTTGATTTTGATTATTCGACATGAATGAGAGCTTTATTTGAGCAATTAAGTTGAAAGGTTGTAAGTTTGTGAGCAGGAAATTATCAGGAGAATGATATTCTGCTGCAGAAACTTATATTAATACGTTTAACAATAATTGTTATTGATTTAATTTATTGTAGTAATGATTTATTTCTAAAGAACAGTTTATTAGTAATTTCCAATAGAACGCGAAGTGTTATGTCCAGTTATAGAACTGTTACGACCTTTTATTGCGCCTCGGGTAATAAGCAGCATTAGTGGTTGTTGTCACCGGACCACGCGACGTCGATCGCCTCTCCAATCACGTGTGTAACTCTTGCATAATGTCGGTCAAATGTTGTATTGTATTATTAAATTAGTTAGCCGTAAGTGTAAACTATGCTAATGCACCAGAAGTACAAAACTTTCTCCAACTTATTTTCACTGTCCTTTACGTAAACTTATGTATAAAACTCACTAATATTAATATGGCATTTGACGTGGGTGTAAACTGGCTCTCTAAAACCTTACACAGATTAAAGTTTTCTTAAAACCATATATGAAATCGTATCCTTTTTAAAAGGAAGTATTAAGTAATTCGATATAATTTATTATAATAATTAAGTGTTACGTCAGTCCAAGAGTTTGCAGTTCGGGTTGACCTAGTAGGCGTAGTCCGTACATGGCATACTTTAGTGTTCTCAAACCATCGATTTCTTACATAACCATTGAACTTGATGGATCCGGGTTGTTCTTAAACAAGTTTTACATACAACGGGTACCTAATTGGTATTACAATGTTGATTATACATATATGTAATTTAATGTAGTTGTTCTTCTTATGGGAAGTAATGAGATTTCAGAGGTGGTGTTATTATCAGTTTCCTCAAAACTTGATTTTCCGGTAGCATTAACTGTTCTAGAAAGCATGCCTTCGAGATGCTCAGTGGTGGCAAGCAACTAGTTAAGTATTTGCTTCCTAGGTCCGCTCGACCTGCGAATTAAACGAAGCGTGTTCTAATGGCCCCCACTTTACTTAGACTAGTCAACTTATGCTCACTTTCGTTTTGTGAATCACTTAAACGAACTGACGTAATAATTTGCGGCCTGCATTAATTTAACCATTTATATTTCTAAACATTAAATATATCAATGTCAGTTGCCGTTCCTTTGAAGTTCCGTTTATGAATGGTGATTCTTATGAAAGGATGATTATTGATTTATTAAGCTATGCGATTCTAGTTCAAGCTGATATTAAAATACCTTATCTCAAACTCATGCTGTGCGTTTTTCAGGAAGCTTTGCGTTTATTTGTATTTATCTAATTTTAAACAAAGTTTTTCTTTGTTTCAGATTACCCTAGCGGTAATTTTACAAATCGCTCTAGTTTCGGGAAAGGCTTTATTACCACAAAACCAACAAGCACAGCAACAGTTGGAACAGAAGCAGCACACAGCTCAGAAGAGGGTCGGCTACGACTACCCGGCGCCGCCGGAAGATCTTGTCAACCCCTTCCAGGACCATGACGACCTGCACGCGCACGATGACCACCACGAGGTGAGTGAGCATCACGAGGAGCACGACGTGCTCGACTACGGCGGCCACGGTCACCACGAGCACCTGGAGCACCACGCCGTCCACGAGGAGCATCATGTCGAGGACCACCACGAAGAGCACCACGACCACCACGAACACCACGATCCTGGCTACTGGAAGAAGAAACTTATTTGGAAACCGGGCTGGAAGAAAATTTGGAAGCCAGCCAAGAAACAAATCTGGAATCCATCCTGGAAAAAGATATGGAAGCCCGTGTGGAAACCTACTTCGCGCGCCATATGGAAGGAAATTAAGGTTCCGGACTGGAAAAAAATCTACAAACCTCTTTGGAAGCAAATTAAGGTTCCTGCTTGGAAAGAGGTCAAAGTTCCCGATTGGAAGAAAATTACTGTACCCGTTTACAAGGACATCGTCGTACCAGGCTGGAAGGAAATACAGGTCCCTGCATGGAAGAAGGTATGGGTTCCCGAATGGGTTAAAGTTGGCATTCCCGGTGAAAAGTATTTAGGAAAAGATCATGACGGGTGGGAATACACATCCCACGACCTGTGGAAGAAAAAATTAGTTTGGAAACCCATATGGAAGAAATATTGGAAACCAGCAAAAAAGCAAATCTGGATTCCAGACAAGAAGTTGGTGTGGAAGGATGAGTGGAAGCAAATCTGGAAGACTGTTAAGAAACAAATATGGGTCGATGACAAGAAGTTGGTCTGGAAAGAAGCTTGGCAACAGATCTGGAAGCCCTCAAAGAAATTGATTTGGGTACCGGACAAGAAACTGGAATGGAAGGAGGCTTGGAAGCAAATCTGGGTGCCAGGATGGAAGGAGATCTGGGTTCCAGGAGTCAAGAAAATATGGAGACCCGTATGGATATCTGAATGGTTCCCATCCCCCGACCACCACGAGCACCATCACGAATCGCACGGCTGGGACAGGAGCGACCTCACCGACAACAACACCGCCGGCAGCCAGAAAGTATCCGTCAAAGTAAGCCCGCAGGAACAGGAGCAGCAGGAACAGGCGCCGCAGAAAGAAACACCAAAGCAATCATTGAAGTCATGGCTATTCCCCGAATAAATTATTATTATACTTACCTAACCAAATTAAAAGCTTTTGTGTAGATGTTCATTATAGATATATCCGGCAATCGGATAAAAAGTGCTTGTCTAGAAAGCGTTATAATGCCATATGATAATGAAGACTGTAAGCACGAACCACAGGCGTCGCGAGGATCGAGCAGGGCCAGGAACAATCAAGTCATGGCTTCGGATTAGGTAATAAAATTTGTTTAACATTTTGGATTGCCATGCGAACATCAGCCTGCGATGCGATTGTTTCTACGCCCGTATTATAATCTCATAAAGTTAGCACAGTAGCGTTTAAATATTGTTAACGTTATTTATAGTGTCTAAGCTTTAAAGTGTTGTTGTTGTCGTGGACAGTAGTGATACAGAGAGCGTGTTGTCTGTACCTACCCACTGATGCTATGTGTTTTGTTGTTCATTAGATAATTATTGCTAAGTATTATTTGTAGATCTTAGATTTTAGTCTTGCGGAACCAATGAAATAAACGTTATATGATATTAAATACTTTCTGGTTTTAATTACTAAACTTTGAAATCTAGGCTCTTGTCACGCATTAAGTTTGATATTTTCGTATTGATTTTCAGGGATGTAGACAATGGGTAATTTAGCAATAATTTTTTGTTCCCGTAACGATATTTTTTATTTTCTCGGGAAGAAGTTTATTTTTATTAAAGAAATATACATTACTATCTATATCTACTACGTACACTTTAAACCTAATTCTTAACTAAATATCTAAAAGCTTAGCATTAGAAAAGCCTTAGCCTCAAAATTGACTGGAAGTGCTCAAAAGGCTGGCGACATTGCCACGTTGTATGGCAATCTTTAATCTCTGGTCGAAGTTAAGGCCAGTCTTTGGGTTACGCACGCGAAGAGTCAAGTAGACGTTTGGATAAATAATTAATCTCTAATATTTAGAGATTGAACATGTAACCAAGATTTATTACTATTATTATGAGCCCGTTGTGTCCCACTGCAGGGAAAAGGCCTCCCTTCCGTTATTCCACTCCTTTCTGTCCTTAGCCACTTCTGGCGAATCCTTAAGGTAGGAGTCCAAATCGTCACGCCATCTCCTTTTGGGCCTACCGCGCCGCCGGCTCCTGCTGATCCGGATCCAGTCAGTCGTCAACCAAGATTTATGTAACTCATAATATGATTTAAAAGAGTGCCCATGGAGTTTCTTGCACGTTCTTCTTCATAGAGACACTTTGGAACGTGCAATTTAGGTTAACGTTTTTTTGACTGACTGACATTTTGACAATTCAAAAGTGCCTGTAATTGGTCTGTTTCAAATAAACGTTTCTGATTTATAAAATTAGTAGAATATAATAATATTTACCTAACCTTTGATGTCTAGATGGTGTTGTGTGAAAGTTGTGCACTATTAGATATTCTTGTCTTTACACTTTTCAGTAAGTTTATCAATTCGTATAGCCTCGTATATCCTCGTATGTCACCAGAAAATTACAAACGTCGTAAAATTGTAAAAAAAATACGCAAGAAATTATAAACTATTTTTCTAATAATGACACGGTTTATGTTGGAAACTAATGAATTTAGACTTTATTTATCGATACAAAACGATTTTTTTGTTAAATACAAGCTTTTGCGCGCGGCTTCGCGCGCATACATATTTTATATAGCCTATGTCAGACAGGAATATAGCAGATTTCTATTGGTGAAATAATTTCAGCAAACGGACCAGTACTTCTAGAGATTAACCTCCTACAAACAAAACAACAAACTTTACCTCTTTATAATATTAGTATAGATCGACAAATTCATCATCATCATCATATCAGCCGAAAGACGTCCGCTGAAGGACATAGGCCTCCCCCAAGCGTCGCCACAACGATCGGATTCCCGCGACCCTGACCAGTGGTCGATCGAGAAATTATATAGATTTATTAAATAGTCTACAATACTACGAAGTCTGTAATTTTCTGGTGACCTGACCTTCTAACAGTTCCAATAGGAGTTATTAAAAGTGTATAATATTAGAGCAGTTTCAATCGATAAATGGCGGTCTAGCCTTCAGCTCGAGGGGTGGCGTGGTGGCTCACCAGGTGTTCCAGCGGCCAGCTGACCTGCAATGGAGAAAGGCGAAGGCCGTTCGTTACTGGTCTGATTATAATAACTGGTACTTTGATAGCATGAACTACACTGATGGTCGTAGGTCGGAATTCATTCTTAAATTCTTAATGCTGCTCGCCCACGTCAGCCTTTTTGTAGGACAGATAATCGGGCCGATTTTGTATATTTGAACATTGTTCTGTATTTCTAACCGAATTTTTGTAGGACGTGTGCGTTGCACTATTGCTATCAGTGTGTTCTTTTTTATTCCTACAAAAAATCGGTCACCGATTATCGGACGTGGGCGAGCAACCTAATTCTTTATTATACACAAAGACATAATATAACTTATGGATATACAAACAGTTCGCGTACAAAGGCGAGCTCTCAGCAATGAGTTTTCTCCCAACAAACCTTTGAGTTGTCTGAGCAGTGGTGGCCGAGTGGTAACGGCCCCGAGTTACGAGTTGTAGGTCGCGGGTTTAAGCACAGCCACGTAGCGAAAAGGCCTTATGGGATTTCGCTGCTCTTCGCTATTGAGGCCTGCACGGATAACGGGCAACAGAAAGGTCTCGCGTGGCCCTACAAAAGTTTTGATTAGAATTGGTTCGTCTGCCTCCGCGCTCTATCTATAGAAATCGCATGAAAAACTTTGTCAGCATCTAGACTGCTCAGTCGAATATACTTTTAAAGGGCAGAAAGGATTTGAATATGATTAGAAAATAATTGAATTATTGAAGACCGGTTTTAACAAACCATCGACTACAACAATTACGGAGCTTCTTTTCATACACACTAGATCCTGGAAGCCTACACCTCAAGCTTACACTACACTCCTTGCAGTTAAGCTTGAATATACCTGGACTACAAATGAAACCCCACCTGGACGCTCCCCGTCCGAAACCTAGAATTTTTTTTTTAATGTGGGTAAAATCATCTTATGACAAAACCTGCTCTCGGGTGGAGCGGGAGATAGTTTCAGACTTTTACTGACTAAAAACCCCACCACGTTCCTTCTAGCCTCTTCATACCGGGGCTCGAGCTTCTTTTCAGATAACCCTGGCCAAGTAGGCTTCGACCCAGCGGGGCCCCTCCTGCTGCTGTCAACTCCTTGAGGCGCGCGGGAACAGTGCGCGCCGTCGACTTCTTGGGCTCGGTCCGGACAGTTACCGGACGATCCCATGCGAACACGAACCCGCGTCTACGGTGGCCGGAAATCGGGATCGAAATCCCGACGGCGGCGGTGAGGGCGCCGTTGCCTGATGCGGTCGGCCTCCTCCTTTCCTAGCATTACTGCTTCGCAGAAGGAGGCCACCGCCTACTATTCCTCCTCGCTCCGGAATATGGCCTCGACCAGGGCCCGGTGCGAGAGGTCTCCGCCGCCGATCGCCCCACGAGGGCACGGCGATACTCCGCCCAGGCAGGGCACACCTCAACTGTATGCTCCACCGTGTCCTCCGGGCGCTCCGCACAGTGGCGACACCCGGGCGTCTCTTCCGACTTAATCTGAAATAGGTACCTCCCGAACGTGCCATGTCCGGTGAGGACCTGCGTCATGCGGAAGGTAAGGACGCCGTGAGGTCTTACCAGCCACGCCTCAAAAAGGGGACTTACCGCCATAATTGTAGTGTGCCCAGCACTGGGTTGCGATAGTCGCTGACGCCATTTCACCATGAGATCCCGCCGGAACTCTGTCCGTCATACCTTGACATGTCGCGGCAGTGGACTTATACCCCGGTGTTGCATCTCCATGCGCATGTCGTGCATGTGTGGAAGGACTGTTGCCTCCAGATCCCACTGTGGTAGGCCAGCCATATCCGTATTGCCATGACCCGCTGGCAGGCGTACAGTATGGTCGCCGGTCGCTTTGGCAGTGACGGCGCCCACACCGGCGCCCGGAGAGGGCTATGGACCGAAGGATCACCGCGTAGAGCTTCCAGCATGAGGCGTCTGGACCCCCAAGGTTGGGCAGGACCCGCTTGAAAGCAGCCCCAGCCCGGATGAGTTTGGGAGCCAGACGTCGGAAATGTTCTCCGAAATTCCACCGGCTGTCGAGGACGAGTCTATATATATCGCCGATGCGAACTCCTCCCACCGTAAGTTGGGAGTCTGATGGCGGCGCATTCCGAAGGCCGTTTTGGCCGGATTTGTGCAGCGCCACCTCGAGTCCCAACTCCTGGATCCTACCAACGGCTATCGCAACCCCGCGTGTCGCTAGAGCAATCGCCGCCCGGTGCGACCTTCCCTGCGCTAGAATCAGCGTGTCGTCTGCGTAGCAAACCACACTGACCCCGTCAGGGAAGTCGCCGCGCAGCACGTAATCGTATCCGATGTTCCACAAGGGTGGCCCTAGTACCGACCCCTGCGGAACACCGCACGACATCTCTTGACGTTTCCAGTCTCCCTGGTGACCGGGGTACACAATGTACCTCTCCGACAGGTTAGCCTCGACTACTCGACAGAGGTATCCGGGCACCCGGTTGTACCGGACTGCCCTCCGGATCGTACTCCAGGGCAGGGAGTTGAAGGCGTTGGCAATGTCCAAGGACACTGCCACGACGCTCCTACCCTGGGACACCGCATCCCCTGTCATGAGGGCTCGCACGCGCATGATGGCGTCCACCGTAGAGCGCGCCCTGCGAAAGCCGAACTGTCCGACCGAAAGGTAACCTAGATAGATGGCAGCCCTTGTTACCTACAGTATCAAGGAAGAAAGAAAGGAAGTACTGAACTGATTACGACAGTCTTTCACAGGTACACATATCCCTGAGTACCATATACAAAAACATCATCATCCTGCATTGGAAACAGTGCAAAAATACTCGTCACAAAGCCAAAATCCACGTATTTTATAACAAAACTACTAGCAAATAATATTTATTTTGGTGTAAAAAATAACGCGTGTGAAACTTGATTTTATTTCCGTAAAAAACAATACGAGGCAGAAACAACTGGCAGAGCCCATTGACGATTTTTATGAAAACCGAGTGAATGCTAAAATATATAGATGCTGATACCAATAGTAATATTACGTGGAGTTCGCACGGTACAAGTGCAACATCATCATCATTAATTTATCATTTCAAAATTGCTGAAAGACGTCTACTGTTGGAGATAAAAACCGCCAAGAGTCGCCATAACCACCGGTCCTATTTTTTTTTCGTTTTGAAAAATCATCCAATGACAACCCTCGCCTCTTGCCGCTCTTGGGTGGAGCGGGAGATAGTGTCAGACTCTTACTGACTAAAAACCCACCCCGTTTCTTGTAGCTTCTTCACACCGGGGATCGAGCTTCCTTTCGGATAACCCTAGCCCCAGTAGGCTTCGACCCAGCTGGGCCCCTCTTGTTGCTGACAACTCCTTGAGGCACGCGGGAACAGTGCGCGCCGTCGACGTCTTGGGCTCGGTCCGGACAGTTACCGAACGATCGGACAGCGAGCTACCCGCGAGCGAGTCCGCGAGCCTGCGTCTACAGTGGCCGGAAATCGGGATCCCAGCGGCGGCGGTGAGGGCGCCGTTGGCTGATGCGATCGGCCCCCTCCTTTGCTAGCATTACTGCATTGCAGAAGGAGGCGACCGCCTGCCACTCCTCGCTCCGGACCATGGCCTCAACCAAGGCCACCTCGACTGTGTGCTACACCGTGTCCTCCGGGCGTTCCGCACAGTCACGACACCCGGGCGTCTCTTTCGCTTGAATCCGGTGCAGGAACCTCCCGCACGTGCCATGTCCGGTGAGGACCTGCTTCTTGCGGAAGGTAAGGACGCCGTGAGGTCTTTCCAGTCACGCCTCAAAGAGGGGACTTACCGCCATAATTGTGGCGTGCCCAGCACTGGGTTGCGATAGACGCTGACGCCATTTCACTGTTCGCCATGCCTTGACCTATCGCGGCAGTGGACCACCTGTCCTATGCGTCTCGCATTCATCGGATTCCTGTGACCCTCATCAGCCCACGTTATGGGAGGTGTACAAGTGCAACAAAGGATAACCTCCGCTTGACGAAGAACATGATATGTTGAAATATCTTCATAATCAGACCAGCAGCTATCACTACACAAATGAGTACAGAATACGATAATGCCAAACAAGGACACGAGCATAATACTGTTAACTATATAGCGGCTCGACCCGGCTTCGCACGGGCAATAAATATAGCCTATGTTACTCAGGGTGAATGTAGGTTCCTAATAGAGAAATAATTTTTGAAATCGGCACAGTAGTTTTTGAGTTTATTCATTACAAACACACCCATACACAAATATACAAATTTTCCCTCTTTATAATATTAGTGTAGATTGACATCACGATTGACGTTGTGGTGGAGCACTTGGCTGCTACGTTGCGTGTCGCGGGTTCAAACCCTGCACTGAACAACTATTTGTTTTGCTTGCAAATAAGTGTTCTGAACCTGGGTATCTTGTGCATATGAGTTGACACATTTGTGAACGCACCGACATATCAGGAGTCTTACAAAAAAGAAACCTGTAGTGACTAAAGCTTAGTGTACCTACTCACTTTCATACATATATCTCATGTGTGCACATGGTTAAATTAATTAATTAGCGTACCATAATTCAACAAGATAAGATATTTCCTTCAACAGCTCGTTAGATGCGTAGCTCGCGGTTAATTAATAAATCGTATCAGTCCGATATATTTTATAATCCCTTGCTGCTGTGGGTAATGCATAAGATCTGCTAGAAATGAAAATGGTAAAGAGAAAGGGTTTCAGTTCCAGAGGCGTATTAAACAATTTTGCGGTCCAGACCCAATATTACGTGGCCCCATAACAAACAAGAAAAAAAAAGATAGAGATAGATAGATAGATAAAGCATTTATTGGCTACACACAACACATGTACCAAATCACATATTACACACAAACACATGTTATAAAAATTAAGCACTTATACTACAACAACAAACAAAAGAAAATAATAACACATGTGGGTACTTAGACAAAACAAAAAAAAAAAGAAATACCAAAATGGACCCATACTGCGGTGTGCATGTCGTGCTGCGCCAAGAAAGAAAAAAAACGATGATTCTAGAAAAAAAAACACGAGTCGGTAAAGTAAACTCGAAACCTCTTCCATCACTTACCATTAGGTGAGATCGTAGAAGCTTGCATCAAGAAATACGCCATGTAGCTATGGGCCATCCCTCGCAGTCTACCGCCCAGCGGGCCATGGCCCACTTACCCTAAGATACATATACATTAGCTTATGTAGGAAGAGACCTATGAGCAGATAGGTAGCAACAAGATTCACATGCAAAACCTATTGTTTCAAATTTTGCACCTTCATAAGTAACCTTCGCACACTATTCATTCATAAAATTATTACATCTTATCTCGCATAAAAAGGCCAGATGCTAATGGCTGAAAGATTATACAACAAAACGCGCTTGTGTCATTATATAAACAAAGCCACTATTGTTTTATTAAGTGTATTTGCGGGTTAATTACATTTATGTTCTGAAATAAGATTGTATGGAACTTTGTAACGGTGATGTTAACAATGAGCTAGTATTTTGGTAGGCACGTTCACAATTTGTACAAGTCGCTGGTTAAAGAGATGTTGCGGGGTTGTTTTTTTTTTGTTTTTTTTTTGTCGACGGGGAAAATCATCTTTGACGAAACCCGCTCTTGGGTGGAGCGGGAGACAGTGTCAGACTCTTACTGACTAAAAACCCCGCGCCGTTCCTTCTAGCCTTCATACCGGGGCACAAGCTCCCTTTCGGACAACCCTGTCCCCAGTAGGCTTCGACCCAGCTGGGCCCCTCCTGCTGCTGACAACTCCTTCCGTCCTAGACTCGGTCCATTACCGGACCATCGGACAGCGAGCTACCCATAGCTCGCCGTCCGCGAGCCTGCGTCTACGGTGGCCGGAAATCGGGATCGGAATCCCGGCGACGGCGGCGAGGGCGCCGTTGCCTGATGCGGTCGGCCTCCTCCTTTGCAAGCATTACTGCTTCGCAGAAGGAGGCGACCGCCTGCCAATCCTCCTCGCTCCGGACCATGGCCTCGACCAGGGCCCGGCGCGAGAGGTCTCCGCCGCCGATCGCCCCCACGAGGGCACGGCGATGCTCCGCCCAGGCAGGGCACACCTCGACGGTGTGCTCGACCGTGTCCTCCGGGCGTTGCGCACAGTGGCGACACCCGGGCGTCTCTTCCGCCTGGATCCGATGCAGGAACCTCCCGAACTTGCCATGTCCGGTGAGGACCTGCGTCATGCGGAAGGTAAGGACGCCGTGAGGTCTTTCCAGCCACGCCTCAAAGAGGGGACTTACCGCCATAATCGTGGCATGCCCAGCACTGGGTTGCGATAGCCGTTGACGCCATTTCACCATGAGAAGGCTGAGAAGCCGGAGCTCTGTCCGCCATGCCTTGACATGTTACGGCAGTGGACTTTCACCCCGGCGTTGCATCTCCACGCGCATGTCGTGCATGTGTGCAAGGACTGTTGCCTCCAGATCCCACGGTGGTAGGCCAGCCAGAAGGCTCGCCGCTTCGTGGGAGATCGTGCAGTAACCCCGCACCATCCGTATTGCCATGACCCTCTGGCAGGCGTTCAGTATAGACGCCGGTCGCTTTGCCAGCGACGGCGCCCACACCGGCGCCCCGTAGAGGGCCATGGACCGAACGATCCCCGCGTAGAGCCTCCGGCAGGAGGCGTCTGGACCCCCAAGGTTGGGCAGGAGCCGCTTGAGAGCAGCCCCAGCCCGGAGAAGCTTGGAAGCCAGACGTCGGAAATGTTCTACGAAATTCCACCGGCTGTCGAGGACGAGTCCCAGATACTTTATCGTCGACCCGACGCCGATGCGAACTCCTCCTACCGAAAGCTGGGAGTCCGATGGTGGCGCGTTCCGAGGGCCGTGGAAGCACATTGCCTCGGATTTATGCAGCGCCACCTCGAGTCCCAACTCCTGGATCCTACCAACGGCTATCGCAACCCCGCGTGTCGCTAGAGCGACCGCCGCCTGGTGCGAACTTCCCTGCGCTAGAATCAGCGTGTCGTCTGCGTAGCAAACCACGCTGACCCCGTCAGGGAAGTCGCCGCGCAGCACGTAATCGTAGCCGATGTTCCACAAGGGTGGGCCTAGAACCGACCCCTGCGGTACACCGCACGACATCTCTCGACGTTTCCAGTCTCCCTGGTGACCGGGGTAGACAATGTACCTGTCTGACAGGTACGCCTCGACCACTCGACAGAGGTATTCGGGCACCCGGTGGTACCGGAGTGCCCTCCGGATCGTACTCCAGGGCAGGGAGTTGAAAGCGTTGGCAATGTCCAAGGACACTGCCACGACACACCTACCCTGGGACACCGCTTCCCCTGTCGTGAGGGCTTACACGCGCATGATGGCGTCTATTGTAGAGCGCGCCCTGCGAAAGCCGAACTGTTGCGGGGTTGTTTAAAAGTGTGTGGCCCTGGACCCCACAGGGACACTGAAAGAACTCGGATGGGTCGAGCGCTGCCTCCGTCGCCACCTCGGAATCTACTGACACAATATCTAACGTAGAGCTGTTAGAGAAACGCCATGAGAGCCCGATCGACCCAAGTAGACATGGAATGACCACATTCCCCGAAGGGAGTACGATCATACCGAAGCTCAACATAAGACCATTTGTGATCACTGTGGGTACGGGCTTGCGGACGGCGAGCAATGGGTAGCTTACCGTCCTACCGTCCGGACCGAGCCCAAGTCTTCGACAGCGGCAGATGATTTCTCACCTAAAAATAAAAATAAACCGTTTGTGATAGAGGATTTCTATAGAAGCTCTCTGCTCCATTTACCTCCTATGTCCCCATAGGAGGTTAAGTCAAGTAAGTCAATACTCCCTCTCGCTCCACCCAGAGTGGAAGGAGTTATTTGATGGTTTCCCACGTACAAAAAAAGTTAAAATAAAACCATAAATGCATAACTAACAAGGGATGAACTGTGTATTATATTATTTTTTGTTCTGTCGATTTTATTTTATGTATTCAATGAAACAAATAATACCAGGTTTTTTTAATGTATTGTTCCTAGAACATCCGTCATGATTTTTTTTTTCGTATGATATAATTTTTGTTTTTCTCGTATTCAATAGCAGTGGTATACGTCGCTCGGACAATGCAATGGATTGATTTCAGTCTCATTCATTGAAGGGTTAAGCTTTTAATGAAAATATGTTTTTCATAGCAAGCTTATTATAACTCGGTATACCTATATAATTAATAATCGTCAACACGAATCATACGAGCCCAAACTCGATGGGGTTGTGTCATTTAAGTACCAAGCTTCTATAGCCACCTTCCGGTTCCATCATCAGATCAGCTCCATGTCATTTGATTTACTCATGCATGCTAAATTTTCAGCTCAATCGGTAACCGGAAAGTGGGTCAAATTTAATTTACAAGATTTGATGACAGACAAACATCGGAAAACTAAATAAAAGCTTGTAAAAATCACAGAATCTGACTTTTTTGCATAGACACAGGTTTTAACTGATGGTAAATCAATCCATGGATTTTTAAACACCCCAATTCTAATTCGTTACATAGTTACAGATGCTAGCAAAGGTTTTAACTATCAATCAAGTTTAAATTTCAGATTTGAAATGTGCTATCATTTCATTTGACAGGCCAGTTGGTCTAGTGGTTAGTGGCCCTGACTGATATGCCGGAGGCCGTGGGTTTGATTCCCACCCAGGACAAACGTTTGTGTGATGAGCTAATTAGTTATGTATCTAGGTGTAATTTATTTATAATATGTAAGTAATTAAAAATATATATAATATCTTTATCAGTCTTCTAGTACTCATAACACAAGCTCTGCTTAGCTTGAGACTAGAAAGCGTTGCGTGATAGTTGTGGAATATTATTATTATTATTTCAGCCGATAGACGTCCGGACATAGGCCTCCCCCAAGTGTCGCCACAATGATCGATCCTGTGCGAAATGAAAAAACAGCAGAAATATTACCCGAGAATCGTAACAGTAGTTAACACCTTTATCCACTTACCCCTTCATTATTATTAGCTCTACAGACTGTTAAGGTATCAAAGTAGACAAGTAAACACAGTCGCAGACAGGTAAAAACATTAGTCAAGGCTCTTCCTTGTGGCTTTGCCCTAGTTGGATAAAAGTAGCAACCAGTTAACACAAGCCTACACATACATACATATCCACCATAGTGAGAGTGAAAGGTCGTTCCATAAAAAAACGCAGTGTGATGCTATCAGCTCACATACGGATTACTTAATCATCCAAACCGAACTGGTTTCCATAATCGATTATCGATTACTGATGCCTAATCGATTTGGCGTAGACACGTCTTTTAGTGGACCGTTGTTTTAGCAATATGATAAAATACTAAGCAAAACTCTTGCATTTGTAACATTATTCTGAACTAGCTGCTCCCAGCGGCTTCGCCCGCGTGATAGCAGAAAATTATCCCAAGGGAACATACTTCCGGGATAAAAAGTATCCTATGTCCTATTTCAGGACATGGTCTATCCGTGTACCAAGTTTCATCAAAATCGGTTTTGCCATTTAGGCGTGAAGAAGTAACAAACAAACAAGCTCACTTTTATTTATTATTTACTAGCTTTTGCCCGCGCGGCTTTGCTCCCGCTCTTCCCTACTCCACGCTACTATACCCAACTCTACCCTACCCTACTCTACCCTACTGTACCCTACTCTACACTACTCTACCCTACTCTACACTACTCTACCCTACTCTACCCTACTCTACCCTACTCTACCGTACTCTACCGTACTCTACTCTACCCTACTCTACCCTACACTACCCTACCCTACCCTACCCTACTCTACCCTACTCTACCCTACTCTACCCTACTCTACCCTAATTTACCCTACTCTACCCTACTCTACCCTACACTACCCTATTTTTTTTTCCATAAGAACCTTCTCCTCACAATAACAATCACAACAAAAAAAAATCAGCCAAATCGGTCAAGCCGTTTTCATGCCAAGTCGTGACAACGGATAACGGGGGTCATTTTTATATATATAGAGAAGAGATTTATTTATTCAACACTTTGAGCACATGAGTACAGAGGCGGACTTAATGCCTTAGGCATTCTCTTCCAGTCAACCTTTGGGTGATGCAGAGAAAAAGTAAGGGTAGGTGCAATAAAAGAGTGAGAGAAAATACGAATTAAGTAAAGATATACTAATATACCATAGAATAGATATACTAATAAACCATAGAATAAAAATATATAGTAATTATACAATATATACTCAAATTAATACACTACATACATACACTAAAATAGTAAAATAACTGTTCCAAATCGACAATAGGAAAACATTAGCGCTGTGATGAAACTACTGCCAACTTTTTACGAATCAACTCGCGAACTTTGGTTTTGAATGTAAATCAGCTTGTCACTTTCGCTTTTATAATATTAAGTAAGGATTATAATATTAAAGTATGGATTTCAAATCCGATGAATACTTAGGCCACAAACACATAAACACGTTACGACGACGCAATGTGCCACGGCACGGCAACGAGCAACGTAAATAAACACGTCACGACAACGCAACGTGCCACGTTGAACGACGTCGTATTGACGGTGGCGCATTTGTAGAATTGACGCAGTTAATTCCAAGAAATGGACCACAGTAGACGTGTTCTCCTCCTGCTAATATAAAGAAGACGGATAAAGAAGAAACAGATACAAAGTAAATACTGGATCCATCCATATTTTTCCGTAACGTGCCACGTCACGTTGCGTTGTCGTAACGTGTTTATGTGTCTGTCCGGACCGAACCCAAGACGTCGACGGCACGCACTGTACCCACGCGCCTCAAGGAGTTGTCAGCTACAGCAGGGGCCCAGCCGGGTCGAAGCCTACTGAGGCCAGGGTTATCTGAAAGGGAGCTCGAGCCCTGGTATGAAGGCTAGAAGGAACGGAGTGGGTTTTTAGTCAGTAAGAGTCTGACACTATCTCCCACGCCGCCCAAGAGCGCCAGTTGTCTTTAGATGATTTTCCCCACCATAAAAAAGATACCTTACCAGTTATGGTAATTTATAGATTGCCTCCAAAATCGTTGATGACGTGTCACTTTCATGAAAGTCAACCGGATTATATTTCAAAGCATCAACAAAGCAAGCTCATTAGTTCATTATTTCGTCATCGATGCCTATGATGTCCATTTGCCTTTTAATCCTGATTAATCCTATCAAAGGATGGATTTCCATGAAAATTACGTGTGTCGTGGCTAGATTTTAGAATTGATCCCCTTATGATGGCCATAGGTACAAGAAATGATGTTATTTCATCTAAAGGCATGATTATTTTATGATATCGTTAAAATGGCTGATCAATGATCGGATGTTTCGGAAACACATTCATTGTGCGTGCAGCTAAGGAGTGGAATTCCTCGGTCCAGACAGTTACCGGACGATCGAACAGCGAGCTACCCATGGCTCGCTTGCATATATCAACAGGGGCCATGTCTACAACCCCAGGATGGTACCGACTACCGACTGGTAGATTCTGAGATGGGTACCGGGTCATTCTGGAATTATTGGCAACGAAAAAGCCGATGAACTAGCCAAGACTGGGGCTCAAGGTCATCAGATAGGACCAGAAGCTTTCTGTGGTATCTCAAAGAACCTGACCATGGAGACTCTTAAGGGCAACCTATTTGACGATTCAAAAAAGCACTGGTTATTACAACCAGGACTGCTACACGCCAAATCTCTTATAGAAGGGTACTCACAAAAATTAACTGCCGAGCTTCTTGAGCTTAGCAGAGCGAACATCTGTGCGATTGCCCGCGCCTTAACCGGTCACTGCAAACTAAACAGGCACCAATTTTACGTAAAACTGAGTGACACTGATGTTTGCCGTTACTGTAATCAGGAGAGGGAGACGCCTAAGACCTTTTGTGTGAATGCGGGCCCCTTATACACAAACGGAGTTTCCATCTGGGCCGACACATTATTCGCCCGGAGGAGATTAAAACTCTTAAAGCTAGGAGTATTCTAGACTTCCTGGAAGCCTCCACTTGGTCGCAGTGACTACATCCCCTACACTACGGGACGGAGATGCATAGCCCCTTGTCTTCAAATAATAATATTAAATTACTCCTTGACTCAAATACTAGCGTAGTCCGAACTTGGCTTAAATGATCAATTTTATTCTGAAATCTGGCCACGACAAATGCATTCAATCCATTTTTGTCAACACTTCGTTATTTTATTTTATTTCATGATAGCAGCTTTCACTCAATGCCATCTATTCCCAAAGTAAGCAGAGCTCGTGCTATGAGTGAGAAATATACTTAGGTACTTACTAATATCAATTGGTGTTTTGTGTAAATTATAAAATATATATTATAAAATAAATTATAAAATAAATAAATAATTTCAATACGTATCCGTTACACTAATACATAACATTATTTTTCATAAGACATATAGGACAAAAATAACACGAAAAAGTTTACTTTTTATGTTATTTATTTAACAATTTGTGCACATGAGTACAGAAAAGTTGTTTTAAACAGGAACACGGGAAGGGAGACAGGTTCGAATCAACAGTTGCAAGACTACTCATGATGTCAATTCAAATGTTTTCAATCTTCGTTGCTACAAGAGGATCTACCTAAGGAAGGATTATTAATTATTTTATTATTACCGAAAAAACTACGATACAATACCTACTTGTTACAAAGTAAAAAAAAACCCTCCCGACGGTACTTCGATCTCGGTGGCCACTCTGAAGTCTCAACAGAGATTACCCAAGTACACAGAAGATACTATAGTAGTAATCCGACACGACCGGAGAGCTTCCGATACGTGCTTTCCGAGTCACGGGTGTGTCACACCACCAACTTCCAAACTCCTGCTACAGAAGTAATTCGTAATGGAAAAACAAAACAGTAGGTACTTTAGTCCGTCCTGGGAATCAAACCCAGAACCCCACGTTCCGCAGTCAGTTATAAAGTACTAATTAATGTCAGAAAAGTATTAGTATTAAGTAATATTAGTTGAGAGCAGTGGTGGCCGAGCGGTAATGGCCCAGACTTACGAGTTGTAGGTTGCGGGTTCGAACGCAGCCAGGCGCATTACTCTGTGTAATTTATTTCATCACCACTGCTCTCAAAACGGGGAATGAAAACATCGTGTGGAAACCGGGATGTCCTAGAACCAAAAATTCGAAGACATGTAACATCCACCAACCCGCACTGGGTGCGTGGATTACGGCCCATTCCCTCTCCTAGAGAGGAGGCCTGAGTCCCTGCAGTGGGAACATTAAAAAGGCTGATGATGATGATGATGATGATGATTAAGTAACCAGTATTTAAAGGAAAAAGTACTCTATACTAAAAAATATCAAAAAAAAAAATTCGTGTTCCTAAACACGGATGGCCTAGATTAAATTAGGACACAGAATACTTTTTATCGCGCTGTTTCCTCAAGTCCCGTGAAACATTCTCCATCGGTGGCAAAAGCTAACGATTTGTTTCATTAGTCTGACTAATAAAAAACTGAAATTATTGTTACTGACAACTTTGCCTTGCCTATGGACTGTTTAACCCTTCAGATACCGTCAATTAGAGACACAATAGTAAGACAATAGATGCGCGGCCACCGGTGGTCGCTTGGGGATTCATGAATTAACTGAAATAAATGTTTTATTATTAGTTTCGACAGCCATTGTCCTGTCAATTCTGCATTCAGATTTACATTCCGAAATTCTCAAACATGCCATTATTCATTTTCAATATATTGAACCTATTTCTGAATAAAGCGCTGGTTTACGTATAAAGTGCTTTTACACATCGAATGTACGAGGTAGCTTAGCGGTGCGCGGGGAATGAAATTCATCCACACGTTCGTTGCATTACGAGACCTATCAGATCCATTACAGGATTTTGTATTGTGCGTTGAATATAATCGTGTTATTTCACTCTATGCGGGAGGATCTAACGATAACGTTCTATAAGTATGAGTAGGACAAATATACACATTTGTTTCCTACTTAAAGCTGAATTCAAGGACATTAAAAAAGAAATTAGAGATGGATTAGGTCCTTAACTCACAGTACTGTAATTAATTTCATTCCTTGAGCTAGGAGATATGTCGGTACTCGTGAAATCGTACGCCTCGTAGACGCAAGAGAGGGAAGAAGGGCAGCGCGGGCGCTGCGTGACTCGTTTTAATGATGTCACACTCGCGTATTTAAATTTTAACAAACTTTTAAAGGCACGCCCCAACGCATATTAATCTTACTTCTTACACAAAGCTAAAGTAGTATATTAAACTATTTAATAGCTCTAGCTTGTTTGGCAATGACTCCTTCTGCATATGTGTCCTTGGTGGCTCATTAACTGCATGGTCCATTAACTACGCGTTGATTAGTGTTGTTCTTATATCTATGGTTTTGATAAACAATGAGTGCTTTTAAAAGAAAAAAGTGTAAAAAATCTTTTTCCGCTTACCCCGTATTACACTGCTGCATCGTCCAGTAAAATAAAAATTTGGGGTAATATTCAAATCTTTCCCCCATTGGTTAATAATGACAGTGATTTTGATTATGAAATACTTGACGTAGGTACCTAAAAAGAAAACCTAGCTAAGTAATGAAAATATATATATATCAGCCATGTAAGTACTGGAAAACCGATTTAGTGTGTGTCTACGATATCCAGTCTAAAAAATAGTAACAAAAATACCACATTATTGATGACGAATCAACATCATCATATCAGCCGAAAGACGTCCACTATAGGACATAGGCCTCCCCCAAGCGTCACCACAACGACCGGTCCTGTGCGTCACGCAACCATCGGATTCCCGCGACCCTGACCAAGTCATCGGTCCACCTTGTTGGAGGCTGCGTCTTCCGGTACATGGTCGCCACTCTAGAACCTTTCGTCCCCATCGACCATCTGTTCTGCGTGCAATGTGCCCTGCCCATTGCCACTTAAGTTTGGCGATTTTGATGACGAATAACTATTTATAATACCTATAAAATAATAATATAACGCATTTCATGCCTATGTCCAACAGTGGACGTCTTTCGGCTGATATGATGATAATGATGATGCATTTCATTACAGAATTCCCCGAAAGAAGATGTACTGATCATATTTTCCAACGTGGCGACAAAAAAAAAAACGTAAACAGCACTAACGCTTCCAAAAAAAAAAACTAAAAGAATTTAGTTACCATTTGCACGCAATGCAAGCAATCAATGTGCTGACCATGTTTTAATGAAAAACGCTTTGTATAATTAATACAACTTTTTCAATCGACTACTGAGATATTATTTTATTCCCATCACTACTTACCTACTTACTACACATATTGAACTATCTTCGGTTGCGATACGAGATACAATCGATATCAAAATCTTCATAACTGCGAGCAAACCTAGCAAAATATAAAGCAATAGACTATCTTTCACCCACAAAAACTTTCAAAATATATGTCGTTGTTTTTTGGAAGATATAAATTATTTTCAAAACTGTATCTTTAGGAGACTGATTAGGTCCCAAACGTACCAAAGGGTAGGTTCGTTTCGAGATCTTTTAGGCCTCCAAAGCACCAACTGAAAGTTCTTTGAAATTGAAGCGCAGCGAACGTGTTAGCAGAATCATTGTCTCTTCCAGCCAGGATTAACTTAGCTTTGGTGAAAAAGGAAGCTGGGTATTGTAAACAGATCAAACCAGAGATCAGCCCCCTAGCCAAGTTACAATCGTTTTGCTTGCGTCGAACGCTTCGAGTTAACCTTGCCGCCAATTCTTTTGTTCTGACCACGTGACTGAGCGTTGAGACGACGTCAGTCCCGTACATTTGAAGTTTTCTACTAGCGTTAACTATTGCAGATTAGCAACTTGGCTAGTGGTACTGTTCGCGGTTGGTACGCGAGCGATGAATAAAGGCGTGGTGCAAGGCAAGGAATGTATGAGACAGTGAAAACATCTAGCACAAAATTGGAAAAGTCCGCTACACCTACCACATACACTACTGAGTTGAACTACATCATTGTTTTACAGCTCCAAGCATCCTCGCCTCACTCAAGCTTCTCGCACAATTTTGGCGGAAACGTTGACACATTTTACCAGCATCGCTACACTTCTTTACACCGCACTACCTCGCACATCTCTGTTGGAAAACCACCCTAAAATACCTTCCCCACATTGCAGAAACTGAATACGAATTTAGATGTGTCGGCAGAAAATTGACGGCTGAACGTGGTATGCCTAGAGACGGCTGAAAATAATGATTTCCTGATGCAGTAACAGGTCTACGTATTGTATTTTGTTAAAAACGTTTAAGAGCGTCCAACCCATTTTATTGGAAATGGTTTAAATATTAATCATTTATTTTCTATTAGGTATTATTATTATGGTTATTTTTTGTAAAACACACAATTTAAATTGTTAAATGAATAAATGAAATGAAATGGTATGAGCTATTATATTGAATTGTTCGGTTGGTCTCTCGTTGGCGTTTTTAACTCTTAAGTGGGGACACTTATTGTGACAAACGGGAAACTACGGAACCGTACACAGAGCGTGGCACGCTCTTGGCCGGTTTTTATTTGATTTATATGTAGGACACATACATTAAAAAAGTCATAAAATATATCCATGGAAACCTTGGCCATTTAATTAAAATTCTCAATATTTTTTCCAAAAACTTAAAACAAAAACCACATATTTCCTAGAACAAGTTTGGTGGAATATTCGAATAAATCACAGGACCACTAAATCTCTCTATTTACGCATTGTCATTTATCAAACATTGCGTTTGATTCTGTTGGATGAACCAACAAGCATTCAAAATATTCTCAGGTTGATGATAGACGGGTCGGAAAGGGCCCTCTTAAGAGGGTCCTTCTCCACTCGTAAACATCGAAAATGGTTTAAAAGCTTGTTACTTCATTTAATGCAATCCAACGCGATGTTTGACGAAAAGGCAACGCAAAAAAAGAGAGATAACGCCTGGAAACTCTGTTAGTATTCGTAATTCCGAGATTTACTCGAAAATTTCACAAAACTTGCTCCAGGAAATAGCTATTTTTTTTAAACCCTTAAAAGTTTTTGGAAAAAGTTGTCGTCAGTTAGAATCTTATTAAAATTTGCAAGGTCTCTAGAGGATTACTTTTTTGACTTTTTTATTTTTAGGCAAATTATAAAGTGTCAAAGATCATGCAAAATAGGACACTTTCAGAGGTTTTTACTGGATTAATTTTACACAAATTTAGAAATTGGTTTCTTTAGAAACCTAGATAATATCCACAAGATACTGTGTTTCCAAAATATCTAATGAAAAATATAACGTCATAATCAGTTATGAGCGGTTGTATGAAAAACAGTGAAAATGTAGTCATGATGCACCACCTTAAAACCACTTATTTAAATAAAAATCACAAATAGTTATGGATTTTTTCAGTGTCTGGTTTGGCACTTAGCAGTTAGCCCCATAACTTTATAAGTTATTCTTTTGTATATGTGAACGTTACTGAGCTTCTGAAATTAGTTTTAACGAATAAAAAATACCTACTAAAAAGATTAAAATGGTTTACAAGAAGCGGGCTCGCGGACGGCGAGCCATGGGTAGCTCGCTGTCCGACCGTCCGGTAACTGTCCGGACCGAGCCCTAGACGTTGACGGCGCGCACTGTTCCCGCGCGCCTCAAGGAGCTGTCAGCAACAGGAGGGGCCCAGCTGGGTCGAAGCCTACTGGGTCAAGGGTTATTCGAAAGGAAACTCGAGCCCCGATATGAAGAGGCTAGAAGGAGCGGGGTGGGTTTTTAGTCAGTAAGAGTCTGAAATTATCTCCCGCTCCACCCAAGAGCTTGGGTTGTCATTGGATGATTTTTGCCCACCGTATAAAAAATGGTGTACAAGAAAATGGCAATCCAACTCGGCGACGCTCATCATTTAAAATATTTTTAGGTTGTTTTAATGAAATTTTATTTGCTGAAAGAGTAATTATTAACATTCAGTATATGTTTTTTTTACATAGGGGATTTTTTTCACACTTTTTAAATTAATCGCAGAACTTATTACTGTGAAGACTTTTGTTTAGGTGGGAAATCGTCCAATGACTTCACCTGCTCTAGGGCGGAGTGTGAGGGCATCTCAGACTTTTACTGATTACCCAGTTCCAACTTTGCCTAGCGTTCCATGACCCATGACCCTGGGTTTACCTTTTGGAGGTCAATCCTTGGCCCCAGTAGGTTTCGGACCTGCTTGGCCCCCACCGTTTTGCTGACATCTCTTTGAGGCGCGCGTGGACGCGTGGATTTGGACGATTACCAGACGGCTGGACGGCGAGCTATCCATTGCTCGTCATCCGCAAGCTCATGCTTACGGTGGCTGAAAATCGGGGTCGGGATCCCTGCGGCCGGGGCTTGAGGATGTCCGTTACCTCACGCATGCGGCCTCCGCTAGCATTACTGCTTGCAGAAGGAAGCGTCCACCTGATCGCTATCCTCATCGATCCGCACCATGGCCTTGGGCTGTACCTACTAGGGTACGTGGCGATAGGTCACCGCTGTCGATCGCCCCCTCGAGGACACGGCGGTGCTCTACCCAAAGCGGGACACATCTCATTGTGATAACTATTTCAATTACATTTTCATAAATACTAGTATTATCGTATTATCAGATATATTCGAAGTGGGTGGCCAAGTAGAGCAGTGGTGGCCGAGTGGTAATGGCCCCGACTTAAGAGTTGTAGATCACGGGTTCAAACCCAGCCAGGCGCATTACTTTTACACACAATTTATTTCATCACCACAGCTCTCAAAACGGTGAAGGAAAACATCGTGAGGAAACCGGCATGTCCTAGAACCAAAAACTCGAACACATGTGACATTCACCAATCCACACTGGGCCCGCTTGGTGAATTACGGCCCATTCCCTTTCCTAGAGAAGAGGTCTGAGTCCCAGCAGTGGGAACATTAAAAAAGGCTGATGATGAAATATTATCAACTAGCGACACGCGAAACTTAAAACTTAACTTTAAACAAAACCATTTACGTGGTCTAGGGGCAGATTTTACACTAGTAATTTACACGTCTTAGAGTCACATTTTTACGGTACAGTACATTCGCCATCCGACGTTATATTTACCTAACAGAATATAGAACGTTCATACTTTTTTTTTCGGTGGGCATAAATTATCCAATGATAACCCCCGATCTTGGGTGGAGCGGGAGACAGTGTCAGACTCTTACTGACTAAAAACCCACCCCGTTCCTTCTAGCCTTCATACCGGAACTCGAGTTCCTTTCGGATAACCCTGACCCCTGTAGGCTTCGACTCAGCTGGTCCTGTTGCTGACAACTCCTTGAGGCGCGCGGGAATAGTGCGCGCCGTCGACGTCTTGGGCTCAGCCCGGACAGTTACCGGATGGTCAGACAGCGAACTGCCCATGGCTCGCCGTCCGCGAGCCCACGTCTACGGCGGCCGGAAATCGGGATCGGAATCCCGGCGGCGGCGGCGAGAGCGTCGTTGCCTGATGCGGTCGGCCTCCTCCTTTGCGCTTCGCAGAAGGAGGCGACCGCCTGCCACTTCTCCTCAGAACGTTCATACTTCATTAACCATTTGGTAACTATAATACTTCATTTTTATTACAACATTTTCTATGTAAGTAGGTAATGTTTTGTACAATTTTGTGCTACGATAACGTGTGACCTCATAACCGACAATGTTCGTTTACTTGTATGGGTCAAAATTCCTTGAATTTACAGATTACATCAGCTACCTTTCAATTTCAGCATCAGCTCCTAGTCATCATAGAACTAATTAAGACGAATCAAACGAGTACAAACTAGATGAGTTTAAGTACTAATCCCATCAGTCACCTCTCAGTTCTAGCATCAAATGCTCGTCATTATAAGAAACGTATCGAATCTAACGAGCCCAAACTAGATGAGTTTACTAGTAGACCTTCTAGGCTTCCATCAGCCACCTGCCACTTCTAGCATCAGATCCTCGTAATCATGAGAAATGTAGTAAGTACTGGTTAAGACGAATCTAAAAAGCCCAAACTTTATGAGTTTACTAGTAGGCATTCCAGGGTTCCATCAGCCACCTCCCAGTTCATCAGGTCTTCGTCATCAGGTTCTCGTCATTATGATAAATTAACAGACGGCGCGCGCATGAAGAAGCTGTCAGCAACAACAAGGGCCCAGCGGGGTCGAAACCTACTGGGGCCCGGGTTATCCGAAAGGGAGCTCGAGCTCCGGTATGAAGGCACGAAGGAACGGTGTGGGTTTTTAGTCAGTAAGAGTCTGACACTATCTCCTGCTCCGATCAAGAGCATTGTCATTGGATGATTTTCCCCAACATAAAAAGAAATGGTAAATGAACAGAACTGTTTAAGTCGAATCTAAATGAACCAAAACTGGATAGGTTTAATATTAACCTGAAAGGTTTTCAGAGAATATGTAACGTGTATTATAACTGGTTTTTGTCACAAACAAATAAAATTAAATAAAAAATTAAACTTATGGCCGCGTAAATTACTCCTTAAATAAAAGTGCGCCATTGGAGTTTTAGCTTAAAGTTGACATAAAGCCTACAGTTAAAACTGAAACATGAAGTCACTTCGTGGTGGAATATTTCTGTAAATATATTAATGGAAGCTGCCTCGATCACATTATGCTTAAGTTAGATAAATGTAAGACATCTGCTCGAGTGACAGTATTTGAAACCTCAATAACAGACCATTTAACGACATTTTTA
Source organism: Mythimna lalbum (assembly GCA_949319445.1). Classification (NCBI taxonomy): domain Eukaryota; kingdom Metazoa; phylum Arthropoda; class Insecta; order Lepidoptera; family Noctuidae; genus Mythimna; species Mythimna lalbum. The sequence goes on from OX439344.1 coordinate 20,663,897, forward strand.
CACTTGACCAACGTAAATACAAAACCAAAAATTGCAAAAGTGGCCACTGTGATTGACTATGAAAGCGCTGTACAAAGTCTTTTACACAAGAACATCACCAACTTACTTTCTTGCGATGATCCTGAAGAAATATGTCATAGCTTAATATCTAAAATCACAGAATCACTGATAGAGAACACACGCGAAAAACCAATACCAAAAAAGCATCGGATTATTAGGCCTTGGATAACACAGGGAGTGTTACGGTGCATTACGAATAGAAACAATATGCAAAAAAGGTTACGTTCTAATCCACATGATGAAATCCTTAGTGTTACTTATAAACGTTACCGTAACTATTGCAATAAACTTATAAAAAAACTCAAATATAACTATGAGAAACAATTACTTGAAAAATCTATTAAAAACTCAAAATGTCTTTGGAAAAACATTAAAAATATTACTCACATAAAACAGACTAAAAACGATAACGACAAACTTCTTAATATCAAAGCCACTGAAATGGAATCAGTCAACTTTGTTAATAATTTTTTCGCAGACGTAGGTGCGGGCCTTGCTAGTGAGATTACACCATTAAGTCCCATGCAAAATTTATCCAACTCTCTTTTTCCACGCCAGTCTCGGCTCTCATCCTTTGCCCTACTAGACACTGATCCGCAAGAGGTACTCGAAGTTTTAATGAGCTTAAAAACGGATAGTGCTCCTGGATGGGATCGTATTCCAGTTAGCTTTCTCAAACTGGCTAGGCACATACTGGTTCCAATAATCTCCCATTTCGTTACCACATGTTTCAGAAAAGGGGTGTTCCCTACTCTTTTGAAACAAGCAGTCATTACCCCTGTGCACAAGAGTGGGAACAGACAGGATGTCAATAATTATAGACCGATTTCCGTCCTACCTTCACTGTCCAAAATACTGGAAAAGCTTATAAATAATAGATTAACAGATTACCTCAATAAGTACAAAATTTTATCAGACTCTCAGTACGGTTTTAGATCGAGTAAGTCAACCCAGGATGCTGTACTGGCTCTAACTTCTCTAATTACTGATCAATTGGACGATGGAGGTAGATGTCTAACAGTATTTTTGGACCTGAAAAAGGCGTTTGACACCGTGTCTGTTCAAATTCTTTTGCAAAAACTCAAAAACATTGGAATAAGAGGCACCGCTTTGGATCTTCTTCAGGACTATCTGAGAGGGAGGACTCAGAGGGTTAAGTTGGGGCAGTTTGTGAGTGACAGAGCTGAACAGTCTTTCGGGGTGCCCCAGGGTTCAGTCCTGGGGCCAACACTATTCCTAATTTACATCAATGATCTCTGCAATCTAAAATCTAACAATACTAAGGTTTTTTCATATGCTGATGATACTGCCATGGTAATAACGGGAAAATCTTGGGACTCCATAAAAAGGGATGCTGAATCGGCTCTGGCTACCACTGCCCTGTGGCTGAGGAAGAATTTGCTTACCTTGAACACCTCAAAGACCAACTATATGTGTTTTGCAATCGACAGTAGAACTCAACCTTGCCCTGAATATAGTCTTAGAATACATAACTGCCTTGGTATTAGCAATAACTGCAGTTGTCCTACAATAAACAAGGTAGATACCACAAAATACTTGGGAGTTATGATTGATGAAAGGCTGTCTTGGCACTCTCAGATTGACCTGGTCGGTGGTAGAATTAGGAAGTTGATCTGGATATTTAAAATTCTTAGACATTCAGCTAGCGTTGAGCTATTAAAAAAAGTCTATGTTGCTTTGGCTCAGTCGATCATGATCTACTGCATTCCAGTGTGGGGGGGCGCATCTAAAATTAAATTCCTCGAGGTGGAGCGTGCTCAAAGGTTACTTCTGAAAGTTATGTTTTTTAAGAAACTAAGGTTTCCCACAGCTACTCTATTCTCAATAGCCAACCTATTAACTATTCGTAAATTGTATATTCTACATACCACTCTAAAAAAACATAAGTCGCTTCCAGTTGACCCCAATATATTAACCAAAAGACGAAACGACATAGTAACTAAAAAACGCGCATGTAGAACTTACTTTGCTAGACACCAATTTTCAAATCAATCTTCGCATTTATATAACTCCATTAATTCATGAATCCCCAAGCGACACCCGGTGGCCGCGCATCTATTGTCTTACTATTGTGTCTCTAATTGACGGTATCTGAAGGGTTAATAAAATTCTTAAAATATATACAAAAACTACTTTGGAATGTAAACGGATGGTGACAGATTGGCTGAAAACTCTAGACTATGAAGATACTGAGAATATGATTGTCCATATTATTAAGTAGTGATGTTTTATATATCATGTATGCGCTTGTATATATTCATATATATGCACCAAAATAAATAAATAAATACAAATATCTAAATATTTAAAACAAGTGGAACATTAATACATAAGTATATATATCGTTACATATTTTTTCACACACACGCACATTCGTATACTGTAACACAATCACACACATACAGTCTAACACATCCACAGACTCACCACCACAAACTCCATAAATTAAGCTTTCACACACACGTGCACTCATTGCGTGCACGCTCATATAGATTTAGTTCACTATTGTATTAATTTATCCCTATAGATTTTGTACAAGTTATTATGATTACATAAATGTAACTAAGTTAAGGGAGAGCGGCCTCTCCTGGCACAGGTGTTTTTACACTTAAAAGGAGAGGTCAACCTCAGTATTGTTGAACCAACTTCGTTAGTGAATAAAGCATTTTTTTCATTTTTTTCATTTTCATTTTTTCATTTACGTGCACACAATAATTTAAAGTACCTAGAGGTACATTTTTATAAAAATCTTCATTTAGATAATATTTGCACACCCGTTAACTAGTTAACAGTTACAGAGAACTAGTTATTAGAGAAGTTATTAGTTGTACTAAAATAAAGATTAATAACACTGTTTACACCTCTTTTAAATACATATTAGTTGACTATTTTACTTTTATGTTACACTATAATTACTGTGATTATTTAGTTAATAATGTTTTACCTTCTTTCGCCTGAAACACAGGATTTCCTAGTTCAGGCATATAACACTTGTGAACTTTACATAGAATTAAGAAAAAATGTGTTTACTGCACTTTTTTTTTAATAAATTTTATTAATTATATTATTATATGGCCATACCAAGACAAACGGTTTCCTTTTAACTTTTCAGTCACTGGTGCCACTTTCAGACTTCCCGTAATATACTCATTTCTCACTTTATCCATTCTCGTCACACCACACATCCATCTTAACATTCTCATCTCGGCTACATGTAATGCAATCTATTTTCATCCGTCTTTTTCGGTTTCGACTAAGTGAAAGTAGAAAAAGTAGAAGCAAACATACACACGAACCTTTATAACATGTATTATTCACCTTTATAATATGTATTATTGTAAAAATGAAAAGCACTTTTTCGTAGCTCGCTCCCGTTGAATGTGACACGATAGTGAAAACTGTATCAAAACAAGTTAAGTAAAACGATTGAAACTAAGAGAAAAGTTTAGAAAAGAAATATTTCATTTCATAGATACTATTTAGTAGTTAATTGAATCTCCACTAAATATACTACGTGGACCGTGGACTTTTTGTCTTACTATGGTTATAATTGAACGCTTGATTTCTGCTTTCTAGAGACCATCAGAAACCAACTCAAAACTTTGAAACCTGTTTAACCTTTCCAAGACATCATGTTTCATTATACTATAGAGAAAGGAAGAAAAAAGTTTGTTCGAGTCTCACACAATCGTATAAACAAAAAAAAACAGTGCAAGGCCAAAAAGGTGCCTATATAAAAACCCTAAGAACTCATCATATGCTACGTTATTTAAAACGTACCTACCATAGAGAAATCACGTAAATCTTCATGGCATCTTCATGATAAAACTCAGTGCCGTAAATAGGGCGGTACCACTGGTGTCCACGCACAGGGGCGTAGGCTCTGGGGGGCGAAAGAATGGCCAGACTAAACAGCTGAGTTCTTAAATTTTGCCAAAATTTCTTCGATTTGGCAGTACGACGTCTCGTCAAAACACCGCAATCGATCCTATTGTCATTTGGAACGCATAGTACGGCAAAGCATCGGTCTAGGGCGAGGCCACAAAACTGCGTTCCGTCGTCGCACAACTGCACAAGACATCGTGGAATTTTCCGGTGCGTCGCCGCAACGTACATATCTGCAATGTGATGACGCGCGACCTTTTAGTCAGTGTCCATACTATTGTGGCATATTCCACTAGAAACTGATAGCTTTATTTCGTGCGACAACGCATACTTACGATGATTTTTTTGCGGTGAGTTGTCTGATCAATTCATCATACAACAGTGCAACGTCATTTTATCGATGCGATGCCGTAACGCAGTGTTGTGTGCTCACCCTTAAGTGTCGCTGTCCATACAATGTGCGATACCAATCAATTTGCAAGGTCTTGCGATGCGTCGTGCAAGCTTGCAGGTCTTTACGGCCATTTCTAGCTTTTTTCGTGGCCCGTGTGCGGGGACTCTTATGTAGAAAATGATAAAACGAGCAGAGCTAGATATACAGTAGGGCCTATAATAGAAGTAATATAATTTGGGTGTCTTCAAAGCGAAAGGGAATAGGCCGCTCATAAACTAGTGCGCCTCACCATCAATCTTTACCATCAGCCGGGACCGCAGTCAAGCACTAGTTTCTATTATAAAAAAACTATGCCAGTATCTACACGATCTATAAAAAAAGAAGTTGTTTTGTAACTAGAACGTACTTACTCGTATGTTATCATTCTGAACTTGGAATATAATGATTATGTATAACGTATACACTTTATGTAACAAAGAAAGTGACCCGTCGGAACGGCCTCACGTAAACTTGCGCAGTTACCTTTTTAGCAAGTGTACCATACGAGCTGATTTCATAACCACTTGTTTATCTTGTGTATTGAACGTGGTTAGCACCTTCCTTCTCTGAACACTTTCAGTGGTGCAGACAAACGGACAGATAACATTGCTTTCAGTAGGTAAGACTGTTCACCAATACACTGAAAAATAATGATTGATTGATTTTACTAAATTCCGCGTGAATTTGATCAAATCCGCGGGTTAATATGGTCCTACACACGAAATTGTTGATTTTACCAAATAGAACTGGTTGATTATGTAAATCGACAAAGTGGATTTTGTTAAATTCACTCTTGCTATAGTAAAATGAACTATGAAAAGGGTTGACTGTGGCAGTTCATTACTCAACCTACGCTACTTTAGTACATTCAACAATTCTTTTTTTTTTCAGTGTATGTGTTAGGCAACTAAGCAATGGAGCTAATATGTAGAAAAAATTCATAGTTAAAAAAACTTTTTACAAAAAAAATATAACCGACTTCAATGATAAAAAACACTGAAAAGTATCAAATAACTTTAATTTTGGAAGTCGGTGTTTCTATAATAGTTTAGTCTCTTCGTTATTCAACACCGACTTCCAAAATTAAAGTTATTTGATACTTTTCAGTGTTTTTTATCATTGAAGTCGGTTATATTTTTTTTTGTAAAAAGTTTTTTTTATTTTACACTTTTTAGTTATGGTACCACCACTAAAAAGTACCCCTCAGTCAAACTTAAATACCTTATAGTCAGAGCGCATCTCATAACGGTTCTAATAATCCCAAACACGGTTAGATTACATTAATTTACCTTTCGGCTTCATCATCAGATCAGTTCGATATATCCTCTCCCCCTCTTCTTTCAAACAGTCATTAGACTAGATGCTGGAGAGGGAAAGGATATATCGAACTGATCTGATGATGAAGCCGAAAGGTAAAAAGGTAAACCTTTCAATCAGTCATTAGACTAGATGCTGATAATCCCGGCTGTAGCATCAGGCCAGATTTATATCAACATTGCAATGAACTTAAAATTTAGTCCTGTTTAAAATGAGCCCAAACACGACTACGGTGCTGTAATTTCAAGGTTTGTACTTTTCCTGATGCTCCTGGCTTCAGCATCAGGCCTCTATGTACTTCGGTGTTCTTTATTAGCAGTACGTTTATCCACACATCGAGCCGTTTTCAATGAGCCTAAACTCGATATATCTGCTGTTTGTTGTCGAGGACTTAGGTACTCTGCAGACTATCCTGACTGCAGCATCAGGTCATGACTTGATGATCATGAGACCAAATGTGGCAAATGCCCTATCAAACATCAAAACAATTTACTAAAACAGTCCTTGCCTGTTCGAGTAACTTCTTACTGTTAAGGAGTTGTACCTTCCATCATCAGCCCAGCTACCTGAGATGGTGACGACCATACGCAAATACACAAGATACTTCATAAAATATGCGAAAATCCCGAGCCGAGTGAGCCTATAAAATTTGAAGGTTGCCCTCGATTTCTCCAAGATCCCATCATCAGATCCTAATTTGGTGATAATGGGACCACCTCAGAACTATCTACTTTCGAACAAAAAAAGAATTTTGAAAATTCGTCCACATTTGGGGGAGTATTCGCCGAACAAACATACAAAAAAAAAAAAAAAAAACATACAAACAGCCGAACATAGTACCTCCTCCTTTTTGGGAAGTCGGTAAAAAGACGACAGCACTGTTGGTGCAGTGGTTGAGTGATTGACTGCTGTGCTGCGTGTCGTTAGTTCAATTCCCGTTCGGGACAATTGTTGATATGGCTTGCAGATAATTTTTATGGGTGTATGGGTGTATTGTGTATGTGAGTTTATGTGCTTGTGAGCGCACCCACGCACGATACAAAAGTAGTTTCTAGTGTGAACACATAGGAATCCACAAAAAAAAATTGGACCTATCTATCAACACCCCTTCTTCTTCTTCCTGCCCTTATCCCATATTATTTGGGGTCGCCACAATTAATCTATCAACACCTATGAAGGAAAAAAGCAAACAAGCTAAGCATAAAAATACTTATTACAAAAAAACGACTTCACCAAATAAACATTAAATGATCAAAATAACTTTAGTCGGTGTTTCCCAGTATTGTTTGTTTCTTATTTAACACCGACTTCCGAAATTAAAGTTATTTTGATAATAGTGTTTTTTAGTGAATTCGGTTATTTTTTAATGTAAGTAAGTACCTATAGTTTTTTATTTTACAATTTTTAGTTGCGATACACTTATAGCCAGAATACCTTTTTCTCATGACAATTCCAATGAACCCAAACCCTGCAAGGGTAGGTTTATTGTTTTATTGTGAAGTCCCCGTCTCTACTTTCCACCTTCCGGCTCCATCATCATCATCAGGTCACTTCGATGATACCATTTTCAACATAGTACCTAACTATTCAGAACCATCCGTTCATTTGTATTGTCATAGTCGCTTAACTATGTTCATTTCATTGTGATTTCTGTGTGAGTACGTAGTTCCGTTGGCCATTTCACCAGTTTCACTTCATCAAATGTCACTGAATACAACCTAATTGAGAACCTCGTTCTTTTTTTGGAAGTCTATTAAAAAATGGGAACGACGCCGACCAAAAACCCTACCTAATACTTAATACCTTAGCAGTTGACACAGGGAAAAGGAAGAAAAATCAAGTCAAACCAAAAAAAAAAGTCAAGCAGACGTGATGGATAGGTATTACAATATATTCCACAACTATCACACAACACCGTCTAGTCCCAAGTTAAGCAGAGCTTGTGTTATGGGTACTAGACAACTGATAAACATACTTATATATTTCTAAATACATACATATTATAGATAAATTACACCTAGACACAGAACAAATGATTATGCTCATCACATAAACATTTATCCTGGGTGGGTATCGAACCCACGACCTCCGGCATAGCAGTCAGGGTCACTGACCTTTCCATTCAGAGGCACACCAGAGAATGAGCAGCAGCATTCTCTGTGCATTGTAACAACAAGCCTTTGTACTTGCGCCGTGCAACAACCACACTGCGAATTGCGATCGTTAATCCCCTTCCCAAATTAAAAAGAAATTATTATTAATTTACAAAGAGGTACTTTGTGCCTCATACGACTAATAACTTACTGGAAGTTATACAACACAAGTACCTACCTAGTAAGAGAGACACTATAGTAAAATATATTTAAACAGTTTAATTCATGAATCCCCAAGCGACCACCGGTGGCCGCGCATCTATTGTCTTACTATTGTGTCTCTAATTGACGGTATCTGAAGGGTTAATAATTAAACCATAAGTCGTTATTAGAATAAGTTAATTAAATTCAAATTTTTGACTTCTCAATAAATTAATCAATTTTTTCAGGTTTCACTGACAGGAGTACTTTACCATCGATATAAAAATTTACATCATCAATTATATAATATAAAATGCTTCAGTGACAAAAATAACAACTATTAATTTAGTAAAATGATGGCTACCCTAGTTAAAATAGAGGTAAGAAAAGGTTACACTTACACCGACCCTTTGCCGTTGTCTTGCTCAGTACATTTTCCCCTTTTTCTTATTAATAAAACCTATGAACTTAATTCTAATGAGAATAAAGAACACTTTAGAATGTGTAATATTGCTTCGCAGTCAATCAAGTTTATATTTGCGCTGGTTGCTGAGAGTGGCCTAGAGGTCCAGAACAGGTTGAAGGTGTGGGTGGTGGCAGAGACAGGAACTGGACTGGAGTGTTGGCCTGAAATTGAGTAGAACCAAAACGGAGTACTTGTACTGCGATTTCGACGATCTCTCTAACCCTGTGCCTTTAGCTCTCGCCGGAACGCCTGTAGCGACATCTATGACGCCACATAAGAACTACGAAAAAAATACGAAATCCTGCATCGCGCAATCAAAGTTCTCCGCGCGATTTGAACATATACGACAGCCCAACATCAACTATCGGGCAGTCGCCCACCAGACTATAACACCTGTCTGGTAGGAGGATTCTCTCTTTTCAACGGAGGTTCGTGGGACTTTACTCTCTGTTCCGCCTACCTCCAAACTGGTGACCCTCGACAAAGAACGTCAGCGCAGCCTTCGTGCAGCTACTACTTCGTGATGTCAGCATCACTTCCTCGAGCTTTCGAGCAACGAGCCATACGGCTAGCAACCACGACTAAGGGTATCCTGACACATACCGATCTGTTCCGACTTTCGGTACCTCGGGTCGCTCGTCCAAGGGGATGGTGAGGTAAACCGGGACGTAACAAATCGGATCAGCGCAGGCTAGATGAAATGGCGACAGGTCACAGAAACCACTTGTGACCCACGGTGGCTCCTCAAATTCAAGGGTAAAATCTACAAGTCTGTGATAAGGCCTGTAAAGACGGATGAAAAAAAATTACACGTAGCGGAGATGAGAATGTTAAGATAAATGTGTGTTGTGACGAGAATGAATAAAGTGAGAAATGAGTACCTACACGTATTATGGAAAATTAGAAAGTGGCGCCAATGACTGAAAAGTTGAAAGGGAATCGTTTGTCTTGGTATGGACATGTGAAAAGGAGATATGAAACGCATTATTGCTAAAAAAGTTATGAGTTTAAATGTGGGTAGATAAAGTGGGAGAGGGAGGCCAAAGAAAAGATGGAGGGATTGTGTGAGAAGTTTTATGAAAGAAAAGGGATTTGATGATAGCGTGACGAATGACAGGACAGAATGGAAGAAAAAAACGTGTTGCACCGACCCTAAATAAAACGGGATAAGGGCAGGAAGAAGAAGAAGAGTCAATCAAGTTAATCCGTAGGATATATAAAATCTTTGGCACCCACAAATATTAGAACTGCTTCTTTCCGCACAGACTGACTCTTGACTTGTTGAGTCATCATGAGTACAAAAAGACTGATAGTCAATGTAGACTAAAAAAGTAATTTGACATTTTGTACGTCGTCATTGTCGACGTTTGCGAATGAATAAATGAACACTCACTGACGTACTGACTAGGGTTGCCAACTATACTGTTAAAAACAGTATTAAGCGGTTTTTTACTACGTTATACTTTTTACTGTTTAACAAAAATATAGTATACAAAATACTGTTTTCAGCATCAAATGTAAGTGTTAGATACTCTCGCAATTTTTTATATCAAATGAAAATAAGAGAGTATCAGAACAAGTCGAATGTGATCCACATTTATTTTACGAAATTTTTAAGGTTTAAATTAATAAGTGGTCTGAAAAGCTTTAAAAATATTTTTTTGTTTATTTTTAGGGTTCTGTGGTCAACTAGGAACTCTTATAGTTTCGCCATGTCGGTCTGTCTGTCTGTCCGTGGATAATCTTAGTGACCATTAGCACAAGAAAGCTGAAATTTGGTAACAATATTTATATCAATTACGCCGACCAAGTGCTAAAATAAAAAGTGGAAAAAATGTGTCATTAGGATACCTCACCTACACTTAAAGTGGGGAGTGTTTTTTTTTTTCATTTCAACCCTAACGTGTGAGAAATTGTTGGATAGGTATTCAAAAATTAATACTACTATGGTTTACTAAGAACATTTTTTGATAAAGATAATATTTTCGGTAATAATCGCTCCAAAAGTTTAAAAAAATGTGTGGCCACTTCAAACTTTTGAACCATAATTTTCAAAAATATAAAAAAATCTCAAAGTAGAACTTCATAAAGACTTACTAGGAAAATTATTTTGAACTTGACGGGTTGGAAAGTTTTTGAAAAGTTTAGAAATTATTTTGTACACAAAATAGTTTCTGAACTAAGTTTGTAGTTTAACCGTGTATATAAGCTTTTTTTATCTTAATTTACATAATTTATTATCCTGAACGTACTTATCTTCTTTCAAATAAAAAAAGATTTATTAAAATCGGATCACGCTATCCAAAATTACCACCGAAAACTCAACATACATAACCCGTCTAGTTTGTATAAATTAGTAACCCAATCCCCAAGATCTGGTGCTATACGTTTTTAACTCTTAAGTGGGGGCACTTATTGTGACGGACGGACGGAAACAACGGAACCCTACACTGAGCGAGGCCCGACGGCTCTTGGCCGTTTTTTTCTAAAATACTGTTTAATATTCTTTTGATCTTTTCAGATAAAAAAATACTTTTCTTGTAAAAAAAAGTTGGCAACCCTTATACTGACGTCTAATAGTATACTGCATAAATAAACTGGCTGGCTACTTCTAAATCTAAAGTTGGCACGTTTCTACGAATTCCTCTATGATTTTGTTATTTTGTAAATGATAAAGCAAAGAGCCTTTTATTTAGAAAGTATAATTAACTAACAATCAATTTCTCCTAACCTCATTCTTGAAATTACACAAAAATGGCTCCGGTAAGCGAATTAGTCTAATTTTTCAGACATGATTAAGCAAATGGTTTAGTTCTAATCATTAAATTTATTCAATGGCCCTTATATGCCGATACGGTTATTTTAAACCCTTACGACCCTTACTGATTATGTATTGGACTAATTCCAATACATAATCAACACTTTTAGAATTATCTAATGAAAATAGTACTGTCCAGTTATAATTTGTTTATGTGACCACTTTGATGACTTTGAAATTGTAACCTGGGGGTTAAGTATAGACTTTTGGTTTGACAATAAAGATTGCAGCAATGATTCCTGTAAGTCGTTAGCATTTTTATTTTCTAACATAGTTTTGGGTGATTCAACGCTTGATTTATTTTCTTAGAACAATAAGGAAGGACTAGGTAGGGAGAACTCAAGGGATTATGTTACTATGATGTCTAACAAGGTCTAATGAAGGGAAAAAATTACATTAACTCCGAGGTTGATAATAAAGCTAGAACTACATTAGACCGATGCACATGTGTAACATGCCTGATTTGTACATAATAGACGTCGCGTGACATGTATGAAGTGTAGCTCTACAAGTCTTGTTTCCATATAAAATGTATAGAGACTGATGCACCCAGATCGGCCGGTGTGTGGCTCACGTAAGGGCAGTTTAGTTACTTTGATAAACATGCTTGTTAACAGTTATGTAATATTCCTTTAATAATTTCCATTGCAGCCACCAAAAGGAAAGGCCCCCACCAAAGGTGCTAAACAGATATTGATGGAAAATGTGTCAACAATTAGCTTTTACCGCATCATGGCACTCGGTGCAAGTGCAGTTTATGGAGTTATCTCTGTTGGGTTTTTTTGGGATAACTTAACCACAGGAATTATTGTAAGTTACATTCCTAATAAATGACTTTGTTATAATACTTTATTATTTGGCTACAAATGATATTTATTCTGTAAGTTCTTTAACCCTTTAACAGCTTGCGTCGAATTGATTGGACAATTGATTTTGTGTTTTATTTGCTAAGGTCGTCTATTTGTGACTAGGTACTCCATCTCGTTTAGCTCTTCAATCACCACAGGCAACAGAAGAGCTGACGAGATAAAGTATTTGGAAGTGGGTAAGCGACCCTGGCAGAATGAACGTGAAAATGTTTGTCGGATATATATCTTATGTAGTCTTAGATTAAAAATAACAGTACTTTCATTTTCTTTTCAGTTCTTAAACATTCTAGTTTTATCAATATACTTGGGGTGCTACCAAATGATGAAGTATATTAGTCGGCCTGCCTATGGCGAGAACAACCAACTTATTGATCCGGGCCTAGATTTGAATATGGAGGGAGGCATGGGAGAGTAAGTACTTTACCATATATTTTGTAGCTAAATAACTCATTTCATCTTAATTCATTAAACCGCGACCGAATCAGAGTGTTCACTCTCTTATTGTCCTTCTATTGTGTCCCTAATTACGGTATTGGAAAGGTCAAACAAATCCTACAAATATTAAAAGCACAAAAGTTTGTATGTATGGATGTTTATTATTCTTTCATGCAAAACCACTGATAAAACTTGGTACATGGGTAAACCATGTTCTAGAAGAGCATATAGGTTACTTTTTATCTCAGGAGTATCCTCCCTTGGGGTAATTATCATGCGGGTAAAGCCACTGGCAGCTACTTAGTTAATATTACTGTATGATGCTCAAATTCAAAGATAAATGCGAATATCTCACTAATATCATAAACTCTGTACGGTTCTATGGGTTTCGATTAAATTTGGCTCAGGGGTAGTCTATGTCCTGGAATAGCACTTGGGACAGTTTTTTTTATTAGAGCTGGTTGTGTGTAGAAGTATGTCTCCAGGGACAAGAACTATACCAAGAGAACATTCCCTTAAAATCATTTTCTACTCTGTCCAAGCCGCTGGTAGAAGCAAGGTCAAAATAAGAAAGTTTGGGAGTATGTTTGTTACTTCTTCATGCTCGAATGGCCAAACGGATTTCGATAAAACTTAGTACAAGGGTAAACCATATGCTAGAATACAAAGAAAAAAAGAAACTGGCAGCTGTAACTAAAAATATACTTTCTAAATGTGGCGAGTGATATAAAGCATAGTCCTCACATCACTTTGTTATTTAAGTTCATATATTTATCCCGTGCATGGCAAAATAAAATGCTATTTATCAATAATCAGTAATCGCAGACATTATCAATAATTACATTATCACATTGAATTATTTTTGATTCTTATTCATAAGTACTAATATGGTTATGTAAAGTCTCTCAAAAGTATATCATATATAAACTATCCCATATACTAAGAAATAAAATGTTATTGTGTATATGTTACCTAACTAAATACAGCATTGTTAATAGAGATACAGGGTGACAGTGTGTCTTATTGAAATGCAAACTTAAAACAATTAACATAAGGTGAAAGTCCACATACTATAATAATAATATTCCACAACTATCACATAACGCCTTCTAGTACCAAGCTAAGCAGAGCTTGTGTTTGGGTACTAGACAACTGATATACATACTTATATATTTCTAAATATGTACATATTATAGATAAATTACACCCAGACACAGAACAAACAATCATGCTCATCACACAAATAATTGGCCTGGGTGGGAATCAAACCCACAGCCTCAGGCATAGCTGTCAGGGCCACTAACCACTAGACCAACAGGCCAGTCAAATAGTAATAAGTCACTATATTCCACACTATACTATAATCTACATATTATAATTATGATACTGTAGATAAGTGATTGTTTCACACAACCCATTCTGATAATATTGTAATAATAATAATCCAGTAAGGTGCTGGTAGGGATTTTGACCGTACTTCCGGAATTGTCCTGATAGCTGTGGTATACCTTTCTACTCCTCAAGCACATCAGGATATGTTACCCTCTTGTTGCTACGTCACTTCGTGCTAGCGACCATTTTGGGGGCGCATTTGTTGAGTGTGCAAGTCAACCCCCTGCCTTTTTATTTTTGGATATTAAAAACATTGCTCAGGCAGGGGCCATAGTCTTAACATAGTTCCTGGTAACCAGTCCACTTATGACCCCAAAACCATAGCCTTATTAGTTTTCCACATATTGCAATAGTTTCCCTTCAACCGGGGTTTGTCCTTGGATGCACAAGCATAGCACATACAGAGATAATCACCGGTTGGTACCACGTTCCATTAAAAGCGTCTTAAAGGGCCTCTGCGAGTTGATTTCTGCTCATCTTACGCCTTCCAAAGGTCCAGGACCTCAGGGGTCCTGAGATAAATAAATGTATAATAATAATTTATTTATTTGTTTGAATATTGTTGTTACAACTTAGAAAGTGTTATATACAATTTTATGTCCAAAATATTCTGCTCTTTCCAGCGTACCAATATTTTCAGGAATACAAATTAAATTAAAATCCATTAGTAAAAGCCATCAAAGTCAAAAAAAGTCAAAAACATTTATTTCAAATAGACCAATTACAGGCACTTTTGAATTGTCAAAATGTCAGTCAGTGAAACAAACAAGTGAAGCTAAAATGCAAGTTCCAAAGAGTAGATCTCTATGGAGAAGAATGTGCAAGAAACTCCATGGACACTCTTTTAAATCATATGTGTTACATATAATGTTTGGTTACATACTTCTTGTTGCTTCTATTATTTGAGCACAATGTAGATAATAAATATAACCATACAATGAATAAGAAAAACATAAATGTCAAGAATTATTACATACAATGTCAAAGCATACTAATTAGAATGTCAAGAGTTGGTCCTACCATTTAGACATTTTCACTGTGACATGAACAGCGAAAATTTGAGGGTCCTCTTTGAAATTAACAGGCAATATACCTGTAGAAGCCCTGGTAATGCATGATGATGTTCATTAGCAGTTGTGCGGTCCATAAGCGGTATGGACTTGTTTGTCACTCTAAAGCATAAGCTATAGTGATAAACAAACAAGCCAATAGAACTATATAAAAAATAACATTACTTTGTTACTCTTAGTACAACTCTTAGTACAATTAAAGAAATACCTAGTATAAATATACATGTTATTTAAAAAAGTCTCCCACCATGCCTGTCTGTCAACAACTACCGAACGGATTTTCATTAGTTTTTCAGCATTAGACAGAAATGATTCATGAGAAAGGTTTAACATGTGTACACCAGATGTACACATTATAGTATACATCTGGTGTACACATTTAGTAGTATACATAGATTCAGAAGCTTGGCTCTACATGAGATCTGATATCTTTTTCACAGGGCAAACCTTATGTGGTCGTCTTGGCAACATTTTACATGAAATGTTTTTGGTGGGATTCATATTTAGAGAAAAGCCGAAAGTTTCAGAGATTTTTGCGGAGCTGGAGTCGATGTTGGATCAGCTAGTTAATAAATAAAAACAAAATTGCTTAGCAAGCACTTACATGATTACTTACTTTATAGGTAATATAATTATGTATAGATAGTTATACAATTACACACAAAATGTTTATTTTTCAGACACGTGAAAGACATAGTGATACTATCGTCCATCACACATGTCCTTGCCGCAGTATCCAACTACTTTTGGCTGTTGCTGCTCCTCCTACCGGCACGGGCCTTCTGGCTGCTGTGGACCAACGTGCTCGGCCCTTGGTTCTTCCAAGAGGCACCCCAAGACACGGAACAAGACGAAAAGAAAAAGAAAAAAATGGAAAGAAAGATGAAAAGATATCAACAGTAACACCAATATTTTTACAAGCTAATATACAATATACAGGGTTATTTGTAAAACACTGGTGACTTCTCATGACTGTTACTAAAATCATAAACAACTTTAGTTCTATGACTTTTAAAAATTTATATTAAAAACTTTTAAAATATTTTATTTAAAAATTTATATTTAAATTGAACATTCTAAATGTCTATGCTAAGCAAGCGATAATACAATAATGTAGGGGAGCGGGGATCATGCGCGGGAGGCGTATGTCGGTACAGCAAAATACTGAGTTGAAATGTGTTAGATACAACGAAATCTTGAAGGTTTGTTTTTGGTGAATGTATAAGTGTTTGTAAAAAGTCATAGAACAAAAGTTGTTGTTAGTGATATTAGTAATACAGTCCTGCAAGGTTTCGCCGTGCCCTCGTGGGGGCGATCGGTGGCGGAGAACGCTCGCGCTGGGCCTTGGTTCAGACTATGGTCTGGAGTGAGGAGGAATAGCAGGCAGTCGCCTCCTAATGCGAAGCAGTAATGCTAGACGCTCTCGCCACCGCCGCCGGGATTCCGATCCCGATTGCCGGCCACCGTTGACGCGGGCTTGCGGACGGTGAGCCATGGGTAGCTCGCTGTCCGACCGTCCAGACCAAGCCAAGACGTCGACGTCGCGCACTGTTCCCGTGCGCCTCAAGGAGTTGTCAGCAACAGTAGGGGCAAAGCCTACTGGGGCCAGGGTTATCCGAAAGGAAACTCGAGCCCAGGTAAGGAACGGGTTGGGATTTTCAGTAAGAGTCTGACACTATCTCCAGCTCCACCCAAGAGCGGGATGTCATTGGATGATTTGTGCCCACCAAAAAAAGAGTCCTGCAAGATTGTTAGTGTTTTACAAATAACCCTGTATATATATTAGCTTGTAATGTAGTGTAAATGCTCAGTTCGTATTCAAATTACATCGTTAATTAGTAGAATTATTTATAGCTGACAAACAATTGTTTAATATATGCTAGAGGTTCTCACCGGGAACATTCGCGTCTAATGTAACATTACAAATTTGATCATTACATCAGTGAAGGAGGAGAAATAAGCATTACAATGCAAACCCTGCAATGATACAAAACTGGTATACATTAGTGAAGGAGGAGAACCGAGCATTACAATGTGTAATATCTTGATACAACTTGTAACAATAATGCGCCATACATCAATCTGGTTCGTCTGAATATTACATTACACGTAAATGCTCGTCAGTCAGAGAGGTGTATTGTAATGTAATGCTCAAAGTCAAATCTATAATGTTACATTACACACGAATGCTCGTTAGGCAGGGAGATGGTATTGTAATGTAATGCTCAAAGTCAAATCTATAATGTTACATTACACGCGAATGCTCCCGGTGAGGGAGCACCTTAAGGCTTCTTGTTACAATATTATGTTTTCAGTTAAATTTGATACTATTTAAATATTCATGTTTTTATATTTATATATTGTAGGTACAATTATATTTATCAGATGCAATATTCTATTAGAGCACACGCTATATTATATTTTTATATCATATAATTAGTCTGCATTCTACTCACAGTATAGCATGTATGTGCTACTCAGCAAGAGAGAGCATGAGCAAAATGCCTTATCTTTTGAAACATGTATCAGTTAGTGTGTCTTGTCAAGCCACAGCCAGTGCCTCCAGCCCTTCCATAGTATAATTCCGAGATTACTTTCAGCCCTTCCATAATATAATTCCGAGGTTACTTACAGCCCTTCCATAATATAATTCAGAGGTTACTTTCAGCCCTTCCATAATATAATTCCGAGGTTACTTTCAGCCCTTCCATAATATAATTCCGAGATTAATTTCAGCCCTTCCATAATATAATTCCGAGGTTACTTTCAGCCCTTCCATAATATAATTCCGAGGTTACTTTCAGCCCTTCCATAATATAATTCCGAGGTTACTTTCAGCCCTTCCATAATATAATTCCGAGGTTACTTTCAGCCCTTCCATAATATAATTCCGAGGTTACTTTCAGCCCTTCCGTAATATAATTTCGAGGTTACTTTCAGCCCTTCGATAATACAATTCCGAGGTTACTTTCAGCCCTTCCATAATATAATTCAGAGGTTACTTTCAGCCCCTCCATAATATAATTCCGACGTTACTTTCAGCCCTTCCATAATATAATTCCGAGGTTATCCAAGTTTTTATGGTAACATGTATGGGGAAAACCCTATGAGCCAAGTATGTTTAAAATTTTTCGAGACATACAACGACAACAATAAACACAAGTACAATTACAAGTAGCAGCATTCTAAAATCAAATAATTAATTATAAAATAAATATAAAATTATATATAATCTAGTTTGAACATGACAGTGCAATATTGTTATTCCACCTTGTAGAATTATCTATACATATTGTTGATATAATTCACTGCTCCAATATTTTATGATAGTTGTCATCATTTCAATAACGCGTTTTTCTATACAGAGCCACTGCACATTTATTATTAAAATATATTCTATTTAATGAAATTAAGACTAATTTTACAAATTGTTCATTGTTGTATAGACAGAAATAGTGTAATTTTGTACTTTTGCAGATATTATATCATTCACGCACGCTGAATATACTATTTATGTAAAATAATCATGTAGAATTGTAAAGTTTTATTAAAATCACGTTTTTTTGTGATTAAACTTATATAATGTATTTAATAATAGTTAAATATTACTTAATAAATACTAGTATTTCTACAGCTGATTAATTAATTAGCAGAGCAGGACAAACTAGTAGTAAGGCTCTATTTACACGGTGTTTTTATATGAGATGCGCGGACAAGTTGCGTGTGCAACCTATTTACGTTGCGAAAATAATAATTGCCAATTGCCGAGCCATAAGTACATTGATGATGATTGTGAAGTAGGTACATTATTATATTTGTTTATTACCTGCAATCTGAGAAATCACTTGTTTCAGCATAACCAGTTTACTTGTTGAGCGAAGTGGTTTAGCCTCTTAGGAAGGGACCTAGTTGAGTACCTCTCCGCTTTGGGTGGAATTGATCATAGAATGATAGGTTCTTGGTAAGTCCATTGCATTAGAAGAAATAGCCAATGGGCGTCACGGTGCCTTTGCAGACAATTGCGCGCGCTGACTCCTCGTAGTCACGTTTTATACACTTAAAATTGTAGGTATTCGATTTCACTGATTTAATTTAATTTATTAATGTGCACGTTGTAATTGTAAACATAGAATTAATACTAGCGTCGAAATTGCAAAATATTTGTAGTACTTACATTATTTAGTTTTAAGCGTTTTGACAGGTAAATGAACACCTAAATATGATTTTATTTCACCTGAATTGTCAACTATCGACTAAATCGAGCATTGAAAATTCAACAGTATGCTTGTATAGTCTATCTAAAAAGTCAAACGACTGTTTAATCATTTAAAAATACTTATATCAGATACTTTTAATAAGGCACTTCTATTAGTAAACAATGATCAAGATCTTTTAATCAACCTTGATTATTGAACCAGTGTTGATTACAGTTAGTCGGTTGACTTTTTAGACAGACTTAAGTAGTCTGTCTAAAAAAGAGAGGATTAGATTATAGACCGAATTACACATGACTGTAACTGGCTCAAAAGTATGCAAGTAAATCTACTTACATACTTTTTTTATGCAGACACATGCCACTGAGCCATAACAATTCTTAGGGTCGCCTCGCAGAGGCCACCGGCCACAACCACAAAACGCCGCCACCAACATATTTCCTGTAGGTTTCATACATTCTATATGCATTCGCCGCACTTGGTTGAAGCCAGTGGTCGCCACACGCTACTAATCGCGGCTGCTCGCTTCTTGTGGCCCGTACTGGCCACTAAAAGCAGATACAAAACGCGGTATGGGTTTAAAGTAGCAGCCACCGACCACAAGTGGCTTGTGGCCGCTTCTAGCTACGCGTGGCGGCGTTTGTGGCTGTGGCATGTGGCCCATGAACGGCGACGCTTATGGTGAATGTCAATATGTCATGCATGATACTTGCATACTTTTGTGCCAGTTATAAGCGTGTATATTTTGGCCTTCATTTTATATCAAAGAGTCACAGTATGTAGGTAGTTCCTAAACGTAATATTAATGCAATAATAGCCTCACACATTTTAAACTTCCAGTACATATATAGCATACAGTTAGCTACTAATACATATATTTATATTTGCACGAGTAGCGAGTAACAGATATTTATTAATGATAGTACAAAATTGGCTGGTTTACAGCTTTGGGCTCTACTTAAGTCCAGGGAGATGTTTAAGGCCCCTCGCTCACGGCGACTTTTTGTAGCGTTGCAGTAGCGCGTTCGCATCTTTTCATCGCTATAAAAAATCGCCGTGGGCGAAAGGCCTAATAGTAAAATTAGCATTCCCTGGATGGTTTCCACTGCCTTCATAACTGCCCGGTGCCTTAGTGTGTTTCAAGAATACCTTTATACAGTGTTATTAACTACACTGTTTCTCACGAGCGGTCACAATAAGAGGTAATAAAAGTTGCAATCACGGTACTCATTAAATAGCAGCTAATCTCCTCAGACCTGATGTACCTATTGGCATTAAGACCCAAAAAAATGTCAATCTGTCTAGGGGTTAATGTCCGATACATAGAGATACAGGGGTATAATAAAACATTGTGATTCTCATTTCCACACACACGTAACTATTATAATTATTAATCCATTTTTCGATAGTATATTTATTTATTAGTTTTAACACTAAATCTGTACTCAAAATTATGGATTCATAATACAAAATAGAGTCTAGTATAGAACAGCGGCTTTATATTTAGTGGGCCTATCTACCTGATTATAAAGCTAGAACTACTGCGCGCACGTGTGCCACACACGCCGATCTGGGCGTGTCGTCAGTCAATAAATTTTATATCGAAACTAGACTTGTAGAGCTACACTTGATCCACGCCACGCGACGGCATTCTACGTACAAATCAGGCGTGTTACACGTGTGCGTCGATCTAAATATAGTTCTAGCTTAAGAGTTGCCTTAGCTAGATATTTTATTTTCAATATGTGCATATTTTAACATATATAAAAATAGGTAAGTAAATAATAGGAGAATATTTTGGTTAGGTATTTGTTATGACTTATAAACTACCTATGTACGGAATAAATTAATTGAATTATTTGTAAACGTTTTTTATTTATATATCTGAACTACTTCTTATAGTATTCCTTTTACCAAGCTCTTCTCGGTAGATATTGATAAGCAGCACAATTTCATCGGCATTTAGGGTAAATAACACGACAGAGCATCCATTATATGCAAAAAATACATATTTTTTTATTCTTTGTTAAAAAAATATTTGGGTGTTTCTGAGATATAACTGTGACAAAACTAATGCGATACTCTTTCGACCACCTAGAAACGATTAAAACTTTAGAACCAGTGACCAACAGATTCTGTTCTTTGGCGACTAATTCCGACTAACTAGCAACAAAATTTATGAGAAAAGAGATCTTCGCTAGGTCATAGGTGGCCTGGCTTTTGAGCTTCAAATTGGGTCAAATGGGGAAAAATAAAACACCCTTAACTTTTAAATAAATCTTGGTATTTTGTGTTATCAAAATTAAAATCCCTGATAGTGCTCATACTCATATCAGTCGCATACGAATGCGACGTAAGCTGAACCGAAATAATAGCTACATTTTAGTACAAGTGGGAAAAGTTTGCCATCGTGACCGAGGCGACATTCACCCGAGCTGTAGGCAACACTCTTGCCTACAGCTCGGGCTGAGAAGCCAAGGGCTGTGAAATGTAATAAAACTTTGGCGGACGCGTACTTTTCGGCACTAATTCGAAAACTATTTGATAAATTGTGTGGCTTAAAGTGGTAGGGATATTGAGTGGACCAATTCAGGTGGAAGAAACGCCCCAGGGGCATCATTCATTGCACGGTCCGCACGGAGGACATGGAGCATACGGTAGAGGTATGCCCCGCTTGGGCGGAGCACCGCTGTGTCCTAGTGGAGACAATTGGCCGTGGCGATCTCTCGCGCTGGGTCCTGGTTCAGGCCATGGTCCGGAGTCCGGAGCGAGAATCTTCCGCGAACCTAGTCTCAGCTAGCGAAGGAGGCAGCCGCGAGCATGAGGAATCAACGTCCATCTTCAGACCACACCCCAGTAGCTGCGGTGCCGGGAATGGCAGAGTGATCTCTGGCCACCGTAGGCGCGCGCTTGCGGGCGGTCGACGAGTAGCTTGCCGTCCGCTTGTCCTATAAAGATTGAGACTTTAAGACCGAGACGTCGACGACGCCTAGTGTTCCTCGCGCACCTCAAAGAGATGTCAGCAAACCGCGGTATAGGGCAATGGGATCGTAGAACGCAAAAGGCTTTTTTTATATTTTTCTCTTAAAGGTGAATTAAAGCTTTTTTGTTGTTTTGTAATAGAATTTGTACCACTTATTAAGGCAGCTAAGCCATTTATTTTCATATAATTATTCTATTTTAGAGCTCCGAATTAATCAACAATATCAATAAAAAGATTTGAATAAATAACGTAATAAAATCGTAAACTAAATGCAATTATGTTTTCAGAAGTTGCCATTGTTAAATGAAGTCGGTAATAACACATATCGGAATGATAAATAATCATTTAGAAATGAGAATAACAAGAAAAATAATTAGTGAATTATCTGGCTATTTTTACAGGGTCCTTAACAACTTAAGGTGAATGCTCCAACCCACAAGGCTCCAACCAGCCCGCGAAATTCAAATTTTCTTACGTTTTTTGCAATTTGCAGGCCAGTGACATGTTGTAAATTTACCAAAATATGATTCGCTGCAATAAAAAGTATAATTTTAAATATAATAAAAATTATCAAAACATTCGCTCCACATAGAAAAGGTGTAAATTGTTAAAATCTCCGAAATCTAACTTACATGCAGCTTTTCTATGTGAAAGCTGATGGAGCGAATGTTTTGATCCTTCTTGTATTTAAAATTATACTTGTTATTGCCGCGAATCATATTTTGATAAAGTTACAACATGTCACTGGCCTGCAAATTGCAAAAAACGTAAGAGAATTTGAATTTCGCGGGCTGGTTGGAGCATTCACCTTAACGATACTTCGAGAGTCACTTGGTCGATTAACGGAAAGTCGACTGAACGTTTAACCGAATAGAATTGATTGCGAAACAACCTTTTACCGCCAAACGTTACTTCGACTGAACGATTCACCGAACGTTTATTAATCGGCGAACCGCTCTTTCAAATTAGTTTTTGCGGTTGTACTTAGTTTAATCATTGAAATTAACCACTGAAGTGCATTCTTGGTCTCACCAGGGTGGTGATGGAATTTTATTAGGGGCACTATTTTTCAGTGGGAAACAAGAAAAACCCCACATAACAGCTCCTGGCATGGTGGTGATCAGAGGTATCAGATACATTTAAATTTGGAAGAACATCAATTTTCTCCTCCAGTAATGAAGCAAACTTGACCAATCTGATTTGGACAAATTGTACTTCAAAAGTGGAGGAGAAGATTCTTCTAAATAAGTCCTGTTAACTAAAGAAATGACAATGGGGTAATGATCACTACCATGCGACAAGGTTGTACATTCCCAATAGATTGAAGCTGCTAGGTCAGCAGAGCAAAATGTAAGGTCAACACAGCTCTTCTGCTGCCCAGGGGGAGACCTGCGTGTTGGACAACCATTATTTAAAACGCAAAGGTTCATATCATCCAAAATCTCGACCAGAGCTGCACCAAACCATCATAACGCTCAGACCCCCATCTATAATGGTGACAGATAAAGTCACCCATGACTAGTACAGGGCCTTGAACATTGGAAAGAATATTTCTTATCCTTTTCGCCGCCAACGTACACAAAACGCAATGCCTCGCCAAGCGCCAAGCTATAAATGTATAACTAAATATACAGTAAACAGTAGTGATGGGGATATCGTCATATCGATGAATAAGATTTGTACGCGTAAAGTTAAGATTTAAAGTTGATTTTACGAATATAAATAAAAACTGATTAAATATTTCCAGATTTGTTTTATTTCACAGTATCCTTAATAAGAAAAAACAGTATAAATTATGAGTATCAAAGAAACTAATACATAACTCAATTAGAACTATAAGGAATGGGGTACATCTCTATTTGTTTCATGATCTCATTCTTTAACTTCATATCAAGTTATTGGCACTGAGGGCACGTTGAATTTGATTCTGATCAGGGATGGGGTCTATGGTCTTTCTTCTATTCATAATAGTGTATAGAGTACAAAAACAGTACCTAAATTTAATGTAATTACAGTGCATCTGGAGATACTGGGCTCACCGAACATTTAACATACCTACCTACTTATTGAATTCCTACTGAATTCTTTGATGAATAAACATTATTATTATCATCCAGTTAGACATACCTCAGAATTATCTTCTAGTTCACCACAAAATACTCCGAGTCCGATTCCACACCTGCAAAATTTTAAGAAGTTCGTCCGAATCAAGTTCTTCACTCATTTTTCTATTTGTTATCAAGTGAAAGAAAGGAAGATGCGTGCGCGCGAATCCGATTTTGTGCTGCACTATGCCAAAGTGACCTTGACAGCCCACGGAGTTGACAGCCGCACGCCTATGACGTCACTGACCAACTTCTATAGTAGTTCGTGGCACTCGGTAGCGCACAGGGGCATAGACGACCAATTGTTTTGTAGAGATGGGAAAATAACTATCGACAAGAATTGGTAACAACTTTATAATAAAATTACGTATCGGCATCTACCTGAAGGTCGAAATTCATCTACGGATAGTAGTTGAATTTTTGATGAAGAATGAACAGATTTGTAATGAAGTAGATAACTAGGTTCATATTTTATTGACCTCAAATTGTTTTCGATATTCGTAACTTTTTGTATTTATAAATATTTCAATGGTGAAATCAACCTTTCACGGCACATCACTGGCCAACTTGATATGAAGTGATTGGCGTTCTGAGGAAAGTAACAAAATTCGGAGTTTCTGTTTTTGCCGATTTTGGGACAAACTAGGGCTTATTTTGTGTAGAAAAATAAAAAACAGGGTAGTAGACAGTGCTATCTTAAATAATAAAATAAAACAAAGCTTTTAATCACAGTAAATTTATTTTAATAAGATAGTTAAAATGAACAACTTCTATAGAAGTTGTGGCGCTGGTGGCACGAAAATCCTGAACTTCTATAGAAGTGCTTGGCGGTGAAAAGGTTAAAATAACTAAAAAATCATGATGAGAATGAGCAATATATATTGAGAATACTGTAATGCCTTTCATCCTTCCAGATACAATACTCATGTCACCTGTAAATGAAGGCAAAGAGAAGGGCGAAAGTGGGACCCGATTATTGACAAAAAGAGCCGACCCTCCATATCCGTCGGATCTGTCACATCGGAGGACTTTGTAATGTGGTATACGGAAGCTAAGATTTGGGGTAAGCCAAGTCTCAGCTACAGAACAAGCTAGAGGTTTAAATTTGTTAATGAAGAATATGAGGTCGTGCTTTTTATGCCACACGCTCCTCACATTCCACTGTAGAAATATTAGGCTGGACGCCATTTTTAATTGGTAAAAAGATTTCTATAAGTTGATCGACAACGTTGGACGGTGATTGAAATTTAGAAGGCAAAGAGATAAGAGTAGGTAAAAGTTTTACGAGAAGATCTATAATTGAAATATTGTTATTAGGTGATGTATTATTCTATAGCACAGCCATTAGGCTGTGTGGGTTGGGGGGAACTAACAATTTCGCTGTGGATGTATTTGTTATATGATGAGGAAAGTGGGGCGTGGGTTTTGGGTTTGAGTGTGACAGTTTTGCGGTATGACTGAGTCTTGGTAGCATTTGCATAGTTGCGGGATGTTATTGGAACCATTTTGCTAGCCTCAACTTATGGGGTTGACTTCTCAGCCATAATGGTTTTGATGGCCTACTATCTACCATGCTCAGGGCATGACCCGCTATTAGCAAAGTTGTTACCCGAGCATAGAATACAGAAAAGCTCGCCTTCAGATGCTGCAACCATCACCGGGGTGATCGTGGCCACACTTATTGCAGCGTGGTTTCGACCTACACAGGTTGGCCACATGCCCGAATTTGCGACACTGAATTGTAACTGTGTGGGTATGGAGTGGGTAACTGGAAGAGATGTATAGCAGCAGTATACTCTTGGATGACACAAGTTTCTGTGGGTTTCCACTCAATAGCACCGTCATTGCGTGTTTTCCTGCTAATGCGTCAAACTTTGAGGATTTGCCCACAGCCAGAAGGCACAGATAGATAGCTTATAGCTTCTTCCTCGGAGATGTCAGTAGGAACACCAGAAATAACACCCATCCTAATAATGTTGGATGCTCAGTTACCATGTTTGGGTAAAAGGTTATTAGCCAGGAACGCATTTGCATCCTGGGGTGAAGTAAATTCTACCGAAATACGATTTCGGCCAACTTTGTTAACTCCGTCCCGACGAACATTTGCAATTATTGAATATTAAAAACTTTCCAAAGTTCACAGGATGTAGTGTGGTGCCTGCGTTTGGTACAATTTCCAGCCGCATGCACGATATATGGGCATTTATCCATAACAGAATACTTCGACCGACCTTTTTGACTCTTAAGTTGTTTACTTGGTGGAGTAGGAATGGGAGTCGCTTCGTCATTGGCGCATTTTCGGGAAATCTGAGATACATCCATTTCTGTAATGCTACAGACTACATCGGCAAATTGCGACAATGGGTTTTGGGATAAGGTATTTGGGAAGGATTGGATGTCAGGGGGGTCAGGGTCTGGAGGTTTTTGTTTATCCATCTTAGATAAACCTTATAAAATACAAACAATCAAACAGCAAACCTGTTTACGAACACAAGGACGGCACAATTATGTAAAAACAAGTCAGAAGAGTTACAAAAATCACTCGGAAACAGTTAAAATTTTCAAAACACACGTGCTAACCAAGACACTCGTGGCGAGAATCCGCGAAACAACCTTTTACCGCCAAACGTTACTTCGACTGAACGATTCACCGAACGTTTATTAATCGACGAACCGCTCTTTCGAATGAGTTTTTGTGGTTGTTTGTATAGGTAGGTACCTACTTAGTTTTATCAAATCAAGTGCAACTGTATCACTCGAAGAATTTTTAAATCTTCAGTTACTGTCTTTTTTTTTCTAATTTTACACACACACCACTTGCTTTTCTAACTAACTTGGACATTGGCAGAATAGTCGACATCGGCTCTATTTGCCATTTTCAAAAAATTTAATAAAAGGTTGTTTCGGTCAAACGTTCAGTCAACTTTCCGTTTCCAATAAATTCTATTCGGTCAAACGTTCAGTCGACTTTCCGTTTCCTTCCGTTAATCGACCCGACCGCGACCGACCATGTCTCTCGAAGCATCGTACGTAACGGAAACAGACCAATTTTTACATTGTTCTCAGTTCTGACCACCTGTCTTGCTCCTCCGTACTCTATATCTTGTCTTGATTATAGTTTCGCGAAAGGACGCTTTATTAACTGTGCTGTGTATTTATACGTGCTGTTAACTTGTCGAATTTGCAATGTATTAATTGCAACATTCGGCTGTCCCAAATAAGAAGGCATGCGTTATCCGATGAGGGCGAAGGTGTCGTCAACACTATCCGACTGTGGACGTATCCCTGAGACGTAAGTTGTTTGCGAATAACATTCTGCATAAGAGTAGGCCACTGATGAACTCTCTTCACTGGTCCCATTCTGCGGAGGAGCGTTAGGATATTCGTTCCATCATTCTTATGGCGGTCCCGTTCTTTAGTATTACTGCTTCGCCAAAGAAGGCGATCGCAACCATTCTCTCTCACGGACCATGGCGTGAATCAAGGCACGATGCGAGAGGTCGTCGCCGCCGACCGCCTCCTCAATTACACTGCGGTGTTTCAACCGAACGGGGCTGTTTCAAGCCTCTAATCACACTACGTTGCTAGTCACGCACAACATAACCAGACTGACAGGGAAACATGGGTCCAACTCACTAATACTTAATTATTTTTCCAGATAACACCTGCTGACCATCATTCAATTGAATAGAAGTATACCGAGAAGATTAGTTGTTGCAGGATTTTAATTTAAGAGGCAAATGAAGAAAAAAAAGATTTGCTCATTAGTTTCTACTTGGATCCAACCACAAGAGGTATAAAAACATGTATTCTATGACTACTATTAATTCATGAATCCCCAAGCGAACGTCGGCATTCACTCGTCTATTGTTTTACTATTGTCTCTAATTGATGGTATCTGAAGAGTTAATGTCTTTATTTGATTAAAACTAAGAAATTAAATAATATAAATTATTTTCCTCTATTACCATGCACATTTGAATGCAAACCATGTGTGCCATGTTGGCTGAGAGCTAGAAGAACAAGGGTTGCTCTAATAGTTGAAAACATTCAACCCCGTTCACCTGATTATGTGGATGTTGATGATTCCGTTTTAATATGCTCTGTATGTCGACAGAGTCTGTCCATCACAACATCACATGAAGAGTGGAATCCTGACAACATTTCACGTTTCACGCACCAGCAGGTATTATAATTAAGTTAATATTTTATAGTCATTAGCTTATAAACAATTGCGATACAAACGGCATTACTCTTATACAAAGTAGGTATGTTGCTAACTTAGGGACACTCATGAGGCACAAACACCAAAATAATACTGGTCCTTCCATTGTCAAATGCATCAGCAGGTATTATAATTAAGTTAATATTTTATAGTCATTAGCTTATAAACAATTGCGATACAAACGGCATTACTCTTATACAAAGTAGGTATGTTGCTAACTTAGGGACACTCATGAGGCACAAACACCAAAACAATACTGGTCCTTCCATTGTCAAATGAGAGCGTCTCAACACCAATGAGCATAGTAACATAACATAGCTGCTTGGTAAAAGTTTTCTGTGAGGTTAAGGAAACCAATTTGAACCATTCTTCAGCATGGGTTGCTCATATTCCATTAAGAATATTGCTGTATCCAGTTTTTTTTTGTGCTTGAACTTGTTAGATACAACTTGTCTATCAAACTTGGTGTTTAATTTACTATCTACATTGTGCTCACGTAATAGAAGCAACCAGAATAGATAAAAGAATATACAACCAAGATTATAATATGAAATCATAATATGATTTAAAAGATGTCCCCATGGTGTTTCTTGCATATTCTTCTCAATAGAGATCTACGCTTTGGAACATGCTATTTGCTTCACATTTTTTGGACTGACCAACATTTGACTATTCAAAAGTGTAAACTATTCAAACTACAAATGGTCTGCTTTTGATTTTGATTGATTTCATCAATGTTACTAAAATGAAACTTAGTGTTGAAGTTATATTTCATCAATGTATGTTTCTATATCTATGGTCCACAAGGTGGACTGAGGGTCGTGGAAATCCGAGTGATATGAGGCGCCGAGGACTGGTCACTATGGTGGCACTTTAGGGAGCCCTATGTCCAAAATTGTACGTCTTACAGCTGAAATGATGATGCGGATATCTATGGCTATCTCATAAAATTATTTATTTACAGATATAATACACTCGGGATTTCAATTTTCAAGTACCAGAAGAACCCCAAGAAAGACCTCAGCAAATTGTGTTGCCCAATATAAGGAGAGCACAAAACGGAACTCGTCACCACCATCTTTCAAAAATTTGCCGAAGCTCACGAACACAGAATCACCTCCACGTGAATTTTGAGGCTATACAGCTGTTAGACAATACGGACCTAGTGCGTAGACTAAAAGAGAACTAAACCTTTTGAGTTAGTGTAGTGTATAATAGTGATCAATGCTGTGCTATGCATATAACACATGAACAGTGTTTTTATCTATATTAGACTCTAAGAAAGTGCTATGGACTTATATAAGTGCCGTATGTTTAAAAATAAGTTAGAGTTAAATTACTTATTAGTCTTTTAGGCTAGATTGTAATCAATTTTTAAGAAATTTATTCTTAATAATAAGGAAAAAAAATACAAGGAGTAAATAACCAATGTACGCCGGTGGGGTCCTAAAGATGTGGTGCGGCAACAACCACACCTTAGCCTGGCTAAAAAAGACTATCCGAGATAACTCACCAAGCTAGCACCTCGCTAGTCGTTCGTTGACTGAGATTCAGAAGCGGGTACGTTGTGGCATCGCCATACCAGACAACCAGGAAGTGCACGAGGAACCAAAGTTCATAGGGCGAGCCCTCAGCTACCAAAACCCCTGGATCGACGTAAAGAAGTGGCTCTGCACTCCGATAAGCAGGAAGCATGCTGGTTCCTGATCCTAGGTATCCCCAAGGACCAAATTCTGACCATTATCTCGACTACCCGGAATACTCATTAGAGCACCATTACCTGCAGCGTGCCGGGGTCTGTGTATGGGGTGTGTGTGTCGAGACTGCTCCGGGAGTGGACGGATTCACCTACTCTTTTATTTCCAAAGCAGGCCCAAAAACTCACCAGTATTTTCTGGACTTGGCTAATATCTACTTTACTTCTGGCTACATTCCCACAGAATGGAAGGTTCAAGTGGTTATCCCAATATTAAAACCCGGCAAAGATCCTAACAACCATTGCTCATATAGACCTATTGTGTGTGCATATTTTGTACGCAAAATACGCGCATTAGTCGTGGAGTTGCGGATACCAGCCCGTTTTACCTATACCTAGACCTATTGTGTTATCGTCAATACTCGTAAAACTTTTAGAACACCTAATTAAGAATCGTTTAGATTGAATGGTAGAGATCAGGGGACTGCTTCCAACGACTCAATTCGGCTTTAGGAAAGATCTGGGCACAGCTGATAATGTAAGTGTATACTCACATCAGAGGTCCGACTGGTCCTCAGCCGGAATGAGTTTGTGGTTGGAGTTTTTCTGGACGTATCGACTGTCTACATATGATTCGGTCCTTCCCTAATCTCAGGCAAAAGTTGCACGAGCTGAGAATCCCAGCTAGGATTTTGCATCATCCAACAGAATCCCTAGGGCTGAGTCTGAACAAAGAACAGTTTGGAGAGGATTACCTCAAGAATCTGTTCAGTCCCTCACTATATAATATATTTACAGCTGATATACCCTTGTCCCTCAATTTCGATAGCAAAATCCTCTAGTATGCTGACGATATTGCATTAATGCGGTCTCTGGCAGGTCCATTCAGGATGTCGCTCAATCTATAAATATCTCACTGTCTTCTCTAAATCATTGGCTTCTTGATCACGGTTTGTCTTTAAGCAGATTCTGTGTTTTGTGTGTGTGTGTGTGTGTGTTGTAGTTGTTGTTGTTTAGTGTATATATATTTTTTTTTGTATATAGTAATCGTTGGAAAGAGGCCTTTGCCCAGCAGTGGGACAATATATGGGCTAATTATAATATTATAATAAATAGTAGTTTGTGTTGTGTATATGGTGTACGTGTATATATGTTGTACGTATGGTTTTCGGACGTAAAGAATAACATTATCCTATTTTATCCCGTGTGGAGGTCGTAAGAGGCGACCCCAAATAACACGGGATAAGGACAGGAAGATGATGTGTTGTATATATGTATATAATAAAGTAGACATGTTAGTAATTTAGATTCTGTGTTTTTTGTGTGTGTGCGTTGTAGTTGTTGTTGTTTAGTATATATATATATATTTTTTTGTATATAGTAATCGTTGGAAGGAGGCCTTTGCCCAGCAGTGGGACAATATATGGGCTAATTATAATATTATAATAAATAGTAGTTTGTGTTGTGTATATGTTGTACGTATGGTGTTCGGACGTAAAGAATAACACAATCCTATTTTATCCCGTGTGGGGGTCGTAAGAGGCGACCCCAAATAACACGGGATAAGGACAGGAAGATGATGTATTGTATATATGTATATAATAAAGTAGACATGTTAGTAATTTAGATTCTGTGTTTTTTGTGTGTGTGTGTGTGTGTGTGTGTGTGTGTGTGTGTGTGTGTGTGTGTGTGTGTGTGTGTGTGTGTGTGTGTGTGTGTGTGTGTGTGTGTGTTGTAGTTGTTGTTGTTTAGTATATATATATATATATATTTTTTGTATGTAGTAATCGTTGGAAGGAGGCCTTTGCCCAGCAGTGGGACAATATATGGGCTAATTATAATATTATAATAAATAGTAGTTTGTGTTGTGTATATGGTGTACGTGTATATATGTTGTACGTATGGTGTTCGGACGTAAAGAATAACACAATCCTATTTTATCCCGTGTGGGGGTCGTAAGAGGCGACCCCAAATAACACGGGATAAGGACAGGAAGATGATGTATTGTATATATACGAATTAAGATATATATTTAAGACTGTATGTAATTTATGCTCTAAAGAATTTTGAATAAAAATATTATTATTATTATATGTATATAATAAAGTAGACATGTTAGTAATTTAGATTCTGTGTTTTTTGTGTGTGTGTGTGTGTTTGTGTATTGTAGTTGTTGTTGTTTAGTATATATATATAAGGTATGTTATTGAGGATTTTCCAAATAAACCACAAATTGTTTCTCTGAAAATCAAAGATTGTTTACACATGAGACATGTTAGTAATTTAGATTCTGTGTTTTGTGTGTGTGTGCGTTGTAGTTGTTGTTGTTTAGTATATATATATATTTTTTTTTGTATATAGTAATCGTTGGAAGGAGGCCTTTGCCCAGCAGTGGGACAATATATGGGCTAATTATAATATTATAATAAATAGTAGTTTGTGTTGTGTATATGGTGTACGTGTATATATGTTATAATATGAACAGTCGGGTAGGCCGCATCAAATACTCAAAACTGCCAGACGGTGGTGTTGCGCCGAATATTCGTTTTTATATTCGGTATTCGGTGTATTCGGCAGAATTTTGAGGGATTCGTATTCGGCCGAAACATTTGTTTGTAATGCCGAATATATTCGGTTTAATTAAACATTGTAAATCAGTTTTTAGAGCAAAATAAATTTAAAAAAATCTCATATTCTATCATGTTTATAAGACGACCATATTGTTTTGTTTTCGAGCCGTTAATATTGGAATCTACAACCACTATAAAATGGCCTTTAATATTGGCCACTTTGTAAGAAGTTATTTTTGTAATGTTTGTTGCACAATCAAAACCGATGATGACCCAGCAATTGATAGTGGCCCAGCCACTGGTGGAATATGGTTCAGGTTATGGAACCATAACCGGAACCATATCGGATAACATGGGACACAAAACTTTGGAACGGGGAACCGAATTATCCGGCAGTATATTCGATTCGGTAAAAACTAAACCGATTATTATTCGGTATTCGGTTATTCGGTAAACCCACTATTCGGCGCATCTCTAGAAAAAAGTAATCACATAGTTCCCACATTCACAATAATAAAATAGTATTGTTAAAAAAATATTTGGTTCCGAAACAAAAACATTTGTATTTGTATTGTATTTGTATTTTACATTTTTTATTTATTTAGCGTTTTATTTGCTTGATTTGAGTTGGATTTATTGACTTTGAATTTGATTGTACGTTAATTAATTCTGAATTTAATTTACCTTGATTTTAATTTATTTAATTTGATTTTAATTTATAATTTATTCAGATTTTAATTTACATTGATTTTAGTTAATTTTGATTTTAATTTATTTTATTTTAATATGATTTTAATTTATAGACTTTGTTTTCATTGTTTTGATTTAATGTATTTGATTAGGTATAAGGGTATAATTTTGTTCTTTTGGTGTTTAATGTATTGTAATTGTGAAAATGGGTATTTTTATTTTGACCTGATTAAAAATTATAAGTAAGATTAAAACAATACTGCTATAAGAGCTTGTGGTCGGGTCCAAGGATAATGGGATGCTGTGCCATGAGGGTATTACCCGACCTACCCCCTTCTTTGATGAAGTTGTATTTATTATTAATTATGTGAATAAATGTCCGCACAAAATCAAAATTTTTTTTTTTACTTACTTGCCTACACTCAAAAACCCTGTGCCCTTGCCCGTAACGAAACCCACTTGCGTGATATGCCAATCTAGATAGCAGCGGATGCAATTATTCAAATTATGGAGCAAGATTTTGCTGGCATGTGAGATGAGGGACAAGGATCGATAATTACCGCAGTCCTTGGTTGACCCTTTCATGTGCAGCGGAAGAATTACGGATTCCGACCAGTCTTGCGGCCTATCACCGTTTTTTGAGTGTCTCTTCACCTAAGTCACCCATAGCCATAAGCTCCTCAGCTGTTATTTGGTCGCTTCCTGGCGCCTTTTTCTTTTTTAAGATACTGCAGAGCAACAGATAGTTCGGAACCTAGGATTGTGGGTTCCAGTTCTAGATCTTTCCAGTCCGGGACGGCATCGGTTGTTGAATGGGGATCTGTCTACAACTGCTCCCAGTAGGCACGCCACCTCTCGGCAATGTGTTCCAGCTCATGGAGTACAGTACCATCGGCATCTAAGACCAACGATTTAGTCTTAAATTGTTTGGAAAGGACTCTGACTTTCTTAAAAAGGTCTGCAGTTTGTAACTTGTTGCAACTTCCCTCAATGTCGCTACAAATGCCCTCGATGAAGTTGTTTCTGTCATGGCGACAACTGGTTTTAATAGCTCTGCTAAGCTCGGAGTATTCAGCCACTACAGTACGATCTTTAGACCCCTACTTTTTAGAGCCTTTCCTCGGTGGATGAGCTCCCACGAGATCCAACATTTTTTCTTTTGCTCTGATTTCCTCTTCCTAGAGACACGGTCAAGCGCATATAGTTGATGTGGTTTTTCAGGTGTGTCCACTGCTTGTCAGCGTTGTGCGAGCTCTTGGGCCGGACAGCACTTCAACTTCGCTTCCAACGCCTCTCGGAAGATTGGTTGATCTGAAGGATCCAACCTGCTTGCTTTTCGTGGTTGACGTCTAAGCGTCTTTAAACGCAGTGAATACATGGCTACGAGTAACTTGTGATCGAAGCCGCACTCTGCGCCAAAGAAGGTCTTTATATTAAAAACTGAAGATCTCCAGCGGGTATTTAGAATGGTGTACTCTATTTTATTTATGCGCCTATCGCCTGGAGATCTCCATGTGTACAAACGTCTTGGATGATGTTGGAAGTACGTGTTCATGATACCGAGATTTCTGTCTATACAGAACTCAATCAGTTTTTTTCATTCTTAGTACCAAGTCCAAATTTTCCAACAGCTTCTGATATGATCATCAGCAAGTGTACTACCGACCTTGGCATTCCAGTCACCAAGGATTATTTTAATTTCCCGGCTGGGAATCGAGTTCAGCGTTTCCTCCAGTTTCCCATAGAAGTCTTCAATTACATCATCTTGAGCTTGTGCCGACGGAGCGTATATTTGTACAATATTCAGCACGCACGGCGTGGTGTTCAGCTTCATTGTCAGGATTCTATCAGACACCGAACATATTTAATCATGTGTGGTGGCAATATGTTCCCGACCCCATTCCTACTCGAACCTTCGCAGCCTGAGAAGTACATGGTATTACCTGTCGCGGTGGTGAAGTGGCCATTACCACGCATATGTGTTTCACTGACGCCTAATATGGAAATCTTGTGTAATTCCTTTCCTTTTTCCACGATGGTCAGTTTGCCCGCCATTAGTAGACCTCGGACGTTCTAAGCGCCAATACGATGATAGGTTTGTATTGAGGTCTTGACGCTCTTACATTTTGTGGCACCGACAGTAGTAACTCTTCCTTCTGAAGCCCGGCGGTACACCCCAGGGAAAGCTTCGGTCGCCAATTTCACACCATCCAGCCCGGCTACTGGGTGGCACCGATGGTTAGTCGGGTCGCCCAACATAATCTCTCTCACTGTTTTTGATTCCATAAGGGGTTTTGATGGGAAGCTAATCGTAGTGGGTTCCCATGTCCTTCTACGTCAGTACTTTAAAGGGTATTTAGTGCCCCACGGTCACTGGTTACTGCCCCGAGGCCGCTAGGTCCTCTCAGGGTTGTCGGGTTAGTTGCCGCCGCCCAATACTCGGCGTTGACTGTTTTGCGGCATGGATAGGTCTCCTCAATAGCAACCCATCTCTTTTATCATTCGGGCTTGGGATCGACATCGGCGAAGTTAAACCAACTTTTAGTGCAGGCAACGACAAAAAACTGAGCAAGCATATAAAAGACATTCATTTTAGTTTTTTTCGGGTAGGTGTAAAATAACAGTAGACATTTCTCTGAAAAGTTTTTTTTTTTATTTAAATAGTAATCCATATCAAAATCATTTAATTTTTATTTATAATCAGTTTATAACCTTCAATAGTTAGCTACTCAAGTTTGCAGCAATTTTATGTGACTTTTGAAAATTTTACACCACCTGCCAGCTTTTCATCAGATTCATCACTAAACTATCACTGGACACTAGTGAGTCGATATGTCGCAACTGGATGAGATAGTATCAGCACAGAAAAATCTCGAAGACTGCTTTATTAAGAAGATGGAGGAACTGGAATCACAAATCCAGAGTCCCGGACCTGCCAAGGATACTGTGGCGAGGGTTGCTGATGAGTTCCGGACCTTCAGGGAGCTGGTCTTTAGCATGCTTAGCCTGCTCCGGAGCCAAATTATATATATATATATATATATATATATATATATACATATATTATATATATTATTTTATTATAGATGGTATCCGAGTCATTGCCTGCATCCTCTATAAAGGTCTGTCACAGACTTGGAGCGGCCAACAAAGTCCATCATAGGCCCATCCTGGTGCGGTTTTCTACTTATGAAGACAAATCTGCTGTCTGGAGAGCCAAGAAAGGCTTAAAGGGTACCACAATCTCAGTCAAGGAGTTTCTGACAAAGGCCACTACAATGAACTGTATGACACGTTTAATAACAATAACGTTCATGCCATCCTGGTTTCCGAGACTTGGCTCAAACCTGACCTTCTGTCTACTTCCTACTCCCTCCCTGGCTTCGTTCTTCTTCGGAATGATAGGATCGGTAGGAGAGGGGGGGTTGTAGCTATATACCTACGCAGTGATTTTCCTTTTAAAATTCTAACTACTTCTTCTCCGATTAATACTGCTGAGTTTCTGTTTCTAGAGGTTTGTGTCAAAGGAGCTAAAGCCGTTCTAGGTGTCGTCTATTGTCCCCCAACTCTTGATTTTTTCACCGAATTCGAATCGGTACTTGAATCTTTGGGTTCAGGAGTATGCACATCATATCCGGACCGAGCCCAAGACGTCGAAATCGCGCACTGTTTTCCCACGCCTCAAGGAGTTGTCAGCAACAGCAGGCGCCCAGCTGGGTCAAAGCCTACTGGGTCCAGGGTTATCCAAAAGGGAGCTCAATCCCTGTATGAAGACTAGAAAGAACGGGGTGGCTTTTAGTCAGAGTCCGACACTATTTCCTGCTCCGCCCAAGAGCGCGGGTTGTCATTGGATGATTTTTGACCACCATAAAAAAAGCTGTTAAGCCGTGTTTTGTGCTCGTGAATGGAGATCTAACGGGAAAACGCATAAATCGGAACCGGTGTCTATTAAAATATCATTTTCGAATGGTGGTCTGTTACAAAAATACGGCCTTCAGACATTTATATTTATTTTCCTTCATTGATATTTAATTAAATAATTATATACAATTAAAGGTTATAATTTTCCCCTTAACTTAAAACTGTTTTGATTAATATCTGCATGAAGAGTGCTTCACAAAGCGGGTTAGATATGCCCAATGATCTTTATCAAAACTAGTACAAATACAACAAAAATCCTAGCAAAAATATTCAGACGTTATTAAAATTTAAAAAGAAAGCACTGTCCTATCAAACCGAGTAAAAAACACTTACAACAATTCTATACGATTCCAAACTTTCAAGGTCAAAATCTATTCCTGCTTTCCAAAACCCTTTAAAACCCTATGGTTATCAAAGGGTTTTAAAGGGTTTTGGACGACGAACCCTTTCAAAGGGTTATTTGTTTCATTTGGAAATCATACAAGAGCCGGTAACCTCTTGAACGAGTTAACTTATTGAAAGGGTTACCCTAACGTTAGGGTTATGAAGGG
This sequence comes from Mythimna lalbum, assembly GCA_949319445.1. Lineage (NCBI taxonomy): Eukaryota > Metazoa > Arthropoda > Insecta > Lepidoptera > Noctuidae > Mythimna > Mythimna lalbum. The sequence continues at coordinate 20,701,912 of OX439344.1, forward strand.
GCTAGCACTGTCAAGAGGTAACCCTTACCGTTACTATAGGCGTTCAACCTGTAACCCTTTCGAAAGAATTAACTTATATTCGGGGTTGTACGGTCCCTTTCCCATCACAAGTATCTTTCTGGGAAGCCCCGGCAACTTATTTGTATAGAATTAAGAAAATAAACACATTTTTTTATTATTTTTTTATTTATTTATATGTCAACTTTCGGGCAAAATAATGTCTGCCGGGACCTATACTATATTATACGGGGTTATTGTAAAACACTGGCAACCTCTCAGGACTATGGTACTAATATAAACAACTACTTTTGACCTATAACTTAAAAAAAATATTATATTTTAATTCATCAGATTTTCATACAAAAAAAAAATATATATAAATTGAACGTTTTAAATATTACGAAGTCTGTATATAATAACTATACGAGTACTAGTACAGTTACCATCAAATCTTAAAATCGAATGAAACACTAATAAAATAAAATTCTCAAGTCTTTATTATTATTATATTAATCATTAATTACAATATTAATTGAAATTATAGTTAGTTGCGCTGTAACCAGTTTTGCAATTTGCAATTGCGGTTACAGTGTTAGTCCGTTCGCTAGCACAATACAAGGTTAGGGGATGGAACGGAAACATCAAGACGTCTTGGACAAAACATATTTGTCTAAGACGTCTGCGGCTAGACTGTTTTATCTACGACACGGGGCGCTAGGGCTGTTGATAACGGCGGAGACCTCTCACGCCGGGCCTTGGTTCAAGCCATGGTCCGGAACGAGGAGGAGTGGCAGGCGGTCGCCTTCTTTTGCGAAGCAGCAATGCTAGCAAAGGAAGAGGCCGACCGCATCAGGCAATGGCGCTCTTGCCGCCGCGCCGCCGCCGGGATTCCGATCCCGATTTCCGGCCACCGTAGACGCGGGCTTGCGGACGGCAAGCCATGGGTAGCTAGATGTCCGAACGTCCGGTAACTGTCCGGACCATAAGTGTACTTACTATTAAGTTTATTGTACTACATTCAGTCAAAAAAGTATCGGGAATGGATGATTTGTTTATGGTTCCAAATTCAAATTTTTGTTTTTTTGTAGTTGTTAGATTGGCACAACTGTTTTCCATTTTGGCGCGGAGTTTGAGTTGCATCTGTTATATATATACTAATATTATCTGCTATACTAATAAGTATATAAGTTTGTAAGTTTGTAAGTTTGTATGTAGGGGTAATCTCTGGAACTCATAATCCAATTGTAAAAAAATTTTAACAGGCAGAAAGCTACGTTATTCCTGAGTGCTATAGGCTATAAATTGTTTCTATAGCATGTATATTAACCGAGCTATCACAACTTTTGTCTAGCAAGTCGGAAAAAAATACCTCATAAAACAGAATTATTTGCGTGCGCTGCCTAAACAGTTGCTTAAAATTAAAAACAATGTATGGCTACCTGGTTTGTCTTAATTATTTCTACAAAAATGTCCGCGATACCATATCTCTATCTTTTATATTTTATCTTTTATACTTCTTTTATTGCATTAAAAATATATTTTTTCGGCATACTTACGTTTGGCTGATTATTTGAGCATCAAAATATTAATTCTTATGACATTAAATTATTTCAGTATCACAAGAACATCATATAGATAAGATTTGCCATTTACAGCATATCAATTGGTCATACAGTTTCGGAGATAATTTAAAATTACTAAAACGCAAAATGCATACTAAATAGCATAACTTTCATTGTGCAGACGTTTTACCTATTTTTTTTTATTTTTTTTTATGCTGGGCAAAAATCATCTTATGACAACCCCCGCCCTTGGGTGGAGCGGGAAATAGTGGCAGACTTACTGACTAAAAATCCACCCTGTTCCTTCTAGCCTTCAAACCAGGGCACGAGTTCCCTTTCGGATAACCCTGGACCCGGTAGGCTTTGACCCAGCTGGGCTACTGCTGTTGCTGACAACTTCTTGAGGCGCGCGGGAACAGTGCGCGCCGTCGACGTCTTGGGCTCGGTCCATTACCGGACGATCGGACAGCAAGCTACCCATGGCTCGCCGTCCGCGAGCCCGCGTCTACGGTGGCCGGAAATCGGAATCGGAATCCCGGCGGCGGCGGCGGCGGAGGCGCCGTTGCCTGATGCGGTCTGCCTCCTCCTTTGCTAGCATTACTGCTTCGCAGAAGGAGGCGACCGCCTGCCATTCCTCCTCGCTAAAGACTATGGCCTCAACCAGAGCCCGGCGCGAGAGGTCTCCGCCGCCGATCGCCCCCACGAGGGCACGGCGATGCTCTGCCCAGGCAGGGCACACTTCGACTGTGTGCTCCACCGTGTCCTCCAGGTGTTCCGCACAGTAATGACACCCGGGCTTCTCTTCCGCTTTAATTCGGTGCAGGAACCTCCCGAACTTGCCATGTCCGGTGAGGATCTGTGTCATGCGGAAGGTAAGGATGCCGTGAGGCCTTTCCAGCCACGCCTCAAAGAGGGGACTTACCGCCATAATTGTGGCGTGCCCAACGTTTTACCTATTGGCGTTCTGCAATTACGTAATTTTTCTGAATCCCGGTTTACCACTTAACAGTGGTAATCGCGGTGGTAATCCACAGAAAGTGGATTGATGACCCTCTCGAATTATTATGCCCACGTTGTCGTTAGTTGGAGTTCTTCTGTCAGTTGCTTATTGGTTTCGGTTGTTTCGTTCGTATGGTTGTTATTGATAGATACCTCATAATCGAAAATATCGTAATTTCGTTGTACGTTTGTTTTGTATGTTCATAGTTTCGTACTTCGTTCTATCGTAATAATCGATACGAGTTATTCGATATTACGATTGTTTTGTTTTGTAAAGGCGGACGGTGTTCGAGTCGCTCTTCCTTTGTTCATAATTGTTTTCAAGTCTGTGCGTAGTTTGTTGAGAGCGTGTCTAAAAGGAAATCTCAACTGTCCCGGCAGACATCACAGACAAGAGCCGCTCGAGTACGCCGTACGGAAGAATCTGCCCCTGAAAATGAGCAGCGCCTCTCGAGAAATAGAGAATATATTTCGCAAGCACGCGCTAGAGAATCTAGCTCTGAGCGCTCACAGCGCCTCGCTAGCCAAAATGTGAGGACGTCGCGGGCCCGTGCTCGAGAAACTAGCGCTGAACGTGCGCACCGTCTATCTGAGTTAAGGCAGCATGTCTCTGAGACAAGGGATAGGGAGACTAGCGCTGAGCGCTCGCAGCGGCTTGGTAGGCAAAATGTCATAACATCGCAGGCCTTGCTTGGGAATCTAGCGCTGTTCGTGCGCAGCGTCTATCTCATTTAAGGCAGCATGTCTCTGAAACAAGGGATAGGGAGACTAGCGCTGAGCGCGCGCAGCGGCTGGCTAGGCAGAATGCCATAACATCGCAGGCCCGTGCTCAGGAATCTAGCGCTGAACGTGCGCAGCGTCTAATCGAGTGTAATCTTATTTTAAAACAAGAAATTTTCCGCGGACGAAGTCGCGGGCAGAAGCTAGTATTAAATAGAGTGCTGGTTTTAGTAATATCATATATAGTGTGTATTGCGAATTTCATAATGGACAAAAATATCGAACAAAGAGTTTGTCTTAAATTTTGCATCGCCAATGGAATTTCGTGTTCGGAGTCACTGAAAATGTTACAGAAGGCTTACGGTGAATCGACTTTATCAAAAACTCGTGCTTATGAGTGGTTCAAAGCGTTCAAAAGCGGTCGAGATGTGATGGAAGATTTGCCTCGCTCTGGTAGGCCGTCAACGTCTGCAACTGAAGTTAACATCGCAAAAGTGAAGGAAATAGTGACTGAAAATCCCCATTCAACTCTGAGAGAGATAGCCGCCGAACTTTCTGTATCTCACGAGTCGATCCGTACCATTTTAACTAATCATTTGGGTATGAAACATGTTGCTGCTCGGCTAGTCCCAAAAGATCTGAATTTTCTCCAAAAACTCAATCGCATGAAAGTCGCTGAGGACATGCTAGAACGAGTCAGTTCGGACCCAACATTCATGAAACGCATTGTTACTGTTGACGAGACGTGGGTTTACGAGATTGACATGCAAACTAGTCAACAAGCTTCGGAGTGGCGCCTTCCAACTGATCCGAAACCGAAAAAACCACGCCAAAGTCGATCAAAAGTCAAAGTCATGTTGACTGTTTTCTTTGACTATCGCGGTGTTGTGCACTCTGAATTCTTACCGGAAGGTCTAACGGTAAATAAAGAATATTATTTGAGCGTTATGCGGCGTTTAAGAGAGCAAATTCGACGAAAAAGGCCAGATTTGTGGAAAGAAAATTCTTGGATTTTGCACCACCACAATGCGCCTTCGCACAAGGCTATCATTGTGAACGAATTTTTGACCAAACACTTAACAAATACCATCCAGCAACCACCATATTCACCAGATATGGCTCCTGCTGACTTTTTTCTTTTTCCTAAACTCAAATTACCACTTCGTGGCACCCGTTTTCAATCGATAGAAGACTTAAAGGAGAATTCGCGGCGAGAACTGAACTCAATTCAGGAAGCAGCGTTTAAAAAATGTTTTGATGAATAGATTATTATTGAAGGTGATAAAATAAATTTGGATGAATAACAGACATTTTGTGTATTATTGATCTTTTCCCGGTACTTTCTTGACAGAGTACCTAGTACTTATTACTTAATTAATCATTCATTTCACTATCACATCGATGTTACGGAGACGGAAGTTTGTGTCTGTATGTGTTTGTTGTTGTCACGCTCGAATGGTTTAATGGATTTTAATAGGACTGTCAGCTTGAGCTAATCTCTCAATTCTTAACCTGCTTTCAGATTACGCTATAATATACAGCATATAATAGCAAGAGATAGAGATAGCCGTCAAGCGCAAACCTATCAATAGTAAAAAAAAATAGTATATAGCTCATACATAACACAACAATATCGCGTACCATACATAATAGCGCGCGCCTATAATATATATTATAGCAAAGTGTGAACGTGTTCTTAATAAATGTATGGTGAGCAATATTGTTGTGCTATGAATGAACTATAGGTAGGTAAGCTATATGCTATTACCTATATTATAGCGTAGTCTGAAATGGCCTTAAAGATTAAATTACAATTTATTTTATGAGTTAGATATTTAATTGCATCTATCAAATTAGGTACCTTCAGGAAATACAAAAACTGACCATAATTAAATTGTCACATAAATTTAAATTATGTTTTTAGATTTTTTTTTCGTTTTTTTGGTCAATATCGGTTGCGTTAGGTTATTATTTCTGAAAAGGAAAAACATGCAACAATCAAATTGTCAAATCATCGTCTTTAATATTAAAAAACGTACTTTATAGTGCTGGGGTTAAGCTCAAATTGTAGTATATTCAGTTAACTTTATTAAATTATGAGCAAAATATGCAAATATACTTGAAAGACGCTTTCTTCGAATAGTTTTTTCGAAAACAAAATACCACGAAAAGAAAAAAGGAGTGCCAAAATTTTGAATGACTTATTCGTTTGTGCGTCGATATCAAAGTGTGTTTGCCGTCTACAACAAGCTTTGAATGAAAATTATTTTTTTAATGAAAATCATAGCAAGCTTTTATAGCTCGGTATACCTATATAATTAATACTCGTCAAGACGTATCATACGAGCCCAAACTCGATGGGGTTGAGTCGTTTAACTACCAAGTGCCTATAGCCACCTTCCGGTTCCATCATCAGATCAGCTCTATGTCATAATAATTTTGCATTGTCATCTGATTTACACATGCATGCAAAATTTCAGCTCAATCGGTAGCCGGGAAGTGGGTCAAATTTAATTCACAAGATTTGATGACAGACAAACATCGGGACAGGTTAAACTAAATAAATAAAAGCTTACAAAAATAGAATAAAGTAGGTATCATTGAAATTAAGTTATGATATATTAAATATAAACTAATAAATTCTATGATAGATACCAAATCATTATAATTATGCAAATTAAGAGACCTCAAAATAGATGAATATGACGAAGACCAAGCTAAGGTTGACAGGACTTCAAGTAGTACCTACTTAGTTCCGACTTTTACGCTTGAAAGAAAATTTATGTGAAGATTTTACATGTTATGTTTATTGTACGAAATTCAATTTCTTCTAAATAAGAGGTATTTTGTACTGAACTTTATATTGAAAGTGTTTTGACATCCATTCAATTATGTACCTAGGTGAATTTTCATGGCCCCCAAATAATCATAAATGGGCGAATCAATTACTTGGTAAATTGGATCTTGAGGAAGTGTGTAAAATAATATAAAAGGAGAGTTTGAATTTTGATAAAAGTTTCAGAGATACATAAATGTTTCAGTTTTAACAAATCATAATATAAGTACTTACTAGAATAAATACTTTTAGTATCTATAGCTAAACTGTCAGAGGAAAGGAAATGTAGGTAAGGATTACGTCAAGTCAAACAGAAGGTAGGCAAACATAATGAAATTAAATTGCTTCCCTGATCGAGATTGTTCCCTCTCCTAGAGAGGAGGCCTGAGTCCCAACAGTAGGAACATTTTAAGGCCGACTATGCTATGCTATGCCCCTTAGTCGATATCCGTCCTAAGCCTGCTATGCCGTGATCGATGGGCCCTATACAGGGCAACATTAAATTGCGTCCCTGATTATAGGTAGAGCCCTGAAGAGCACCATTAAATTGCGTACCTGATTGGTAGTAGGGTATTCAATTAAAGAGAGCTCTAAGCTGGGCAGTAGAGTCAAGTTTTTTTTTTATTTCGGAGGGCCCAGGTAAGAGAAGTTATTAAGGTGGTGTAAAATTAATCATTCTATCGGAAGATTTTATAATTACGAGTATTAGATACAAATGGCGTCGTACGTAAGCTGCAAAATATAAACTAAACAGACAAGCTAAGGAACGCTATACTTCTCAAGTACAAAATGTAAACACAATTATGTACATAAAAAAAACTTAAATACTAAATAATCTATTGATACTAAAACCTAACTATTTAATAAATATAATAAAAAATGACAAAGTACGCTCAGGCGTCAAAGTATTTCTCCACATCGCTGTCATCGGGAAATGTGCCCACAAGACTGGCAGCTGCCAATAGCGTGGAATAATTTTGTTGATTCTTTTGACCTATAATGATTACTATAATCGGTTGGTAGTGTTAGAGCAGCGTGCATTTTGACGTCGATTTCCTAATTATGTCATGCCAACCTGAATATTAGCTGCTCGACTTTAACAGATTGGAACCACAAGATACCATAGGACTGGTCGTTCTGCTGAGGATATCAACACTGTGGCTGCCGATGTCGTTGAGAACGGACAAACAAGAGCAGAGCATGCTTGGTGGACACGTGGTTTCAACAAGACGGTATAACCGCACGTTTTGCGATTTGACATGGTCAGCAAGATTATTCGATTTAACCGCCCCCGACTTCTTTCTTTGAGGCTACTTGAAGTTGCGGGTTTATGACAACAAACCTCAGACAATCGCAGCTCCATAAAAGAAAATTCGACAGGAATGCGAACGGTAATCACCGGAAGTTTTGATAAAACGGGCAAAAATGTGTATCGACACTGGTGGCAGCCACTTGACGGAAAAAATACAAGTCCTAATAAAGTTTTCCGTCATTATAATATTTTTATTTTATTTAATAGAAAATTTATTCAAAAACAAAATTGAATGATTAATTGTCGGCCCCTTTCATCATCATCATCACAGTGGACGTCGCCTCAAAGAACGGTCCTGTGCGTCACGCATGCATCGGATTACCGCAACCTTTACCAGTACCAGATCATCGGTCCACCTTCTAGGGGGCCTTCCAGCGCTACGTTTTCCGGTGCGTGATCGCCATTCAAGAACCTTTCGGCCATCTGAAAAACTTAGGGATCTAAAAAGGGAAAGAAAGGGAATATATGCGGATAAGAAAAGATGGGCTCCACAATAACATGCGTCTATCTTGTAAGTTGGTCACCAGGTTTATGTACAATACCTATGAATACGTCTAACAAGTTAAGTTTAACTAGGGTTCATTTAAATAAATGATACTCTTTTTTATAATTTATTATATTATTATAGTTAACCCATATTGTTCCACTGCTGGGCAAAGGCCTCCCTCCACTCCTTCCAACGATCACGGTTCCTCGCTTTCTCATTCCAATTCTTAAGGAAGCCATCCAGGTTGTCCCACCATCTCCTTCGTGGTCTGCCTCGGCCCCGCGTTGCTGTGCCCAGGCACCAATCCTGCGTTTTACGCGCCCACAGCTCGTTGGACATGCGGCAGACACGTCCTGCCCAGTCCCATTTACGTTGAGCAGCCTTTTGAGCCACATCAACGATTTGCGCTTTGGAGCGGAGTATTGTGTTTCGAACATGATCTGTTAATTTAACACATAGTATGCTGTGCTCCATTGCACGCTGGCAAACCTTGAGTTTGGACTTTTGGATGTTAGTCAGATACCAAGTCTGTGCACCATAGGTCAGAATGTGGAGAATACACATGTCCATCAGCTTATGCTTCAGTGACAAGGGCACAGTGCCCTTATATAGTTCCTTCATGGACCAGTAGCTCTTCCAGGCATTTTCTGTTTGGCGTGTTATTTCTTTGTCTTGCCTTGCCTAGAAAGAGACTACTTAGCCCAAGTAGAGATATTCTTGGACGTATTGTATATTCTCCCTGCCTACGAGTATGTCCTCCTTTTGGAGCTGTTAGTCATAACTTTGGTTTTCGACATGTTCATCTTCAATCCAACCTCAAGGCTCGCATCGCACAGATCTTGCAGCATTTGTTCTTGTCCTGTGGCTGTGGAAGAGAAAAAGACAATATCATCAGCGAAACGTAAGTTAATTAACCTCGCTTCACCGATGACAATGCCTTTCTCTTCCCATTTGACTGCCAATGTCTGAAAGACTTCTTCCAGGGTACTGATGAACAACTTTGGGGACAGCGGGTTTTATAAGTAGTAAAGTAGGTACACTTTATTTACCTCGTTTGAAATGAGATAGGTATACTCTATTTCTTCTAATAAAAGTTGGCAACCCTGCTCACGTGCAACACATTCGCGAACATCACTGCGCTCGAAACTACAGTCGGAAAAACATGCCCGCCGTCCGAGGACGTTGAAGGTCATATCAAAATTTGCATTGCATCATTCTGTTGTCTGCACGGATTGCAACAAGTAAGGTCACCTTTGTTTGGACGCTGGATTTAATACGTCACATCCGTGTGGCTTAAGGTCCTTAGCACCCGAGCAGTGCCATACAACAGTGACTTTCTGAGGCCTGCCACTCCTGAACGACTTGGTTAATAGGGTTGAAAAAATAGTATGTTAATTATTGATTCAGCATTATCAACATATGATATTTTCGTGTATTTAATACTTTTGTCTAATAAAAATATTTAACATAATACTTTCCGCTTGTTTTTCACACTCCTTTCAAACGGCTTTGATCTTTAGAAATGTGTCAAATCAATTAATCTTTTTCAAGGAAAATATAATAGTTCTAAAGATTTGTGGGGCTTTATGGGCGCACGAGGCAGTACGATTTTGTATGTATTTAACTCTGGCCAGATGTTCAAGAGACTATATGCCTTAATCGACTAAATATTATTATTGTAGTATTTTTAGCATAGTCGTAAATATTTTAGCGCAATGTGTCCATTGACTTATATTCTAAAGAGTGAAGACGATTTTATGATAAGGATATGTAAACGCACCCGATTAATGTGACTAAAATGACTATGATATTTATTAACATACATATATACATCTTAATTATTAAATATTATAAACTAATAGGTATATATACAAACTTAAAGTAATAATATGTACAAACGGGTAAAAAACAAAAGGAACTTATAGGGCGTCAAAAAATTCGTCCACATCGATGTCAATGGGAAATGTGCCCAGAACGCTGGCAGCATTGCCACGCTGGATGGCAATGCTGATTCGTTGACCGAAGAAAAGCCCCAGCCCTCTGGTCTAAAATACAAGAAGAAGGTCGAATGTGTTCATTGTTTTAGCCTAGCTAAGGGAAGGTTCATATCTGACGGAACATGCGTCGCGTATTATCGGTCGCGTAACGCCAGAACAGACAAATATATAGAAAAACACTTGACCGTTCACACTCAACCGATGATACGTTAGTGCGTCGAGCGTACAGCGTCTATTCCGTTTCCGTCAACGCATTGTCGGTCGACGTAAGAGCGGCAACGTCTTACGTCGACCGTGCATTCAGTCTAGGCGTAACATCAGCAGAGATCGTTTGTGTACAGGCCGTATCACACAACACAACCGCTCTATAGATGCTAAACGCAGAAACTGACATGTGGCAGGAGCAGGACGGATGTTACGCTCGACGCATTTTCCATTTGATATGAACTGACACATTCGACCGAATAGACGCGACTGATGATACGCTCGGCGTATTTTACTTCAGATATGAACCTTCCCTAAGAGCTCACTTAAATTTATGTTATCTTATCAATTCAGAAAGAGCGTCTGCTACTGACCCGCCTTTTAAATATGCACTGTTAGAATGATGCGGCTTCAGTAAAGTTCTTTTTGCCTTTCTACCCTCGCTCAAAGCGGGGATAACCTTCAGTTTCCTCTTCGATTAAAATCTCTACAATAGTTTACCAAACACATTTTTTATAAACCAAGCTGTTATTTACATTCAAATTTATATTTTTTTACCTGATATAAACTAGTGTTTGACAGCGATCACAAAACTTCAAACTGAGGAAGCCAGTAAGCCTAACTGCCTTATTGGCTTTACACAAAAAATCCATAGTGTTTACGCAATAGCTTAAAATCAAACGCCAACCTATTCAAAAATCGAATAGCAAATTCTTGTATGTGACTAAAATACAAAGGACTTTATCTATTTAAGAAAATTTTCTATAGAGAATTTGGATTTAAGATTTAGAATGAGTGTGAGATTAGGGAATGAATGTGGGAATGGTTCACGCGGTATTAAAGAGATGCTTCTCATTAATAACCAACAGGTTCCCAGTTCGAAACACTATACTGCGCTCCAAAACGCAGATCCTTTGCAGTGCTCGGGAGTTAATTATATCAATCCCCAACTATCGTTCAGGATTAAAATTAGCAACCATCGTTTCGTTCGGAATTCAACATGCCACCCGCGTCCCCTAGTCACATAATCTACCATTACCTCGTAGATATCATGACTTATGAAACTCTGTCGTCCTTCCTTTTTGGAAGGACATGCATACTTTAACGTGACCTTGGCGTCTTGCATTTCTACGGTCGGTGTTTGTTAGGTACCCGTAGGTATACGTACCTGGTAGCCCTGGTCGCATGCACATAGGCCGTAGTTCATTATTTTCTATGATTTTCTGATCATATCCACCACAGGGCAAATAAAATCACCAACAGTGTCAGACAGCTATTAATGCTTCATGTTTAGGGTTCCGTGTTAATTTCTTATAATCATAGATATCTATTGCCCTGCTCAAGAATTATTATAGGCCCAGCTCACTTCTGAGCCATGTCTACAAGCTATTTTCCAAAGTCAACACGAACCGTCTCGCGCGCATGGTCGACGACTTCAGCCTCCCGAACAAGCCGGATACGCCGTGGCAGGTTATACAGAAGACCGAGGAGTATAATCTGCCTCTCTGACTAGCGTTTCTGGACTACGAGAAAGCCTTTGATTCGATCGAGACACGGGCCGTCCTGCAGTCTCTCCAACGGTGCCAGATTGACTATCGGTACGTCGAAGTGGTGCTGTGTTTGTACAAAAACGCAACTATGTCAGTCCGACTTCAGGAGCAGACATCAAAACTATATCCTCCTGCAGCGGGGTTTTAGGCAGGGAGACGTCATTTTTCCGAAACTCGCAATGGAGGATGTCTTCAAGGTTCTGAACTAGAGTGGACTATGCATCAATGTCAATGGCGAGTACATCACTCACTTCGGTTTGCCCTTGCCGACGACATAGTAGTCATGGCTGAGACTGCTGAAGAATTGAGTTGGCGTTTATCTGTATTGACCGGTGTTTGGGCTTATCTTTATTTTTTGAGTTTTTATGTACATTTTAAGTTGGATACTCACACATTCACACACCAGGTTTTATTCTCATAATTATATTAATTATTGTTAGTACTGTTACCTAGATGGCCTATCTTGGCAATTACACAATCATGTACACAATCACAAACACATATTACAATCACAAATACATAAGTATTTAAGTTAAAAGTAGGTAGATATTCAACGCCGATAGTAGGTACAACCAGCCTTTGATGATGGCACACCATAATCATGTCCCTTTAAGGAGTGGGTAGAAAGACGTGACCTTTTTATCACCTTTCGTATGACGCAGTTCCTCACTGGACATGGTAAGTTCAGGAGTTTCCTTGACCTGAGAGAAATGCCCGGGTGTCTCCATTGTGTGGGTGGACTGGCTGCATTGGAGGTCATGTTGGAGCATACGGTGGAGGTGTATGGCAGTAGGTCGCCGCTTTCTGCGAAGGAGTGATGTTAGTGGAGGAGTAGGGCAGCAGGGTTCTGGAACACAAGGCAAAGAAAGAGAATAGGTGTAGTTTTAGTTGGCCACTCCTGCTCCGCCGATTGATGATTTCCCACCTAAAAAACATACCGGTTTCCTCACGATGCTTTCCTTAACTTTTTTTATTTTATTTTATTACATGTTAATGGCTAAATAAGATAATATGTAACGTACCCTTAACACGCACATATCCACAGATTAATCAAATAAGTGTCAATTTTAAGATCAAAAATTTTTCGAATTCAGGAATAATTTGTGTGTTATGATGTTTTTTTTTTCGGTGGGAAATATCATCTGATGACAACCCCCGCTCTTGGGTGGAGCGGGAGATAGTGTCAGACTCTTATTGACTAAATACCCAGCCCGTTCCTTCTAACCTCTTTATACCGGGGCTCGAGCACCCTTTCGGATAACCCAGGTCCCAGAAGGCTTCGACCCAGCTGGGCCCCTCCTGTTGCTGACAACTCCTTGAGGCGCGCGGGAACAGTGCGCGCCGTCGACGTCTTGGGCTCGGTCCGGGCAGTTACCGGACGGTCGGACCGCGACCTACCCATGGCCCGCGTGTTATTTTGATGATGAGTTAAATTTTTGTTATTAAAAAGTGAGAACATCAGTAAAGTCAAATCTGCCGCTACATTACTACCAAAAGTTATCGCCCAGATTCCAAATTGAGAATGTTGTATCTACCTACGAGTTGTTATGTAATAAATGCGTGTAGGGATTTTTCGAATGATGACATTTGTAATTCATGCCACGCAAGATATTTTTGTATGCCATTTCTAATTTGCTGTAGGTATCTAAGTCAATCAGGATTTCAAATAGGTACCTATGGCGTATTCCGGTTACGACCGTAAACATCTTTTTCCAGCTCATATTTAAAGGCATAGCTTGTATAGTCCCCAATTCTAGATTTTGGTGGAATCATCACAGCGTTCATTTCTTGGATTTGTTTTTCATAATACCTAACATTGTCTAATTGTATGTATAATATAATATAATATAATATATTCCACAACTATCACACAACGCCGTCTAGCCCCAAGCTAAGCAGAGCTTGTGTTAGGGGTACTAGACAACTGATAAACATACTTATATATGTATTTCTAAATACATACCTAGATAGGTACATATTATAGATAATTAAGATAAGTTACACCCAGACACAGAACAAATGGTCGTGGTCCAGACACACATAAACTTTGGTCCAGGGTGGGAATCGAACCGTCGTAGCAGTCAACGGCGTAGCAGTCAGGGTCACTAACCACTGGACCAACAGGCCAGTAACAAAATATGTTTCGTTCGTTAAGTGTGGTATCGCCTTCAAGTCCAAAGTCGAGTTGATACCGGTACCGATGTCACGTTCAAAAACCGGATCCCGGTTAAATATAGTAGGTAAAACTTGTTTAATTATAATAATACAAAATAACTTTAAGTTAAGTCACCTCATAATGTTTTAAAATTTGTTTTCTCTATCATACCATGGGATAATTTTTTATACGTATATTTCTGTATATTCAATAACTTACTAAGACGTCAATTTTCAAGTTCCAAACTAATTATTTATGACCAGAGGGCTGGCTCGTTCCTCGCTCAAAGAATTAGCATTGCCATCCAACAGTCTTGTGGGCTCATTCCTGGATGACAGCGATGTGAAGGAGTACTGTACTTTGTGTTTTTGTATTTTATTTATGTATTTATTTAGGTTTTAGTATAAGTAAGTAGTTTAAGTTTTTTATGTACATACTAGCTTTTGCCAGCGGCTTCGCCCGCGTACATAAAATATAGCCTATGTCACTCAGGAATAAAGCAGCTTTCTAACGGTGAAAAAATTTTAGCAATCGGACCAGTACTTCCAGTTTGTATGTAGGGGGTAATCCCCTAAATGCAAAACAATGGAAGCGAGACCACGGGAGAAAACTAGTTTAATCTTAATACAATGAAGTGTCACATCACAAAACATTCTCATGATACGATAAGTAGTTACGTGCACAGCAGCACATCGCAACACAAGTCAACGTAATCCTTAAATTATTGTTGTTACCGCATTAGGAAACTGGGTTGCGAGTGCAATTTTAGAAACGCTGCTTTCCATTGCTGACCTAAAGTCGTGCCACAGTCCCTTTATGGCCTTTTTTTCGCAGGAAATAGCTATTCTGATAGTTTAAATTTAAATAAAATAAAAAGCCTTATATTTCTTACCCTGGTGAAGGATGCGAGACGCATAGGAACGTTCGTTGTGGCGACGCTTGGGGGAGGCCTATGTCCAGCAGTGGACGTGTATCGGCTGAAATGATGATGATGATAATATTTCTTACAAAAGAATACAAAAATAAACTTATTTCTAATAATAACTGCGATGTTTGTTTCATATTATACTTACAGATATTTAAAATTAAGTAACTATTTTATAAAATTGTCTATTTGTGTAAGAAACCCCTCGTTGTCGAAGATGAAGGCCTCCTCTACATATTTCCATGTATCCCTGTTTTTTGCTGTCTCCATCCACTGTTTGCCAGCGATTTCTATGATGTCGTCAGTGCCAGCGATTTCTGATAGTTTGTTGGTATATAATTAGGTAGCCAAACTTAAGTGGCAATGGGCAGGGCACATTGCACGCAGAATAGATGGTCGATGGGGACGAAAAGTTCTGGAGTGGCGACCACGTAGACGCAGCGTTGGAAGGCCTCCAACAATGTGGACCGATAACCTGGTCAGGATCGCGGGAATCCGATGGATGCGTGACGCACAGGACCAGTCGTTGTGGTGACGCTTGGGGGAGGCCTATGTCTAACAGTGGACGTCTTTCGACTGATATGATGATGATGATGAACAAGGTAGTCCTCATCCTCATCCTCTTCCTGCCCTTATCCCGTTTAATATGGGGTCGGCGCGTCACACTATCACTAACTCCTTTTTAACCGACTTCGAAAAGGAGGAGGTTCTATGTTCATATGTTCTGATCATGAACTTCGAAGATATGGAACAGAAATCCTCATAGAATCATAGCAGAATTGTCGTAACAAGTAAAATTGCTTTGTTTATACGTGTAGTCGATGACTGACTGAAAGAAAAGGGATGGGATGTATCGAACTGATCTGGTGATAAAGCCGGAAGGTAAATTCATGTAATATAACCGTATTTGGGATTATTAGAATCGTTATGAGATGCACTCTGGCTATAAGGTAATTTATGTTTAGATGAAGGGTAGGTACTTTTTAGTGGTGCTACCATAACTAAAAAGTGAAAAATAAAAAACATTTTACAAAAAAAAAAAATTAAACTGACTTCAAAAAGTACAAAATAATTTTAATTTTGGAAGTCGGTGTTAAATAACGAAGAGACAAAATTAGGTATCTATTATAGAAACAACGACTTCCGAAATTAAAATTATTTTGTACTTTTTGAAGTCGGTTTAATTTTTTTTTTGTAAAAAGTTTTTTTTTCATATTACTTCTCACACAATCCATCCATATTTTCTTTGGCCTCCCTCTCCATCCATTCACATGGCTATAAGTACTTATAGTTATTTTAGTAAATAGCGTGACATCCCTCCTCTTTACATGGCCATATCAAGACAAACGATTCCCTTTCAACTTTTCTAATCTATATTATATACATACATAGTCCTTTATGAAACTAATAATGACCATGTTTATTTTTTCCATAATTAGGTATTTATACCGACTTTTAAAGTTTTTAAGCTTAGGAACAAAAGTTTTCTATTACATTCTGTAACACTTTTCTTCATTCTACTTATGGTTTTGGAAAATAAATAACGTCATCCTTTACCTTTATTTGTGGCAAGATTCAAAGAATTTATACCCGACTCCAAGACGTACGGCGTTGTGCCACTGGTACATGGTAGACATTCCACCCATGCGCACGAAGCGTTTTGGGAACACATTTATTGTGCATACAGCCAAGGAGTGGAATTCCCTGCCGGAGTCTGTTTCCTGATAGCTACAACTTAGGGGTCTTAAGTCAAGAGTGAATAGGTTACTTCTAGGCAAGCGTGTTCCATCGTCGACCACATTGTCGCTTACCATCAGGTGAGATGGTGGTCAAACGCAAGCCTACCAATAATAATAATAAGAAAAGGTTTAGGCTTTTCGCGCGTGTCTTGTTGTATGTCGGTACTATTTATGTAATATTCTTTATTACCTCATATCTTCTAAACGGCTGAACGGATTTATACAATAAAGACTTTTGACTGGCCTGTTGGTCTAGTGGTTAGTGGCCCTGACTGCTAGTGCCCTGACCAAGGGGCCAACCATAAGACCTTAAAGCAGTATTGTTTTAATCTTACTTAGGCTTTTCGTACCATGACGCCTTCAAAACAACCTTATTACAATCTTAAAACAAGCTTGTTTTCTTAACGGTTTTGTGACGTCAATCTTAAAAAGTTCATTCTTTTCGTACTCTGACGGCATTTTTGACCGCTAGCGGTATTGTTTTTACGTCAAATTAGCTGGAGTAAAAAAGTTGCTCGGAAGCAGCGGATTTATTATTGTTTTCCAAATAAATACTATTTAAAGTGTTTTTCGTGACTTAAAAAGTATTTAAAACTTATTTTGATGCCTAAGGCCTCATTTACGGAGACGCGGGGCGTCGCGCGTTGCGTTGAGCGGCGCGGCCCGCACTGAATATAAATATATGGCGTTGAAGCGATTTTAGACGCGTTTGTTTGAATTAGGGAGTTTTTTGCGGCCGAGCCCGCGGATGGCACCGACGCGTCACGCTCGGCGTTTATCGCGGCGGCGCACGCAGCGGCAATTCTCGATGAAGCGACAACAGTCGACACGTGCGCTTCCATCTCTCGCCAACATAAAACTAGTCGATTTGATCGAGGCGAGCGTGCGCCGCCGCGATGCCCGCCGCGTGCTTCGCTACACGCTACAGGATTCGCCGCGGGCGCCGCGGCGGGCACCGCCACGCTTCCCGTCTCGCTTCTCTATGAACATGGTCGTATATTGCTATAAGTTTGTGTTTACGCGTGCGATGATGCGTGCTGCTTCACGCGCCGCCCCACCCATGGACCTAAAAAAAAAGGCGGACGTAACTTCACTAAGAAACAATTGAAGCATCACAATGGCGGCTGCGTAACTATGTGTGCGTGTGTAAAGGGATGCCAGATGATGAAAAATTACCCATTTTTAAACAATATTTCAATAAGATCTCCCTTGCACTTGGTTTTATTACAAGTTTTTGTGACGGCTATTGTTAAAATAAAGGTAAAATAAATAAAACACATTGGATATTAAAAATATTTACAACTCATTTAATGTTCATAAAGATTTACAAACCTTTCTGTTGGTTCAAATTTTTGTACACTTGTCTTTTGCTATCGACACATCTAGAAATCCCTTCTAATTTACTTATGTGGTGGAAACGAATGTTTAGGTATTTTTCGGCTATATATTTAATTAAAGCTATTTTGTGTTCTATTCCTGCAAATGTATGTTCAAATTCCAAATTTAAAAAAATATTGTCGTTTGCTATAAATTTTTCTAGGATTTTGTTTAACATGTACTGATGTTGTCTTTCATTATATGTTGTTATTTTATCTTTTATAAGTCTTCGGACCACCATCTCACTAGTGCAACAAATGTCGTACAAATCTTTTGATGGGAAACTTAAACCTCCCCTTGTTTTTAAATTTATCAACTTGTGAAAAAAAAGCCAGTTGTCAGTACATAGCCGCGCGATACATTTTTGGCACTTGATTTTTTTAATTGCGTAATGACAAATGCTGCCTGCCAGATATCCTACAATCAACTTTCTATAATCATTGAATTCTTCTATTTCTAATCGTTGTGCCAGATTGTCATCATCTTTGGTGATTTCTTTCATGAATGACAGGGAGTCATAACTAACATCATCTTCTTGTTCTTCGTGACGGTATGATGGAGTTGTTGTGTTAATTATTTTTTTGGCCGAAGAACAATTAAGCACAGCTATTTGCTCCAAAGGAACACAATTGCCAGTGGTCAAGCATCGTACTTCTAGGTGAGCCAACAGTTTTTTATAACAACCTTTAAACTGCCGAACATTAGGATTATCATTAAAGCCTCCTTGCATCCTGATGGATGAAAAAAACATCTCAAGATGATCCTGGCTTAATTTATAGGTTGGTAGGAACACCAACTGATTTTCACCGATCAATTTGGCATACAGTTGTTTCAAACTTTCAATATTTATTAACGTGCCAAGGAAACCAGTTTTGCATTTTGCATCTACTATACGTTTATAAAATACGGTAATAACATACGTCACTCGACCGTCTTTCTTTACTTGTCTTTTTGATATACATTTAATTTTTAACTTTAATACATATTCTTTTAGTTCGTCCAAAAAATTAAATATAGTATCTTTGTTCTGAGAACAGAGTAGTTTTTTTGAAATCAAATTGAGTCATAGCTCGAGAATTGAATACGTCGAACATTATATTCATTTTGCTAATGAAATTTTCCGTTGCCTTAGAATCTTTAAATATTCCTAGATTTAGATCTTCTCTGCACGCTTTTATAGCAACTGCTACGCTTTCACTATACACCTGAGTGGCAAGTTTTACTTTCATTATATTATTTTTAAAATGAACATGTTTTTTTGTTAATTTATTGGCCAAGTGTAAACCTTCTTTCTCTTGTAATTTATTCAGTTCCTCGATATAATTCCATTTAATTTTTTGTTCATCCTTATCCATGAACTCTCTTTTGGATTCTAAATGGTTTCTTAACAATTTCATCACATGACTAGGGTCCAGAAAAAATGCAACCTCAGAACCGTTGGCAGGATGAGCAAATGTTGTTTTTAACGACTCGGGCTTGAAATTGCATCCAAGCAACTCCAATGCATTGAAATTAGTTTGATGACCATCGCATGTCAATGCAACAACATCAATGTTAGCTTCAAAACATTTGATGAGACATAATTTTATTAAATTAGCTTTTTGTTCACCTCTTAGTGAATTGCTCAAAAAATATCCCAATGGTAGTTTGAAGCGGTGGTTAATCCCAACGAGTAAAAAAACTAATGCTTGGCTTGCCAAAGGCGCACCTTCTTCAACTCCTGAACCCATATCTTCTAGGCCTATATATTTTTTACCGTCCCAAATTTTTTGTGCTCTAATAGCAACTTCGTCAAAGATTAAAGTGCACAAAAGCCGATGCTCACTTACTTGAGCTTTTGCTTTTAATGCCTGAAAAGATTCTTCAGTAAAACCTGGTTCCGCATTAAAATGCCCATACCACTTGGCTAGTGTCTTGCGATGAGGCAGGCAGGTATTAAAAGTCTGCCTAACGTAATCGTAAGCTTTCGGAGAATAATAATTCAGGGTCAAGCAAAATTTTTTCATAGACGGTGAGTATTTAACTTTTTTCTTTAGTTTTTTTTTATTGTAATTATTGAAAATGTTAGCAGCGACAATGTCTTCATTTAATCTATTAAAAAGGTCAGAATCAACATAATTTTCTTCTTTAAGAGTTTTTAAAATACTTTTCAAAGATTTGTTTTTATCTTGGAGACGTCTAACTTTTTGATTTAAAACTTTTATTTTCTTTTTTTGATTTTGCATCAAGGCGCGCATTTTTATCAGGTCTTTCTTCATACGTCGTTTACGGGGAGTAAAAAGTATTGACAATGGTTGTTCCAAATCAACTCCAGGTCCAATTTCGGGTGACTCCTAAAAAAAATTAACAATCGTATTACATTTTCGTATTATTTTTATAATAAACACGAAAAAATTTTTTTTTCGGAAATACTTACATTTTGCAAGGACAAATTCGAGTTTAATAAGCAAGGCTGTTGCACTGTCGATTCTCGTACAGGAATTTCTTCAACTGCAGATGAACTCTAAAAGAAAATGAATATTATTTCGGTAACCAGGTATAACAAAGCTTATAAAATATTATAAAAATAAATAAATAAATTATGAGATTTTCAGTAGAAAGGTTAGGCTACTCACTTGTGCTAAAGGCGTAAAATTTTGTAAAATAGGAAGTTCCAATTTGTTTTGCTGCCCGGAACCTGAGGCTACTGCTTCAATCGCTAGTGAACTCTAAAATAAATAATAACATCAGGTTAGTAGACTTTGTTCTATGTAAGAACAAAGTTAATGTTACATTAATGTAAAAACCACAAAAACATACCTCATCAGAAACGCTGGAAGTAATTACTTCAGTCGGTTGATCTTGAATTGTTAACATATCACATAAAAACTAAAAAAAAAGTTCGACTTTTGTTAAACTGTTATAAATTAAAATTAAGAAGTTAAGTTATAAGGAGAGGACCTTAAATTAATTAAATTACCTTTGTTGGTATGGCGTAAGCAACAACGCGAAGAAGTCCGCCTTTAGTTGTGTACAAACAATTCTTCTCAAAATGTATACTACAGATTACACTAGATTTAGATGGCTTCCAATTATTTTCATTTCTACACTCTCTTATTATTTTAATCCAATCATTTTTCCATGCATCATTTGCTGAGGGAAATCTGTAAATTATATAAGAATACAATAACAATAAATAGTAACATAAAAATATAAATCTCCCACTTTTAAAGCAATTTGAAACTTTAAATAGTTGCAACACTGATTGATTTCAAGATTTATAAAATTTATTGACGTAAAATCGAGAAATAAGGTTTAAAAGGACATGCTTACCTATGAAAAGTGATCCCCTGGCTTTTTTTAATTGAACCACTATGGTTTCGACAACTTTTCACAACACACGAAGGCATACTTTAATTTTTATTACGCATAATAACAAACGGTCACACGTGGGCGTCGTTCAAAACGTAATGGCGGACGGCCGACTTACTATGGTGTGAATGTGTGCGTGCGGACCTGTCTGCATTAGTGCACTGACTTACTATGGGTGCTTCAGTTTTTGTTAAAGAAGACGTCGTCCGCCTTTTTTTTTAGGTCCATGGCCCCACCGTAAACAGAAAAAACGTCCGACGCGCCGCGAGACGCCACGCCACACGCGACGCGAGACGCCCCGCGTCTCCGTAAATGAGGCCTAAAGGTGTCCATTAGTGCACGAACAACAAGTTTAGTTCACTGGAATACACTGTTTAACTTTATCTTGATTCTATGATGTCCATTTACAATCAGTTTTTTAGCTTATTCGCTTCGAACACCAACCACTTGAAGGCAGATTACTCTAAATAAAAGCACTTGAAAACTATTTTAATAATTTAAAATCGGTTCGTACTCAAGAATAGGGATGAAACGTATTTACGCTACCAGGTTTTCATACCAGGTATTTACTTCCAAGTACGTACACCAGGTGCCGACCCGAAATACTTCCAAGACTTTAAAGTATTTTATACGGCTACTCGGATTCGGTCCGATCGGGGCTAGACGCGCGCCCGCCCGAGTCCCTGATTCGTGAGTCATGACGTAACTTCGAACGTTGCGCGTCGGCTCGCTTCGGCCGCGTTTGGATCTCGATTACTCTCGAACGATTATGCTCCTTATTTGTAAGGTTTTACGACACAATGTGGCATGAAAGTATTTTACTTTAATGGTTTGTCTTTGCAAGTATTTATTTGTATACGGGGTTGTGCCCCAAATTAAATTAAACGCTATGGCCTCTAGCGTGCCATGTGAACGATTGTTTTCTGTTGCCGGGAACATATTAACAGAGAGAAGATCCCGACTGGGAAGTCGCAAAGTAAAGCAACTCTTGTTTCTACAACAAAATAAAAATAATTAAAAAAATATATAAATCTTTTAACTACGCCTGCTAAGCCACACTACATTTTTAAACAAAATCATGACAAAATATCGTAAAAACTAAAACAATCGTAAAAATAATTCTCTTAGCAGCCAGTCCTAAGCCTGTGATTAAAGTAGGAAGGAAAGATTTCATTTTCATGTACAAAAGTATAAGAATGTCGTATGGTACGAACTAGAAATATACTGAAATACGCACTTGGGCTTAAAATACTTTCAAGTATTTTAATACCTGGATTTCGTCCCTGGTATTTTTACATACTCGTACTCGCAAGCCCTGGTATTGATACTTGCAAGTATATCTCATCCCTACTCAAGAAATCAACACTGACAAGCACTGACAAGAATCTTGTTATGTAAACATACGTTCCGATTCACACTAGCGTGCAACTGAATTAAATGTTAACGTAGTCCCCCGTAGCTATTTTAAATTGATTTCCTACTTTATTAATGTAAATTTTTGAAAATTATTACTTCCTTTTTATAAAAGTTACTTAGATCCTTTTAAAAATATATTTTAACAAGACATTTTTTGAGTTAAATGTATTCTATTGGTTTACAATGAACTTGCGATACGGACAAACATCTGAAAGAGACAACGTTATACAGATCTATATAGCGCTTATCTTTTCTGTTTAGCAGGGAATAGACAAAATCTTTAAAATCGTTCGTTCTTTCCTAGCCCCTAGCAAGAATACAATCATACTGAGTGATTAAGTTCATGGTACGAAATGAAGTAATATTACTTTATTATGGAAACAAAACGTTCCTGCAATAAGATTGTTTTGTAAATCTTTATGGTCGGCCCCCAAGTCGTGGGTTCGATTCCCACCCAGGGAAAATGTTTATGTGATGAGCATGATCATTTGTTCTGTGTCTGGGTGTACTTTATCTAGGTATAATATGTATGTATTTAGAATAGCTTGGGACTAGACGGCGTTGTGTGATAGTTGTGGAGTATTTAAAAAAAGGCATCGTTAGATTTGTCTTGATACCCCAAGTGTTCTTAGTTATGTGACGGCTTGTAGTGTCATGCAATGAGTAGCTCGCAGTCCAACCATCCGGCTATTGTCCGGGCCGATCTCAAATCGTCGACAGCGTGTCGTGAACTACGCGTTTCTCAAAAAGATGTCGGCAAAACTAGGCCCAGCAGGGTTGATATATCTACTAGAACCATGGGAGCACTTTTGAAAAGGTAACCCGTGGTCCTAGAGCGCAGGGCAACTGAAGCAATCTAGTGTGGTTTTAATAATAATAATAACTTTACTGAGTAAAAGTCTTGGCCGCTCTCCTTCTCCACCCTATAGTAGGAGAAGTTGTGATAAGTACCAATTGAGCCCTTTGAAATGATATTAAACACGGTGTATTTATCTAAAAAAAATTTTTAACACATGACTTTTGTCCACTTGAGGGCGTCACTATAAGTTTTAGCAATATTTTGGAAATGTACAAGAAAAGCCCTTTCAAATGATACCAAACACGGCGTATTAATATCCATTTTTATTTTTGACACATTACTTTTTGTCCGCTAGAGGGCGTTATATCGAGTTTTGTGACATGTGACGTAGCCTATGTTCACCGAATGATTAAGACAGTTCTATTCTAAAGATACACCATATTATGTCGTGTTCTGATAAGTAGATTAGGAGCTATGGGGGAACAGATGAACAGACTCACATAAATACATAGCCTGTCAAAAACATAAACCTCCTTTGGCTTTGCCGTAATCGAGTAAAAATAGACTGCTTAAATAGTGATATTATTATGATAATTAAAGAGTAAAATAAATTTAATGAGTAAAAATATCCCGCCGAGTCGACTGCGTAAAAAATAACTTTAAAATAAAAACAAGTTCAGTCCAGTAGCGTAAAAACCAATTTAATTGCACTAATTAAAACACATAAAATAAAACAAATAATAAATTCTAATACGGAACCTAATGCCTTGATCACACGTACCGAGTAAAAGGGCGAGACAGTGCTCTCTGCCGAATACTCGGTACGTATAAACAAAGTGCCGAGTGTTCGGGCGAGCGTTTATCTCTACAACTCGTTTGTACATGACTGTCTCGGCCGAACAACATTTTACTGTCTCGCCCTTCCGCTCGGTACGTGTGATCAAGGCTACAGCAACAGGCACCAGTAACTAACTAGGCAACAGTCAGGACCTATTAAAATAATCTAGACTAAAATAATAATGGGTCCAGACTGTTGCAGTCAATATTTTTCGCGTTAGAATGTATCATAATTGTTTT
Organism: Mythimna lalbum; assembly: GCA_949319445.1. Lineage (NCBI taxonomy): Eukaryota > Metazoa > Arthropoda > Insecta > Lepidoptera > Noctuidae > Mythimna > Mythimna lalbum. The sequence goes on from OX439344.1 coordinate 20,726,418, forward strand.
ATTTTATTTGTTCAATTAAATTATTTCTACGCTGCTGGACGCTTTGTTTTCAGTTTTTATTTAAAGTTATTTTTTACGCTGTCGGGATGTTTAGTTTTTTTTTTATTTTCTCATTCCAAAGACAGATCCATAGATATTATATTCTTTATTGTAATCTACACCAAAAATAAAAATGTCGATCTTAAAACAGGCCGTACTAAATCTTAAAAATTAAATGATCAGATATTTATTCAGAGCATTTTGTTTTGTATTGCATTGCAAAGTCAGTTAAAGTGTCACTCAGTCAAATACGGGATACCCTTTTAGGTTTAACACGTAAACGAAAAAAACAAACATTTGATGTTTTTCTCAATAAACCATAATGACAAGGGTAGGTAAGAATTAGTGAAAAAAAAAATGATATTTATTTTGCAAATAGGTTTAAAAAACACTTTTACAAGTCAATTTTTATTTTCGTCAGTTTTATCTAGATGAACCAGGTGTTTCCTAGCTGACCCTGAAGACACCCTGAGAAGACACACCGAAACAAATTCAGGGCTCAAAGTCTCTTTTATGGGCTATACAGTAAATATGTAATGGTTATAAAATTTAAAGCATCTCAAGTGATGTTAAAATACACAATGCTCTAATTCAAGTAAGTAATTCGATTTGTTCAAGGTATATTATATACTAATGTAGTCTTTACATAAACGAGAATCTTCACCTAAAACACGCACACGCATTTTAATTACTCATTGTTTAATTAAGATTCCGTTTATTATAAAAGAATAGGTAGGTCATGCCAATTTGGAACACTCAAACCCCAAGCGAACGCCGGCGTTCGCGCGTGATTTTGCGTCAAGTGAACGTCGGGTCCGCATAGATTATTGAAATATTGAGCGTTTTATTTATAGGGTATATACCTACCCAAGAACGTAAATAAGAAGTTTTTCATATAGTACACAACGCAACTTTTCCATTTATTCCATAATAAATATGGAACCTATTTAGTGCCCAAGCCCCAAGAGTTGCAACTTGGTCAGAACGGAGAAGTTTTGAAAAAGTCCGATTTCTTAGTCTGCCTGTTACATTATTGCACAGTATCTGTAATGATAGTAGAAGACGCAGGCGCCGACAGAAGGCAGAACATTACGCGTTTGTGCGTCGTCGAGCACGCTGCAGCGCCCCTAGCGGATTACTAGTGCGCCTACACGCTATCACGTAAGTTTTTATTTATTTTTATTAAGTTATTTATTAGGGCTAAAATAAAAACAAAGTGATACAATTAAATAGGTAGTGCAATTTTTTTTTTGTGTATTATCTAGGTTTAAGTTACCGAAAATCTTTCGATGAGGATTCAAAAAATATAAGGTACATTATATCAAATGACCTGTGATAAAAAGATACAATATAATATTTAAATTATTTATAAAGTTTACATTTTCCTACAAACTGCTCTTTGCGTCTTTAGTTTTACCCTTAACGCAATTGTAAGATATAATTATTGATTCAATTAAAATATAATTGTCCAGATAATTGTTATGAAGACACGTGCAGTGATACGTGTCTTCATAACAATTATCTGGACAATTATTAGAAATATAACTTCCAACGTAATGTTTTTTCCACCATTGTAATTAAAACAGCTATAATGTGTACATGCGTAATACGTTTAATAAATCCATCTATAATATCAACATGGTTTATAATATACGAGTAGATTGGTCGAGATGAGGAATTTAAAACGTGTAAAAGTTATTATAAAGTTAATAGTTAATTAATTGTTGGTTGTTGACTTATTTTTGGAACCAACCTGCTATTAATCAATATTTTTTAAACCTATATTTCAGTTTAGAAATTAATATTCCTCACTTTTTTACCACCCTTCTAAAAAAATCCAATTATGCAATATAAAACAATGAAAGTCAAAAAACCAAACATTCAACTTTAACATTTAATAATGTTAAATAACATCAAAATCACAAGGACTAATGTTTTGCTTAAAAAAACACTTAACTTATGCAATAAATATAGGTTTTACTCGGCGTCGGCTGATTAATTATGTAAATTGCGCGAAGTAAAGCGGGTCAAATGTGTGAAAGAACCTCTTTCACACAATTCTTAATATTATTATTAAAATATTTGACAGTGCGTGTCGCAGATAATGTCAACACACACACGCATATTTCTCAATTGCGTCTTATTATTTATTTATTTATGTACACACAAACACTTAAAAAAGAAAAGAACAAATAAGAAAAGAAGAGTACAAAGGATACAATTTAACAATACAATTTGTAAAATGCATCGTCCCAACTTGAACCCATACGATGGTTGGTCTTAGCAGATCATTACATGCCGATAGTATTTGATAATAGCTAGGTAGGCTTAGCTATGAACAATCAAACGCGCGAAGGTTAAATAAATTAATTTAATTTTTCTTTCCTTACAAATCTTCTACAGAAGGGAAAACTCAAAAAGAATAAGAACGAAATCTCAAATACCTGCATGAGTACCTACATACATAGAACGATGAATGCATATTTCTAAAGATGTTCCCATGTTCTATTTTAATAAACATAACTCTCTTCCAGAATAAGATTCAACCATAACCTTGTTAAAATGAAATAGGTCTGACGATAGTAAACATAAAATTGAAATTTGGTAAATAATGAGAAATGCTAGCTAGTAAGGTACCTCTATGTCCACAAGGAAAGGCAAATAAAGTTAAATCAACAGATTATGCAAATAACGATTGAATAGAAGCATATCATCCGAAGTACTAGGCAACCTTGGTTCCATTGAAAAGACAAATTTTGAATTGTTTGAGAGCAAAGAGCCTCTCGTGTCAATGTTGATAATTATTGTAATAACCTAATTATAATGTTTTAGATCACAGTAAAAAATTCATAAGGCTCCGTTTATAGGAAGAGTCTATAAAATAAATAAGTATGATCAATTAAATATACAATCTGGTCTAAATAATAAATAATAATAATAAATAAAAACAGAAAACCCGGTTCAACGAGTCAATTTTCAAAATGTTGAAATAGGTAACCTTGAAAAAGTAAAATATTTTGAACATGTCAGCAATCTCCCAAATAGACGCTTTGAAATATCGTTTATGTAGATTAGCCAGACAGCGGAGGTAGTATGAAACATATTAATCAAAATTTTATAGTTCACCATGGATTCTGAAATGCATTTTTAACAATGACCCAAATATTTCTCTCATTGCCAACGATAACTGTAGATACGTAGACCTCTTGGCTTTAAAATAAAATCGTAACTGCCTTTGAATCATAAATTTTGAATAGCCTTGTTCATTGTATTGATAATTATATTGATTATACATATCCACCTTGATGTAGTAAAAGAGCGGTAAAAAATAATCGTTCACCATTTTTTCGCAAACAGACAAAGGCCGCAGTTTGTTTAATAAAACATTAAGTAGTCGCTAATTTCTTAAGTTGTCAGCAAACACATAAAAAAGTTGTTAATTTCTAATGTTTGCAGACTAACAGAACATACACACTAAAATACACTGCGGTAATTATTTAAGTACCTATGATTTGTATGGTACCGACAAAGGCAGTGTCCTAAATGTTGCATTTTGGGCACATATACATTACGAAAATACGTTTATGTGTGTTACATAACCCGAAACGAGGCTTACTAGCGTGACTCCGTAACATGCATGAATCAACAGCGCCGAGCACCGGTTTGTTCACATGCGCAAGAGCAGACGAGATGAGTGCGCCAGCCTGCAGCCCCGGCTGGGTCATGTTTACATATCGGTTAAAATCACGGTCATCGTCTCCAATACAATGTCTTTTATAACAATACCCATTCACCTGGCTTCAACTTTTGTACAGTGCCTTCGTCATCTAATACATAAAAGGAGAAACTGACTGACGGACATATCCGTTGATATGATATGTCCGTCAGTCAGTCACAGCTGCTACTATTGGAAGTAGGAGAGTGAAATTTTGCACAAGGTTAGTTTTTATGACGCAAGCGAGCATTAAGAGAGGATTTTCGCCTTCTGAGGGGAGGAAATGGGGGCCAAAGTTTGTATGGAGAATACTACATTCATGCGCGCGAAACCGCTGGAAGAAGCTAATAACATACCAAAAAAAAGAGAAAGAAGAAATTAAATTTTACAAAAATGTTAATTAATATGTATGGATTTCACCTGTTTCCGAAATAGTATGACTACTATTTCGAGAACTTTCAGATTAATAGTATAATATTATTCTTAGTTAGCGCTAAGAGTTTACGTTAAGCTCACGCTTAGGGCTTAGTAAGGACATGGTTCATTATTCTCTTAGTAATACTTTTATCCAATTTTTTCAAGTCATAGGTAGGTAAAGAATTAAAAAATTCTCTCTAAATTTTGTAAGAACTGTCAGATGCTGTAAACCAACCGTGTAGGTTGTGATCAATCATGGCACCTTACAATAGCGACAACAGTTTGTCTCGGCTCATAAGTATTATTATAATAACTATTCATAATTGTCTACTATTTATTACAAGCTGCCATGCGAAGTTATTAGCAGGTCATTCTTATGTTATTTACCTTAGATTTAACTTCCTAGAATAAATTCCAAGGTAATCTATTCCATGAAGATCCAACTGACGTTATTAATGCGACACTTTTAAGGAACATAATAAAATTATAGGAAATATATTTTACCTTCTTTTGGTACAGGAAATGGTTTGGTTCAAATCAACAAATTGTTTTGTTTCCTACTTCACATATTAGGAACAGTTCCTTATTAAAGCAAGGTTTATCTAATTCATACGTCGTACATAAACGTGGAGGTAGTTCTGTGAAATGAAATATTGTTTTATACACCATCTGCTCGATAATGCCCTTATTTATGTCATACAACCTTCACTTATAGCAAGACATTCTGTTCCTCGGGAGATATTGCAGAATTTGGAACGTCAAAAATCGAGTAAATTAAAATGTTCGTGCATCAATCAAGTTAATTCAAAATTCGAACTGACCAGTAACAAAAAAAAAAACAGAATAAACCGTGGTTACTGAGGATTCGAGTAACAAAAGTAGCGAAAGAGCTGGAGCTTTATAGAAAATTGAAACTATAGAGTCTTAGAGCAGAGAATTTTCTTTGTTTCAAATCTCAAAACATGTTGAGTGATAGACTAAAAAACTAGTGTATCCAACACGGAGATAAAGCTGTCTTTGTCTTGGGCGGCTTGAATTTGTCACTTCACTCAGGTTTATTTATTAACTCCCTCGCTATGCCTAGTAGATAATTATATAAATCCATCACTGACGTTCGGGATTAAAGCAACCTTCGTTTCGTTCGGAATTCAACATGCCACCCGCGACTTAAAGATACTGCTTTATCCCCTAGTCACATAATCTACTATTATATATCTATTTAATGTCATGGCTTTATGCCATATTGACTTTTAAAAGTCTCAACTAGCATTTTCAAAAAAATAATTTCGCAAGATGAATACAAAGTAACCCACTTTTGAAATGCTTAGCGTGGCGACTGTTTTTAAATTAATTCTGTTATGAATATTCTACTGCATACTAAATTCTTAAATATGGAACGATTTTCTTATAGACTTTGCCACTCTTACAGCGTCCAGATCATATTTCTAGTGTATCTATTTTCTTCTGCTTTGTTGGGTATGACAAAATCTTCGGAGCAATAAAGAGATCTTCTATTACGTGAAGTAACTCAATAACAATTATTCAGTGGTGCGTGATGCTCGCTCGGTTTATATAGTTTGTAGCTTATCCTACTAATATTATAAATGCGAAAGTTTGTATGTATGGATGGATGTATGGATGGATGTATGGATGTTTGTTACTCTTTCACGCAAAAACTGCTGAACAGATCTCGATGAAACTTGGTACACGAGTAGACCATATCCCAGAATAACACATAGGATACTTTTAATCCTGGGATTATGTACGCGGGTGAAGCCGCGGGCAAAAGCTAGTATTGAATATTTCTTATAAATGTTGAGGTTGATACTTACCTATTTGAAGCAAACATGCGTAGGTACAAGGTCAGAGCTAGAAACTTGTTCCATTAAGTGTTACGCTTTAAAGTATTAGGTATCTACTGGGACCTACTTTTTACTACAGTTTACTTTATAACGTTGCAGATTCTATATTGAGAATAGCATAGCATAGTCGGCCTTATAATGTTCCCACTGTTGACTCTCTGTGAGAGGGAATGGACCGTAATCCACCACACGGGCCCAGTGCGAATTGGTGGATGTCTTAAAGTTTTTGGTTCTAGGACATGCCAGTTTCCTCACGATGTTTTCCTTCACCATTTTGATAGCAGTGGTGATGAAATAGATTACACAAAGTAATGCGCCTGGCTGGGATTGAACCCACGACCTACAATTTATAAGATGATTCGATATTGAGAATGATTTTTATATATGCACTTGATCTATGACTACGACCGCCATTGTTCCCGTAGATTTACGTTTATGTACTTATAAGTTGTTAGTTTTTGGTGTACAATAAAGTTTATTCTATTCTATTGTATGCAGTTATCATGTCTGAATTACTAAGGAAACTCTATCTAGGAGTAGTACTAAGAGTAGCTAAAGGTCTGGCTGTTTCTGCTAAAGCTGCAATATTGTGTGAAAGAGTCCCCACTTTTCTGGGACGCAGTACAACTGAAGGAAAATGGGGATTATATCGACCGTAGCTATTAACATTGTCAGATCTACATTTTTTCAATTTTCGTTTTATTGCATTAAAGGTCTTAGAATAAGCTTATCTATACCCCCGCAAATTTTCAAATTCCTAAAATCAACCTATCTTTGTTTTTCCAAGTGAAAAAAGTAGTATGTGTTCAGTTTATATTATAATCAGTAAACTTCTGACTCTCCCCGTTAGATCCAGAATGGGTGTAGATATTTGATAGTTTAGCGGTCCCTGAAAATTATTATATATTGGTGTATTCATTTAGTTCCGTGCAATTTTATTAATTTACTTGTCTTTTGATCACAAAACTGCATATTCTTTTGGATATTGAGAATTCAAAAGAAACTTTCATGAATCCAATATTTACATTATAAATTTCTCTTCGTTATTCAGTCTCCAGTCTATCTAGCTTAGGGTAGCTTTGCTTCGGGAGCTTATAGTTAAGGCCTACCACTTACTTTTGCTATAGCCACTAGGCGCATAGGCTGCTAAAAAGGTAAACAGTTATATAGAAAAATAATTACCACCCACAGTAATTCTGATTAGCTGTATATATAACTTTTTATTTGTATTTTTTAGGGAATTAACTAAGAAAGATATAAATTTCCTTAAACAATGATCCCCTATTTTCGTTAGATAGACACCGTTCCGCATGATCTAACTCAAAGAGAGGGTGTTTGAGTCTGAAAATTTGCTTCAAAAAGAAGCTTCAATTTCAAATTACACTTTTTTGAGTTACGTCTCTTGATGATTAAGCCTGCGATATGTTGTGATTATTACGAAGACTTCAGCCTCAGCTATTACACACGTAGTTAATGGATATTTGTGAGTTTCCTGTAAAATGAAACTTAAGTACTTAATTGTTAAGTAGAAGGTCCTTTAACGAGTTAATTGTACCACTCATTGGTAGGTGATGATGTAGAAACGGTACCTAAGTTAATTTTATTTAATCAAGAAAATGCCGGGAAAACAACTTCGTGGAACACGACACCAGTAACAACTGTCAAAGGTGACAATGACTTTGGCTTTGGCTTGAAATCACCTTCAGAAAGTAAATAATGGTTTACAAAGCAAAGCCAATGGAATAATGATACTCGTAGTTTACAAAAGACGCTTCGTCATTATGATACTATGATACCACTCGTAACCATAACTTATGTGCCAGCTAAACCAACTGTTAAACCGTGTTTTCACTATTTTTAACTTTACCGACTCTCCTGATTGTAGTTAAGATACGACTGTAATAAAAAAATGACGTAAGTAGGACGAATTTCCGATCCGGATTTTGGCAATATCCATTTTCGAAGCGGCTAGAAGCCTGAAATCCAGGTCAGTTATATTACTTGATAAAACTAACGTTTTTTGAGACAATTGCGAAATCTGTTTTTGGAAAGTTTAACATTTTTATTACTGTATTATTACATACGTGTATGGTACACATTTTTTTCTGTAATTTTTTTTTGAAACGAGGCTATTTCATTCAAAGACTGCGAGATATTTAAGTGTAGATTTTTCCTACTATTTCTAAAAAAATAATATGGAATAGAGTATTAAATAAACAGAGCTGCTGTGATTGCTCTGCTCATACAAAGTAATCACGTTATCGTGGGAATGGAACAAGCAACCATTTTTAAAACGCTTCTTGGTATTATGATACGATACACAACCATAAAATGTATGCATATATATGTATGTTTATCGAACTATAGAAGCTACACCGAAACTTCGTCTATTGATGGCTATAAAAGATCAGGCCAGGCTCGTGTTGAGTGGACTCAAAAGGCACCAAATGCTTTTCATGCCTGGGCCAGAAATCCTCGTAATCCCTTGAGAAAATTAAAAACTTTATTTCGTAAAATGAAGATACCCGCTAAAACACTGTCCCGTGTAATCAAAGAAGTACTGAAACTAGTTGCTTAAATCGAAGAGAGTGGAGAAACCAAAACGTTTACTTATTCGCTGATGGAAAACACAGGGATATTCTTTTCATGCTACTATCAGCACTCCAATGGACAATGGATTAAAATACGGTAAATGAAGTTAATTTCAGAAAAAAAATCATCCCCGTAAGGAGTCATTGTAAAGAGCAGCTGATGTTATGTTTGCTAGGTGGAAAAATAGCTAGTTCGGATACTGCATCTAATGATAATTCAAACAAACCAAACACACCTACGAGTAGGTGTGTTTATTCATATTTACTAGGTACTATTTATTAGTTCCTACTAAATATGAATGTATTAACACCAAAAATTTTTCCATGAATCACTCTGTTTATTGGTAAAGACCGCTTATTAGTATTTATAAAGATAATATTTAAGGAGTTCCTGTTTGACTGGATTTTAATTAGAAAAGGGGATTTTCCTAATCGATACACACATGATGAAGTTCTGGGAAAACCACACAAAAAATAGAACCGAATTGAGTACTTACCTCCTCCTTTTTTGAATCTATTTATTAACATAGGTCGTCACTTGTATGTAATACACTGTTATTAAGCATAAACATAATCGGCCTTTTTAAAGTTCCCACTGCTGGGACTCAGGCTCCTTTCTAAGAGTGGGAATGAGCCGTAATCCACCACGCGGCCCTAGTGCGGTTTGGTGAATGTCACATATCTTCGAAGTTTTGGTTCTGGTATAAGCTAAATCAGCTTATACTAAAACCAAAACTTCGATGATATAGGCCTTATACTGTTCCCACTGTTGGGACTCAGGCCTCCTCTCTAGGAGAGGGAATGGGCCGTAATCCACTACGCGGGCCCAGTGCAAGTTGGTGAATGTTACATATGTCTTCGAATTTTAGGTTCTAGGACATGCTGATTTCCTCACAATGTTTTTCTTCACCGTTTTGAGAGCAGTGGTGATGAAATAAATCACACAAAGTAATGCCTAGCTGGCAGTGGCACTGTTATTAGTTTTGACAAATTCTTTAAATAAAATGTTACATGATTGGAGAAGCTTTCAGGTACCAGCCCAGCTATTATGATGTAGGTGATAATTTAGTTATGGCCTGAGCACGTGAGTAGTTGTTGTAACATTTGCTGTACACGGTTGCTAAGAGTTACATCGTATGTTCTTTTTACCTTCTTACGGTATAGGGCTTGTACGTAAAACTGCGAATCGGCGCGATGCAAATTCGCTACACAGAAAACTGCGACGCGAATTGCTGTGATGCCATTTTGTACGGAAAGGCATCTTCCTTCCACGATGCGGTCGACCATACCTTCGACGATAGTCAACCGTAGTGCACGTATTTTGAAAACTAGGTCGTGAAGAAGTGTGCACTTTTGTCATTGCTAAGAATATACAGGAAAAAAACAAATTTAACTTACAAATGAACTTGAAAAGAACTTGCGAATCAATTCGCAAATACTGGCGATGCGTCGCGCGAGTTCACAGATTTTTAAGGTGCGACGTCGTATCGCACTTTTGTGTACAAGCCCATAAGCTTTGGCTAAAACTAAAAGCCAGTGTCAAGTTTAGAAAGTATTTCGTTTTTGATAAAGAATATAGTCACTTTGTTTTCCATTAGAATACGGATGTAACATAGTCTAATGTTTTTGTAGTATTTGACAGCAAATGTATTGAATGAGTCAGCCTTCTCGGCATTACTATAATAAAATACGCAGTTCTATTATACTGAGACTGTTTTCTATGATTCCACATTGACCAATCGTGAAGACACTTGAAATACAAAACTACATCTTTAATATAAATAGCCACTGAACTGCCCTCAAAAAAATATCATCATCAGCCTTTTTAATATACCCACTGCTGGGACTCAGCTCAGACAAATGCCGCCAAACTACTGCCTTTCCTTGAATCTTCTAGATTCAAAGATAAGAAGAAGGGTATTCGTTGAATCTTTTGCCATTAATTCTTTGAGGTTTAAGTAATAGTTTAAGGTTATTACGTGTCTATTATTAGACAAGACATAAAATCATCGCAAAGTTATAATACATTATTTTATATATATACTTATTTAAAGAGTGTTTGATTAATTTATTAGCAGTACACCGCAGACTACCACATATTATTTTGAGTCCTTACGATCCATCCTTAGATTATCTGGTAGTATATCGCGGTCAGTAATTTATCCAAAGATTTACACACATTTTATATATAAAATGTGTTGTGTGTGTGTCTTTTTGGTGAATAATAAAGTTTATTTTATTATATAAAGAGCGCCTCAAGTTCGTAATCGAACTCTATGATTATTACATGTTGACTCAAACTCAGTTTGAGTTGTATCGATTTGACAGTGACTTACTTTTTATTAAATATTTTTTCAATTTGCAAACATTATAAAAAAAATACCGACGGGAATACCGATAACGTCAGAGTTTTATTATAACATGAATGATACCTACAGTTTAATGGTTATGCAATATACCGTGTAAAAACTGTATAAAAAACCCAGCAAAAATTAATTTTAAACTTAAGCCTAAACTTGTTTTTCAATATTAAATATTCATATACCGACTATCTGTAGATATAATTGAAATCTATAAATATTTCCAAAGCTTCCTGCTAAAATATGTAGGCTTAATATAATGTATAGGTATATAATAAGCATAATAACGATGGCGATGTGTAGGAGATGAGAGCAATATACAATTCAAAGAGCACTGCTCGGCTATGGGAGTGACTTTTGCCCAGCAATGGGACAGTCTAAGGCTCATAACTCAGCCAGATGACGGATTTTTAAAAAGCGAAATAAGAGTTTAACATTTTAACATTACGGGTCTATATACCTTTTCTTAGGCCAAAATGAATATTGCTAAATGCAGAATTTCTTACAAATCCAAATAATGCCTACATCTGAACAGGCGAACGCACATTAAACAAATCATCTAAAACGAGAATATTGTTGTAAACTTGACGAAATGCTCACGCGTCTATTAATTTCGACACATTTTTCTACATCGATATGACTCTATGTTGTTTGTTAACTAACAAAGCGTTAAGAAACTTTTATGCTAAATGGCGTTGCTCAAGTTACCAACCATAATAGTTAAATATTTTCAAAATCAAATAAATCATCAGAATCATAACTATACCAATATGTTTTTGTATCCGGAAATAAAACACGTAAAACAATAAATTATAGAGAGTGTGTAGTTTCAGGCATTTGAAATTTGTTAATTAATCATAATTACTTGTGCCTAGTATTAATTTTTTTTCGTGCGTGTTGATGTTAATGCATGCATTGTATAATTTTTTATAATTCCGTGCCTCAAAAATCGCAAAAACATATGTTTCGACACACTCAAGGGATTCAAAATTCGTAGGGTACTTCCCATTGACCTAGTATCCTGGGCAATAAGCAGTACCTCATAGCACAAGTTTAGGAAAATAACTGAAAGCTATAAATTTATAGTTATGTAAAAAAAATCTTTTTTGCGATTCGGTAAAATCTTCGTAACTCAATTTGGGGAATGGACTGTTGAATCAAAAAAAAAACCGGGCAAGTGCGTGTCCGACTCGAACTTTTTTTATGTCTAGTTTTTTATTATTTCTTCAATGTATATTTCGGTGCTAAGACTCACTTCACTTATGGTCCTAAGACTCACTTCACCGTGCTCAAGGGGGACTTCAACGCGAAACTGAGCAAACGAGACGGTGACGAGCTGCGAGTTGGGCAGTTTGGATTTGGACGTAGGAACCTAGGAACCATCGGGGTCACCTACTGGCCAGCTTTATGGAGAAGGAGGGCCTCTTCGTGGTGAACTCCTTCTTCAGAAAGCTTGAGCATAGGAAATTGACCTGGGAATGCCCTGATGGTGCAACTAAAAATGAGATTGACTTCATCATGTCGTCGAAGAAGCAAATATTCAATGATGTCTCCGTGATCAATGTGGTGAAAACCGGAAGAGAAGAATCACCGCATGGTAAGAGGCACATTGAATATCAATGTCAAGCTTGAAAGATCTCGATTGATGGAGTCTACGCTCTGTCCTGCACAGATCCAGATCCAAAACTCGGAGAACTTTCAGCTCGAACTTCAAAATCGTTTCGAGCGCCTAGGAAGCTCCGTGGACGAATACAACGATGGGCTCGTGAAAACTGTCCTTACGGTCGGGTCTAAGTTTCTCGTACAAATAAGAGCAAGAGGGCTACGGGTCGAACTCTTGAGCTTATGAAGGAGAAGCGTGAGATGATTCTTCGGTTTCCAGACGATGCGTGCAAAAATCTCGGCAGCTCTATGTCTAAGACGGATCTCTAAGTCCTTGAAGCGGACGTCGACTGACGGACATCGCCGTCACTTTAATACCGAAAAAATTGAAGACGCGATTAAGGGAAATGAAGGCCCCAAGGTGTTTGCAAGGGATCTGTCTATTGGGCAGAGCCAGCTCACGAGACTGAAGACCGCAGATGGTAAAGTCATGTCCGCCAAACTGAAGCTCCTGGGAGCAATCATGGCTTTTTATGGACAGTTGTACACGTCAACCACTAAACCCACTGCGAATCTGGCAAACGACCCAAGAGCTAGATTGATTCGACACTATATCGAAGATAGCCCTGACGTCAGCCTGTACGAGATTAGGATGGCTCTGAAACAGCTTAATAACAACAAGGCGCCAGGTGATGATGGAATTACTGCCGAGCTCCTGAAGGCGGGTGGGAAACCGATCCTTAAGGACCTTCAGAAGCTGATTCTTCTGCTGCTTGATTCCGTCATACTCGAGGGAAAAACGCCACAGGCATGGAGCAGAGGTGTAGTGCTACTCTTCTTTAAGAAGGGCGACAAGACCCTGGTCAAAAATTATAGGCCCACCTCACTTCTGAGCCATGTCTACAAGCTGTTTTCCAGAGTCATTACGAACCGTCTCGGGCGCCGGTTCGATGACTTCCAGCCTGTTTAATAAGCCGGATTCCGAAAAGGAACCAGCACCATTGACCACATACAAACACTACGGTAGGTTATACAGAAGACCGAGGAGTATAATTTGTCTGTCTGTCTAGCGTTTGTAGACTACGAGAAAGCCTTTGATTTGATAGACTATCGGTACATCGAGGTGCTGAAGTGTTTGTACAAAAATGCCACTATGTCAGTCCGACTTCAGGACCAGATCTCGAAACGTATCCTCCTGCAGCGGGGTGTGAGGCAGGGAGACGTCATTTCTCCGAAACTGTTCACAGCCGCAATGGAGGATGTCTTCAATGTCAATGGCAAATACATCACTGGAAGACGCAGCGTTGGAAGCCTGACCTGGTGAAGGTTGCAGGAATCCGATGGATGCGGAACGCACAGACACTTGGGGGAGGTCTATGTCCAACCGTGGACGTCTGTCGCTGAAATGATGATGATGTATATTTTTAATTTGTAAGTTTCCATTGTACAGCGCCTTGGACATTCCCTGAAACGTTACGTTACGAAAGTCCCATTATGTTCGGCCCTTAATCTAGGTCATACTACTGAATTAGGTATAAGTACTCCGTATTCTGATCGGTTCTTAGAAATTAATTAAGCAACAATCATCAATTAAGCTCAACACATCTATAAGTTCAACTTACGATTCTACGTATTCAACAAGGCCGGACTATAGATACCTTGACGCTCGATCCTGTTATATATTAATAAGAATAACCTACACTACCTACCAAGTACAACCCTTGTTGTGTATGCCTGAACTAAATATAAATTTATATCTATATACTTAGATCAGAAATAAAAGTTGTGTTCCACGTGCAGCTAGCTAGAGATTTCAACAAAATGGACGGGACACAGTAGGTGCTTGCAAAGACTGCGGGATTGTTCAAAATAATCACCGTAGCAACTGAAGGAAGATCCGGAGGGCACTCCGGTACCGCCGGGTGCCCGAATGCCTCTGTCGAGTGGTCGAGGCCTACCTGTCTTCCTGGTGACCGGGGTAGACTATGTACCTGACATAGTCTACCCCGGTCACCAGGGAGACTGAAAACCTCGAGAGATGTCGTGCGGTGTTCCGCAGGGGTCGGTACTAGGACCACCCTAGTGGAACGTCGGCTACGACTACGTGCTGCGCGGCGACTTTCCTGGCGGGGTCAGCGTGGTTTGCTACGCAGACGACACGCTGGTTCTAGGGAAGGTTGCGCGTGTCGCTAGAGCGACACTCGCGGTTGCGATAGTCGTTGGTAGGATCCAGGAGTTGGAACTCGAGGTGGCGCTGCACAAATCCGAGGCTATGTGTTTTCATGGCCCTCGGAATGCGCCGCCATTCTCGTTCTCGACAGCTGGTGAAATTTTGGAGAACATTTCCGACGTCTGGCTCCCAAAATCAACCGGACTGGGACATCACCGTGCCCTCGTGGGGGCGATCGGTAGCTAGGAGCAGTGGCAGGCGGTCGACTCCTTCTGTGAAGCAGTAATGCTAGCAAAGGAGGAGGCCGATCGCATCAGGTAACGGCGCTTTTTTGATTCCGATCCCAATTTCCGGCCACCGTAGACGCGGGCTTGCGGACGGCGAGCCATGGGTAGCTCGCTGTCCAACCGTCTGGTAACTATCCGGACCAAGCCTAAGACTTCGACGATGCGCACTGTTCCCGCGCGCCTCAAGGGGTTGTCAGCAACAGCAGGGGCCCAGCTGGGTCGAAGCCTACTGGGGTTATCTGAAAAGAAGCTCGAGCCCCGGTATGAAGAGGCTAGAAGGAACGGGGTGGGTTTTTAGTCAGTAAGAGTCTGACACTATCTCCCGTTCCACCCAAGAGCGGGGGATTATGTATATTAGATAAAATTATCCAATTGTCATTGGATAATTTTTGCCCACCAAAAAAAAAGCAACTGAAGGAACACAGATTTTAGTCGGTATACATTTCACAGTCTCTCTCGCTCCGACCACAGCGAGAAAAGTTATTGAATGATGTCCCAAAACAAAATACGAGGGTCCGTAGGTTATTCGTAGCGCATGGCACGTAGCGTCTAGCTCGTAGCACATAGCGCGTAGCATTTGGCATATAGCGCGTAGCACGTAGCATGTAGCTCGCAGCGTGTACCTCGTAGCTCATAACACGTAGCATGTAACTTGTAGCATAAAGCGCGTAGCTCGTAAAATATTCTGCATCTTCCCGTCTAACGTGGTTACTTGCAGTTATCCTAAAGTGATTAACATCTCTAGCTTACCGCCCTTAAAATTGATACATAAATCTGCTTCTCTTAATAAAAATAATTGTAAGAGCATTTATACATTA
Organism: Mythimna lalbum; assembly: GCA_949319445.1. NCBI lineage: Eukaryota > Metazoa > Arthropoda > Insecta > Lepidoptera > Noctuidae > Mythimna > Mythimna lalbum. The sequence continues at coordinate 20,742,279 of OX439344.1, forward strand.
TGTTACCGCTAATATGCTTAAATCAATAGACTGCAGATTAACTTGTTAATTAGTAGATTAACTGATTTACTCGTAGTTTGTTAATGTGGAGACTTCCTAGATAATCTGCAGACTAATGGCCAGGCAAACTAAAAACAGGTTCTTTGCCAGAATAAAACTTTGGATTTTATCGTAATGATTTATTATTAATTTCTAATCAAAGTCAAAGTCAAAATATTTTATTTCACATAGGCCTACATGGGCACTTATAAAACGTCAGAAGCTAGTGCACGGTTCCAAATTGGTCGTTTTCTATGGAGAAGAACCGGCAAGAAACTCCATAGTTACTCTTTTAAAAAAGGTGTTTATTACAATATTGATTGATTTATGTAAGAACAGTGTAGACCAATCAGCACTACACAAAAGCACAAAATTAATCATAATAAATAAAAGTAAGTCGTAATAGAAAGTAATCTAAGAGTTTGTGGATTATACAGTGTTCTCACATTCACATTCCAAAAAGAGGCTATAAAAAAGCAGGAAAAATTTAAATAATTACAATTCTATCAATAAATTGTCAACAAAATAAATTACTAACAAATTTTTTGAAGTCTAAATAATAAAAATAAAAAATATTGATGATGTACCAGGGAGCCACATGTGCAGAGGTAGTCGTTGCTAAACAAGCGTGTCTTCGACATAGTCTTTAACCTTGTAAAATGCTTTTTTGGTTTGGACACCCTTAATATGGGTCTTGAATTTTCCCTCACTAAGTTCAGTTACCGCCTTTAGCAGCATGTTGTAAAAGCGTATGCTGTTTACTAGGAATGACTTACTGGTCTAAGCTAATCTCCATTTGGGTAATACAATTTCGTGTTTACTACGCGTATTTTTGTTGTGAAAATCGCTTCTAATTTTAAAGAGTCCTAAGTTTTTATGAATATATAAAATGCATTCTAAGACATAAAGAGAAGGCAGAGTCAGAATGTCGATTTTTTTTAAATTTTTTTTTGGGGGACTCGCGAGGACCCATCCGATAAATAGCCCGGATAACTCTCTTTTGCTATAAATATCTAAAGTTTGATGACATTTTACGCATGAAGAATCAACATATTTTAGGGAACCCCGACACCGACAGGTTAAGTTAAAAGGCTACGGCCTCAGCCTTCGTAGTTATTTTTATTACGACTCAGAAGTAAGAGCCCTGTGGAGAAGGGTTATCCTGGTAGGTACGGTACAGTGAAACGAACGAGATAAAAGTGTTTCACTGGCTTCCGCGATTTAACGATGTAGCATCCGGTAACATATAGATTAACTGGGTAAAGTGGAGATATCTAACACTTTAACGGATTGTAAATTTGTATCCGGTAATTACATTACCTAGTTAATGCGCATGTTAACGTATTCCGTATTTATTCTAACGGTTACATATATAATAAATTAGTTTTGTTTGACACGCGTACATTACGTTACCCTATTTCATGCACGTTACACATATAGTGGGATATAAGTTTGAAGTCGGCGATAATTTCCTATTTCTTAATTTTCCTCGCGTTATTTTTTGCAAATTATTATCCGGACAAAGTTTTCTTTATGAAAATTCTTAATTTTACCAATTCTTAATTTTCCGGATGCCTCATTTTCCTAATTGTAGGTAGTACGAATTCTGAATTTTTATAATAAGTACAGTCCGACATCATAAGTTTTTACTTCTATGATAAAACTACTTTTTAATGTATAACTGTTTTTGTCCCAAATAAAAAGGGATATTTTGTATAAGCAATAAAATACAATAATCACTTTTAATATTAACAAAAAGATTTCTTTTTTGGAATTGATTCTTTGAAAACAGTTTTTACACCAAATTCTAGGTTTCTTTTTGACTGTTCAACTCTTGAGGGTCATTCAAGGATGACAAAGTTCCTATAGTAACGTAAATTAAATATTAATATGATAATTATGTACACGTCACTTCTCATATTCATTTGAGTTCTTAGTTAATATAACAAACATTTGGCAGAACAGTGAGTGTGTGAGAACATGAAATACCGGTTGTAATATTTATAAGGTATCAACAATTCTTTTTACCACATAGAGTCAATGATTGAGGCCTTTATTTTTATTAAACGTTTGTTAGGGACTTAATATAATAAACAGTTTGTGCGTCAGAAAAAAATATTGAACCGGTTCTAATATCGAAAAGACATCGACAAAAAGTTTGAGATTGAGGCCTCTTTGAACAGGTTAAAATAAAATATTTATTTTTAATCTTAGGTTTAACTTACAACGAAGTAGACTCCGCTAACTTGTTCTGACTTAGTATTAACATCTTGTAGAGGTTTTATATAATAATAATAATATTTATTTTCTAAAAACACGGTATACAAGATGGTAAAAGAAAGTAAATAAGAACAAAAATGTTTCGCTTAGAATTAGCATGCAAATATTTGGTATGTACATAGTAACATACAGAGATAATTGTCAACATACAATAAGCGACAATTTTGTTGGCATTAAAGTTCTAAAAGTCATAGACTTTGAAAACACAAAACTTAATAAACAAATCAACTTTTTTAATATCTTAATTGTAAATATACATTAAAATAGTTTAGTAATAATATAATAAAATACAAACTTTAACACTTAATAACTAGACTACAAAGCATTCCTGAAGTGGAAGGACAGACATGTTTTTTTAATTAGAAATTCAGTTATTGAATAAAAGCTATGAGATATCAACCATTTTCTTAAAACCACACGAAACACACTCAGCTTCCCTAATAAAGCGGTACCTGATATCTATGAGCTTAGTACTCCTATGAAACACTGGATTAACACTTAGTTTCTGAGCAGGCTGATTGTCATTGAACAAATCGACCACTAACCCAGAAGTTCCTGTCAATTCAGTCACCAAGTCCCTTAGACAATGTGCCTCTTTAGCAGCCTCACCAACGGGGTAACCATGACGTTCAAAGTAAGATTGTTTTAATCTTGTTTCAGTGTGGGTAAGAGATGGCGCTAGACAACCTGTATAGCTCCGTTTCTTTCCCACACTGAAACATGATTAAAACAATCTTACTTTTAACGTCATGGTCTAGGTCCAAGAGCAACGTACTCAGCCTCAGTACTCGATAAACTTTCTCATGTGTGTTTTCTGCATTCCCAGGAGATGGTGTTTCCCCCATACTTGAAAACCAACCCCGAACATGATTTTCGGTCGCGTACTTCACCGCCCCAGTCCGCGTCCACAAACCCCTCAACCTTATTATCACTCGACCTACTAAACACAAGGCTAACGTTTTGAGTTCCCTTAAGATACCTCAATACACGTTTCGCAGCCCTCCAGTGATCCATAGAAGGACAGCTATTAAACTGGCTTAAGTATGAAACTGCATACGTAATGTCCGGCCGTGTACACTCAGATACATAAGAGAACCTATTAATTCCCTGTACTGAACCGTACCCTCTCCTAACGCTCTCGTATCAGTAAACTTAGAGTTTGGGTTCAAAGGAGTCTGGACTAGTTTGCGTTCCGACATACCGAAACTGTCGAGCAAACGCTCAACATACCGCGCCTGACAAAGCTTAAGACTTTTGTTCATCCTGTCGATCATGCCGCGACGCACCCAAGTCTTTATTCTTGAACGGTTTACGCAAACTCTCTTTCAGCTCTTCAGTCATGCGCGCATCATTGTAACATACAATGAAATCGTCGACGTACAAAGCAATGTAAATAACCAACTTACCATTTGGTTTGTAGAAATTACATTGTTCATGTTGGCATTGAACAAAACCTGTCGACAGAAGCACGTCCTTCACCCTCAGATACCAAGCTCGCGAAGCTTGTTTCAGTCCGTAGACTGCCTTCTTCAATTTGACTTTATTTTCTCCACCACGTGAAATGAATCCTTTCGGTTGAAAGATGAAAATTTCCTCATCTAGATCACCATTGAGGAACGTCGTCTGTACGTCCAGATGGTCTACATTCAAGTCCATTTCTACAGCTATCGCCAACAACAGTCGCATAGAACAGTACCGTATTACCGGTGAAAATGTTTCAAAATAATCTTCACCATATTTTTGGCTAAAACTCTTGGCTACTAACCTAGCCTTATACTGGGCTATGTCCCCTCGGCGTCACACTTGATTTTGAAGATCCATTTACTCCTAACCACTTTTTTACACATAGGCCGATCCACCAGCTCCCAGGCCTCATGCTGATTGAACGAGTCAATCTCTTTTTGCATAGCTTGGCGCCATAAGTCGCTTTTTCCTGAACCCAGAGCTTCCTTAACAGTGCGCGGTTCAGTTGGGATCGCATCATGTGCGTACAAATCCTTAGATTGTCTAGATCTAAGATTGTACCTCGGTTCCGGAGGTTCCACCACCTCCTCAAAGCTATCTTCAAAAACAAAAGTGTCGTCGCCGCCATCATCACCGCTCGCTGACACAGCCGGCCCAACATTCACTGCTACCAGCTCTTAAGTGACAGAATCCCGAGCTGAATCACCAGACACTTCATTCTCAGGCACGCTCGACTTCCCCTTACCGGTGGAATCGTCAGCTTCTCCCTGAAAGAAAGATTTCTGTTGTGGCTGATCCGTGTCCAGTTCCTAGCTCTTTGGCTGGGAACACACTTTCATTAAATATGACATCACGGCTTCTTTTTATAGCGTGTGTCTCAGAGTCATACAACCTATAAGATCTCTCGTTGTCTTCATAACCGACAAAAATATACCTCTTACTTTTAGGTTGCAGCTTATTCCGCTTAACATCATCAATATGTGCATAGGCCGCGTTACTAAAAACCCGCAAATGGTCATACTTTACCCTATTACCCGACCAAACCTCCTCGGGCGTCTTCCCACCTAATCTACTGGTCGCAAAACGATTTATAAGGTACCCGGCAGTGTTAGCCGCCTCAACCCACAACTTGTGATCCAAACCCGCGTGATATAACATACAACGTACCCGGTCCAAGAGAGTTATGTTTAGCCTCTCCGCCTCGCCATTCATTTGGGGCGAATACGTAACAGTGACCTGATGCATAATTCCCTTCTGTCGGAAGAATGCACTCAGCTCTTTATTTACGTACTCTGAACCGTTATCACTACGTATAGCTTTTACCTTGGATTCACATTGGTTTTTCACAAGCCTAACAAATTCTTTGGTGATGCTAGCCACTCTTATTTTTCAAGCAGTACAGGAAAACTTTCCGCGAGTGATCATCTAAAAACGTTAAAATGTACCGCTTACCTGAGTGGGATTCAACAGGAATCGAACATAAGTCTATGTGCACCAGGTCCAACCGCTTAGCCGCTATATCACGACCAGATTTTTTGACCGGAAACTTTACTTGTTTTCCAAGAATGCAAACATCGCAATTATTTGCAACGTCTGTATTCTGAAAATCAATAACGTGCGACAGTGCCTTCAAACTGTCATAACTTAAATGACCCAATCTAAGGTGCCAAGACTCCTTTGAAACCTCCCTATTTGTACTAATTAAAGCTACCACGTTAGTATGCAATTTGTATACCCCGCCAACAGACTTAACATTAGCGATATTAAGATTTATTTCAAAAAATCTTACAAGTAAACTCAATAAACTCCACTCTTAGCCCTAACTTAACTGCTAAACTATTTACAGAAAGTAAATTTACTCTCAGTCCCGGAATATACATCACGTTTTTAAGAGTCAAAATATTCTCTCCGAGAATTAAACACACTTTACCGATACCAACGCATTTCAAAGTCTTTCCGTTCGCCACGTTAATCTCTACACTGCTTGTAGAAAAACCATGTATCCAGTCTCGCCGTCCCGTCATGTGACTCGACGCATCCGAGTCTACGTACCACGAGTCCGCCAAGAACCGACCCGCGACCATTGATGCCCCTTTCTGAGTACACTCCTTAACGTAACCAGACTTCGAGTCGTCCGGCTTTGCCGAGCACAGTTTAATTCTCCTGCCTATGCCCTTATCATTGTACGCCTTGTCCAGGCTCAGCCAGGCATCCTACCTAGTATTCACAGTCATCACGTGAGACACGCACGAAGCGTCCACTGACAGACAGATCTTAGCCAACGCCCTTTCATCCTTGCGTCGTTTCAGCTCTGGACTGGACTTATCATCCTTCGGAAACCCGACAATAGAACACCAAAGGTCGGCGTGGATAAGTAAGTTTCTTACATTGAATTTCCAAAGGAGATAATTCTCCCGCCCCTTCAGTTTCTCAATAGTAAAATCGCTTACGCTTCCGCCTCCTGCAGACTTGGTTGCCAGCTCCCGTTCACTCATTGTATGGATAGATAGATAAACTTGTATATCAGTAGAATTCCTATCCTTTATGCGCTCTGGGCCCCTAACCCTTGTTAACTTCTTAAAAAGGTTTTATAGTATCAAATGCAGTGATTGTACACAATAAAAGTGTTTAAATTGTATAATAAATTCACATTAGAAAATACATGAGTGCAGCCATCGGGCGATCACGTTGACGAATAGAGAAAATCTAACTTCGTATACGACATTTATATTAAAAAAAGAAAAATTATGCATCAAATAGCATCTGTCAAGAAGGTCAACTTCAAACCTTAGTTACAATTTAATCGCGTAGTGGCTAGTTGGAGCTACTAAACTATTCATGTCTAGAATACCCCTGGCCCTGACATATACAACTACAAGTTAATTAAGTCGTGAGTGATAGAGCAACCCTTTACATAAGTGAAGGTCGACACAGAACTAGGCAGTAATTGAAACATTAATAGATAATGATACAGGCGAAGCATAAAGAAAGTCAAGTGAACCATTCCAGTAGAACCGTCCTACTGGAATGGTTCGCTTGACTTTCTCTCGCTGTAAGCAAGACTTCATAATATTGACGAGCATGAAAATGAATATGCAATTTACAATCTGTTATTTAATCTTAAATATCGCAATAGTATGCAGTCTGACGTGTGATGAATACCTGGAGCTTCCACCAGAAGATAAAGTAACAAAAGCGGACTTGGAATCAATGCCACCGCAAGAGGTAACGCAATGTGTGCTCCAACTAGGGAGGGATCGGCTACCGCTGCCTGAAGCAGAGTTCGTCTGGAAGTCAATTATAAAATACCATGATGGCATCGCCAACATACCTGACGAAATACTCGGAATTCTCCATTGGATTACTATCGCCATAACCCCAGAAGACTACGCAAATATAACGCTGGGCAACATTGACGTCGTTCAAAATTTCGGACTGAACTATCAATTAAATCACAAGCAACTTTCAGCACTTGCGACAAGGGTACTTGAGGATTTTGCTTCAAAAGAACCGGAGGATTACACTTTCTATGATCTCACCGCTATCCGTCAAATACTTTGTGCATTTAATGGAACCATCATTGCGAGAATTCATGCTTCAGCCTATAGAGAGGCTTCCTTACTGATTGGTAAGCTAGAGAACTGTAGTCCCGAAGTGCTGTCCGCATTCGCAGCGTTGGCAGTACAAGATCAGGCGTTTGGACCACTCGAGGAGTGGACTGAGTACACAGTCAATATAGTTGGTAATGTCGCTGACTATTTACCCAAAGAATTTATACGGAAGTTCAGAAGCAGCACAACAACACCTACTACAAAAAAAACATTAATAGAGTAACTACAGTCATATAATAACTAATAGCTACAGTCACACTACTCGTATGCTGGATAATTTAATTAGTTTTGCTTAATTATGTCGTGTTCACTTTATAAAATTCTCAGCAGAGTACATCAAATTGATTTGGATAAGGTCATCAACCACTGACTTTTATTGGTTTTGAAATTGAGCAATTTTAGATCTTACGTTTACTTTTTAAGGTTACAATTTGAAGGCTCGCTGATAACATGGCCAGTAAGAGCACGCACCAACTTGATGTCCTTGGACTAAACTCGATAGGACGAAAAGGCGATTGAACGGAGAAGAGTTTGTGCAATCAAGTTGTTGCCGAAATTAGTAGAAGTCCAGATCTTCTTCATTGTTTCGTAAATTGTAATTAGAAGATCAACTGCTAATATAACCATTATGTTTGTGCATGATTCTATTAGAGCTGTAGTTATAATAAACGTTCGTGTGCAGTCACGTGATTGATTCGCGTAAATGCAATGAAACAATGTCTTAGTCTTCGATACGTTAACAAATCGCTGGCATTTAGTAATAAACTTTTGTAAACCGGATATTTAGTCAACAGCAAAACCTTCAGTTTTTTATTTAGGTAGTACCCTATGTTCATGTAACATCGCACATGTTAGTATTTTATAATGTAGACAAAGCACCGTGTAGCTATACTAAAAATATAATATCCTATAGTAATAATTCAGAGTGTAATATTTATGATAAATCCATTTGGTTTGCCGATTAATAATTTATTCACAAATTATGTCTTTACTCAATAAAATTTATTTACGTAATAAAGTCCATACATAAAATCGTAGTGTATAATATTATATCATCTCCACTTAACCTACCAATTTAGTGTGTCCAAATTGCGTAGTTTGTTGAAACCGCGGTTAGTCATAATATACCTAGCTCAAATAAGTGAAAACCAAACACACGCCAGTCGTAATTACATTGAGATGGAAGACATGGTTGGGAAAATGATAGTAAAGGGAAAGTTAAACACAATAAGACAGTGTAAAAACAATAAGGTTATTAATAAAATAGTGTATGCGTTCAATGGGGGCATTGTTGAGTATGATGTAAAAGCGAATAAGGCACGTGATTCGTCAGGCAGAGGCGGTGGACCGTAGTTACTTCATATTCTTGACATTCACCCACGCGGCGCGCACGCCCATCAACTATATCAGTGAACAAAGTAGCCCACTTACACTAAGTATCTATCAGTGGCTATTGTATGAGGTGTTTGTAGCGCAGATAAAGCTTTATGTGCAATAAGTTCTTATGTAAAGGCTTTATATGTAGCTTCACTCGTTTTAGTAAATACGAACTTCTACTAGCGGCTTCTCCTGCGAGGAGTATTTGTTATTACATTGGAATAAAAGAAATTGTTAATTCTAATCCTGAATTCCTGACCAGAGGATTACTACATCCGCCAAGTACGTTTATTTCATGCAACTAGGCTCATAGAAGTTACATTTTACATATGATAATACTACAATACTACTACACTAACTCCCTTTTCTTTCATATCACTTTTCTTTGGCCTCCCTCTCCCTCTCCATCCATTCACATGTAAACTCATAACTCCTTTAGCAACATGCGTTTCAACCCTCCTCTTTACATGACCATACCAAGACAAACGGTTTCCTTTAAAATTTTCAGTCACTGGTGCTACTTTCAGACTTCCCCTAATATACTCATTTCTCACTTTATCCATTCTCGTCACGCCACACATCCATCTCAGCATTCTCATCTCAGCTACATGCAATCTTGTTTCATCCGTCTTTTTCACAGCCCAACAATCCATACAGTATGACAGGCCTTATTACGTACAGGTTTGTAGATTTTACTCTTCAACTTGACGGACATCCGTGGGTCTCAAGTTGTTCCCGTGACCTATCGCCATTTCATCCATCCTACGTTGATCCGATGTGTTACGTCCCGGTCTACCTCACCATCCCCTTGGCCAAGCGACCCGAGGTTCCGAATCCGAATTCCGAGGAATCGGTATAGGCGTTCCGGCGAGAGCTAAAGGCCGAAATCGCAGACAAGTATTCCGTTTTCGTTCTACTCAATTTCAGGCCAACACTCTCCAGTCTGTGCCACCACACCGCCAATCTGTTATGGACCTCTAGGTCACTTTTGGCAACCAGCACAATGTCATCGGCAAACAACATACACCAGGGAGCCTCTTCCTGAATGTCCGACATCAGAGCATCCATTATCATCAGGAAGAGATAAAGGCTGAGAGCCGACCCTTGGTGCAAGCCGACAGCCACATTGACGCCCTTTGTTTTAGTTCGACAGTATTTTGATCACTGATGTCATAACTAGGAGTCAAAAATCATAATAAATGTCAAAAATTAAAAGCAAGCTGAACATAAAGTTGGATAGCAAAACTAAAAACCAAATCTCAGTGGTGCTTTACAGCATCTTGACTAAAACATTTTTAAGAAAAATACTATTTCATTTAATATTCCACAACTATCTCACAACGCCCTCTAGTCTCAAGCTAAACAGAACTTGTGTTATGTCTAGTAGACCACTGATACATACATATCATAGATACATTTATTATACCCAGACACAGAACAAATGACCGTGCTCATCACATACATATGTCCCGAGTGGGAAAACGAACCAACGACCTTCTTCTTAGCATTCAGGGCCACTAACCAACAACAGGTCATCTGATTTCACGGTGTAATAACGTATTTTTTTATTAACTGAAGAAGATATTAGATATTCAAGATTATAATATATATATGATGGATGGAGATTGGAAGCAGTTTTTATATTTCATGTTATGCGGTCACAATACTATTTATATCGGAACTCATGACAACAATCAACTGAATATTTAGTGTTTTTTTTAATATCTATCGCCCGGAAAGTTGAAAGGCTGTTGAATTTAATGACTGTGAGATGGAAGGTGTGAAAGATGACACATATTGATAACAGAAATAAATAGAAGACATATTAGTCAGCAGACGAATTAATAAAGAAACTTAAAAAATTACACAAATTTTATGCTACATTTACAAATTCATTAATTAAAAACTATGACTAAGTAGATGTTATTCTAGCATAAATGAATATGTAAACAACAAAACTTTACAGCTCGTGGAATAACATAACATAACAAAATTAAAATAATTTAATTAATTCGTAACATATTATAAAACAAAGCTTCCCACTGCGTCAGTGTGCAACTACTGAACGGATTTCCATGCAGTTTACACCAATAGACAAGATAATACTTGAGGAAGTTTAAAAAGTAAAACACATGCATATTATAGTAAAGCCAATGTGATGAATGTTGAGATGGATGTCTGGTGTGACGAGAATGGATAAAGTGAGAAATGAGTATATTAGGGGAACTTTGAAAGTGGCGCCAGTGACTGAAAAGTTGAAAGGAAATCGTCTGTCTTGGTATGGTCATGTAAAGAGGAGAGATGAAACGCATGTTGCTAAAAGAGTTATGAATTTACATGTGGATGGATGGAGAGGAAGAGGAAGGCCAAAGAAAAGATGGATGGATGGTGTGAGAAGTGATGAATGAAAAGGATTTTGACTGGCCTGTTGGTCTAGTGGTTAGTGACCCTGACTGCTATGCCGGAGGTCGTGGGTTCGATTCCCACCCAGGACAAATGTCTGTGTGATGAGCATGGTCATTTGTTCTGTGTCTGGGTGTAATTTATCTATAATATGTATGTATTTAGAAATATATAAGTATGTTTATCAGTTGTCTAGTACCCATAACACAAGCTCTGCTTAGCTTGGGACTCGGTGACGTTGTGTGATAGTTGTGGAATATTATTATTATTATTAAAAAAAAAAAAAAAAAAAAGGGAGTTAGTGATAGCGTGACGAGCACGCGCACGGACAGAATGGAAGAAAAAAACGTGTTGCGCCGACCCCAAATAAAACGGGATAAGGGCAGGAAGATGATGATTATAGTAAAGCCAAGGATTTCAAATATTTCTGAAACCAGGCCGGTTGCTAGTGTCAAATAAAATAAGTTAGATTGTAAGTCCTTTTCATCCTTTCTATTTTCTCTATAGCCCTAGCCAAGTTACAACCGTTTCGATTGCGTCGAACGCTTCGAGTTGACCTTGCCGCCAATTCTTTTGTTCTGACCACGTGACTGAGCGTCATTCCCGTACATTTGAAGCTTTCGACTAGCGTTAACTATTGCAGATTAGCAACTTGGCTAAGGGGGCTGTACTCATCAGGTGGTCTAAGAAATGTATTACCTATCATATAACCAGTATTGAGTACCTTGAGCGCTGGCCGTTTAGCGTGGATGTGACGCATATCTTCCCATTTTTATTTTTTATACTTATTAGTTTATTTTATTCTCGTCAAGGCGAGAGTTTTTTGTGGCATGGCGGTCGTAGGGGGCGTACCTGATTAACTTTGACGTCAAATTCTATGGCGTACTTCTTTTTTTTAGCAGCTTTGAAGATTAATAACTTCATTGTTGATGAAGATATTTTAACAGATAGACTGGCCTGTTGGTCTAGTGGTTAGTGGCCCTGACTGCTATGACGGAGGTCGAGGGTTCGATTCCCACCCAGGACTAATGTTTGTGCGATGAGCATGATGATTTGTTCTGGATCTGGGTGTAATTTATCTGTAATATGAATGTATAAGAATATTTATCAGTGTCTAGTACTCATAACACAAGCTCTGCTTAGCTTGGGACTAGACGGGGTTGTGTGATAGTCGTGAAATATTATATTTATTGACTAGCGCCAAAAAATAATAATTTAGCAAATAAAAAAAATGCTCACATATTGCCTGTTATCCAGTTTATTATTAGTAATAAAACTTATTGGTAACTTAAAACCTACATTTTTTTTTTCGGTGGAAAAATCATGCAATTACATACCCGCTGAATAATTTGAGCAGAGGTGCGACATGGGCTGGCCACATAATAATTGGCTTCATTGTCATTACTCAAAAGCACCGACTATTGTATACATGCGTCAAAGATCATGAACCTACGCAGGTTCAATGACCTACCTGTGATACAATCATGCTCAATTCAACAAATAGAGAAAAAATAATGTAGGTATTTCTAAGCGCACAAATACTTCACGAACTTTTAAAACAAAAAATATTTCATATGACTTTTGATGGTCCGAACCATGTCCGAAGTGTCCGGGCGCAACTTTTGAGAAAACCTTATTTTATTTATGTACTAGCTGCTCCCAGCGGCTTCGCCCGCGTGATAGCAGAAAATTATCCCAAGGGAACACACTTCCGGGATAAAAAGTATCATATGTCCTATTACATGACATAGTCTATCTGTGTGCCAAGTTTCATCAAAATCGGTTTTGCCATTTAGGCGTGAAGACGTAACAAACAAACTCACTTTCGTTTTTATAATATTAGTAAGGATATACACAAGGTGGACTGATGGTCTGGTGATGACCGCTGGAATCCTATGGATGCAAGACGTACAGGACTGGTCATCATGGCGACATTTAGCGTAGGCCTATGTCCAACAGTAGACGGACGTCTTTTGGCTGAAATGTTGATGATGTACTCAGAGACTCTAAAAAATTATAAGAACAAATGCAGATAGAAGAATACGAAGATGCTGCTTATTTAAAATATTTGTATTAACCGGACTTTATCTTTTCTTCTGCAGAGTCACCCACAGCAAGATGACAACCGCCAGTATGTTATTGACGGTGGCTACCACGTGGAATGTGTCCACAGACAAGATTGACAAAGAAGGATGTCTGGGCTTGGCTATAAAGCACGTCACTGCTGAAGCCGCCAAAGAAGTTCGGGAGAACCCCTCCACAAAGGAGCAGGCGCTCGCCATCATGAGGGAGTGGATACAACAGAATATTGACATCAAAAATGTCCGGCAAGGTAAGTAATTATAAAAAATCTAGTTATAAAAAAGTTGAAGAAAGTCAAAAAGAGGAAACATTCTAGCCGGTTGTATTTTTATTTAAATTTATGCTATTACTATTATTAAATTCTATGCCATTTGAAAGGATAATGCTTCCAAATTGGTATCATCTTTATCAACATCCATTTTTAATAATAATAATATTCTTTATTACGATCAATAACGAGACTCATTTAGTGATAACAAACAAAAATTACAACTATGGTGGGTTTTTGTCATATTTTTTAATTCTACATTTATAATACTGTATTCCGTCGGTATCGATGTTTTTCATTCCTATCGGAATTAATCTGATTTGCCTGGTCATTGGATTTGCCAAAACTTTAAATCCCCTCGGCTTACATTCTCTGTTCATCATCAAAATATCTAATGTTACTTAGAACAAAATAATATAGTTTATTTGGTTGATTGACCTTTACCTCGTTAAAATGTGAGTGATCTGCCTATTAGAAACACTGAATATTCGAATAGAAAGGATTTGTTGCATATCTCACATTGCAAATCCATCCGATCATTATGATTACGACTTCTACAGTATGCAATAGTGCGAATTGAACGATCAATAACACTGTTACGACTAGTTTGTGAATGTTAGTAACTTTTTACAACAAATATCAATAATATCTCAAGGACAAAAAATAAAAATATCAAAAACTCTGTCAAAAGTGTTTAATTCATTCCTCACACAGGATTAAAATGTTGTTTATTTAAATGTTAATAACATTTCGAAAATTAGAGAGGAATGATTGTGCGAATAAGTTTAGGGAGCGAGTGGTGGACAGAATGATAGAGATGGGTGACATGAATGATCGAAGTATAAATGAAAGCTGGAATGAGATGGCTGGGTGTATCAGGCATGCAGCGAAAGATATTTTGGGAGAGACGAGAGGAAAGGGCATAATAGATAGGGATACATGGTGGTGGTCGACAGAAGTTCAGAATGTATTGAAAGAAAAGAAGATGAAATTCAAGGAATGGCAGCGTGTAGAGCCTGAAAACGCTAGTTTAAAAGCTGAAAAAAAGAGTGAGTATGACATTTTTAAGAAGAAAGCAAAGAAAGCCGTGGCAATAGCAAAGTCAAAAGCCCAGGATAAACTATATGACACACTGGACAGTCCTGCAGGCCAAAAAGAACTATACCGGCTTACTAGAATAAGAGAGAGAAAGACGAGAGATGTTTGCCAGGTAAGATGTATAAGAGATGAAACTGGAATGGTTATATCAGACGATGAGAACATCAAAAAGAGGTGGAAGGACTATTTTGAAAGACTGATGAATGAGGAAAATAATTGGAGTAACGTGTTAGAGAATAAACCAGTGAATGTAGGATTAGTGAGAATGGTTAGTATGGATGAAGTTAGGATAGCAGTAAGTGGAATGAAGAATGGTAAAGCCATTGGTCCAGACGGAATACCAGTTGAAGTTTGGAAGTTATTGCGAGTGGATGGATGGACGTGGTTAGCTTTATTCTTCAATAAGTTGTTGCAGGAAGAAGCCATACCTGATGAGTGGTGTAACAGTTCCTTGGTGCCCATTTTTAAAAACAAAGGTGATGTGCTTGAGTGCAACAATTATAGAGGAATAAAGCTAATGTCACATACTATGAAAGCCTGGGAGAAAGTTATTGAAAGGCGACTGAGAGAAGAGAGTGAAATTTCACAGAACCAATTCGGTTTTATGCCAGGTCGGGGTACAACGGATGCCATTTTTGCTATACGCCAGCTGTGCGAAAAATACAGAGGTGCGCATAAAAACTTGCACATGGTATTCGTTGACCTCGAAAAGGCATACGACCGGGTACCTCGTGAGGTTCTGTGGTGGGCCCTTAAGGAGAAAGGTGTGCCTGGGAAGTATGTGCAGTTGATCCGAGCGATGTACAGTCGGTGCAGTACCCAAGTCCGGTCTACAGTGGGCACTACTGGCAGCTTCAATGTGGCTGTCGGCTTACACCAAGGGTCGGCTCTCAGCCCTTACCTCTTCCTGATGATAATGGACGCTCTGACGTCGGACATTCAGGAAGAGGCTCCCTGGTGTATGTTGTTTGCCGATGACATTGTGCTGATTGCCGAGAGTGG
Source organism: Mythimna lalbum (assembly GCA_949319445.1). Classification (NCBI taxonomy): domain Eukaryota; kingdom Metazoa; phylum Arthropoda; class Insecta; order Lepidoptera; family Noctuidae; genus Mythimna; species Mythimna lalbum. The sequence continues at coordinate 20,757,903 of OX439344.1, forward strand.
CCTAGAGGTCCAGAACAAATTGGAGGTGTGGTGGCACAGACTGGAAAGTGTTGGCCTGAAATTGAGTAGAACCAAAACGGAGTACTTGTTCTGCGATTTCGGCGGTCTCTCCACTCCAGTGCCTTTAGCTCTCGCCGGAACGCCCATACCGATCTGTTCCGACTTTCGGTATCTCGGGTCGCTCGTCCAAGGGGATGGTGAGGTAGACCGGGACGTAACTCATCGGATCAACGCAGGATGGATGAAATGGCGACAGGTCTCGGGAACAACTTGTGATCCACGGATGCCCCTCAAGTTGAAGGGTAAAATCTACAAATCCGTGATAAGGCCTGTCATACTGTATGGATCAGAATGTTGGGCTGTGAAAAAGACGGATGAAAAAAGATTGCATGTTGCGGAGATGAGAATGTTGAGATGGATGTGTGGTGTGACGAGAATGGATAAAGTGAGAAATGAGTATATTAGGGGAAGTTTGAAAGTGGCGCCAGTGACTGAAAAGTTGAAAGGAAATCGTTTGTCTTGGTATGGTCATGTAAAGAGGAGAGATGAAACGCATGTTGTTAAAAGAGTTATGAATTTACATGTGGATGGATGGAGAGGGAGAGGGAGGCCAAAGAAAAGATGGATGGATTGTGTGAGAAGTGATATGAATGAAAAAGGAGTTAGTGATAGCGTGACGAGTGACAGGACAGAATGGAAGAAAAAAACATGTTGCGCCGACCCCAAATAAAACGGGATAAGGGCAGGAAGATGAATAACATTTCGAAAATTAAAAACCGGAACTTTTTTAACCGACTTTCAATTCAGTCGTATATTTTTATTACCATTTTTTTTTATTTCTGAAATGACGTACCTACCTAGTACATGATTAAAAAATAGCTCAGATAATATTATAATATATCGTTGAAAGATACATGTGTGCAGCTATGTGCTAAAAACGCCTGAAGAAAGTTCAAAAGATAGCATTCCTGTCTTCTTGTCCTTCTGCCAATTTATTTGAGGTTAGCAAACTCAACTTTTCCTCGGGGGTTTCTGTTATTTCTGCATGATTAATTCTTTGCTTTGGTCATAGATATTTTTTCTCAATCAGCTCATTTTTTACTCATCACGTGTTGACATCCATGACCTTGTAGTCGCTCAGTTAAGATTTATTATGATACTATCGTATACGAAATATCGTCGATATTAGAAAAAAACTATTCTGCAGAATCTGTTACTATTGAGAAAATCTGTTTTGATCTTTCCTGGATAGCCAACGCGTTAAGGTTGACCGTCCAACTAACGGTAGAATCTGCAATACCTGCACTATATAGGTAAGGTCCTCCTGTATCCTACGCAGCTATATATTAACAGAACCATAACACAACTTGCAATATAAGGTAGGATATATAACGGCATAGTGGGCAGTAGTGGGCACAACACTTACGTGTAACTCCCAGGATTCACATAACATTATTACAATAGATACATTATCGCATCTCACTAGCCTAGGGCTGCCAGACTAATTGAACGAATAGCGCTATCTAAAGAACCAGTTTTGTAATGTAACTACCACCATAATATAAAAAAAACTAGTTCAAATATTCAGTACGCACATTATTATTATTGCAAAATTTAAAGTAGTAGGTCAATAGAGCGGAAAAATGTAACAATGAATGTCATACGTAGCATGACGTAGCATGACATGCGATGCCAAAATTTTGAAACCCAGTATGAAAAGAGGTTTTTCGAAAAAAAAAACCTCTTGCTCTGTGGGCCTTACAGATAGGGCTAACAAGGAAGTAACGGTGGTATTGTAGAAGATATTGTTATATATTCATTCACCTATTACAGATGAATCGTTTCTACTTCGGTTTTTACGTCACAAGAAGTACAGTATACCGATGGCTCAACAAACACTGCTGAAGTACTTGAGTTTGAGAAGATATTATCCGGAACTGTTTAAGAACCTAGACTGCGATGATCCCAAACTAAAGGAAATTCTCAACAATGGGTAAATATCATGTTTTTTTATACCTATAAACATGTTCTCAACTGCTACACACACACCATGCAGTTAGTTATTCTAAATAATTGCTTTTATGATTGCACAATGTGTAACTGGCCTATAATAATTCGAGGTATCCTTATAGGTACCTGTGTTTATGAGAAGGTTAAATAGGCACAATATATTGTACAGACAAGGCTCAAAATTGTGATAAAATTACTCTAAATTGTAGCAAAGCTAACCCACTAACAAACATGATTAAGATGCTAGACTTGCGTAACGTAGGTTCATTTTATTACATTCACATTTTTAGGCTCCATCAGATGTGCAAGTAGAAAGTACCCACGAACATGAGAGCCTTGAACTCTGTCTGCTGTCTAAGGTCCCGCATTGCGAATACACCTCTTATATAATTTTCGTTGATATAATTCCATCTTTAAATTTCATAACCATTTCCTAATTTCAAGGTACATAGTGGTTTCACCGCTTCGCGACAGCAAGGGTCGCCGTGTCATCGTTTACAATATGAGTAAGGAGATTTTTGTTAAGTATGTCGTAATAATAATAATATGCAAGCGATGCAGCTGCGAATATCATTGATTTATTATTTACTATGATTATGCGAATTATCTCGATTGCGAAATTGACATTGATCTTTAATTGATTCACATTTTGATTATGAAATTTAATGCGTTAATGTTAGGTAATATCAGCTGCAGTGAACTTCAACTTTGAAAGTGTTCGTTAGGTAAATTCAACGCTTACAAATACAACTGCTGGGACATGTGCCGGGCGCACATGCTGGTGTACGAGAGCCTGCTGGAAGACTCGCTGGACCAGATGTGCGGCTACGTCCACGTGGGCGATGGCAACGGAGTCACCGGCGCACACATCACCACCTGGAACCCCACAGATTTCGCACGTCTCATGAAATGGGGAGAGGTAAAGTTCAACATTGCATCAGTATAGGCTTAGACCTTAAAGATCTGAATTGTGAGTTCTAGCAGTAGGAAGACTGTGGGACGCTCCTGCTCTCTCAGGCCTTTTCTTCGTAAGATCAGTCAGTATTAGTGGCGTGCAAACAATGACGTCTAACAGACTCTTCAGATTAATAGAGGATAAATAGGCGTTTGTTTGTTTTTGGACCTTGTTATTGACATATGAAGATATTACTAAGGTAGGCATTGTGGTTAGATAACCCAGGTTAGCTAAGCTTACAATTTCCGTGAAACAATTTTCTGCGGTTCCTAGGCATTCGATGTTGAAATTGGCCTACAAAACAAAGTAGTGTCTGTGTACTCGTCCTACTCTTACATAAGGTACCTATGTTGTTGAATAAGGGGAGCAAGGTCGTTTTCTCTGATGATGCAAAGTGGGTAGAAACTTTCGTAAAAATGACATGTTGAGCTTAAGTAAATTATGTAGGGGTCTCGCAATATGACGGGCAGGTACCTCAAGTATTAATGTCAAGCGTGTTCATAATCGGCCTAGCCTTCTTCATTTCCGCTCGTTTACGTCACAATGCGAACTGCATTTGCAATTACTAACAGCAGAATAGCCTAAGGGTCCTTAGGTCATAACATTAGTACGTAAGCAGGTTGGTACTTATTCTCAAAAAAATAATATAACTAGGTTACAGTTGATTGCATGTTCAGTCGAGTCACGTATTCAGGGCAAACAAACATGATCCATGTGCTCTTTGATATCCACTTACGCTAATTATGATGCATTATATGTTGCAGCAATCGGTGCCCATGCGTCACAAGGAGTTCCACTTTGTCAACGTACCGAGTGCTCTCAAATATATCGTCGATTTTGCTATTAGCAAAGTTACGCCGAAGATGGCTGAGAGACTCCACGTAAGATTTTTTTTTGTTTTAGGTATAAGTACTTCCAAAAGGTTTTCAAATATAAAACCGAGAAGTTTAGTATTCTTTCGTCACTAGACCAATTCCAGAGGACAACTGCACATAAAGCCAGAACCCACATGGATTGACCTACTATTTTTGACCACTCCGGATCCTCTGAAAAACTCACTTCATAACCCCATCGAACTGTGCATAGTCGTTATGGCTAGTGGCAGTCCATAGGACAATGATTCCCAACCTTTTTAGAATTCTATATCTAAGTTGGCAAAATTGAAACCCATTATACCCATAATTTTGTTATTCGTCTATCAAGATTATTTTTCGCAGAAATACGTACCGATATCAAGTTGAACTTAATATCGAATACCCGGTGCGTATTATAACATATGACCTAGAAACAGTCAACTTTATTTATTTGGGCTCCAATGTCAATAACGAATGTAACTATGGTTCGTGCGAGAACGAAGTTCCCAGGACAATTGGCACGGCTAATAGCTGTTTCAGCTTGACAAAGTCTGGAGGGATCGCCACATCTCCGTAAAGACCAAAAGCAAACACGGACTCTAGTCTTCTCGATCTTTTCGTATGGTACTGAGACTTAAACGCTGAAAGCTGCAGACCGGAAATGCATTGTCGGCTTTGGTGCTGGAAAAAGTTGCTCAGTATTCCTTGAACATTTTGGACCAACGTATCCATTTTGAGAGAACTCAAAATCTCCTTACGGCAGTCGTCCAAGTATCTACGCAAGATCCTGCAATACTTCGGTCACATTGCAAGGAAAGACGGTGGCAACCTTGAAAGGCTCAAAGGGATCGGTAAAGTAGATGGGAAAAAGCCTCGTGGGCGCAGCCCAATACGTTGGTCCGACCAGATCCGTATCGCTATAGACTGCACAGTATACAATGCCCCTCACACCACCAGACACAGAAACAGATGGATGAATATCGTACAAGTAAAAGTGATGAAACACGGTCACGACACTCGGCTTTGAGGAATACGACACAAGGAGGAAGAGGGCCCTAAGCATTTGGTTTTCTCTGCTGCATAGAACATAGAACCTCCTTCTTTTTAAAGTCGATTAAAAAGAGAAGTAGAGTAAAACGTAATGCTCCTTTACCCATTTTTTAACGTTGGTATCGTTTGAGCTGGCCTTACTACGTACCTTTAAAGGTAATACATTCCACAGACGAGCAGCTTGAATTGTGAAAGACTTGAATTATCAAAGAGCGTTGTGCTGAGGTCAACAATGGTTACTATATAGCTGGCAAATCGAAAGTAAGTGATGTACCTACTCACTATTAGCATAATGCTTCTAGCCCTTTCCAGTCCTGAACCTGGAAAATATACTCCATTGCGACTGTGAACAGTTTCGAAGAAATTACTCCTTCCTACTTCACACTCCGCTGCAGGAGGATAGGTATCAAAGTCTGGTTCTGAAGTCGTCCTGACATGATGGCTTTGTTGTACTGATAGTCTGTCATTTTTAAGCAAGATATTGTCGCCCTTTTTAAAGAAGGGTTAGTATCCTTATGGTAGTCCACACATCTGTTCCAAGTCTGTGGCATTTCTCCCTTGAGTATGACGAAATCAGGCAGGTTCGAAACATTCAGTCGCTAATGGTCAGCTCACCCCGAAGACGCAGTTAAGACATGAGGATACATCCAGAGCCATGCATCATTATAAGATTTACTTCACCATGGGCGACTTCAACGCGAAATTGGTCAAATGAGACGAAGTCGAGCTGCGAGTTGCGAGAATTTGGATTGGTACCTTTAACCATATTGAGGATATCTACTGGTCATTTACATGGAGAAGGAGGATCTATATGATGAACATTTTTCTATATAAAGCGTGAGAAAAATAAGATTTATTCCATTATGTCGACGAAGAAGCAAATGTTTAAAAGTGAATCAACGTGATAAAAACTGGCAAAGTAAGAGGCACATATACTGAAAAAGTCTCTATTTGTAAAGTACGCTCCGTCCTGCATAGATTCAGATCCAAAAGTCATAGAGCTTTCAGCTCGAACTTCACAATAGTTTCGAGTGTATACTGTCCATACAGTCAGGTCTAAGTTCTTCATGACTCAGAATATCAGGTCGTAAACTGAATCGCTTTAAGAGTTCGTTTTAGGGTCTCATATTGGGAACCACTGCCTTCATTTAAGAAGACTAAAAAGTGCCCATATTGGATTCAAGTTGCGAATACATCTAACAATATCGTTTCTTTCAGATGCACACAAACCTAAAACAACTCCATCAGCATGTAAACATCGAGTCACTTCCCACAAGATACGGAGGTCCTTTAAAAATCGAAGATATGATTAAGTTCACAACACAGCTGGTCAACGATCAGAAGAAGAAAGTCCTCGGACTCGATACTATGGAGATCATCAGCACACGAGGGATTATCTCTTCAAGAAAGCCCGCCACCATTGTCGTCAACGGCGATGTCGCAGTACAAGGGAGCTTCAGAAAACTAGAGATAGATTAGGTTAATCCATTATTAGATAACTTTTCTATAGGTCTGTAGATTTTAGGTTGTGCTCGCTCTCGCCTTCGAGTGTTATCGACTATACAAAATATTTTAAGCACTGAAAATAGTAATGCTCTTATTAAATCCTATTACGTTATCTATTAGTTCATTAGGCTAATTATTATTTTTAATGAAACTCTTACTTTGTATGTATAAAAACTATAGGGTGGATGGCAAATAAGAAAAAGTAAATAGGAGATATTGCTCATCAGATTAATACCTATTTAAGTGTGTAAAAGTATACTGAAAAGGAAATAAATATACTGACATACACTTGAAAAACAGTACCTACCCTCTTTCAGGTGCTGTCGGGTAAAACTAAAATGTTAAGATATTGCTGAACTGCTCATGAATTTGAGTTTGACATCCAAATTATTTGTCAAACCGTAATTAGATACACAATGGAAAGAAAATGAGGGAGCGAACGCTGGCGTTCGCTTGGGGTTTAATGAATTAATATAAATCTGTGATGAGTAAACACTTCTATAGATACCTAGACTTCCTAATTACAAAACTATGAACCCCACGCGCCTACTATAAAGCTAGAACTACATTAGACCGACGCATCATGCCTGATTTGTACGTAGAACGACGTCGCGTGGCGTGGATCAAGTGTAGCGCTACAAGTCTAGTTTCCATTAAAATGTATGAAGACCGCGCTCAGATCGGCGTGTGAGGCACGTGTGTAGTTCTAGCTTGAGAAATGCTTCCTTGACGTGTTTCTCTTCTGTGTGGTTTTAGATCCATAAAGTTGTAAAATTAAGTTCCATGACAAATTAAAATGTATGACTTGTACTATACGGTAAGGTATAGAAAAAAGAACATTAAAGGATTATTATATTTCTGTATTTTTGTTTACTTTATATTGTACTTCAATATCTGATTATCATGTCCTTCCCATTATAGTAGAAAATGCTTATTTATCATGCTAATGGTAGAAAATACAAAACTCACAATAAGTGACACGATTTTGCTACCTGCTTGTCTGATAGGTGAAATTAGTAGCTGATGGATGAGTCATAGAAACGAAACAGTGTCAAACATTTTGTGGTATCCACCACGTCTAGTTTTCAAGGTAATCAGGTGTCAAAAGTGCACTTGCATTGTACTGATGCTAATAGGTATATACAATATCTTAGTAGAAGAGTGTCAATAGTTCACGACTGATTAAATTTGTAGCACAGAATCTTAAGTAGGTATTGAATAATCTAGTTGTGGACCATTGAACTTGACTATCTGTTATAAATTTTAAGACTCTATTGCATTGATAGAGTGCAACTGTGTGCACTGCACGTTGGACCCCTCACTGTCAACTGCCATCGTTTTGTTTTTTGTTTTTTTTTTATTGACATTTCAGCTTTCTATTGTTCTGTTTAATTAATCAATCAGAATACTCATGTCCATCTGATTATGTTTCACTGGCAAGGCCGCAGTGCCCTTAAATAGTTCCTATAAGGACCAGCCCCCCTAGCCAAGTTACAACCGTTTCGCTTGCGTCGAACGCTTCGAGTTGACCTTACCGCCAATTCTATTATTCTGACCACGTGACTGAGCGTTGAGAGGACGTCATTCCCGTACATTTGAAGCTTTCTACTAGCTTTAACTATTGCAGATTAGCTACTTGGCTAGGGGTACAGTAGCTCTTCCAGGCTTTTTCCGTTCGGTGCATGGTTTCTTTGTCTTGCCTTGCCTTACCCGGAAAGAAACTACTTGGTCTGAAATGTAAAATCATAAAAATAAATCTAAAAAACGTAAGTAAGTACTTAATTTATAGATATTTTTTTTTAAATTTAGATGATATTTAGGTTATAATAATTTTTTAACATCATTTGATAAATTGTCAAGAGAAGGAAAATGAGAGAAAATAAGTAAATAATTGCATCACTGTTATTCGATAGTAATAGGAACCAAAAAAATACATTTCAGTGTTGGTACCTAGATCTTTATATTTTTAGTCAAATAAGTAATAGTTTTAGGTCAAGCGTGCACTATCGTTGGCGTCGGACACCTCATCTCTTGGCATCAGGTGAGATAGTGGTCAAACATGAGCCGATCAAATCATAAACGTTTATTTCAAATAGACCAATTACAGGCACTTTTGAATTTATTGACAAAATGTAGATCAATATAAAAAATAATTCGGAGTATCGATTGGTTTCTTTTATTGATCGGCTGATCCAGTAGGATCCAAAGATATTATATATTGGTAGGATCAATGACACAGTTGTCAATCTCTGAACTGAGCCAAACGTATGGTAATTTTTTTATACAGATGTTTAATATTCTGCAAAGTTTCGTAAGCTCAGCTATAGGCATACATAATATCAATATTTAAATATTCATTATTAATTGGAAACTCGGCGACACCTTGAACTTTAACATAACTAGTAAATTTTTAGAGAAAGTTTTAAAATATTACCAAATTCATTTTGCCTAGCGGGTGCGCGCGACTTTGGCGTGTTCTTGGGAAAAGAAGGAAGGAAGGAAGGATTATAGGGAAAGGATAGCGATGTTGGATTTATCGGTTTTTACACTCATTTTCTTTAGGCAGGATAGGAACATGGAACTTAATTAGCGAAACATGGATATATATACAACATTAGTTTTAGTTTATGCGAAACCCGAACACTATTCCGGTCAACTTAGACATCCGAGGTTACAAAAATTCGCACCTGGCTGAAAATTGGTAGGATTGGTTGGAAAAGTCCTCATCGATCCGAAACCTGGAAAAAAAATCGGGGTCAAAGGTCACAAATACGAATTTTTAGTAATTTTCAGCAAAACGATTCTTATCATAAAATTAGCTCAGACAAATATTGTACCTACAAAAAGGTCTAAATACTTTTTCCTAAGAGAGCCACTGTTTCTTATGATTCAAAAAGTTCAAAGAGATAATCGTCATAATATGCATACGTTTTCACGTCACCTCTGAGGTAGTGTACTAGCACGTTTTTAGGCTTCCGTGCCTTTTTTTTTTGTCGATGGGGAAAATCATCTTTGACGAAACCCGCTCTTGGGTGGAGCGGGAGACAGTGTCAGACTCTTACTGACTAAAAACCCCGCGCCGTTCCTTCTAGCCTTCATACCGGGGCTCGAGATACTTTTCAGATAGCCCTGGCCCCAGTAGGCTTTGACCCAGCCAGCTTTGGCTTTCTCAGCTGTTGCTGTCCTTCCGTGCCTCAAAAGGATAAAACGGAACCCTTATAGAACCACTTTGTTGTCTGTAGGCTATAGCTAAGGTACACACAATATTCACATACACAAACACAAAATACAAATAACTCGTACATAACATTTACATACATACTACATAAATACATGCGTAATATAATATACTCAAAACATAAATACTTAACACCCGTGTGTACACAGCCTTATGCTACCGCACGTTTGTACACACCCTTAGCTATACCTACAGTCCGGCCGCTAGCGGAGCCCCGGCGCCCGCTCTGCCTAAGTACCTAGATCGAGCAAGTTCGGTAAAAAGCGCGCGAGGCACACGGCGGTCGCCGCCTCCACCCCGCGCTCTCGAGCCGCGCCCCTCGGTCGCCCTCGCCAGTCCGCGCCAAACGACTATCGCGTACGCACGGAAATATAATACTCGCTCATCACAGTGCTATATTGTCAAACCTATAGATTTTTAATATTGTTAATTGTTTAATAAATTATACATTCTCTATATCGTTAGTGCATAGTGTTTAATTCAAGTAAACCCTACTTCCTAACACTAAAGACACTACAGTGGTGACCCCGAAGACTAAAACACGTGTTTGTGCTATACCTTGTGCGGACTTGCGGAGAACGTGGACTCAACCAATATAAACTTTGACAATATTCTAGTGCAAAATGAGTGAACCGGAGCAGGTCCTAAACGACGCGAAGACCGAATCAACGACATCACAGGATGTTTTCCGTGTAGGCGTGCGCGTTCCGCCATTTTGGCCTGAGAAGCCTGAGGTATGGTTCGCGCAAATAGAAGGCCAGTTCGCGATTTCCAACATTACGGCGGACACAACGAAATTCTACTACGTCGTAAGCCACCTCGATCCAAGGTACGCAGCCGAGGTGGAAGACCTCATCGTGAACCCACCAACGGCCAACAAATACAGCAGACTGAAGACGGAGCTGATAAAGCGGCTCTCCGAATCGAGGGAAAAGAAGGTGCACCAACTCCTGACTCATGAGGAGTTAGGCGACAGGAAGCCGTCGCAATTCCTTCGTCACCTGCAGCACCTTGCTGGTCCTGATGTACCAGAAGAATTTCTGCGAACCATATGGTCGAGCCGATTGCCGAGTAACATCCAATCTATAATAGCGTCGCAGGCGTCCTCACCTCTCGAAACTATAGCAGATCTCGCCGACAGAATTCACGATGTCGTGCCGAGAGGTCACGTTGCTGCAGCAACACAAGGGGTGAGTGATTTACTGAGTAAACAGATAGCCGAGCTTACAAAACAAGTGGAATTATTAACGCGAAAGGTTAACGACCTTTCCCGCCCAAGCCGATCTAAAAGTCGCAACGACCGCCCAACTTCCCGCGTAAACAGATCTCATTCAATAAAAAAGGTACATCCAACGTGTTGGTACCATTTTAAGTTTGGTGAAAAGGCCACTAAATGTGATCAGCCCTGTGACTTCAAACCGGAAAACTCCAAAAGCAGTCAGTAATGGTGGCTGATGACTGCTCAACATGTAAAGGCCGCCTATTCATCACCGACAAACGTACTGGCGTACAGTTTTTAGTAGATACTGGTTCCGACGTATGTGCCTATCCGAGAACGTATTTAAAAAATCAGCTGCATTACAACAAAAAATGTGACTACGAGCTTGTCGCTGCTAATGGCACACCGATACCTACCTACGGCACCTACCAACTTAGCCTCAATCTTGGATTACGCCGCGAGTTTACCTGGAAATTCATTATTGCAGACGTGTCAAGACCTATCATAGGCGTCGATTTTTTAAGTTATTTCAACCTACTAGTCGACTGCCGACAACAAAAGTTGATAGACTCCATTACGAACCTGACCGTCGGCGCGCCTTCAACCCATGAAATAACGCACGAATTACTTTCGTTGAAAACCTTTACAGGTCATTCACCTTATCTCGACTTACTTCGACGTTATCCCGAAATTACGAGACCATCTGGATCACAAAACATACCAGTTCACAACACTAAGCACCACATTAGAACTACACCTGGTCCACCCGTAACATCACGACCACGTCGTTTGGCACCCGACCGTCTGAAAATTGCAAAAAAGGAATTTGAGGAAATGTTACAAAATGGAACAGCTCGTCGCTCTGAAAGTCCATGGTCGTCTCCACTACATCTCGTGCCCAAAAAAGACGATGGCTGGAGGCCATGTGGCGATTACAGACAATTAAATGCACGAACAATACCGGACCGATACCCAGTGAGGCACATTCACGATTTCGCATACCAATTATCAGGATCCACAATATTTTCAAAAATTGACCTCGTTAAAGCCTTCAACCAAATACCGGTTTATGAAGATGATATTAAAAAAACTGCCATCACCACACCCTTTGGACTGTTTGAATTTACCGCCATGACCTTCGGTTTAAGAAATGCTGCTCAGACTTTCCAGAGATTTTTGGATGAAATTCTTCAAGGACTAGACTTTACCTTCGGATTTCTTGACGATATTCTCGTATTTTCAAAAGGGGAAACAGAACACATTGGACACCTGACAAAAATATTCGATCAATTAAAAAAATATGGAGTAGTGATCAATACCAACAAATGCGTCTTAGGTGTTAGTGAAGTTACCTTCTTGGGTTATCACGTATCTGCAGCTGGCATACAACCTCTCCCAGAAAAAGTCAAAGCTATACAGGAATACCCCATCCCTAAAACTGCTAAAGAGTTAAGAAGATTTCTGGGGATGATAAATTTTTACCGAAAATTTCTCCCCGCCGCCGCACAAATTCAGGGTCCTCTCAACCAAGCTTTGAGTGGCCCAAAAATCAAAGGGTCAACGCCCATCATCATAACACCTGAGATACAAAAAGCATTCGAAGCATGCAAAACGAACTTGTTAGAAGCTACGCTCATCGCGCACCCTGATCCTGTAGCTGAGTTAGCACTTTTCACTGATGCTTCAGACATGGCCATTGGAGCTGTTTTGCAACAGCGAAGACATGACAGCTGGCAACCACTGGGATTCTTTTCACGGAAGTTGTCTCCTGCTCAAACCAAATACAGCACTTACGACCGTGAGTTGCTCGCAATACATGAAGGTATTAAATACTTTAGGTATATGCTCGAAGCGAGAACATTTAAAGTGTTCACCGATCATAAACCCATCACATTCGCCTTCACAACAAGCCGAGATAACTGCTCACCTCGTCAACACCGCTATCTTGACTACATCTCCCAATTCACAACCGATCTCAACCATATCACAGGAAATGACAACGTAGTTGCCGACGCATTTTCACGATTGGAAAGCGTCGACTCTACCATCAATTACAAACAACTGCAAAATGAACAGGAAAACGATCAAGAATTACAGAACTTGCTACAAAACAATACAGCGCTAAAACTGGAAAGAGTAAAAACGATGGATGCCTACATATACTGTGACCAGTCTACTTCTCGTCCTAGGCCGTTCATCACACCAAGTTTCCGCAAACAAATTTTTAGAAACTTACACAATCTCAGTCATCCAAGTCCCAACGCGACAGCAAAACTAATCTCTGAAAGATTTGTGTGCCCTAAGATCCGTCGTGACTGCAGAACTTGGGCTCAACAATGCACTGATTGCCAACTCAACAAAGTTACCCGCCATACCCACTCTCCTCTTTCCCCATTTCCTGTTCCTTCTAACCGTTTTTCCCATGTCCACCTTGACATAATTGGCCCTATGGCACCCTCTTCTGGTTTCAGGTACTGCCTTACAGCCATAGATAGGTTTACTAGATGGCCAGAAGCCTACCCACTAGCAGACATCACAGCGGAGACCTGCGCTAGTACCTTCATTTCTGGCTGGGTCGCTCGTTTTGGATGTCCAGAAAAAATCACCACTGATCGAGGGAAACAATTTGACTCGCAACTGTTCCAGAGCATCTCATCGATCATAGGCGCTTACCATTGTCCCACAACAGCTTACCACCCGCAATGCAATGGCTTAGTGGAGAGGATGCACAGACAGCTGAAGGCCGCCATAATGTGCCACAACAACCCACAATGGTCTGAGACACTTCCTCTTGTTCTCTTGGGTATTAGGAGTGCCTGGAAGGAAGATTTAAAAGCCTCTTCAGCCGAATTGGTCTACGGCGAGCCACTCCGACTGCCTGGTGAGTTCTTGAAGCCAGAGACACATCACAACATAGATCAAACAGACTTCGCAGCGCGACTTAGACAACATATTTCGAGGTTGTCGCCTGTGTCAACATCAAGCCACGGTGAGAAAACGTTTTATGTTCCTAAAGATCTCAATACAGCTAGTCACGTGTTCCTATGAAAAGGACCTTTAAAAAAGTCTTTAGAATCACCTTACTCTGGCCCACACCAAGTTATAAAAAGAGAACAGAAAACCTTCATAATCGACGTGCAAGGAAAGCATCTTACAGTGACCATTGACAGGCTAAAACCAGCATACATGGCTAAGAACGACGAAGATTTCTCTCATAAAACATCAACTCTACCACAATCACCATCTGCTTTATCGCCAGTTCCTGCACAACCGCAGCCGGAAACCACCACTAGAAGCGGGAGAACTGTGAAATTTCCACGGCATCTTACACACTATCGACCGTGAACCGGTCTCAGCGGGGGAGTATTGTAGGCTATAGCTAAGGTACACACAATATTCACATACACAAACACAAAATACAAATAACTCGTACATAACATTTACATACATACTACATAAATACATGCGTAATATAATATACTCAAAACATAAATACTTAACACCCGTGTGTACACAGCCTTATGCTACCGCACGTTTGTACACACCCTTAGCTATACCTACAGTCCGGCCGCTAGCGGAGCCCCGGCGCCCGCTCTGCCTAAGTACCTAGATCGAGCAAGTTCGGTAAAAAGCGCGCGAGGCACACGGCGGTCGCCGCCTCCACCCCGCGCTCTCGAGCCGCGCCCCTCGGTCGCCCTCGCCAGTCCGCGCCAAACGACTATCGCGTACGCACGGAAATATAATACTCGCTCATCACAGTGCTATATTGTCAAACCTATAGATTTTTAATATTGTTAATTGTTTAATAAATTATACATTCTCTATATCGTTAGTGCATAGTGTTTAATTCAAGTAAACCCTACTTCCTAACACTAAAGACACTACATGTCCATCCGTCTGTCTGTCTTTCTGTTCGTCTGTCAAGACTCTTTATCTCGGGATGATACGGTTGCATGGATGCATCGAGTAGATATTAGAAATATATACTTAGATTTGTAGTCCCGTTAAGCTGTGAAAAAATCAAACTTGTAAGTTAACTAAAAAAAGATACGGCCGTTTATGTTCAATATCCGAATCGAGTCAACCTTACCCCTATTTTTTGGTCTAATTTGACTGGACTACACATGACCAGAATAAGAATCTATGTACAAAATTTCATAACCGTTTAGCAAAAATACATAGTCACCGGGCCATACAGGAGACCGAGGGGTTGTTTTGGACTTGCACCCTTGTTTGATGGCTCATGGCTAATGCCCACTATGACCTGCCGTGACCTGCGTTGCACTTAGTGTCGGTGGTTTCCAACTTGTGACTTTTTTAAATATTTTTGGGAAAAAATATAATATAGTGTGAAAACTACTGGAATTCATTCAGTAACTGATTCATATTCAGGTGTTGCATAGGTAAAGTTAAAATAATATTTTATAAACAACGTGTAACGTTAAATGCGCAAAACCTCAAGATGATTTTCCCCGTCGACAAAAAAAAAAAGACACCCCAAATAATTTTTAATTTAATTGAAGTAATTCCGTGAAAAAAAAAACATTTGAACAAAAATTTAAGGTTTTATGTGCAGTTTTAGTTTGTTTAAAATTAATATCTGCATTGAAATAAGAACTTTTATTATCCCGTGTATAAAAACTATTGGTGTTTTTTTACCTATTTCAGCAGGTTTGCGCACATGATGAATTGACCCATTCATCGGTCGAAGTTTTTAAAGAAGATTTTTTTGGAAAATGTAACCTATATTAAAAAGTGATTTAATAGATTCTGCTCGTTATTTTGATCAAACTAATTTCAGGTTTTGCGCATTTAACGTTACACCTTGTATATCTACTATTACACCACTGTCTACCTTTTAGTTAGACAGTAAAAGGGCGGTGCCGGATTAGCCACATAGCAACAGCACTCAATTGCTACGGGGCCCCACGAATTTGGGTGGGCCCCGCTTCAACAACAAAATTAAAACACCTTCCTGTACCATCTCTGTGGTCTGGTTTCCGCACTTAGTCTTTGGTGGACCATTGTGCGTTAACTACCTGTTAAGTATGCGAGGAGGAGTGGCAGGCGGTCCTCACGCCCCAGCCGCCGGGATCCCGATCACGATTTCCGGCCACCGTAGGCACGGGCTTGCGGACGCAAGCAATGGGTAGCTCGCCGTCCGACCGTCCGGAGCGAGCCCAAGTTGTCAACGGCTCACAGTTCCTGTAGGGGCCCAGAAAGGTCGACGCCTACTGGGGCCAAGGGTTTGCTTCTGAAAGAAAAATTCAGCCTTAATATGAAAGGAAACGAAGAAAAAGGAGTGAGTTTTTAGTCAAAAAAGTCGGACACACCCTCCCACTCTGCCCAAGAACGGGATATGTCATTGGATCCTAATAGTAATACGGTAAAGAGGGAAATATTTCATTTATTTTTTTGTGTATGTTTGCAATGAATAAATTCAAAAACTACTGTGCCGATTTCGAAAATTCTTTAAAACTACATTCATTTTATCATTTCATTTTCATTTTAAAGTTACATTCACCTTGAGTAGCATAGGCTATATTTATTGCTCGTGCGAAGCCGGAATGGGCCGTTAGTAATATTCATCATCATCATATCAGCCGAAAGACGTCCACTGCTGGACATAGGCCTCCCTCAAGCGTCGCCACAACGACCGGTCCTGTGCGTCACGCATCCATCGGATTCCCGCGGCCCTGACCAGGTCATCGGTCCACCTTGTTGGAGGCCTTCCAACGCTGCGTCTTCCGGTACGTGATCGCCACCCCAGAACCTTTCGTCCCCATCGACCATCTGTTAAAAATAAATATTATAAAGAGGTAAAGTTTGTTTTTATGTTTTTAGGAGGTAATCTCTGGAGGTACTGAGCCGATTGCTAAAATGGCTATTTATGTATGCGGGCGTAGCCACGAAAAGCTACTAAATCATAAAGTTTGAATTATGAAACCAAAACCTTTTTTACAGATTTTATCCACAGAAAAGTCTCTATAATAATAATCTAATTATCTAATAATCTTATCTATACCTACCTTTTTTTTCGGTAGGCAAAAATCATCTTATCACAACCCCCGCTCTTAGGTGCAGCGGGAGATAGTGTCAGACTCTTACTGACTAAAAACTCAGCCCGTTCCTTCTAGCCTCTTCATACCGGGGCATGAGCTTCCTTTCGGATAACCCTGGCCCCAGTAGGCTTCGACCCAGCTGGGCCCCTCCTGCTGCTGACAACTCCTTGAGGCGCGCGGGAACAGTGCGCGCCGTCGACGTCTTGAGCTCGGTCCGGACAGTTACCGGACGATCGGACAGAGAGCTACCCATGGCTCGCCGTCCGCGAGCCCGCGTCTACGGTGGCCAGAAATCGGGACCGGAATCCCGGCGGTGGCGGCGAGGGCGCCGTAGCCTGATGCGGTCGGCCTCCTCCTTCGCTAGCATTACTGCTTTGTAGAAGGAGGCGACTGCCTGCCATTCCTCCTCGCTCCGGACCATGGCCTCGACCAAAGCCCGGCGCGAGAGGTCTCCACCGCCGATCGCCCCCACGAGGGCACGGCGATGCTCCGCCCAGGCAGGGTACACCTCGACTATGTGCTCCCGGGCGTCTCTTTCGCTTTAATCTGAAACAGGTACCTCCCGAAAGTGCCATGTCCGGTGAGGACCTGCGGCATGTGGAAGGTAAAGACGCCGTGAGGTCTTTCCAGCCACGCCTCAAAGAGGAGACTTACCGCCATAATTGTGACCCTCTGGCAAACTATACCTACCTCATAATATGGACAGTATTATACTATTACTACTATTTAAAAATAGTGTTTTTTTTTTCTATCTCGTCAACGTGAGTAAGACAAAATAATGAC
Source organism: Mythimna lalbum (assembly GCA_949319445.1). Classification (NCBI taxonomy): domain Eukaryota; kingdom Metazoa; phylum Arthropoda; class Insecta; order Lepidoptera; family Noctuidae; genus Mythimna; species Mythimna lalbum. The sequence goes on from OX439344.1 coordinate 20,775,580, forward strand.
TTCTGTCAGTAAAATTCTCCTGTTGTAAGTAGATTCTAAAATTCTGTAGGTTCCACAATCATGTTGCTTTTTTAATAATACATTAGGTATTGTGTTAGAGCACAAATAAAACGTAGTTACTTTGTAATAATTTATAAATTTTATTATCGAAATAATTATAATAAGATGAATACACTAATCTAACGATATCACAATTATTAGGGTAATATTTAATAAAACTTTCCATTAATACATATAAAAAGTCATTTTCTAATAACCTACCCACTACTCTAATAACCCTCAGTTTCTCGGAAGAAAAAGAACGCGTAAACTACTGTAATTGGCCGAAAGAATTGTCAACAACCAATCACATCGTAACAGATAATATGTAGATATCTACTGTCTAAGCCCATTTCAATTTTCTTTTTTATAAGTTTATCAGAAAAACACATACTTTTATTCAAGGTCTTTAAACTGGGAAATAGATTTTTTTTTTAAATTTGCGTGACAGAGTGGACTCAATACGATTTTTACACCAAACACTAAGTACAACATACGCTTGGGGGAGGCCTATGTCCAACAGTGGACGTGTATCGGCTGAAATGATGATGATGATGATGACTAAGTACAAAACGTATAGCATTACATGCGAAGAAGTCAGGTGACTAGTAATTTTACAGAGAACAGAGAACGCTCTGTAATTGCGATAGTCGAAACCAAAAGGGGTGGCAACACTGATATCAAATTTCCTGGCTTCTGGACTACTGTAATGTATGTCCAATATTCCACAAAATAACAAAACTGATTTTACAGACTCGTTTAAAGAGCTTTACAGAGAACAGGAACGCTCTGTAATTGCGATAGTCGAAACCAAAAGGAGTGGTAAACAGATGTCGTCATCGTGTTCGCAGAATTTTTGATGCGTGGTGACGCCATTTTTTTGGGCTAGCATATTACCTCAATTTTGCAATCGTTTTCGTTCGAGAAACTGGGCCTGAGTGTTAGCACGCACTAGAAACTTTCAGTCAGCCGATAAAATGGTACATATCGCGTATAGAGTTAAAAATATTAATTCATCGACTAATTTTAAAGCTGTTTGTAAAATTGTGCGCTTTTATAAAGCTTCGTAGGTGTGTACCTAGGACCTCGACCGCCGAAGTTTGTAGTGTGTGCCAACACCCTGTTTCTGGTAAGAAATTATTACCAACGTGTTAGGCCTACTGTCCACGGACGTGAAGCTCCACAGACGCGTAGCTTCATAGACGCTTAGCTTCATAGACGCTTAGCTTCATAGAGGCGTAGCTTCGTAGACGCATATTCGTTATTGTAAGCTTGGTGTACGTCTGCGTGAAGCTTACATAGAAAACTATGATACTCTCACAGAACAGAAAATATAGGTAGAAGTGCCCTTAACGTGGCTAAGCACGAGAACCAGTGTCGCCAAACACACATTTGCGTATCAAATTGTACATTACACACATAAAAAAAAGTAATATGATTGGCTACGAAGCTACGAATTACAAACTTAACTTTTACAAATCATATTCTTATTGCTTTCATAAATTAGGTCTTATTACAACGTAAGAAAGTTGTTATTATTTGACATGACACGAACAATAAAGAAGTTTTAACCAATTTACAACGAGTTCGGCTACTCAACGCTAGATGGCGCTGTAACCAATTTATTCTATTCAGAACGCTAGTGCCTTTGAAATAGATGCCATATTCACCTGCACTAGTATATAATATGTAATAGGCGAATTTCGCCTGCTGTTGACACACGCGCGATATCTAAGAGGCACTTCCTCTACTTTTCTTTATTCCGTGGATACTCTAATAGACGAAACGGCAACGTTCGTCGACAGAGAAGCTACGCGTCCATGAACAATAGGCCTTGTTTAAACTTTCGCCAATGATAGCATTAGCTGATGAAAGTTCATTCAAAAATATCTTGCGAGCGATCTGTAACTACAAGTTTCAAAAACAAGGCCTTGAGTCTAAATTCTAAAAGCCTTATATGGACTGATTACATAATTTATGTTTTGGGCACAAGTTGTGCATTCCAATAAGCCCGTAATTAACTTGAAATATTTAATTTATATATGGATAACATTACATGCAACTCAATCAAACTCAACAACGACTTATATAATTACAATATTTGGATTTATAAACTTAACCTAATAATAGCTTCTACAAGCATATTTAGTATAAATAAATAAATTCGGTAACAACACTGACTTGATAACTGGAGAATGTGTTAGAAGTTTCTAATGCCTATCAAGAGTTATGATCATATTTCGTACACATTCAAATATTGCTGGTTTTCTAGGAAATCTTCAAAACAAATCTATTTATAGGTATTGTTGATGCAGCAAAATATAAATATTATATGTTAATCTAGACTATATTGCCGAGAACTTGATGGTTTGTAAAACAGGTTTAACAAAAAATTCGTAAATTTAATTACAGATAATAACAGAGCGAATATTAATGCAATAACTTGGCTGTCTTAGATTATAATTAGTAAAAACTCAACGTGTTAAAAAGTAAATCGATAAAATGCTTCATAATGTGCACTAAAATGCAAATAGTCTCGTCACGCATGAACTATTGAAATCTTCAATTTATGAGTAATTAAATTCGCGAAACATTGTTCCTGCTACGTTTTTTTTTTTTCACATTATTGCACATGTTTATCATGAATACGGGGCTGTACTTGATAAGAAAATTACATTTATTTATGAACTGTTTTTTGTGTTTATTATGTGGACTATACCTAAGTTGATAGCAGAGTTAGTTCAGAAATATAAGTTTCTTGTCATGTGATGAATATTTTATTATAAATTACCGTTCTAAATTAATCTGAGCACTCATTTATAAAGAATTCTATAAAAAAAAACATTCCAGTTTAATCAAATATTATTACGAAAACAAAATTATAATTTCCGTTTGATAAATAAATAAAAAACTGCTTAGAACTAATAAAACGTAAACGATAAATGAATTACATAAAATATAAATTGCGATCAAGACTTTTTAGCAAAAAACACGGTGTAACTAAATTGATTTACTTTTGAAAGGCGTGGAATTAATTAACATACCATCAATAACAGCCTTTTTTTTAATATGATTTAAAAAAAAGGTTGTATACAATGTGGAGACGAGAATACAGCAATAAATAAAGACACTGGTACTACTCTATATATGAAAAACTTTCAGTATGAGACCTTCGCTCTGCCGAAGGGCGGGAAATGTCATTTGAATGATTTTCCTACCTAAGAAAAAAAAGTTTCTATTTGGCAAACTAGATTTCGCTACAAGAGCCCTTTGGCAACACTGATGTCAAATTTCCTGACTTCTGAACTACTGTCATGACTGTCCAATATTCCACAAAAATAACAAAATGATTTTACAGACTCGCTTAAAGAGCTTCATGAAGCCATTACTGCCGTAATTATAGAAAGACAAGCCCGAATTTAACGTTTTAACCCAAATATCGAAGTCGTACGTTTTTTACCTTTTGCCGTTTTTCCCTCCCACACTTTTTCTTTTACTTAAAATAACGAACAATATCTAGCCTTAGCATTAATGAACCGCACTTGAGCTATTTTTTAATCAATTAATTTTAATATTTAAATAACCTTTATATACATAAAACATTAAATAATAATATTATAACTTAATCAAATAATAATAACGATTGCACATTTTATGTAATATGATTTGAATCAATTTGGTGAGATTACCTTTGTAATAATAAATTATTATGCATAACAAACGGACTAATGTATAAAATATATTAAATTGTGATGAAATTTTAACACCACTATAAGTATATTATAAGTGTATCCTTGGAAACAGTGGCGAAAATCGATTTTAGCAGATCTTTTAGCATTTAATAGACTTACTTGTAAAAAGAGAAGGCGTTTATAATATTAGCTTATAGATAACTATTAGTTTTAATACATCTAACAATAAATATCTATTGCACAACATCCAGTTCTGTTGATTGTCATAAGATATTGAAAATCAAACCTAATTTAAATATTACAAAGCTTTATATAAAACAGAAAATTATGCTAAAAGTAGATATATCGCTTTAGGGTGTTTTTAATATCGTGCAGCTTTGCCACCAAATCTCCATGTCATACAAGTATTTATTATCGTGAAATACGCATGCGTAATGAAATTAGCACGATATTAAAAACACCGTTAGTGTGGCAATACCCGTCATTGTCTTATCTCTTTGTTGAAGCTGGACAGTGATTTCCGTTTTTAATCTAAGGTATTTCACGCTAGATGGCGTACGTAAACTCAATATTTTAGTACTATTTACTATAGTGCTGAAGTATAGCGTTAAACTATAGTGTTAAAGTACAACGTATAGCGTTATACTTCAACACTATATTTAGAGGCAATAATAATCTAAATTTGGTGGATTTTGAATGTCCAATTTCCGCGGATATCATTTCCTTCCCTTAATAATGCTCCAATCACACTATGATCATTTTAAACTAAAAATGTTGAGTTCAGCGCCATCTAGCGCGAACATTGACACATTCGGGCCCGTATCTTTCATTCAAATAGTTACTAAAAACCACTTCAAAGCATATAACGCTAAAGTTGATATCTAAACTGGTGGCGATGCGATGGTTTGAAATTACCTATAATTATAAATTGTAAAGTTTAAACAGTGACGTGGTTTTAACGTGTCCTAAATACTACAACCTATTTATCTAGATATCTTTATGTGAATTCATACTAAGACTTGTTTACCCTCTCTTTTGCCAGATACTACATCTATTGCCTACTTCCACAATAACATTCAACTACTTATTCAATATAAATAATCCACCTAAAATGACTGGAATTTTCGAGCCCACTTCAGATAGAGCTCAATCTTGCTATCACGATAACCATAGACTAATACTTGGTTATAAAACCTCATTTTTTGTCTGAAAACTCATTGCTCCACTGACGAAATTGCTTGAGGCTCTCGCCCAGCAAGGGCGGTGTGTCGTTAATGTTTCTGCCAAAGAGACGGTAAGACGGGTGCAAATACTGCTGGCTTTCCGATGCAGCGAAGAAATTCTTTGCAGATTGTAACTGTCGATTTGTTGGTGGGGTTTTAGAGAAGTTACCTGAAATATAAAAAAGATAGATCAACATTTGAATAAAAAAACTGCATCAAGTAATCTCGTGACAAACGTAAAGAAGAAAGGGTTCGCTCTGCAGTGGCATTGAACAGGTTGGAATATCTAAGTTTGTGAGTTACAAAGATATCTCCGGAATTGCTAACCCAATTTCGAAGATTCGTACAGCATTAGAAACCTACATTTAAAAAAAAAATTAATAATATTAGCTAGTAACAAATAAATTGTTACTTTCAGTAACAAACATTATCTAGTTACCCTTTTCTATTAGTCTGTTATTAAAATCATAATAATAACTCAATGTTAGTATTGTTTTGAAACTGACGTGCCTAACCAATTATATTCGATACAGGATAATATAGAGCTTATTATTTACATAAGAGGAAAGTTAATCTGTGTAGGTAGTATGGTCTTCCTCAATTATTCTGTGACTGTATACAACTTTACTCAGCGGTAATAAATATGGCCCAAGCCTTAAGCTAAGTAATTTTAGAAAAAACTAAGGCCTTTATATGTATTTTTAAGCTATTGCATAGCTTCTATCGCGGGCCTTGAGCGTGGAGACCGAATCCAGAAATTCCGTAACGAAAAAACCTAACACCCCCCACTAAATGGTTGTCATGGCAACTTGTCAACTTCAATCACAAATAAGTTGTTAAAAAATGCTATGCAATAGCTTTACCGCGGCAGTGTCCGAGTGCCACATGTATTTTTTTAATGACAATAAGTGTTAAGCATCTTCCCTAGCCAGTATAAGTGAATAACTACACATGAGGTTAGTTTTTAAATTAACTTGAATTGCGTCGGAATGTAAGCCAGTGCTGATTTAAAAGTTATCTAGAAATGTTCCAGAGATAGTTAGTAGTAGTAGGTAGTACTTAGTAAGGCTGACCCCATTTTAGGCGCGATCCTCGCACGTGTGAGAAGTGCGGGCGCCGCGCGCCTAAAATGGGGGAGGCCTTAGTTGTGTATTGTGTTGTTGTTGTAGTTTGTGTGTGTACATAAATGAATAAATAATATTCCACAGCTATCACACAACGCCGTCTAGTCCCAAGCTAAGCAGAGCTTGTGTTATGGGTACTAGACAACTGATAAACCGACATCTATGGCGTCACTTAAGAACTAATCCTGCATCGCGCAATTAAAGTTCTCCGCGCGATTTGAGCTGCATATACAACAGCCTGAAATCATCTATCGGGCAGTTGCCCACCAGACCATAACACCTGTCTGGCCGGAGGATCCTCCCTTTTCAATGGAGGCTTGCGGGACTTTACTCTCTATTCTGCATGCCTCCAAATATTTATAAATACCTAAGTACATATTAAAGATAGATTCTATGGTTTCATGTTGTTAATCTTTCTTTTTATATAACCTTTTTGATAGGTAGGTTTTTACGAGTACAGAAACAAATATACCACATAACGTTACTTTTAGATTATTGTGCATTACCTATGAATGCTAAGAGCAGGCCCGACGGCGTAGTTGTTTTAGTCGACTGAGGTATACATTTCAGCCAACCGAGGTCTTCATACGTTTGCCCATTCGACGATATCAAGAAATTATACCGCACCGTGCTATTTGCGGCAGTAGCATTGCTCTGAAACAATAAAAGGTAGGTGTTAGCCATTTCCTAAATTACATTGTTTCACAAACACATGAAAACGTATATTTCTGCGCAAATGAAGTTTATGATTGTAGCTGTTCTTAACTCTTTCACCGGGTGCGCCAGATTAGTCCGACGAATGTTTTCCTGTGTTATTCGCCAGGGTCTTGCATTTTAGCTCGCTGTCCGGCCGTCCGGTAACCGTCCGGACCGAGCCCAAGACGTCGACGGCGCGCACTGTTCCCGCGCGCCTCAAGGAGTTGTCAGCAACAGGAGGGGGCCCAGCTGGGTCAAAGCCTACTGGGGCCAGGGTTATCCGAAAGAAACTCGAGCCTCGGTATATGAAGGCTAGAAGGAACGGGGTGGATTTTTAGTCAGTTAGAGTCTGACACTATCTCCCGCTCCACCCAAGAGCGGGGGTTGTCGTTGGATGATTTTTGCCGACAGAAAAAAATGGATTGTGCATTTTCAACGCTGACGAAAACACCTCGTTTCGCTCTTCAATCCCTATAGATGGCAGAAGAACCGACGAGACGGAGTATTTGGTCGTTAATGTGTGACCCTAGGAGGATAAACTCGAGATTGTTTATTGGATGAATCCGTGGCTGGCGGCTAAAAGTTTAATAAACCTTGCCTCGTCCATGTTGCCTAGAATTTACGAAAGAAAATGTTGATCGCAGCTTTAATGTTTCACACATCTTTAAACGTTATAGCTAGTCATAGTAATAAATCTCAAAACCACATGTGTAAAATAAAATCGAATTAATAGATAATGTTACAGTTATTATTTCACATAAAACACCCGCATTATTAGCCGTTTCGACAGTTCGCATATTGATTTATTTATTAATTATTGCAAAAACAATAACAATGTCGTTAACTCCATAACGGTGCATTTGATAAGACTGTAACTGTTGTAATGGGACATTGACATTATACTAATAATGATTATGTTATTTTTAGCGTAAAAATGATACAGCTTGGAAGGATATCGTTTTTATCTTTTTTTTTAATGTATTTCGGCTGCTCTTTTGGTTATAACTGTCATGGTATAAAAGGAGAAATTGAGTAACTGATATATAGTCCTAGAAGTGTCACCTATGCGTACTGGTGACACTACTGGGACTCATCATCTTCCTGCCCTTGCCCCTTTTTTTGGGATCGGCGCAACGCGTTTTTTTCTTCTATTCTGTTCTGTCACTCGTCACGCTTTCAACTCCCTTTTCTTTCATATCACTTTTCTTTGGCCTCCCTCTCCATCTCCATCCATTCACATGTAAACTCATAACTCTTTTAGCAACATGCGTTTCATCCCTCCTCTTTACATGACCATACCAAGACAAACGGTTTCCTTTCAACTTTTCAGTCACTGGTGCCACTTTCAGCCTCCCCCTAATTTACTCATTTCTCAAGTGGAGTAGCGACACTACTGGGACTAGGACCTTGAAATTTTGCACAAAGTTATCTTTTATGACGTCGACGAGCTCTAAGAGAGGATTTTTCAAGGTTTATACTATGGAGAAGCCTTCTCACGCGAGCGAAGCCGGCGGAAGCTAGTATTATATGAAAAGAAGTGGAATTTCCAACTCCAAGTTTATGAGCTCGGGAATTCAACACTGATTTTGACTTGATTATACAATCTTCTGTTTTTATTTTGGTGTTATTTTATATATGTAAAAATAAACTTATTATTATTATATTACATGCTTTCCTTTCTACCCTTTAGAACCTCACGTGATACCATACGCGGACTATGTGGGCCCAAATTTCCTTTTTATGCATGATAATGCAAGAGCCCATGCGGCCGGCATCGTCATGGAATATCTTCGGGATGTGAACATCACAGTTATGTACTGGCCAGCCAGAAGCCCAAACATGAACCCCATTGAGCACATGTGGGACGAGCTAAAAAGACGTGTTAGGGCTCGTCAGCCAGTTGCCCAGACGATGCAGGAGTTGAAAACTGCCATAGAAGAGGAATGGGAGATGATCCCTCAAAATTTCATAGAGCGGTTGATCAACTCTATGCCTAATCGTATGAGAGCTGTGGTAGATGCCCATGGAGGCAACACGCGTTATTAAATTAAACTTTTATTTGATAAAACATGTTTTTTATTCAAAAATCAATTGCCTTTAACAAGGCGCATATCCGACTTGTTAGGCGTAGCTCCATGTCGTATGGTATTCTGAATTCAAATTTAAAACAATACGATCGAAAAAGATGGTAAAATGTATCAGGTTTAAAACTGCATCAACAGTTTTTCTTCAATCTAGCAATCATATTTCGGTAGGGGCCATCGAAACCTAAACTCTAAGGGGGGCCAATAGATGTGTCCAGAAGTGTATTAAGGATTTTTAGCATCTGAGTGAGAATGACAACTCAACCTACCATATAACATAATCCTGATGTTAAAATTTTCAACGCGGTAAGCGTATCGTAACCGGTGCCTTGAGTAAGCTCATCATCATAATCAGCCCCAGTATGCCACTCCTGGACAAACACCTCTCCAACAGCAGAGCATTCATCATAGTCCAAGGTTAGCTCAACGTAAGTTAGTTGCCTTGCGAAGACTTTGCAGGGATATACGTTATAGTCGAGTACAGCCGGATTTACATTGTATTGTTGTGTCGTGGCGTGGCGTCGGATGCACCAATTCTCCAAACGATTCAGTTCAAGATTGCATCATATCACAATGAATTGTGTAGCCAACCAAGTACGTCGAAAGGCGCCACGACACGACACAACACAATAATATAAACCCGGCTAATGCAGATTTTTTAATAATAATAGACATTTATTTCAGGTAAGATTCCCATAGATTGACATAAATACCTACATAAATACAAATACACAGAAACACACAAAACGCAAAAAACGTGCTAATAACATTCATTCCAATTATATAGTTGACATCGCATTAAATGATAAGTGAATCATAAAAAAATAAAATTTCCGATTGTAATTGGATCAATAATGCGTCAATTTAAACTAATAAAAAATAAATTATATTATTAATATAAATTAAATCTGATTGGAGTCAATGTCTAATAAATTAAATAATAAAATACTATATTATTAATTTGAAATAAATTTATACTATAGAACCACGGGTAAATATGATGGAGAATGGGCTCTTCCACCAATAGAGATGTGATCACTGCGAATAGACTTGTACTTCAATAAATATTATGATATAAACTCCTTTTGTTTGAAACTGAGTTTGTTTCGGTGTTTCTTCTCAGGGTAGTCAGCTAGGAAACACCGGCCTCATCTAGTTAAAACTGACTGAAAACAAAATTGACGTGTAAAAGTGTTTTTTGAAAACCTATTTACAAAATAAAGATTATTTATCATTTTTGTGAAAAATCCATGTGGTTATCCTTACTTACTTATATACTTATTAATATTATAAAAGCGAAAGTGAGTTTGTTTGTTTATTTGTTTGTTTGTTACGTCTTCACGCCTAAATGGCAAAACCAATTTAGATGAATTTTGGTACAGAGATAGTTGGGACCTTGGAGACGGACATAAGCAATTTTTTTTAAGTGAGAAAAGGGGAAGAAATATGGAAATCAAGTACAAATATTGTTATTGAATTAAAGTATATTAATAAGCGCAGGCGAAGCCGCGGGTAAAAGCAAGGAGACAATAAGTGAAACGGCCATATTTATTCTTCAGATAACATTTATCTGACTATTGAGAAGTCAGACCTTAGGGCCCGTCCCCATCACCACTGCACGGCGCACACAGGCGGATTTTTTAAAATTCCTGGCCAAAACCCCAATGTACGAAGTCACTCATAATAGTCACGTGACGTAATTTTTTGAATCTTAATGATTCCTTGCATCCAATGACAGCTCGCATAATATTTTAAAGGAACGTTTTCATGACTACTCATTATTGCAAAGTATAGACTTCTAAACAAAAACTGAATGTTGCTTAAAATTGAGTTTATTGAAAAAATATATTGTCGTATTTCGAACGTGTTAAGTGTAACTTTTACCATGGATTGTGAAGCTGGAGGTATGTATCTAAGTATTCAAATTAAATTCACTATTGTTTTTAGTTTGTTTGTTTACAAAAATAATTAAAGTAATTTGCAATATAAATTTTACGTAATGATTGCTTTTGGTATGCTCTAAAGTTGCAAATTCATTAGAATCAGACTATCTTGTAAAGATTATAATAAAGATATACATCTTAGCTGGCTATCGGTGTTAATTTTAGTTGCTAATATGTGCTACTCTGCTTTTCGTTGGCCAATTAGCAATGTGAAGTAAGAAACACGAAAAATGTTTTATTTTATTTCTTCTTTATTTTTAGGTTCATCTTCTCAGAATGTCGTCATATATCGTCAACAATTAGTTGAATATTATAGGAAATGCAATTTGAAAGATAATAATGAAAAATTTAAAAATCTTGTATATAAAGTAAAAAGTTTTTTAGGTGTTGAGGATGATTTAACAGATGGAGCAAAACAACTATTATCTAAGTTCATATTCGAATATAAGCAGAAGTGGGCTTCTGCTTAAAGAAACAATGTCTATTTTAATAAAAAAGAATTTATTTGACTTAATAATGGTATCTGTTTTGTTGTTGAGAAACATGTTTCAAAGCAAGTTGGTGGAAGACCTTCTAAAAATTTCTCTGAGAGCAGTGATCGATCAAAACGCAGAAAAACTGAAGACTTATGTACGGAAAGATCTAGTAGTGCACGTAAGACTTCAGTTTTTCTAAAATCTGTTAAATCATCCTCAACACCTAAAAAACTTTTACTTTATACAATATTTTTAAATTTTTCATTATTATCTTTCAAATTGCAGTTCCTATAATATTCAACTAATTGTTGACGACATATGACGACATTCTGAGAAGATGAACCTAAAAATAAAGAAGAAATAAAATAAAACATTTTTCGTGTTTCTTACTTCACATTCCTAATTGTCCAACGAAAAGCAGAGTAGCACATATTAGCAACTAAAATTAACACCGATAGCCAGCTGAGATGTATATCTTTATTATAATCTTTACAAGATAGTCTGATTCTAATGAATTTGCAACTTTAGAGCGTACCAAAAGCAATCATTACGTAAAATTTATATTGCAAATTACTTTAATTATTTTTGTAAACAAACAAATTAAAAACAATAGTGAATTTAATTTGAATACTTAGATACATACCTCCAGCTTCACAATCCATGGTAAAAGTTACACTTAACACGTTCGAAATACGACAATATATTTTTTCAATAAACTCAATTTTAAGCAACATTCAGTTTTTGTTTAGAAGTCTATACTTTGCAATAATGAGTAGTCATGAAAACGTTCCTTTAAAATATTATGCGAGCTGTCATTGGATGCAAGGAATCATTAAGATTCAAAAAATTACGTCACGTGACTATTATGAGTGACTTCGTACATTGGGGTTTTGGCCAGGAATTTTAAAAAATCCGCCTGTGTGCGGCGTCGTCACCGAACAACGGAACGGCACGACGCAGTGCCTTTGCACGGTCGGCGGTTGGTTGGGAATGTTCTTTTTTTTAATATTTTAGGATGACTGGACTTGCCTCCATTAACGCAATAAAAAACTTTTTACAAAAAAAATTAAACCGACTTCAAAAAGTACAAAATAACTTTAATTTCGGAAGTCGGTGTTTCTATAATAGATACCTAATCTTGTCTCTTCGTTATTTAACACCGACTTCCGAAATTAAAGTTATTTTGTACATTTTGAAGTCGGTTTAATTTTTTTTGTAAAAAGTTTTTTATTTTTCACTTTTTAGTTATGGTAGCACCACTAAAAAGTACCTACCCTTCAGTTAAACATAAATTACCTTATAGCCAGAGTGTATCTCTTAACGATTCTTATAATCCCAAATACGGTTATATTACATGAATTTACCCCCACCCCCTCCCCCTTTCCCTTTCCCCTGTCCCCTCTCCCTTTTCTTTCAGTCAGTCATCGACTACACATATAAACAAAGCAATTTTACTTGTTACGACAATTCTGCTATGATTCTATGAGGAGTTCTGTTCCATATCTTCGAAGTTCATGATCAGATCATAACAATATTTCTATGGGACCAACTTGGAAGCATAACCTTCCAATCAAAAAAAAAAAAAATCCAAATCGGTCCACAATTGACCGAAATATCGATGAACATACATACAAAAAAAAAAACATACATTCAGCCGAACATAGAACCTCCTCCTTTTCGAAGTCGGTTAACAAAGAAGTCTGTATCGATATTTTCCACCATTTTGTTTTATACACATGCGCGCACGCCAACTGCGAAATAGCTACCGAGAAATCTGAAAATACGGGAGGCTCGCGGCGCGGCGCCATGCCGTGGTGATGAGGACGGGCTCTTAGTACCTATGGGAAATATATCAAACGTTCAAATTTATTATTCTGTTAAAATTATGTCACTATTGAAAAATCTCGGTAACCAATAAACTCGAGTGTCTTTACTTAGGTGCCCACTTATGGTTATATCACTTCTTCACTTTTCCACTTCAAGTTTGACTTCTGAAAGCTATTTTGAAGATAGTTATGTAAGAGGGAATAAATATCGCTAATAAAACACTTCTAGCTGATGATAGTGCTCGTCACATTTACGATGTGAAGAGGTCTACATATTGTTTGCTTATAAACTAGCCAGTACTGACCAGTAGGTCAACTACACTAAACAGCTCTTCAAGCAATTCTTTGGATGACATTAATATGTAATAGTAGGTATCTACTAGCATAACATACAGAGAAGCCATGAGCATTCACCACTATAATTGCTCAGGGTTGGAAGACGAATTGAGACTAAGGGTGTTTTTATGCGTGATTGCTCGCCATGCGTGATTGCTCGCCACGCGTGATTGCTCGCCATGCATGATTGCTCTGCATGCGTACCCCCGTAAATGTCCTTTTCATACAAGTTTTTATTGTAATGCTTGGAATACGCATGCAGAACGCGGGGCGCGATACCGGGCAGCAGCTCAGCATGCGAGGGTAGGTTTCTCTATACAAATTTTGAAACCCGGTTTTCTCTACTTGCGGAAAAAACTTTGAAAATCTTTTCTCATTCTATGTATCCACCATTAGGCCGGACGCACACATTCGGTTTCCAGATTAGGTTTTTCGATCAGGAATTCGATTCGGGATTCCGTGAGAGACACACGGAGAAAATTTCGAAACGGATGTCAGGTTTTTTTTCCGTTCGGAAAAAGTAAGAACGTGTTTTCTGGACATTTTGTATGAAAGAAGAGCATTGTCATCTAATAAACACATGCATGCAAACTTTCAGCTCAATCGGTAACCGGGAAGTAGATCAAATTTTATTTGCAAGATTTGATTATACTCGTAGACAAACAAACATCTGGACAGGTGAAACTGATTTGTCTATCAACTAACCACCGAACTGATTGCTTTGAAATTCGGTGCGTATATAGATATTATGATATAGGCATGCGCTAAGAAGAGATTTTTCAAAAGTAACGAGAATGAAATGGGGATCCCTAACTTTGTATGGAAAAACCTACTTTCACGAAGGCACGCCGCTAGCAGAAATTAGTACCTATATGATTTATTTTTCGTCGTTGTGGCGACGCTTGGGGGAGGCCTATATCCAACAGTGGACGTCTTTCGGCTGATATAATGATGATGATGATTTATTTAATACTTTATGCACAACAGAGGTGAACTTAATAACACACATAATTATATGATATATATGTGTGTGTATTAAATATTATTGTTTTTCAGCCTTGAATGATAACCAACCACATTATTGTTACCGATAGCACACAATAAGTACGAGAGGTAGGTACTCTTTCAATCAACAGCGTAACAGGCAGACGTACAATAAACACAGTTTATATGTGGACTACGGCTTGTGAATCATCGTGACCGATTTAAAATCTATTTGTGTAATAAATTAGGTTATCATACCTATACAATTAATAGAACATAACATAGGTATATGGGTTACGGCGACTCAGTGACAAGTGACCTACGCAACAATCCGTAACAGAAATCGGAAACTGGGTTTATTGTGCAACTAGCACTTTGCCCACGACCTTGTCCGCAACTGGCGACTACCAAGGGACTAAGCGGGCAGTGTCCCAGGGCCTGTAACTCGGGAGGCCCCCAAAACTGATCAAACCTCCACAAAAATACCCACCTTCTAAATTTAAATAAAACAGATTGCAAGACTGCTTTAATTATGGCAACTCTTTTTATGCAAAAAATAAAAGTCTGATACTTTCTTCCCCCACACGACACAGAACAGGGGAAGTTATTTGAGGATTTCTCACGTACAAAGGGGCCCCAGTTTTTTTTTGCATCATGGACCTTTGGGGTCACTTAGCAGCTATGCCATGAGAATTTTTATTGTGTATCATCAAAAGGGACCCCTAGTGCAAAATGTCTGATTTCTATGTACAAAGGTTAGAGCAACGAAAAATCCCCGACTCACTGACTCATCAACGCCCACTTGACGAATGACTGCCCATGACTCAATAGAAGTCGGGGATTTTTAATACATATTTTTTATTGTATAATTTTATCTAAATCTCAATTATAAAAACTTACAACATTCGTTTTATTAGTATATACAAAACCCGAAACACATGTCTAGTATTTTTATGTAAAGAATCTATGTACCAAATTTCATAACCGTATCACGAAAAATCAGTTATAAGTTTGATACGTTACCAGATTTACCGCCCAAACACATGGTCACAGGGCCATCCGGGCGACTGACAGGTTGTTTTTCTCTCGTACTCAGCTGTGTACTGTTAATGCACACTATGACCTGCCGTGACCTGTGTTTACTTAGTATCGGTGTGTACAACTTGTGACCTTTTCTAAATATTTTTAGAAACAAATACCACATGGTGTAAAAACGATTGGAATCGACTCAGTTCATTCAGAACATAATATTCGGATATACTAAAAATAGGGTACATCGTCGGGGGGGTCGTGGGGGGGGAGGTGTAGTCGTCTTGGGGTCGTGTTGCGCCGACCCCAAGTAATATGGTATAAGGGCAGGAAGAAGAAGAAGATATATTAACATAGCAAAATCAGTCTGGCATGTCCTAGAATAGAACCAAAAATTCGAAGACATGTAACATTCACTAACCCGCACTGGGCCCTCGTGGTGGATTACGGTCCATTCCGAGTGGGCCCCTAGAACCAAAATTTTGAACACGTGTGACATCCATCAAGCCGGACTGGGCCCGCGTTCTCTCCTCAGGAGAGGCGGCCTGAGTCCCAGCAGCGGGAACATTAAAAAAGGCTGATGATGATGATAATCAGTCTTATAATGTCCCCATTGCTGAGACCCAGAGCTCCCCTCCAGAGGAGAGAACGCGGGCCCAGTCCGGCTTGATGGATGTCACACGTGTTCAAAATTTTGGTTCTAGTGTATGCCCGTTTCGACGATGTTTTTCCTTCACCGTTTTGAGAGCAGAGGTGATGAAATAAATAATACTTTGTGTAATTAAAATACGGCTGGGTTCGAACCCGCGACTAACTCGTAAGTCGGCATGGTTAGCGCTGGGCCACCACTGCTTACTATTGCTTTTTCTTTTTTTGAAAAGGTGAGCTCACTAATCTGTTCTTTTCGATTCCAAAAGTTCTTTGACTGATACAAAGTATCATTATCTGATAAAGTTCAAATTTAAATTCAAATATGTTTATTTGTAACACATTAGTATAATGTGTCAAGGTTATTGTGTCCTGAAAAAATGCAGTTATCTGAGAGACCAATGAAGCGATGGCACGTCACAAAACTTATTATTTCTAATCATACATAGTATTATTGACACTCCAGATCGTCTACAAAAGTACGTTCCTTTTTGCCGTAGGGTTTTATTTCTTGTAGCCCTGACCTGTATCAAAGGTTTTTCCAAAAATCTATTTGAGGCAGAACCAAACTCTCACAATAGTGGAATATAGTCTAGGGATCCCTTCTTTTTGCATAATATTCTTTGTCCTAATATACTTTGGCATAACGATTTTGGCACAATTTGTTTGGCCATAATAATACTTTGCCATAAATTTTTTTGGCATACAGCTTATGTTGGCATAATCATCTTTAAGGCTAATTTGTTTTGGCATAAATTTAATTCGCATAACGTTACTAGGCCTAATGACTATTAGCATAATAATATTTAGGCATACAATTAATATAACATAACATAACACCACACAGCTGTAGTTTCTGTAACAATGCAATAATATTGTTGCTTAAAAATTGTATATGTTGTGCTACAAAAGTTAGTGACAGAACCGAATTGCTGCAAAACCGACTCCACGTAGTCTTGTCTGCCCTACCCCTAGAGTGTAATTTAAAATCGCGTAGGCGCGTAGGGGCGAGGCGGCCCGCGGGCTGAGGAGCAGGCGGCTGCAAGCGAACCACCGCCGCTGAGGCTGGCCGGCGAAGCTGGTCAGCAAGCCGAAACTGCGTTGGTGAGCGAAAGCCGTCTGCGACTATTAGCACGCGTGCGGCTGCCAGAGGCCCGCAGCGCCGGAGCCGTGACAGAAACCATGCCTGCTGCATGTTGCATGCTTGCTTGTATGCTGCATGCTTGCTTGCATGCTGCATGCTTGCTTGCATGCTGCATGCTTGCTTGCATGCTGCATGCTTGCTTGCATGCTGCATGCTTGCTTACTTGCAAGCCTGGTGTATGATTGTTTGCATGCTTCTTACTGTGTAAAAAGCCTACAAAATTGTTCAAAACAAATATGTTATGTATGACCTGCTTCAGGAGATATGGTTTTTCCAATCGTCAAAATAAATTGGTATGTCCTAAAGTTATGCTTTAGAATGTTATGCTTAGTAAATTTATGCTTTAAAATATTATGCTTCATATATTTATGCTTTAGAATGTTATGCTAAGAAAAATTATGCTTAAAAAATTATGCGTAAGCTGTTATGCGTAAATAAATTATGCGAAAATATAATTAGGACAAGCAAAAGTATGCCAAGTTATATTAGGTCTTAAAATTTTATGCAAATGGATAGGGAACCAGTCTAGTCACATTGTTAACTGTCAAAAAAACCTAGTGAGCAGAGAGAGAATCATCATTATCATCATAATTTCAGCCGATAGACATCCACTTTTGGACATAGGCCTCCCCCAAGTGTCGCCACAATGAAAGATCCTGTGGGCCTCGCATCTCCACCTTCCAGGTCCACCTTGTAGGAGGTTTTCCAGTACGCGATAATGAATGAATAGAATTTAATCATTTCTAAACTCAGCTACTTATCCAAATATAGCAATTGGATCACGCGAATCGGGTACTTCGCGGTGTAATATAATCGCATTGGGTCATAATAAACCTACCTGTTAGTAGTATTTGGACATAAGATCCTTGTGTACTACATACATAAGTAGGTACTTATTTGAACAGATATTTTCCTACTAGGTACCTATTTAATCTAGAGTGAATAGGGTTACCGGGTTACATTTGAGCAAGCGGTCTTCATCAGTTTCTGCATCATCTTCAGTTTACCACATCATCGCATATCATCATCATCTTCCTGCCCTTATCCCTATACCAACAGATGAGATAGTAGTGAAACGTGAGCCTATCAATAATGGTAGCCATACATGTTAGGATGTACCTGACAGGTTCGCCTGCACACTTATACCTGTCAGATAAGTTTGTGTGGAAACCTACACAGTTGTGCAACATTCACGCAGCGGTTTACCTGTACAGGCAAACCTGTCAGGTGTACCCTTAGCGTGTTTGGCTACCTTAATAATAATAAAGTAACTTAATTACCAACGTTAGGTCTGCTAGACCACCATAGTTTTCATACTAAAATTACAGTAAGTATTTCAGTGCATTTTTTTTTATCTGTTGTAAACAATGTTGAACCTATATAAAAATTACTAATCATACAAAACGTCTCATGGGTAGGAAAAACTTTCTCTTAAAATAAGAATTGTATTAAATTAACTGGTTTTAGTTTTCACAAGAACACATTTCATAAAGATTAATATAATATGTATCTAGAGACTAGAAGAACAAAGAGAATACAAAAATAATAAGATGTTTTTTAAAAACAAAACAGCGCGGCGGAGTCAATTGAATACATCTCAATCAATTGACATTACTAATAAGGTCAATTCCAATCAATCATATTATGATATAGGTAGGTAATAAATTTTTGTTCAGAGGTCATTTACGTGACCCCTCTTCTCTCAGAGTTTGACTCGGAGCTGTAATTTTGCCACTCCTATGGTCAAAATTTCAACGTGTTCTCTATTTCGATTAGAAGCTACCCGTTTCACGTGTAAATACTTGCAAACAGCAAGTATTATCGTTTATTTTTACAAAATTAAACTAAAAAAAAAAGGTTAAATCATATATTATGTAGGTACTTAATCGTAAAAAGTTGTATCAAAAAAGTTACATAAATACGGACGAGTGGTCTCACAAACCACTCGCAATCTTTCATCTTAGATCAATCAAAACATACAAAAATGGCATGCGCCAACTGTGCCACAAGAACCTGAGCTAGTTATTCTAAGGATAAAGGCAAACTACGCTAACAATAGCAACGAGACTATTCGAGCGCACAAAGAGTCTGTTAGGCGACCATTACACGGTCATGCAAAGCGCCAATCAACGCCATCAATCATGAATGATGGTTTTCATCATTCTACTAGTACTAATAAAACACTTTTTACAAAAAAAAAATTAAACCGACTTCAAAAAGCACAAAATAACTTTAATTTCGGAAGTCGGTGTTTCTATAATAGATACCTAATCTTGTCTCTTCGTTATTTAACACCGACTTCCGAAATTAAAGTTATTTTGTGCTTTTTGAAGTCGGTTTAATTTTTTTTTTTTGTAAAAAGTTTTTTATTTTTCCCTTTTTAGTTATGGTAGCACCACTAAAAAGTACCTACCCTTCAGCTAAACATAAATTACCTTATAGCCAGAGTGCATCTCATAACGATTCTTATAATCCCAAATACGGTAAATATTACATGAATTTACCCCCTCCCCCTTTTCTTTCAGTCTAGTAGAGAGCAGTGATGACCGAGTGGTAATGCCCCCGACTTACGAGTTGTAGGTCGCAGGTTCCAACCCAGCCAGGCGCATTACTTTGTGTAATTTATTTCATCACCACTACTCTCAAAACGGTGAAGGAAAACAACGTGAGGAAACCGGCATGTCCTAGAACCAAAAATTCGAAGACGTGTGATATCCACCAACACGCACTGGGCTCGCGTGGTGGATTACGGCCCATTCCCTCTCCTAGAGAGAAGGCCTGAGTCCCAGCAGTGAGAACATTAAAAAGGCTGATGATGATGATGAAGTGTCAAAAAAGGATAGAAAGGCTAGATGTACACAACATGTCGGTACTTAAAGTCTAACGCGCATATGCCGAAAACGCGCATCGATTTTTCATAGATGCAGCTCAAAACATTCGCTGAAATATTTTATTTTGCCGTCGCTACCAATGTGTCGCCAAAGCACGACGAAGCATTATTTCAGTCGCTAAATTGCCAATCGTCAATTACCCAAGCTATAAGTAGCATGACCAATAAGGCTATACACATATATAGGCTATACATTAAGAAATAAGTTATAGAAGGATTTTTTTAATCCACATAGAAGAAAAAGACATCTAAAATAAAGTGTATTTACCTGCATCTCCAGCAGTAGTTTAGTACACGTTTCTGTACTGTTGCATTGGTCAGTGCCAGTCTGAACTATTGTCACAGCCCTCAGTCGGTACGGGAATGATCTTAGTGCACTCTGGTCTTCATTACTGGGATCCCATTGGGATCTACTCACTAATTGCAAAGGATTTTCAATTTCAGGCAGTATATTTTCTGGAAAAAAATAAATGTTGTGAATTTTGTGATAAAAAGTAGCTTAATAGTGAATAACAATCTATCTATCTATCTATATATATAAAAATCAATGCCACTTTTCGTTGTTATTTTATAACTCAAGAACGGGCTCACCTATCCAAACCAAATTTTTAGGCTTTGTTCGGACTATTTAGTAGATGGTTTATGTGAATTTTGGTAGGGTAGAGTGGAGTATAGTAGGGTAGAGTATGGTAGAGTAGTGTAGAGTAGTGTAGAGTAGGGTAGATTAGTGTAGAGTAGGGTAGAGTAGAGTAGGGTAGAGTAGGGTAGAGTAGGGTATAGTAGGGTATAGTAGGGTAGAGTAGGGTAGAGTAGGGTAGAGTAGGGAAGAGCGGTAGCAAAGCCGTGCGGGCAAAAGCTAGTTTGGAATAAAAAATAAACATCTTTTTCTTTTGTTCTTTATTGACTACATTTGTGGCATATTTTTTTGACTGGCCTGTTGGTCTGATGATTAGTGGCCCTGACTTCTATACCGGAGGTCGTGGATTCGATTCCCACCCAGGACAAATGTTTATGTGATGCGCATGATCATTTGTTCTGTGTCGGTGTAATTTATCTATAATATGTATGTATTTAGAAATATATAAGTATGTTTATCAGTTATCTAGTAGTAATGTAACGAATATTCGCATTCGTGAATATTCGCATATTTTTTGACATTCGCATTCGCAAGAAACATGCGAATATTGTGTGAATGTTTTTGACCAACAAAAATGTATTAAAGTATTGCTTGAATGGATATAGAATGACGATACAACTGATATGATTTTATAATTTTAAATTTAATTTAATATTTTTCTGTCTCACAACGTGCATTTCGCATTTTTAGTGTTTTTAAATTTTAAATTGAAATTTGGAGTCAGTCATGTTTTTATATCATTTTAATTTGACTAATTTTAATACCACCTTTCGCTATAATTTGGCCTTTCTACCGTTCCTTTGGAAAAACTGATTATTTATATTAATTAGTAAACTATTTTAGTTAACAAATTTTATTCCTAGTAAATTTTTACGCATGTCAACAGATTTTTGTAAACCATATGAAAATTATGAAATGTAATTTAACGTTAGTATTTTACAAAATGTAGTCAGTGCCTTTTCTCCTGCACTTCACAATTTGATTATTACGAGTTTTAAGCTCTTTTTACTTATTTTAAGTAACATTTTAAATGAAAAAGAGTTTTCCATATTTCTATCTATATATTGCACTAGTAAATCGGCTTTAAGTTAGTAAAATAATAAAAAAAAACATTAGTAAGTATGTCATTTTTTATAAATAATTAACAAAACTTTGCTGGTTGACACTTTTTAGTTTGATAGTAATCTAGTGCTATTTCCACGATTCTTCAAGCGCGAAAATGAAATCCGACCCCACACAATGAAAAAAATCAAAAAGACTGCTCTACTTTGCCTACCTTCCAAAATAAAAATAAACGTTTTACACTTTTTAAACTGCTTAAATATGAGTATACGCTACGTTACCAAGTCTGTTAATTTGAAAATACATTTTAACTGCAATACTCGTGCCTATGCAAAGTAAAGGAAATATCATTAACTATGTCTAGCCATTTTGAAGGTCTTAGATATTGTGAAGTAAAACCTACGACGGTTTATTTGGAGTATAAGGTTCTGATTTGCATTTTTTTTACAAGTTACATACGAATTTTGCATTTAATTCATGAATCCCCAAGCGACCACCGGTGGCCGCGCATCTATTGTCTTACTATTGTGTCTCTAATTGACGGTATCTGAAGGGTTAAGTTGCAAAAATTAAAACAAAGTTGGGGTATTTTTACAGGTAGGTACAATAATACTAACTAGCGTCAATCTAATAATAACTAGGGAAAATCATCTAATGAAATCCACCGCTCTTGGGCAGAGCGGGAGATTAGAGTGTCAGACTCTTACTGACTAAAAACCCGCCCCGTTCTTTTTAGCCTTTATACCGGTTCTCGAACTCCCTTTTGGATAACCCTGGCCCCAGTAGGCCTCGATCCAGCTGGGTCGTGGCTAACAGCTGAAGCGCGCGGGAACAGTGCGCGCCGTCGACGACTTCGGCTCGGTCCGGACAGTTACCGGGTGGTCGGACAGCGAGCTACCCATTGCTTGCCGTCTACAAGCCCGCGTCTACGGTGGCCGGAGATGGGGATCAGAATCATGGAGGCGGCGAGAGCGGTAGCGGCGCTCTCGCCCGGTGCGGTCGGCCTCCTCCTTTGCTAGCATTACTGCTTCGCAGAAGGAGCCACTAGTGGCACTCCTCCTCACTCAGGACCATGGCCTGAACCAACGCTCGGCACTTGCTTCACGAATATTGAGGTTGAATATTCGCATTCGCGAATGTGAAAAATCTGACATTTTTTACATCACTATTATCCAGTACCCATAACACAAGCTCTGCTTAGCTTGGGACTAGACGGCGTTGTGTGATAGTTGTGGAATATTATTATTATTTAAAAAGACCTTTTCTGCATATTTTAATTATGTTTTAGTCAGAGACTGCTGTAAGCAGAGTATATTTACCTAAAGTTGGTGGAAGTAACATAAAGTTGATAATACCTCCACTATAATCCCAGAATAATAAACATGTTAAATATAACCCAAGATTATAAAATCATGAACTGGACTTGTGAGTACTATTTGATTTTTAGAATTTAGTTACAAAATACTACTCTAACTATTCTAAACTTTGGTTATAATACAATGTTTAGTTCATTTAATATCATTAATTCATTTTGATAAGTTAAGCTTACACATAGTTTTTTTTTTTTAATGTGATTGATAACATTCAGTTAAGTGACAGCTAAGGCATGTAGTTTTTACATATTTTATCATAATAACCAAAATAAAATGATAAGAAATTTGTTTACTTGCTTCTAGCTTAATTTTTCCTCTATTGTAGCATTAAGTCCTTTTTCATAAAATATTATTAAGCAGTGTTCCAAATAAATGAAATACATCATTAAACACTCACCAGCGTCATTCTGTATTACAAGAAGATATATTCCAATAACAACACCAGCAATCAATATTATTAGCAGTAAGCTAACAATAACCATGGTTAGCGTCCTCCTCTCTGACACAGCCTGGGGAAACCGGTGCAGCAGCGGCGTGTTCTCCTGCGATCTCTCCACAAGTTCTTCCTCAGCATGGTTTGTGTTGTGCCGAGTTTCATGTTCTACAAAACATTTGTCTACGTTAACACTACTCTCATTATCAAACTCTTTCAAATCCATATCAAACGGAGACTGAATAATATTCACTGCTGACAATGAGATGAACCGAATAAAACACTAACTGATAAGCCAGACTTCCCATTGTTCAGACTATCATCAACAAATACTAACAGGAAGCGTGTATACTCTACAACAGAGATAAACAAAATATAAATCAATTACTGTTTAAACAATACAGTGGTAACTCCACCATGATAAATATTATCTTTTTTGCTGAACTAATACTTAGATATCTACAATTAAGTAGATTATTTACTATCCACTCTCGAGTGGTCATAAATCAACTACATAATGATCAACTTGAGCAAAATCTTCTATAATAATGTTCACACAGATAGATTAACAATGAAATGGATATGATGTCTGGTTGTCATAAGTACAATAAAGCATATCTATTGATATCAGGTCTATATTGAGATATCATATCACACTAGTGTCATATTCGATTGGCATATTACATTTAATGTTTATCTACCGAACTACTAGGAGATTGCATTTAAACATTAATGATTCATCAGATTTTGATCCATCTAGGGTTAAAAAAGGTTTATTTAATTTGAGCATTAGACCCCATAAGAAGCCAATATGAACGTTTAGATTGTGTTCCTATTTAAATCGTATAAGGAAAGTAATTTTCTGTAGAAATATTTTTAACTTGAAACAATATATATATAACAATATATATGAAAAAGTTAAACAAAGAAATAAGTCGACAAATGTAATAATGCACTTACCAACAGAATATAATGGCTGCATTTTAGAAGCTGGAACTTATGATGACAGAATAACCACTACGACGTGGCCCGCGATTTAAAATATCGAGCATTAATGAGGAACATGAGGATGAGGAAAATGTAAAGTTTTATGAATCAGGAAAAACAAAAATATTTTTATTTTATTTCAGCTGTCAAAGGGCGAATGTCAATGTCAGTCAAATTTTGACATTTTAGGGTAGTTATTATTTACCATGTCAGCATGGTACTTAATAGTCGATTAATCCGTTAATCTATGGGATTAAGTAGGTAGACTAAATATTTATTATGGTAAGGTAGACTAAATATTTACTTTTGTTTTATCAATCATTCCTTACTAATATTATAAAAGTAAAAGTGAGTTTGTTTGTTACGTCTTCACGCCTAAATGATAAAACCGATTTTAATGAATTTTGGTACAGAGATAGCTGGGACCCTGGAGACCTGGACATAATGATGAAAAAAGGCTAATTTAAAAAAAAATTAAAAGTGGGAGAAAGAGGGAAGAAAAGGGGAGAGGAATTAAAGTATATTAATGAACTCAGGCAAAGCCGCGGGTAAAAGCTAGTTCAATCATAAAGTTAACCTGAATGCTTCATTCAGCTTAGCCACCGGACGCCTTCGCAGTGACTGCACCCACATCGGCGCGGTGGCACTCTGTAAAAGGCCATAAATTGAATGATCCCGCGCAGAGCCTCCGGCAGAAAGCGTCTGGATCTCCTAGGTAGGGCAGGAGACACTTGAAGGCGCTCCTACTGGACAATAATTAGGTACACCTAGGCAAGCTGCGTACGCGCGCCTGCCAGCAGACTGCTGCTAAGTTGGCACCCCAACGCCGGACCCGCAATTACGGGTCCCTGCCCCGACACTGCTGGACAAAGGTTCTGCATAGACCCCGCCACCGTGCCCCCCTGCGGAGTCGCGATGACTTCCAACGGAGCCCGGGGCTCATTCCACTGTAGGCAGTCATGCGATGTGCAACGTTCTATTCTCGGGGACTGTCTCACAGCTCGTTATGTGAAGTGAAAACCTAAAGCTTGCATTATAATAAATCAGTTGTGTGATCTGGATTAGCCTGTTTATTGCTCGATACCCAGCCATCGCCCACAAGACAGAGTCATTGGAAAGAGCTTCAATGATAATCGGCATTCTCTTCCAACATAAAAAAAATTGGAAAATATGTTTCTTATCATATAAACCTGAACGTATTATACGTTTAGGTTTTCCATTTTTAGGTACTGAAATATATCAAGATTTTCAGCTAGTACCTAAACCCTAAACAATAGAGCTGTAACGAACCGTATGTATTCGGTACTGAGTAACGGGTGCGCCATCTAATACCGAGTAACGAAACGTTACTCACGAAAGCATTTCGTTACTCGCATTTTTCGTATTATGGGTACCGAAACTGTTTCAGCTCATGCAAGTTCCATTGATGAATATTGAAACGTAAACTGGTCGCATGTTCTAAGCGTGCGCGGTGACTTCAAAAACATTATTTACAAAGAACGATTTGTTTACTAAGTTAATATAAATAACGACTTATATAAGTAAGAAGAAAAGGTTGGTGTTTTTTAAATTTTGTTTAAAAATTGCGTTTTTTCATTTTTTAGGTTTGATTGCTATGTAAGCAAAACAATTTCTATGCTGATTAATTGTTAAAACGTTGTTTAAATTTTATTGTCAATAAATAGTTTTCGACACCGACCTGTTGTTTTTACATCGTACTGTACGTGTACGAATATCCACCCACTTGATTCGTTGCTCATATGACACGCGGTATCAGTAGTAACGAGTAACGTAACGATACGATAGTAACGAGTATTTATTGTTATAGTAACGAATTCATACGAGTACGGTTTATTTAGTTACTTTTACAACTCTACTAAACAAAATAATCGACTATAGGTTATTTTCATTACCTTAATTATTAAAAAAGTCATGATAAATTTGTAAATCTTTTATTGAAAATCTTAATAAATTAATTAGCAATTTTAGCATCAGAATTCACGCTAGTCTTTATCAGAAGAGCCGGATGAGTCCATTGTTAATTTGTCCATTTTGAGATCCACTTTCGATTTTCTTGTAGAGATACCTACTATATTCAGTCAATCTTCTAGCGTTACAGTAATGCTTGCGCTTTTGTATTCTCTCTTTGTTTATTTATGTGCAGTGGTATAATGCATGATCCATTTCTACAATACAATGCGGTGGTAGATTTGGCACTATTTATTCTTTCATGGATGAAGTTTGCAGAATTCATATTGTCATGATAATCACTTGATTAAGATGCACATAGTAGCAGTCCATTTTCAACAAACTTTGACTTGCTAGGTACCGCTATGGTACACATATGTAGGGCAATTTTAAAATTAACAAATGGGCCTAATTTTGCAAAATGGTACCGTAGGCCTGATATTTTCTCTTTCTTCTTCAGAAACACGTTTGAATATCAAGGTAATATCCCTGCCAGCACTTTTAATAACTGTTGGTATAGTAATGACGACTTTTTACTTTGGAAACTATAAAAAACACAGATCACACAACATATTCTCCTGACACATGACATAAACGTCAAGATGGCGGCAAACGATTAGTTTCCGATTTAAGCCACGCGCCAACTTACCGTGCGCGGTGTCTAAACGCTTTTTAAGTGCCAATCTTGTTTAGTACTTCTTTTCTTATTAGCCTTATCGTTCGGTCGGGAGAAATAATAGAGGTCAGTGGTCGGGAGTAAAAAAGTTACTGATTAGTCAGACTAAAGAAAAATCGACTAAACTATTAGTCGATTTTTTGCCGTACTATCTATATTTTTGCCATGTTTGACTTTTCAGTACTAAATTTATTATCTGTTGCTTACTACGGCGAAACAGTGACTTCGTTTCCTTTTATTGATTTTGATAGTCCAGAAAATAAAACTAGTGTGCATTCCTCATTTATTATTTTAATAAACTAAACTGTTTCAACTACTTGTTGCCCGAAGTGCACCGAAGTCTAAGAATTATGAGAATCCAAACAAAAATCAAGTTATTATCCTGACTATTCGTGAACTTGGTCAGTTTCGCTCGAGTTTGACGAAAGCGTTTCGTTTCATTATTCTACAACATTTGATCTAAGTTCATTAGAAAGCACGATTGATTATGACGATCGATTTCAGTGTTCTTCACGTGAACTTAGTTGAAAAAAATAACTTAGCATTTACACGCCTGTGACGATTACAAGAGATCGTCGGCTTTTGTATGGCTGTGCCTATTATAGTCAAACCTTTCAAATAACTTTTAGTGCAGTTGTTCATTTAGTTCTTGTGAAGAAGACCTGTTCTTTGTTACGGTAAGTACAAAATGATACTGTTAATCATACTATAAAATACTATCACCTCAATGAGTCAGGCCAGTGTTGCTGACTGTACATTTTTTAGGCTTCATAGCGAATGAGTAACTGCTCTGCTTGAAATTTACAATAAAAAGCTATTTAATTGGTGCCTATTTAAAAAAAATGTGTACCTACTTTATGAATAGGTTTTTTATTTTCATCTACTCATAAACAGTTTTTTGCTTGGTCTTGAGTAAGGCTTATTCTGATATTTGATTACCCACTATTTAGGAAATCTATTTAGAGCAAACAAAACACCTGTCTGCCAAATAGTTCATTTTAGTGCGTATAGTAGTTCATAATAGTTCATTGAGTTGATTATATTTCCTAAAGGTACCCCGCCAGAAAACCTCCTCACTGTTTATATTGTGGAGTATCACAATGTCTTAACTCTTCAGTTACCGTCAATTAGAGACACAATAGTAAGGCCATGACAGTGCGAATGCGCTGGCTTTTGCTTAGGGTTCAATGAATTAAACCAGGCTTGGAAAATACAACGGAATAGTACTTGGTAAAAAACGTATCAACTTCTATTAGATAGCAAACTCCTTAGTTCAGAGGAATTGTTGCATTTCATCATTAAGGAAAAGTCTGTTGTAATATAAAATATTGTTTCAATGTGTCACATTAGTTATGCAAGTGTTAAATCATTTCTTGTGTGTGTTTATTGCGTTGCCACTTTATGTTATTATGTGATGCTGCGTATATGCGAGTTCTTTCATCCTTAAATTATATGTAGCCTATACTGTGCTGTCCCACTGCTGGGCAAAGGCCTCTCTCCGTTCATTCCATTGTCCTGCTCTGAGCCGCTTCTTGCCAATTTCCAAGCATGACATCCAAGTCATCCCACCATCTCTTTTATCTTTAAATTACTTTTATTTGATCCTTTTTTATTTGAAGTTGTCTTTTTAAAAAACTAGGAAGAAACCAATTAGATTATTAAACTTAAAACTTGGCTGCCTTTTGCACTGGGCTTAGCAAAATATTACATTACTCTAATTTCGTTGCAAAGATAATGGCACCCTTTACAAAATACCAATCTTTCCAGGATTGTAGAAGCCTTCAATGATACGAGAATTCTATGACAGTTCCGATGAAGATGATATGGAAAATCAGTTTCAAATAGATCCAGAATGCTTGGTGCTGACTCGGCCTGACTGCGACATGCATAACCGGTGCTGTGGTGGTAAAGCTTGGTGTATCAAGGTGAGTTACATTCTATCATAAAAAGTAATCATTTTGAGATTTCTTGGTTTTACCAGCAAAACCTAATACTATTTTTAATGGTTGCAGGACATTTGCGGCATCATCTGTGCGGTTCTAACATGGCTGCTGATACTGTATGCGGAGTTTGTAGTAATGATGGTGATGTTGCTGCCCGGTCTGTCCACATACCCAGTGTACAGCTACATCAACATATTCATCTTCCAAAGCTTGGCATTCCTGGCATTTGCATCACACCTTAGGACTATGTTCACGGATCCCGTAAGTACCGATAGTATTACAAAATGCCTTCAGTTACAAATTATGCTAAGTAATACAGTATGCTGCCTCATTATAAACTTTTCTCTCTGAGAATTCATTTACCACCGATTACATATCTGATTGTTATATTTGAATAGATGTTTAATAAACACTGATTACAAATTATTGATTTATGTTTGGACATTGTTTATTTTGGTATTTGTAGTATGTTTGAAATAACTAAGATGAAATATTGTGTAATAGCTGCAGCCAGTAACTTCGCCGGGTAATAGTAGAAAATTCTCCCAAGGGAATATACTCCTGAGATAAAAAGTATCCATTGCGCTATTCAAAGCAATCTAGAAACCAATTTGGACTTACGGCATTCAACTGTGGGGTACAGCCAGTAAAAGTAACATTGAAATCCTTGAAAGATTTCAAAATAAAACTATAAGAGTAATCTTCAACATACCGCAATGAAGCAATAAATACATTCACAATTATTTACAAATAAAAACCGTTAAGGAAGAGATCACAAACTAAACTACAGCGTTAAATATCAAGAGAGACTATCTGGACATACGAATACACTAGCTATGATACTCAGTGGATGCGGGTCGCTTCAACACAAACGTTTAAAAAGACATCGTGTTCCGACGCTCCTGGATAGATTCTGCCATATGAAGTGAAAGCCACCCACAAGTTGGCATGGCTCACTGTGACCAAAATCATCCCAGATGAATAATATCAGCCAGAAACAAGGCTTATTGTTAACTAAACAGATTGCCATGATGCAGAATGAAAAAGGAAAAAAAAATATTTTGCTATTCCAAAACATGATCTACCCGTGTACTAAGTTACATCGAAATCCAATGAGTAGTTTTTGCGTGAAAAACTAACTAACATACTTGCATACAAACTTACGCATTTATAATATTAGTATGATTGAGATGTAAACTACAATTCATGTTTGTTTTATAGGGTGCAGTCCCAAAAGGAAATGCTACAAAGGAAATGATTAAGCAGATGAGTTTCCGTGAGGGTCAGGTGATATTCAAGTGCACCAAGTGCTGCAGTATCAAGCCGGAACGTGCCCATCATTGCTCAGTGTGCCAGCGCTGCATCCGGAAGATGGACCACCACTGTCCATGGGTTAACAACTGTGTTGGCGAGAATAATCAGAAATATTTTGTTTTGTTTACCGTAAGTAAATTATAATTTTATTGAATCCTAAATATCCTCTTAGAGCTCATAAATACGAGGGGCATGTTGCCAATGATAGAGAAAACTATATTCCCACGTAGAGATGTGACATTGCCAGCAATATTGCCGTAAAGTGGGAATATTGCCCGATGTATGAATATTGGTGGCAATATTGCCAGCAATTGCCAGTAACGGCACATCTCTAGTCCCACCTATCGTGACACTTTACACATACAATGGCTTCTGCTGATCTTCATTTGTCGCATGTATGAGCTCTTAGGCACAAAATTTAGATGATGGGTGAGGAAAGTTATGATAGATTTATAATACAAACTAAAAAAAAATATTTCTGGATCTTTTGGAATACTTGTAATCACATTAAGAAGCAAGAAAACTTTCAGGATATCATTATCTTCATACCCCTTTCACATATTATTTGGGGTCAGAGCAACACGTTTTTTTCTTTAATTCCTATACTAATAGTTTTCATGCCATCACTGACTTCCCTTTCATTATGTCACTCTTCGCACAATCCATCTATTCTTTTCTTTGGCTTCATTCTCCATCTATCTACATCCAACAAATTCAGGACAGAGCTTTTACTACTATAATATAGCATAGTCAGACATCTACTATTTGCTTAACATTATCAATGATAAGAACAATAATCCTCATTATCAAAATCATAAATTTTGCTTCCGATATTATCTTCTTTCCATATTAATGATAAGTGCATTCTTTTCATATTAGTTTCTATGTTTCTGATCCTTGGACATCGTTTAAAACTGTATACTTAAAATTAAGATTAAAATTGTCATAATACAAGAATGTAAAAAGCTAAAAACTAAATTTTTTGAATACTATGATGTGTCCAGCCTTCAAGACCTTAACACACTGAATACCAACAAACATTTACGAGGACTTTCGCTCAAGTTATGTGGGAAGGCATCCAAAAAGAAGCCTTTGAAGCAATTTCTACCTAACCTAGTTGCAAGGGCATGGAACAGTACCCCTAGCCAAGTTGCTAATCTGCAATAGTTAACGTTAGCAGAAAGCTTCAAATGTATGGGAATGACGTCATATCAACGCTCAGTCACATGATCAGTACAAAAGAATTGGCGGCAAGGTCAACTCGAAGCGTTCGATGCAAGCGAAACGGTTGTAACTTGACTAGGGGGACAGGTTCCCCGAAAGTGTTGTGAAAGCTCCCACATTGAACAGCTTTAAAAATCGGTTGGACAGACTGAACATCTCCAAGAAATGCGCATGTTACACGTCGGTCTAATGTAGTTCTAGCTGAATACTTCTAAAATAAATTGTCTGCAACATGTTTGTGCTGCTTATTGATTTGGTGTTTCTTGTGGCGCAGTTCTACATAGCGGCGATATCCATCCACGCGGTGGGGCTGGCGGTGTACCAGTTCGTGACCTGTATCCGGCACGAGTGGCGCGAGTGCAGCGCCTACTCGCCGCCCGCCACCGTCGTGCTGCTCTTGTTCCTCATCGCGGAAGCACTGCTATTCGCCATTTTCACCGCCGTCATGCTCGGCACTCAGCTACACGCTATATGGAACGATGAAACCGTAAGTATTCATGATTCAAATCGATATCGATTGCTGCTATTAGCGTAACTCGTTAAGTCGCACGCCATTTTATTTATTATTTAAACGCTTGATACAAGGTTAACGGTAAATGACATACAAGTAAGAAGAATAGAATATTGATTTATTTGCTTTGAATGTAGGTAATTTACAATAAGATGATAAAAATAATTATTAGAGTATCCTTGTACATTCTACCATTTTGGCATGAAAATATTGATGCAAGTTCATCATCATGTTGTTACATCGATTGGTTTATTTTTGCAGGGTATCGAGCAACTTAAGAAGGAGCAGGCGCGGTGGGTTCGTAAATCTCGATGGAAGAGCATACAGTCGGTGTTCGGCAGATTCTCCATACTTTGGTTCTCACCCTTCACTCAGCCTTCGCCCAAGACGAAATTGGAAAGCTACCTGTACAGTGTTTAGATATGGTATTGTAGGGTCACCACATTCATTTAGTTTCAGTGCGACACGCATCCGTTCACGTCTCGATGTATTATCATTGTAATCATTGTAGCAGTCATTTTACAAGATCTATCGAAATGTTCTGACCAAGTGGCGCCAGTGGTGCCACCCCATGTAACGTTTGTTGCTTTCAATACCGACGTTTCGAGCAACTCTTAATATTATTGAGTCACTCTTGCCTCAGTATGATTGACTGACCGACAACGGAATTTGTAGAGTGTATAGATAGTTAGGAACCAAACGTCTGCATTTACTAATTTAATTGTTACAAATATTTATCACAAATGTCTGATTATGTGTGTGAAATTATTCAGAAATAGTTAAGTAACCGTAGCAACTGAGTAAATATTTATAGAAAGTGACATACGGTTTAGGGATATTTCCCGTAGTAGTTGGGGCGTGTATTGTACGTGTACGTTACGATCACGAGTACGTGTCTCTAACAAACAATACGCTTGTCTGTCTCGTACGGAACCATTCTAAATATTATACCATTTTAATGTAGGCCTCGATGTTGTACTAAAATTTTTGAATAAATAATAATATTGTTTATCATGATCATCATAGATCTCTTAATTATAATAATGGTATTAAGTTCTTGTGCTATGATAAAAGTTCAAATCACAAATTATTATTAATTAAGTTAGCATACGTCTTTCTATGCAATTAAATTAATGCTTTATCTTTCATAGATATTTGCTTTCAGAGTGTAAATCTTGTAACAAAGTTACTATGCGAATTAGGTCTAGTGTAGGACCAATGACGGAGTAGGTCTCTCTAAACTCACTTGTGATGAGTCATCCAACGATGGTTTTGCATGAATTCAGATCTTTGCCTTAACTACACACTTTCACGATGTTGAGTAGCACGTACAGACTGGTCGCTGTTGATTCCATATAAAGTTTTATTAGTAATTTAAAATTGAATTGATTGTGATTGTATTTATTTTGTTGTAATTATTGCGTTCATTAATTATTTTGTTATGGAATGTGAAGTTTATTTCTTAAGTATAGGTCGAAAACGGCCGCGGGAACAAACACTCGATAGTTATACATATTTAAGTTTTTGATTTGAATGGGAAATTGAATAAAAATAACATTAGGTTGCAACTCAGTTGTGATATCTTAAGTGTAATCTTACTGTCATCTGAAACGCCAAAAAATTGTAAATTCAAATTTAAGTTTACTTTTTTCATTTAGCAGGTCACTTTCAGTTTCTATGTTCATTAAAATATGATTAGCCGTAATAAATATGGCTTTAATGAGTTATAATAATTAAAATCATCAGTTAATCCTATTGAGAGACTGATTTCATGAAATAGCCTTTCAGTAGGGTTAGATGAACTGGCCGGTTGTATTGATGATTTTATTGCAAATAGGTTTTAAAAAAAACTTTTACGTCAGTTTAAGCTAGTTGTGGCCAGTGTTTCTTCTGACTACCCTGAGAGAAGAAACACCGAAACAAACTCAGGAGTTAGTCTCTTTTAAAGTCCCATACAGCAAACATGTAGAGTTCAAATCATATGAGACCTGTCCCAGTCAGTGATAGCATTTGTCAGTATACATGTAGTTCAACTCGGGACTACTAAGGAGCTCAACAATTTGACAAACATTGATACTAAGGACATATGGGTAGGCTGCTAAATCATTCAAATTGTCAGAATTACGTCAAACACACTGAAATCTTATTTTAATGGACATAGAACCAGTGACGAAAAATAAGCCGAGCCAATATCAATGCGCTGAAATTGGAGCAATAGTGGGATTATATATCAATCAGATAGGCTCAACCTATCATAACTTGGTAGGTCAGTTCGGTGTAAATTATTTGATCAAACGCTTTATCTTTTTGGTACGTTTGTCGTGATTACATATTTTCATAAATAGAATGTAGTTGGCATTACTACGTTCCAATAACTTGTAGTCGCAAGTGTTATTAGCAATACACAGGTCAGGAATAGGAATTGTAATCTGATGACTGCATAATAATTTAGATATAAGTGTCTATTGGCGGTTCGTATATCGAAAAACGATCAATTTTGCAATAATAAAGTGCTGTTTAAATGTATTATTATTTGTTGTTAATTACTATGTGTTAGCTAAGACATTTTTGGTAAACAAATATCTGATGGCTTTAAAATTGATATACGCTAAAGCCGACAATAAATGTCTGAATTAAATGTTTGGTATAATTGCTTAAATTAAAAATTGGTTTGTCATCGACAAACATTGTGGTCATGGTTATCAGCCATGGTCCAAACCTCAGCTATCATTCCCGCCTGGGATTCTCAGCAGAGCGGTCTACCTGGCTGCTTATTTGCCTTCTCTTTTCGGCTTAACATTCAAATTGGAACGGTCTTGATATATCTAAACGTCGCAAATGCATTTAAGATCAATATACTGACAGCCGGCTTAATAAATCCGTTGATACCAACATATCAAACAAATTATATCGGTGTTAACCTATGTTAGATTAGTGGTCTTTGAAAGCAATATTGATGTTTAAAAAGCTGAAGAATATACTTCTACTATAGGTATATAAGTGTGGTTGCTCCGGATGGTTACTGAGATGCATTAGGCGTACCTATCTATATCTAATAACTATCAATTGTCTATTTTTCTATCTGTCTTGCCTCTTGTATCAGGATAATCTAGGTTCATCTCTTCTGATTCACAAGATCGTTCCTTATAAACGCTGGCGATAATGTCTTGTATTGTTTGCCATACTGATGGAGCGCGCACATACTAACTAGAATGTATGAACATAATATTTTAATAAAATATTACTGTTAATTACTGCTAACAGCTTGGCGATCGAACTCTGTGTTGACTATTCTAGTGTCACTTATTATTCTATCACTAATTAGCGACTGCAAGATTTAATTATTATTTATAAATATAGTTATCATAGTGGTGAAGGAATCAGTCATTATAAAACTTTTGCGGGTTTGTCACTATTACTTAAATGTACTTCTTAATTAAACATTTGGCTTACGTCATTGCGTTAGTAATGCACAAGACCTGTTATTTTAGCTACATATTTCGTATTCGAAAATATTTTTAAGAATGTAAGTTGTATTCTCTATATTTGATGAAAGCAAAATATTAATGAAAATATAAGAGTAATCCAGTTTGGAGCAATAAGAAGTAATCCAATATAATTATATTTTTTAAATAATTGGATATTTTAACCATTTAAGAGTTTACACATATGTATGTAGGTATACACGTTATAATTTAGTGAGATGTCACAAAGCGCTGCCAGTAAACATGACGTACAGAACAGTACGTTTGTTAGTGATGATTTAACTTAAAGGGAGGGCCAGCCCTAGTTCCCTGGGCCACAAAGAAAACACATTCACAAGCCGGTAGGTTCTGCCATTGTGTCTTATTTTTCTAAATATTAAAACGTTAACACCAAATCGAAGTCCGCTGTAGACTATTTTTGTTGAAAAGCTAGAGTAACATGTAATTGAATATTTATTGTATTATGATAAAGTCCGCTCTGACGCGCCATACGTGGGCAGCTGTTATTCATATAGACGGATCGTAACCAGTTTTGGTCGTGCATAAATTAGCTAAGCGCGTAACAATAGGCGTATGTCAACATCAATTAGTAGGATGAATTAATTGATGATTTATTTATTTAATTAGTTGAAAAATATTGCCGAAAAACTCGAAAGATAAGGTAACATAAATTAAATATAAGACCATATAGTTCGTACCTCAACAGGTTCAAATAATAAGCATAGCGTAACAATTATAACTATTTTCTTAATCATTTTCACAGTTGTATATATTTTATAGTTGCGTTGTGTGATTAATTGCTGAACAAACAATTTAGCTTCTTAGCATTTAATGTCAGTTTTAATGATATAATACTTAAATCAAACTTGAATTTTGAGTAAAATAGTTTAAACCCCAGTATCTTATTATTTGTTATGTCATAAGCAAGGTTTCGAGTACTCGTATTACTTAATTATTATGTGATCTTTGAAAAACACCAATACTTAACATTAATTACGGATGCGAATTTTATGTAAGAGTAATAGAAAATCAATATGTCTATCATTATTACGATATGTAAGTGTAATATTAATATATAGTTATCTGGTTGTTAGTAAAGTTTATCTCAGATGTAACAGAATATACAAAGTTTCAACATTGTGCCTCTATCAAAGCTAACTCTCCTAACAAAGTAAACTAGTTGTACGTTATTGTTAAATTGTTTTTTATAGTGGGTACTGTAGTTGGGTTACTTTGACCCCGAGGTAAAACTCGCCCAAGCACGTTAGCCAATGGGAAAACAGTAAACCCAGTGTACAGTATTCTTATTGGTTGATGATAATAAGCTTGGGCCAAATTTTACCCTAGGGCCAAAAGTGACTTGACTTTACAGTACTGTTCGTAGTTGGTCCTGTAGTACGTTAGATGAAAGCTATTGTGAAACCTAACACAGTTATTCACAAACTATTTAATATTCTATAATCAGCACACTGTAAAGGCCCTTGCACCACCTCATACATGTACCAAGTTGATTTGATATTATTTTGTGTTGCATGCATAACTCATGCAACACAAAATAATATGAAACCAAAAGCCGCAAATAACTAAATATATCTAGAGCTAATTATTATATTGATCATGTTGTGTTTACGCCGTCGAATTTGTCCAGTATTATATTATATAATGTTTCTAACTATAGTCAATAGTAAGCACGGTGCAAGATGGCCTAAATATTTATTTACGACTCGTTGCTTTATATCTTACATTAAGCATAAAATACATGATATATTTTTTCGATTGTATTATTGATATTAAAGTAGAAAAGAGTAGGGTACATTTTTGTTTATATACCTGTGAGGTTTTAAGTTGTAAAGACACCTTGTCGTATATTGAGTGAGTCGATGTTCGCACGGCGGTGGTCGTGTGGACAGTGACCGCGCCCTTGACCCAGTGCGTGCTTTCAAAGTTATTGAGTCCTATTGGTTGTTATCACGCAGCTGCCTCGTTTGCACCAAGTTCTGATCTGGGGCCTTACCATGACGTGTTAAATTGTCAGGCGAGCGAACGAAAAAGAGGGATGGAGCAATACACATTATATTGCCGCAACTATTTAAGGCTGCGTTTCCACTAGAGATGTGCGAGGATGCGTAGCGAGGGATGTGTTTGTAAAGAACCAATAGAATCGTTTCATTTATCTCGCCTTGGTCAGCGCAGCTTTGGTGGAAACGGCTCAGCGTAGCTAGATTTTTGCGCATACAAAACAAGCGAGGGATGTGTGCGAGGAATGTGTTGCAAAGGATGTGTGTTGAGAAGGATGTGTTGCGAGGTTTGCGACATACTTTACATTCCGCCGACACATTTCACAGCTTCCCAACGCATCCTTGCATCGCTCATTAGTGCGCGTTTTCACAGCTCTGCTACACATCCTCGTACGACACATTTGCCTCGCACATCTCTGGTGGAAACGCAGCCTAACAGTTCAGTTTGGGTCGTCAAAGGATCGCGTTAAAAGTTCGTGGTAGGGCCTCTGCAGTCCATAGTCCGGTAGAATAATAACAATTATGTAATGATCAACGTTATATGTTGTCGCTGCCAAGTCGACTCTACGCTACATTTTTCAATCTGATATATTTAAGGTACTTTAAACCCAGGGGAACAACTATTGTCTGTAGAATGTGCGTTACTTTATAGTTTCCTATCTTGTTATGCTACTTCTTTTTCACAAATATACTATAACATTACCTATCTATGTTAAATATGATATACAAAACAAATTCTAAATCCATTTCATCAATAATAAAATTACCGAACCACTAAATCAAAATCGATAGGTTCAAAATACCATTTAGTAAGTAGACCTTAGCGTTACCTAAGTTGACCCTGACTAGTGTTGCGTAACTCTAGAGTATGTTCTTTAATATTGTCGAGGTTTTACTATATCACAGAATTATAATCAATTTGAAGTAAGATCTTTAGCATACAAATTATACAACGATCCTTTGATAGTGCTCAACGGGATATAGTAATACACCCAATATGTGTGTGTAATATATTGTGCGAGTATCAGTTGAATCTCATTGTAGTATGAAAATGACATAATTGTTTGTTAATAGTCGCAATTGGGTCAATACTTTAAACCTTTTCGACGTCCATCTATATAATAACGCGATGTGTCCTCCAGCGCCACGCAACAAATTGTTTTTATTTTAAACTAACTAACAAATGTTTCTATTGAATATAAAACAAACAAGAACTTATTATGTGTGAAAAAGTTAAAAATATGGCTTACTAGCTGTTCCCAGCGGCTTCGCCCGCGTGATAGCAGAAAATTATCCCATGGGAACATACTTCCGGGATAAAAAGTATCCTATGTCCTATTCCAGGACATGGTCTATCCGTATACCAAGTTTCATCAAAATCGGTTTTGCTATTTAGGCGTGAAGACGTAACAAACAAACCCACTTTCGCTTTTATAATATTAGTAAGGATAACAGGGCAATTTTCCATAAAAACCAAATAAAAGGTCTTGTAAAAGTCGTAAATTAATTTTATACTATTATTACTTCTAATCAAATAGTGGCGCTGAGGGCACGAAAATCTCGAAC
This sequence comes from Mythimna lalbum, assembly GCA_949319445.1. Classification (NCBI taxonomy): domain Eukaryota; kingdom Metazoa; phylum Arthropoda; class Insecta; order Lepidoptera; family Noctuidae; genus Mythimna; species Mythimna lalbum. The sequence continues at coordinate 20,814,911 of OX439344.1, forward strand.
TTGTATACAAGTGATTGGCGTTCAAAAGGTTAGACACGCTTAGGGAAAGACGTAGAGTAGAACCGACTAGAACCGATATGTACCTTAGTAGACATTGCCACTGCCTTTAGTAAATGAAAGTGTATTTTGCAGTCATAGTCAGTCAGTATAATAATGAAGATACCTATTTATAATAGTTCGGAAGTAAGTAACAATATTTTGCTAAAAGACATAATGCATCATTACAGTATACCTATTAGTAATCTAATTGCTAATCACCGACATTCTAAAATACCTTGTAGAACTAAAGTAATAAACCCGTTTTCAAATATAGTCTCTTAAATGTCATCTTGTCTATAATTATAATAAGTTTTCGAGGGAATTTATTTTCATTAAAGATAACATGTGGGATGAGACGTGAGTTTTTTTGTAATTCCCCAATTTTAATCCTTTTTCTGATGGACGAACACGATTTACAGCGTAGTCGTGAACGATACACGTGTTCCGTTATTCTGTAGTACAGTTGCGTATGAAAGATGTTGAGTATATGAGGTGTGATGCAGCGTGAGATCCAGCAGTGCGCGGGCGCTGTCGCCGGCGGTCGTGTGTACCGCGCGAAGGGAAAGTATTGTGTTGCGGAACCGCGTCACGCCCCGCGGCCCCGCCTGCTGGTTGGCGGCGTTAGCATGCGCTGCTCGGCCCCAAGGTGATCGACTGTGCTGCCCGTTGTCGAAACCATACTGCTCTCATTCAATACGTTATTACTGTGACCTACCCGTCTGCTATTGCGCAATTAACACCGTCCTGGTGATCTGTTCATGTTTCATTGATATCGATAGTTATCATAGTGCGTAATGTTTTTTTTTTACTGTTTTTTTTTAGTTTAACTGTTGTGTAGACACTGTGCGGTTGTTCCAGATGCGGTTAACGTTCTTTACGATGTGTGTTTTGACGACAGTGGCGCTATCTATGTGCCGGCCGTACGACCCGGAAGACGACGGTTTGAAGGATGTGCTGCCATCTAACGGGCAGTTCGAAGCGTTCTACCCGCGCGAGGCGCACGGCATTCCGAACGGCTCATCGCGGCCTGCCCATGGCCACGGTAGTTTCTACAAGCACCGCAACCCGGCGCTAGTGGACGTGAAGAATGCAGCCGCCTATGGCTTTCGCTTCGACGGCATGAGAAGATTCAATTTTGATGATGAATGAAGAGTCAGCGTATGTTTCATTATTGTTTTATTTTGTTTTGTTAATACCTATTCGAAATCTAATATTTCATTATTTTATTGCTATCGAATATTAAAATGAGAAAATTTATGTTCTTTTTCCAAATAAAATATTTTTTTGTGTTTTAATTCAAGCAGTGATTGTATGAGACCTGAGACCATCGTACCACGTAGTACGTACCTACTTAACGTATGTATTATATATAATCATTTAAAGGTGAATGATTATTGATAGATATTTAGAAGCGCCAAAAGTAAATAATTAATAACTTCGCCATAATAGTGAAGGAAGCAGTGCCGTAACTAGGCTGGAGCCGGTGGTGCCCAGGCACAGGGCTTGGACCCTAATGGGGCGCAGTAATGATCAAACCAAGACCAAGTTTTGTATCACTAATTTTATCAGAAGGAGGTTACTATTTCTCTTTCCCCCACACCGTACAATGGCTTGAACTACACTCGGATGCCAAAGGTCGCCAGCGTTGAACATCTCCACGAGTAGGTACAAAGTAAGTATAATGCCGGTTGCAGATAGAGATGGGTAACGACCCGGGTTAAAACCCACCTGTGTTATCACCCAGGTTTAATCCATTTGCTTGGGTCAAAACTAAAACATGTTTTTCTTAATATTTAAGCAAGCGAATCTTGTAGTAAACATTTTTAAAACACGAATAAAATACTTTTACCTAAATAAATAATCGATATATAATAACAGTACTGTAGTAAATAGAGCAACACCAGATACGCCGGGAGTTAAGAAGTGGAACCACTATTAAATTTGTTCCCAAAAAATGCTTTCGTATTAATTAACAAGTAAGTACCTGATTTTGAATTTATTACTTTTTTCCTACCGTAATGCATGTAAAATAATATACTTAACAATATATTATTTTATTAGGGATAGCAACAGCCTTATAAATGGGAAATCATAAGTCAAGCCACAGAAGTTTTGCCATTATAAAATCTACATACTAGGTAGGTATACATCAATCATCTTCAGATTGTTGTCATTTTTAACATCGTGGTGTGGTTTTCTTGACCCAAACTGAGTTTTCCACAGTGGACGCTATCATGTGCGTGCGAGCCTTCACGACGGGGGATGCGGTGTCCCAGGGAAGGTGTGTCATGACAGTGTCATTGGACATTGCAAACGCCTCTAATTCCCTGCTCTGGAGTACGATCCGGAGGGTACTCCGGTACCACCGGTTGCCCGAATACCTCTGTTAAGTGGTGGAGGCCTGCCTGTCGGACAGGTATTCATCTACCCCGGTTACCAGGGAGACTGGGAACGGCGAGAGATGTCGTGCGGTGTTCCGCAGAGATCGGTACTGGGACCACCCTTGTGGAACATTGGGTTCGACTACGTGCTGTACGGCGACTTCCCTGACGGGTCAGCGTGGTCTGCTATGTAGATGATACGCTGGTTCTAGCGCAGAGAGAGTCGTTCCAGGTGGCGGTCGATCTAGCAATACACGGGGTTGTGATAGTCGTTGATAGGATGAAGCAGTTGAGACTCAAGGTGGCGCTGCACAAGTCCGAGGCTATGTGTTTTCACGGCTCTTGGAAAGCACCACCATCGGGTTCCCAATTATCAGTAGGAGGAGTAGAGTTTACATCGGCATCGGGTCGACGATTGAAGTACCTGGGCCTCGTCCTCGACAGCTGGTGGAATTTCGTGGAGCATTTCCGACGTCTGGCTTCCAAACTGAACCGGACTGGGGCTGCTCTCAAGTGGCTTCTGCCCAACCTGGGGGGTCCAGACCGAGGGTCTGCGTCAGCAACCGAAGGCCCAGCTGAACGCATGACCGAGGGTCATGTCAATACGGATGGTGCGGGGATACCGCACGATTTCCCGCGAAGCGGCGAGCTCCCTTGCTGGACTGCCACCATGGGATCTGGAGGCAACAGTCCTTGCACACATGCACGATTTGCGCATGGAGATGCAACGCCGGGACGAAAGTTTGCTGCCGCGACAGGTTGTGGCATGGCGGACAGAGGCGGGCGGGATCTTATAGTAAAATGGTTTCAGCGACTATCGCAACCCAGTGCTGGGCACGCCACAATTATGGCGGTAAGTCCCCTCTTTGAGGAGAGAATGGAAAGACCTGTTGGCGTCGTCACCTTCTATATGACGCAGGTTCTCATCGGACATGGTAAGTTTGGGAGGTTCCTGCACTGGATTCGTGCGGAAGTGACGCCCGGGTTTCACCACTACGTGGAACGCCTGGAGGACACGATGGACACAGTGAAGGTGTGCCCCGCTTGGCAGTGCATCGCCGGGCCTTCGTGGGGGCGATCGGTGAAGGTGATCTCTCGCGCTTGGCCTTAGTACAGGTCACGGTCCGGAGCAAGGGGCAGGCGGTCGCCACTTTCTGTGAAGCAGTAATACTAGCAAAGGATGAGGTCGACCGCATTAGGCAATGGCGCTCACAGCGCCCCAGCCGCCGCTGGAATTCCGATCCCGATTTCCGGCCACCGTAGGCGCGAGCTTGCGGGCGGCGAGCAATGGGTAGCTCGCAGTCCGACCGTCCGGTCCCAGCCGGGTCGAAGCCTACTAGGGCCAGGGTTATCCGAAAGAGAGCTCGGTCTCGATACTATCTCCCGCTCCGCCCAAGGGCGGGGATGTCAGTTGGATGATTTTTATCCACCAAAAAAAACCTTAACTGAGTTTAATTAAAATTTACTTATAGAATAGAAATCACATTTATAAACAAAAAAGATAGCGTTCTCAGATTTTTATAATTTTTTACTTTGCGTTAATGATTTGTCGTCAAAATAGTGTTTCAAAGCGAGTTACTTTTTTCAATTTCGCAGTTCTCAAGCGTGTAACAATCATATGGCACGTTTCCTCTATTTCCACCCACTAAAATAGTTGATAATGGGTTAAAACCGGGTGATTTGGGTTTTAACCCAAATGGGTTGAATGGGTTTTAACCCACTACCCATCTCTAGTTGCAGACCGAAAACTAAGTTAAGTTAGTTTAGCTTAGCTCGCATAGCCGAGGCAGTTTTCCATAAAGTTGTGCGCAAGCTATGTGAATTAACTAAAATATGCGAAGCTAAGTTAGTGTGTATGCCGATGCGTAGCATGAAAAACTGCGCCAGCAATGCGAGCTAAGCTAAACTAACTTAGCTTAGCTAAACTAACTTAGCTTAGCTAAACTAACTTAGCTTAGCTCTTGGTCTGCAACCGGCATAAGAGCTAGCGGTCAATTCGAGCAACCTGTTTGACACAAGGCTAACTTTTAGAACACGGCGGGGCTCCGCCCAAGAACAGCAGTTTCAAAAACTGGCACCGGGCGTATAAAAAGCCAGTTATGGCACTGGAAGGATAGAAGATGAAGAGATAGGTCTATAGTAGCAAACTGCGTACTGTGCCGACCTCATGTGACAATAGGGAACAAAGCGTTCCAGCTTACCTAAATTAAGTAAACATTTTTTTTTAATTCAGAGCTATACATAATGCTTTAATAGATCCCAAAGTGCGAGTCGCAACCCACTAGTGTTTGTGACTCGCACCACGAAGGCCTTGAAATTGACGTCACCTACAGTGCGAACCCAGCAGCCGTACCCTCAGCGCGTACTTCGTCTTTTGGCGCACGTAATCCACGATGCCTTCCACCCTTCCCTGCGTTCTTAGAGTTTAAAGGCCTGGCCTGTTGGTCTAGTGGTTAGTGACCCTGACGGCTATGCCGGAGGTCGTGGGTTCGATTCCCACCCAGGACAAATGTTTGTGTGATGGGCATAATCATTTGTTCTGTGTCTGGGTGTAATTTATCTATAACTAGCGACCCGTCCCGGCTTCGCTCGGGTGCAATATTATACACATAAACCTTCCTCTTGAATCACTATCTATTTATAAAAACCGCATCAAAATCCGTTGCATAGTTTTAAAGATTTAAGCGTACATAGGGATATAGGGACAGAAAAAGCGACTTTGTTTTATACTACGAGTATGTAGTGATATGTATGTATTTAGAAATATATAAGTATGTTTATCAGTTGTCTAGTAGATCTCTGCTAGGCTTGGGACTAGACGACGTTGTGTGATAGTTGTGGAATATATTATATTATATTATAAAGCGAACTCTAATGACGTCATACGGTAATTACTCTACCCTGGCATTTTGTACGCGAACATGAGTTAACTGTCAATGTCTGCAGTCGTGCAAATATACAAAATTTGTTATACTTTGCGATTCCAAAAGCGCCTTACAACATATAGTTTGGTACCTCGGGTACACGAGGTCAACCTGTAGCTTTGATTTTAGAGTCGTACTCGAGGCTGAGGGAAAGTGGCAAAACTATTAAATTCCAATTCCATGGCACGTGGATCAGTAGCCTGATTCACGTAAAATCAAACAAGCTAAATATCGTTGAAGTTTTATAGTCGTTCTATCGAGTCCTATCCAAAATCGGTATTCCAGTGTTCTTTAACCGGGATTGGATAGAACGACAATTTAACTTGATCGAAACTAAACGATCCGTATATCAACGACTTGTTGCCAGATACCACAGAGTACTACTATGTTACAAAGTACTCTGTGATTTGAACTACAATATTTGACAATAAATTAGTCGTTGGCATCCGACACGATCAAACAACGTTTGTCTATGAGGATACCTCAAGCCAACGATTGAATGACGATTCACATAGCTGAATACCTACGCTTAAACGACTCTTCGATCGAACGATTTCAAAATCGGTGTCGTTCGTTTGAACGAATCGAGTTTTCGATTGATGGATGTGAATACGAAAATGACAAAAACGACTAAGTCGTAACGATGCGATATCGTTACGGTTTTGATTAAGTGAATCGGTCCTCAGATAGGGAATGGAATTGTATATAAGTTAGCAAAAACGGAAACATATGAGGGAACTTCTATTGGGCTTCTATATCTACCCTTCTTTACGGATAGTACCTAATTTGACAAAACATCTGAAGAGTATATGGTACAAGACAATTCAGTCTAAGCCACCAAGAATTCCTTGGTTTACTGAAACTCCGATGAATAGACCTTTATTAGTTACAAGCATGCGTCTACGTTCCGGGTAATTTCCATTGAATGCTTTCGGTCATCTTATGAAATTTGTTGACACCCCAAACTTAGAGCTTTGGTGGAGTGTGCACGGATTGGTTACGAGAGTTTTAGAATTAGAAAGTAGATTATGTTTAAAGGATGTAGGTATGTGTAATCTGATCTTATCTAAACCCATTCCCAAAGATAATTGCACCCATAACAAAAATCGTTTTCGTAAAAGAAAAGGGGGCAGAACTATACCTACGTATGAACTGCTTAAAACAGAAAAAAGTATCAGAAAACAGCTCTATTTTAATTTTATATTTATGGCACACTAACGACTTAGGTATTCACTAGTAAATTTTTATGTATAACAGTCAAACTTAAAATCTAGAGTGAATTTGTCATTTACAAGTGTGCACAAAAATATTATTAGGTAATATATTTTTATTGGAAAACCCCTTTCTGAAAAAATGCAAACTGTACCTTACGAAGTTTTTCCTGTAAAGATTTAATGGGCATTTATAGCAAACTCTATCAAAAATCAACCAAACTGAGCCTATAAAGATAGTCCTTCTTTTATTAATTGTTCGCCCGAATTCAATTGACTTCCTGTCGAAAATCGGTTCAATTATTAAACTTAACTAGAACTCTGGGATCGTTAATTATTTTTTTTTTGTCAATCATAGTGTCACTTTGTTGACTTCACCCATTTAAGATTTCACGCTCGGTGTAGCGACGAGGCCAGGCAGTGCAAGGGGAGCGGTTTGACTTGATAATGAACACGTCCCGATGATTCGATACGAGTGTCAGCCGCATCCTTCCTTGCCATTACGTGGTCAACAGACCGCGGGCGCCGTCCTCTTGTTCCATCAGTTTGGACTCACTGAGTCCGAACGACCGTCTCTTGTCCAAATACGGGTAGGAGGATCTTTGGTGGAACGAATTTCGCCACCTTTTTTTTAATTTCTTTTCCTCAGACAATTTCGCAAATGTTTGCCACCACTGCTCTCTGCTAATGCACGTAAATCAAGCGCTAAAAGATCGCATGAACAGTAAACAGTAAGTAGCTATTTGATTAATTTTGTCTTTTTTAAAAACGTGCTTATTGCCTATTTCTCCACCTGATTACTTCTGCATCTTTAACAGGACTAAAAACGAATCCAATTTTTTCAATTCCACCTCGATCTAAATCTTTATCGATGTTTAATTTGCCGTCTCTTCACGCTTGACTGAGTTCAATGCAGGTCACTCATAGTTCGATATTGGCTGAGTAACACCCTCCAGAACGCTCGATCAATATCCCCACGATAAGTTTATGCAATTAATAACTTTACGTCTATTATACGCTTAGAAGATCATTTACCCGAGAAAGTATAGACGCAGCATTAGATACACCTCACTTTAAAAACTCTATGTTAAAACACTTAGCCGCCCTCAGAAAAAAGTGTGAAATTATCTTAAGTGGCCAGTATCTAAGAAAGCCCTTTTTAAAATCAGGCTAATATAACGGGACGTTCTAAGTGAAGATAGAAGTGTAGATAAGTTAATAAGATTATTATTATACGTCATGTTGAGGTCGGAGACCGGCTTTTAAGGAGGGAATGTTTCTGAAACCGTGTATAAAAAACGAGTGGTCCCCAGGGATCGGTCATTCCGCGGTCGGAGTGGGTGCACGCATCTTCGTTCCCAAAATAACGATTTTTTTTTTGTGTTAAGACTCCTTAATTGTTCGTTCGACTTGAATCAGTAGTTTTGAGTCCAGTCTCGGAAGGGGTGAACGTTGGGCTCCTCTTGTCCAGGTAACGCGTCTCAACAGTGCCATGTATCCGGATACAGTCAAAGTGGTGAGTGCCAATCTTTCTTTTACTACATTTGCGATTTTTTTTACTTTTGTAATATTAATCTATAGTGCAATGTTATTAAAAAGTGTTTTTTATTTTTTATTTAATTTAAAAACATATAAGTTATTTGTGTCATAAATAAGGTTGTTAACAAAAGCTTTCGTTGAAACAACATTAACTTTTTTAACAATGTTTAAAAATAAAAGAGTAGACCACGCAGCCGACGATCATTCAATAGGTTTATCACTTTTTCGTGTTTACATTATTCGTGCTTAATGATTCTCTATTGTTGAGTAAGATTTCAATTTATATGGCGGCAATAACAAGGCTCAATGGATAGTTGATGAGGGCAGGGAGAGTGGTCAGTGCAAGTGGTGCAAGTCATCTTGCTGGCTCGCTGATTTGACGAGTGGGCTCGACTTGCCCGAAGCCGGCAGCCATTTGTTAACATCTCTGTTGTGACACCCAGCCACTTATTGATTTATTGTAATTGAGATATCGATTTTTTGATTTGAAATTCCGTTTCATTTTATGACGTTTGATCTTTGAGTTTGACGATAGATTTATTTCCCGTTTGATACTATAGGTATACTTTTCTTTATATTGTCTCATTGAATTTTATTACTTATTTAAAATCATATGAACATTTTAGTTCCCCTATATATTTCGAAGACGAATCGACTGATATAATAAAATATGGCCGCAGTAGATAAAACTGAAGTTGATGAGATAAATGCATTCGTGGGCGAAGCGTTGAACATAAATTAAACATTTATGAGTTTGGGACTCGTATACACCATTTAACAATTATCTACGGACCGGTACAAATCTCTTTATAATGTATGTGGCGAAACACAGGAACGCAGCGTGATGCATACGTGCTCCATGAAACATTTATCCCCCGTCTGTACTAATTAAACTTCGGAATATTGTAGTTAATTACCGCCCTACAGTTTAAAGTTATCTCTTTTCGAAATCTAATTCCGAATGGGAGGGTCACAGTCGACAAACAACATCCATGTTTATTTAAAAAAACTGTACGTAATTAACAGAATGTATAATTGAGTAGTTAGAATTTTATAACATATGATCATTAATCTTGAACGTTAGTAGATGTGGATGCATCTAATTAGCTTCAGGTTGGGTGGGGAAAATATTTGTGTATTTGAATTCGATTGTTTTTAAACTGACTTTGTTAATTTTTTCTAAGCTTGCGTTTTAATTTCTTAGTTTCAATGCTTGGCGAAATTTTGCTTTGCGCTCCGCCCGAATTAATTCCTTTCACTTAATTATTTTACACTGTAGGTATAGTAAACTTAGATAGTGGGATATATCATAGATACTGAAGCAATGTTCTCAATACGAATAGTTCTTTATTTAAAAGAGGTATTTTTTCAATTTTATTCCTCGAAAGGGGAGGATGGAAGAGATGAAAGTAAGATCGTTTTCCATTTCTGCTGATGTCAATCACGTAGGTATATGGTTTATTTATTAGTTAATTGTTTGTATATTAAACTTTCGGCTGTGGGATTATTTAAAAAGTTTCCTTGGGTTGGAACACAAAGGTTCACTGAAGAAACGCAGGTGGGTTTTAGAAGTCTCATGGAGATTTTCTAAAAACGAAAACTTGTGGGCCTAGAATGCAAAAGGCAACTGAAGGACAGTGGTGTGGTTTTAGTTAGTAAAAGTCTGACTCCTCCTTGTCCTTCTCCACCTTAGAGCGAAAGAAGTCAATCGAAGATTTCTCACCTTAAAAATATTATCAAAGTCCGACAATAATTCACGCTCCACCCGTTATGGAACAGTAATTTGAAGCCCCCACTTATTAAGGACCTGCCTACCGTTCCACTTTCAGCAAACCAAATCTGTAATTTTTCAACCGTCTGAAATTATCATCATCATCAGCGTATTTTTAATGATCGCACTGCTGGGACTCAGGCCTCTCTAAGAGAGGGAATGGGCCGCAATCCACCACGGGGGCCCAGTGCGTGTTGGTGAATGTCACATGTCTTCGAATTGTTAGTTCTCGGACATGCTGGTTTGTTCACAATGTTTTCCTTCACCGTTTCGAGAGCAGTGGTGATGAAATAAATTACACAAAGTAATGCGCCTGGCAGGGTTTGAACCCGCGACCTACAACTCGTAAGTCAGAGACATTACCACTCGGCCACTGCCTTCTGAAATATATTGCATCATCACCTTTTTGTGAGAAAGTGGAGTATTGTTATGTATTACCGACTTGTGCACCTATCATTGTGAATAACGAGTTATACTTTCAATTTCCCCTTATCTTATGTGGAGTGCGCTGATTATTTTTTGTTTTACTATTTTCGGCAGTTACGTGACTACTTGATGTAACTGTGTTTCTCATTTTGTCTTATTTTTGTAATGACGGTGTTGCTATTATGAGTATCGATGTTTTTTTTTTTTCTATGGCCAGTAAACTAAGCAAGATTAATGATAAAAGATCCTGGGATCGATCCATTCCTACCAGGGGTGCGGACCACATCATCACTTGCCATCAGGTGAGATGGTGGTCAAACGCGAGCCTATTAATAGATAATAATAAACAAAAGTTACCGTGATTTTGACTATTGAAGGAAAATTAGTGAGTTCCAGTCAGTAAAAGGTTGACCCTCCCTCTCGTTCCCCTCAGAGCGGGACCTATTTGAAGAATTAATCCACTTGGGATTTCTTAGAAGCAACTGAGTTTATGACAATATACTCACCACCTCATCATCATCATTTCAGACGAAAGACGTCCACTGTTAGACAGGCCTCCCCCAAGTGTCGCCACAATGAACGGTCCTGTGCGTCGACTTGCCACCTATTTGTTAGAATGCAGACGATAATATAAGTTGCGAATAATAATACTCGTCACTTTAAATAACCAAGATGTTTAGTAGATTGAAATATTTATAGGTTTAACATAATAGGTGAAGTCTAACGTGATGTTGGTTTGTTTATAGATGCAGTTTGTCCTGAGTTTGGCGCTGGTGGCGTCCTCAGAGGCGTTCTTCTTGAAATGGGGCTCAGATTCCGCGTAAGTTAAACTTCACATATTTATATCAAGTATTTAATTTAGATGGAGGCATAATAAGCGAACATATTTTACGCGAATTTACTTTAGTAGTGGTATTTGTGCGTTATTTATTTATTTATAATTTTTATTATAACACTTGCATTAAATTATCTTAGAAATGGCTGTCACCTGGAATCCATACTTCCATTACATTATATTATCATCATAAGCTCTTCAAATTATTTATGACTAGCTTTTACCCGCGGCTTCGCCCGCGTTTATTCATATACTTTAATTCCTCTCCCCTTTCTCCCCAAACAAACAAACTCACTTTCGCTTTTATAATATTAGTAAGGATATTTGTTTTTGTGGCGTAGTCCCCAGCGCTAGGCAATTCTATTTTAACGTCCTACAGGATAGGCACTAGGCTACGCTATTCTCTTAGTAGTAGTACTCGTAGGTAAACCCTTCCTACTGCGTATCCCCTACGGCTACGATATTCTATAACGGCGTAGTTTTAGGGTTAGGGATAACAGCGTAGGGTATAATATTAGTAGTATTATGCCAACGCTATCGAGCCTACAGTTACGCTATTCTTATTCTACGCCTGGAATTAGGCGTACCTTTTCAAGCGTCTGATAAACTGTTCGACTAGTGTTACGTAATTGCTTTGCATTTGGAAATTTAATAACTCACCAGATAGGTCATTAATTGAGGGCGCAAAATTCTGGAGTCACTATTAGCTACGTGCAAGTTCGGATACAGAAAGCATTTTCGGATAGAGAGGCAACAGAACCAACAACAAAAACATCAGCAACCGCAACAGCAACGACGATAATAGCAACAACAAGCAACAGTAAAAAATAACAACAACTGAGTTAAGCAACAGTAGATATGAATCTACCGTGTATAAGCAAGCATGCAGGACAAAAACTTTCTGTCCTATGCGCCAGATTGTTCTAAAAAACCTGATAAGTGGTTTAAATGAGGGACGTACATACCACCACCTGCTTCAGCATTTACTCAAATAGCAACTTAATAGTTGAACTTGCTCAGTTCGGAATTAATGAGCTATTCGATACCCGGTGTATTAGTACATTACGTTAAAAGTGTGTAATGTAAGTCGTAAGTACCGTCGAGGCATTATTTAGACCCGAACCATGGCGAGGGTCTTGAGAGCCGAGAACGGCAATCACTAATTACTCAAGTGTATCATACGACGTTTTTTCAATACACTTGTGAATAAAATAACTGTAAAACTAGTAAACTTTTGTGGCAGTAAAATCTGTTTTCAAATGCGCGGCCATTTTGTTTTTCTCGTGGGGGACGACCTGCGCCCATCCTGATACGATAAATGTCATAAAATGATGGCGGTGGAGAGGTTGAACAATGAGGTTTTAACCACATTATAGCACTAGTGCGTAATGGTAATCAAAATGTCACAGTTTGGTAACAAGTGCCATTATATACCTAAGTGCAATGCAATAAGAGTCACTTTATGAGCAAGTGTATTGAAAAATAATTAACGTGTGGTCGATACTTCTGGAAGTAGTGGATTCCATGTCTCAAGTGACTTGACAGTTACCGTTCGCTCGTCACATTTACACACTGTTGCAGATAAAAAAGCACACGTTTCCTTGTTATATTTTATGTGCATTTTCATGCCCCCAGACATACGTGAATTTTTTTGTCAGTTTTTCTGCTGTTATGATTTTTATTTCCTAAACATTTTACGTGTTTTGTGTGGAGTAATAAAAACAGAACGTTTTAGTTTAGAGTTTTGATATGCAAGAACGTTTATAGACTTTTGCTTAAAGACTGCTGAGGTCATTTTCTAGATTTACTATCACAGCTGATGAGATAGACCTACAAACGTGATTTAGCGCTTTTTTAAACTCTGTGCTAAATGCTTTTGTATATTATTGCAAACTTTCACGTACAAAACAGCAATACATGGTGTTTCCTTGTTACAGAAGTCAGTCTTCGGCACAGAAGACGTGGGTGCAGCCTCTACCTCCGAACATGTCTCCTGGCTACCGATACCAATACACGTACACCCCGTACGATTCCCGCAAGGTGTACCAGATCCAGCCCCCGCAGTACCAGCAGGCCGAGGTGGTGCAGCAGAATCTGCAGCCCATCCCGATCAGCGTCCCAGCGGGGTCCAGTCTGACCCCCGTGTCGCTCCAACATGTCCAGCTCGTACCCTGTATGTGTCCTGTTGCCCCTGAGGAGGCCGAGAAACTCCAGGAGCAAGTTGGCCCCGGGCCGTACATGGCCCAGACGTACAGCCAGCCCGCCTATACCGTACCACAGCAAGTCACGGGCGAAAACGTACAAAATTCCAACAAACAGTAGGGTCACACTTAAAGTAATCACCATTAATAACTCCCACAATTTACGTATAATTTATTTCTAATTTATATAGAGAAAAACCATCGATTTTTGATATTTATATCTAGAGTTAACGTAACTTCTTGTGCGAGGTTTTACTTCAAAGGATCACGAAGACTGATAGAGTAAGGACAGTATGTGTTCATTCATTCTTAATAAATAATATAACTATGTTCATGTGTTTTTGTTAACTCCTTTTATTGAAGTGGGAAATTGTCAAATAACTTCACTGAGGGTGAAAATGTGGTGATCTATTTACCGGTTCCAGATCTAATCTTGTCTGCACAAATAAAACGGCCGACGAAAAATCTGAGCGCAGTAGACGCACCCTATTGGCATTTTGTAAATACTGACGGTTCGTGCACTACGTATGATCCGGTTCCGACGTGGTGGAATTAAGCTTAACCCTTCAGATACCGTCAATTAGAGACACAATAGTAAGACAATAGATGCGCGGCCACCGGTGGTCGCTTGGGGATTCATGAATTAAATCGTAAATCCTCCTCAACGCGTCCCGAACACGTTGCCAGGTGTACGCCCTTCACAGGACATGCGTCCTTTCCTGCTCACCATGCAATACTACTTGTAATTTTTAGGATTTGTACGAATCTGATATGAAAATACTGCTCGGGCTAAATTTCAGTTAGTACCTATTTAATCGACACGAAAAGAAAAAGTTTCTAGAAATCTTTTTAACGAAGGCCGAGCCCAAGTCGTCGAAGGCGAGTATTGTCCCACGCGCGCCTCAAGGAGGTGGCAGCTAATCGTAGGGGAGCAGGGTTGGAGCCAACTGGGGCCATAGGTTAAGTGAAAATGAAGGCCGGGGCCCTGGAACGCAAGGCAAAGATTCAACTAACGAATGAGTTTTAGTTAGTAAAAGTCTGACACGCCGTACTAAGAGCGGGAGATGTCATTAGATGATTCCCCACAAAAAAAAAACATCGCGCCCAAGACACAAAGTTCCGGTATCTTTTTAGGGTTCCGTACCTCAAAGGAAAAAAACGGAACCCTTACAGGATCACTTTGTTGTCCGTCTGTCTGTCTGTCAGGTATCGCGTTGAATTAAAACCATATATATACTCCCAGTCTGCGCACCCTTGAAGCTGTAAAAAACAAACTTCTGAGTTAACTAAGAAAAGTCACGGCCGGTTATGTAGCAAAAAACGTGAGGGTACACGTTTTTAACGCGTAAGGGCGTCAAAATTCGTAGGACTTCCCGTTTACCTAGAATCTTGTAGGCATGAAGCAAGGTCTTATAGCACAAGTATAGGAAAAAATCTGAAAACTGTTTTGTTGTAACGTCCCAAAAAAAAAACCTTATTTGCGATTCGATAAAATCGATTCGGGAATTGAAATGTTTTCGTAAGTTTGTTTGGAACCCTAAATGCGCGAGTTCAACTTGCAATTGCCTGGTTTTAGTTTTAAATTACTTTATGGAGTGTCATTCATTCACAAGCTCATTTTACCTCGAAGATCTACCGGTGTGTTTATATAATTATGGCGGTTTGCCATATTTCCTATACGAAAGCTGCCAAACCCCTTTTAACCGACTTCGAAAAGGAGGAGGTTCTATGTTCGGCTGAATGTAATTTTTTTAATTACTTACAGTGTTAAAAATAATAACGCTTAAAACTATAATTAAATCATACAAATATTAAAATTACATCAAATAAAGCCGGTCAAAAATCGAAACTTGGAGTGAATAGCACAAAAATATGTAAAAAATCTACTTACTTGAATATTTTGAGTTCGACTGTTTGTGTCCCCGTTTTATTTATATTTTCTAGGAAGAGTTTTACACCGCAGTTTTAGATTCCTGTGTTCTGTGGTTTTACATATATTTAATTATAGAAAATATAGTAGAGGTCAGTGTGTCTCTTCCATAAAGGCCATTAATTAAGAGTTGAAGTTGAGGTCAGTGAGCATTTCTAAACTTTTTGTTTCCGTTTATACAGTCTTTCCAAAGTTTGAGAGGAGCTGCCAAAAATTGTGGTGTCAAGTTAATGTCAATGATATAATCGTAATTTCGTTTTGATTTCATTAACAAAAAATAAAATAGAATAATCATAATTTATAGTTAGGCAATTCCAACAAACTTCCTAAAAAAACCTGAAACTCCCGAACCTGAGCTTGATCCTATAAAATATGATTACGTGAAATATAAGTTCATTTTAGAGCGAGAAAGCCACAAATAGGTATATTCCAAATAATATTATATTGTATTAAGAAGTGCCTTTTAGGGAAGTAGGCATTAGAATGAATCATGTTTTCATCGATTAAATCAAAGAAACGTGAATCGTTATCAAGTGAGGAGTATCAAGAGCTCATAAATCATCTGACCGAAGCCTACATGCCGATCACTTTGGATGCCAGTTACCACAAGCAAAAGGTTGCAGCATTAAAACAACTACGTTATATTTTGAAATATTCCTCTAAAAAGAGTCTTCAAGAGCGAGATTTTAAGCCGCTACTCTTGTGCTCGCTAACGCTGGTGTACTACTTTGGAATGCGTATTAAAGTAAAGGCATACAAATATTATTTATTCGGTACTTTCTCGAGGCGACTTTTTCACAAAGCAGAAGATGCATTCAAAACATCTGTAGACATGTTGCTACCTGAGTATAGCGAAACTTCTATTAAAATAACCTTGAATTTCTTCTCAGAACTCTCCCTTTGGTCTTTCGAAAGTTTCGTTGAACAGATCTTGGACGTTCTGCTCTATTTTGATAAAGGACAGACGACGCTGTTCAACATGATGCTGACTGACATCCATTACGTTCTGTTCATCGACGTAAAGGCGGAAACAAGGCATCGCATGAGAGTATTTTATAATTTACTCTTAAGTCCACATTGGAACATAGACAACCAACAGCTTTTACCGTTCGTTACCCGTCTATTAGATTTTTTCGCTTATACAATATCCAAAGAAGATGGAAGATCATCCGCGTATCAATATTTAAGGAAAGGCTTTGAAGTGTGCCTTCGTCGTATCTTCGAGAGGGTAGGAAATAAGTATCGAATGATGATCATAACTACTATGCTTACCTGGTTTTCGATGGTCAATTTGAATCAAGAGGATGCTTTACAGTTCTCTACGCTGTTGGATCATGCCGCAGATTATTATGAAGTGCATGTGTACTCGGACAGCTTTGGAGAAGGATTAATCGAGCACGTGCTTATGACACTAGTAGGATCCAATGTAGCTACAAATAGCCTCGTAGGATGCCGGCTTTTGTTAAAATTTTTAGACCGACAAGACAACGCACAATATCTCATAGTTCCTACGCTATTCTATGAGTTTTCTCAGGTTTGTTTTCTTTGATTTGAATTAAGATCGAGTATTTTACTGTTTTTGTTATTTTACGTAACTTTCAATTAATATCCTTGCTCAGGTCCGACTTAAAATTGGAGAGTACGATCCTAAAGATAAGCTTTTTATCCGACAACACCGAGAAAACTTGAATTTATACCTGTTGCAAGCAGTTAAACTGCACGGTACGAACATTGTGAACCTGAAGACAATCTACAGTATCATGTGCTGCATAGTGCTGGAGGTGCCGTGCGGGCTGTCGGCCGCCACCGCTGCCTACATGTCCATGGCCATCCAGGAGCTGGCTCTGAACGACGAGCACATCCCGGCGCCGTGCCGCTACTGGATGCACGCTGTGGTGGTATCCGTCATGTCGCTCATCTGCTGGGTGCACAAGGCACCGGTGCTGTACACCTACGTCAACCATATCGTGTCACGCCGCGCCAAAGAGGCCCCTCAGCTCAACCCACCGATGATGTACTTCTACAAGATTGGCAGGCATCACGTCACCTGGAATAAACCGACGCTTTTTTTTGAAGACTGGGAGTTGCGTTATGCTCTCTGGAAACATTTCCAGGGCGGTCAGACAGTAAGTTTTTCTTTTAAATTATTTTTTCTATAAGTATGTTTTATTTTTTGGTTTGACCCTTTTGTTTCTTTTTAGACAGAAAAATTTGGTAAAGCTAAATCAGCCGCAACAGCGTCTTAGCTGGATTTAGGAAACTAAACGAGGAAACTTTAATAGAAAGGTAAAAATGGTTTAGTACAATTAGCACTGTAGAACAGATTGTCTGTGTGCGATTAATGATCGTTACGTTTCTTATTTGATTACCAGAGTATCTGAGGAAGTAATTCGCGTGGCTCGATGGAAGCTAATATGTATGAATTCTGCAGTTGCTGTTAGATTACTGCTTTTTGCTATTTCCGTGTTATTGCCATTGAATTTGTTACGTACTGCGAGTACGTAGTCGATAGATACATTTACCTATTTTATATCAAGCAATTGAGTAGATTTCACTCGCTGTGTAAACTACTCATTTAATCGAAACACGCAGTGTGTTTCCGTATTTTGTATTTTTAAAAAAATATATTTTATAGTGAATTATTAATTTACTAACAGCAATTATCGGGGTCGTATAAGGAAATTATATATTTCCCTTTCTTTTCTAATTATCAACAACTGTAATCATCAAATTGATAATACTTTCACATTTTCTATAAAATCTGAGACATTTTGAATTTCCTGAACAATAGATTATATTAGGTTTTAAAAATTTTGTGATTGTAGATGTTTTCGTAGGTACAGTCCACAAAATAGAAACGTTTGCACCCAGCTTCTTGAGTACTTAATGTGTGCTGCTTATTTTGCAGAAGTCACTCGTTAGGTACCTATTTAATAAGTTTGCTTTAATTTACAATATTCCCTGCATAGTTGCCTGCACACCAAACAGTTTCATTTGCTGTATCTACATGTAGACAGTATTCGCTTTCGACTTTATCGTCACATCTGCAGCTGGGCTAATGCTCCGAGTACCCATGACAATGTAAGACATAATTTGCTCTTCTCATCAGTTTCACTACACTTACTTAATGAGACGTCGCTGACATTCTAAATAATGCTTGTATTGTACTGTAATTGTTAGCCTGGACCCTTCAAACCAACTTGTCATGTTATCTTGATTATACTCCACCATTTTTGTTATAAGGAGAAAACAATAATGATGCAAAATGATCATGTTCACATATAGTTACATTCACTTGTAGGGTAAGATAAATGAGCCTATAAGGTTGATGTGACTTTGCTTAAAAAAATGCTATGTAGTCCAGAAAATGCTTCATTATTACTTTATGTAAGCAAATCAAGTATCTTGACTTGGCTCGCGAGGTGGCCCGTATTTTTTTTTAAATTGTTATAAACTAATGCTTGACAAGTTGGTAAGCAGTGATGCAGTCGTTGATGGTGAGGCGCACTATTTTATTAACCCTTCAGATACCGTCAATCAGAGACACAATAGTAAGACAATAGATGCGCGGCCACCGGTGGTCACTTGGGGATTCATGAATTAAGAGCCTATTCACTCTTGCCTTGAAGACTCTTAAAATATAATCGGACGGGAAGATGAGATGAGATGGTGGAATCAAGTCTTGTAATTCCTGCGCACATTCTCCAAAATGCATCCTGTAAAATCCCGAAAAGCTGGCTACGCCTCGCCTATCCTCGAGACTTTGTAGATTGGACATAACCAGATCTGGATCATCAATTATCCTCTTCGCACGCCTTTTCACCAAGTCCAAAGCTGCTAAGTGGCATTTTGCAGCACCAGCCCATATGTGGTTGCTATTTAAAGCTGTCCCGGTGTGAAGTACCACCGGACCTTTACAAGAACGCCAAGTTTCCTAGCAGCTACCTTGGTGAATGCGATATGCAGCAGGAATACAGTTGCAGAGAAAACAGATCCCTGAGGAACTCATTCGTTGTCATGGGTTCTTTATTCACTTTACTCAGGAAGTCTCCCACTCAGTTAATCAAACCAGGGGAAATGCCGTATGCTGGAAACTTACTCAAAATGCTAGCGTGCCACACTCTGTCGAAGGCCTTCGAGACGTCTAAGGAAACGGCAATCGCTTCCCTATTCCTCTCGAGCGTCTCGCCCCACAAGTGGGTGGCATAAACTAGTAGGCCCTCAGTAAACCCATTGCGGTGAAACTCGTTTTGTTGATCACTGAGGAGATCGTTACCTTCCAGGTGTGCCACAAGGCGCGAGTTCAATACACGCTTCATAATCTTGCATAGTATGGAGGTTATTGAATCAGGAGGTTTTTGGGCAAAGGTTGCACGTTCGTAAGCTGCCAGGACTTGGGCACTATACTAGTCCTAAATGAGAGGCGATACAAGCGCGTCAATACAGGAGACAACTCGGGTGCACAGGCCTTAAGAACAATCGCTGGTATACCATCTGGTCCACTGGCTTTGTTCACGTCTAGACGACACAGTGCATGTGCATGTAGGTTGTGGACTCGGCGATCCTTAAACCGATAGTCCTGTTACAATGGGTTAATAACCACGAGCAGAGGAATAACGTGGCCTAATTTAGACGTGGGCGAAGGCGCATTAGCGAGGCCTTTTCCTTTCATAAATTCGAAAACGAGACAGAAACGGTTGCATCCTAGTTTTCAAACAGATCCTCGCTTACTGTAAGGTAAAACAGTGGTCAAACCAGAGTCTATCAATTATTAAAAAAAAATCGTTCTTAAAAAAGCCCTCACATTCACGAGGGTCCTTTGGGTGCGAGGGGCCGCTTCGCCAACACCTAGCTACGCTACTGGCCACGAGCCTCAACCAACAGCCATGGTGTTCTCGACAGGCAATTAGATCAAGGGTTTGATTCAGAAAACGGCTGGACAAGTAAGCAAGTCCTTTTTATGTAGCTCTGACCACTGGTAGCTTGGATCTTGATCCCGTTACCGGTGGGATATTGTTTGAGGAAATAATTTATAGGTATAATGGAATTAATTAACTTAGGTCTGTACTTACGGAGAGCAGTTGAGAGCAGTGGTGGCCGTAGTAATGGTCCCGACTTACGAGTTGTCGGTCGCGGGTTCGAACCCAGCAGGCGCATTACTTTGTGTAATTTATGTCATCACCACTGCTCTCAAAACGGTAAGAAAAACATCGTGAGGAAACCAGCATGTCCTAGAACCAAAAATTTCGAAGATATGTGACATTCACCAACCCGCACTGGGCCCGCGTGGTGGATAATGCCCATTCCCTCTCCTAGAGAAGAGGCTTGAGTCGCAGCAGTGGGAACATTAAAAAGGCTGATGATGATGTACTTACGGTAATGGTTAGTGAGCAGCCCTAGTGCATCTTGACCACCGTAATATTAGACAATGCCCCAAGATTTATAAAATCAATTTTATGGTTTTCGACACCATAATTCGATAATTATTTAGAAGCATTCTGTTGCGACTTACGCAGCGTGAAACAGCTTTATGAAAGGTAATTGCCTGAGCCATGGATTTGTGCAACGGTTCAGTTTCTTGGTTAATATTAGTAAACAAACAGTTGGTTATGCGGTCAGCGTGGTTGGATCCAATTAATTTACAACTCTTTGTATTTCCGTGATTATTAAATCTGAAAATTTTATTATTACGTTTAGTTTAAAATTAGATCAAGATTCGATAACATTTTAATTGGGTTTTTTGTTCGTAATGCATTTTTGATGCACTTTGTGCAATCTAATATATGTCCCTCTTTGAGGCGTGGCTGGAAAGACCTCACGGCGTCCTTACCTTCCGCATGACGCAGGTCCTCATGGCAAGTTCGGGAGGTTCCTGCATCGGATTCAAGCGGAAGAGACGCCCGGGTGTCGCCACTGTGCGCAACGCCCGGAGGACACGGTGGAGCACACCGTCGAGGTGTGCCCTGCCTGGGCGGAGCATCGCCGTGCCCTCGTGGGGGCGATCGGCGGCGGAGACCTCTCGCGCCGGGCCCTGGTCGAGGCCATGGTCCGGAGCGAGGAGGAATGGCAGGCGGTCGCCTCCTTCTGCGAAGCAGTAATGCTTGCAAAGGAGGAGGCCGACCGCATCAGGCAACGGCGCCCTCGCCGCCGTCGCCGGGATTCCGATCCCGATTTCCGGCCACCGTAGACGCAGGCTCGCGGACGGCGAGCTATGGGTAGCTCGCTGTCCGATCGTCCGGTAATGGACCGAGTCTAAGACGTTGACGGCGCGCACTGTTCCCGCGCGCCTCAAGGAGTTGTCAGCAGCAGGAGGGGCCCAGCTGGGTCGAAACCTACTGGGGACAGGGTTGTCCGAAAGGGAGCTCGTGCCCCGGTATGAAGGCTAGAAGGGACGGCGCGGGGTTTTTAGTCAGTAAGAGTCTGACACTGTCTCCCGCTCCACCCAAGAGCGGGTTTCGTCAAAGATGATTTTCCCCGTCGACAAAAAAAAAAAATCTAATATATGTAATTAGTTGGCCAATGAAATGAAAATAGTGTTGATGAGCTCAGGATTCTCCCTGAAGGCCAGTCATTGTAATTTAAGGTACTTCTCCTCTGCCTACCTCGTGGTGATGTTGTGGTCATGTAAGGTCATTTTGTCATCTTTTTATTTAAAATTACGTAAATAACACCCACATTACAGAAATTAAAGCCAATGCGATGCTATTAAATGTGTAAAGTTAGGTAAGTGAAATTGAAGGGTTTCCTGGTGAAAGTTTTAGAACAACTTTTACAGCCTATTGAGTTTTTCTTGCGAAAGTTCTAGGTCAAATTCAACGAGGTTACGACTAAGAAAGTTCTAGGACTTCTTCTATGACCTTGAATTTTTCTGGTAATTAAGTTGTGCAATGTAGAGGGTTGTTTTCGTGAAGGTTCTAAGAGAACTTTTATGACATATAAGGTTCTAGGATTACTTTTACGATGTAGGGGGTTGTTCTCGTGAACGTTCCAAGACAGCTTCTACGATATAAGTGGTTCTAGGATAACTCTATGATATAGAGTATTGTTCTCGTAAAAAGTCTAAGTAAGTAAGTAAGTAAAACTTTATTTGTTTAAACATGGTATACATGATACATTACATGCAAGATAGTAGTAATGAAATATAAGTTCTGGCATGTTCAGCCGCATATCGTGGCGTACAAATATTTAGGAAGAGATGGTGCATAAACCGTGATCATCAAAACTTTATAGGTACTTGTTAAATTTTGTTTAGGTATGATTACATTCCAATAACATAGTTCTAGTTGCTAATTCAATTTCAAATAGTCATTATATAAATTAGTTAGTAAAATTATCATTAAAATGTAGGATAGTAGTTAAAATTAGTCTAGGACAACTTTTACGACGTACTTATAAGATTGTTCACTTTTACTAACCATTCAGCTTAATGGTGTTCAGGCACCTTTGTAACCCTACAGGAAGTCTAATTATTAGCCATTTCAATATTTTAATGGATTATATTTTGCTTGCTTTAATAGAGCGATTGTTGTCATGATAACTTCGTGATGACTTCCCCGCAGTGTCTTCTACTAAGTTTAAACTCATCGTCTATTTAAATAGGAGGGGCCCAGCTGGGTCGAAGCCTACTGGTGCCAGGGTTATCCGAAAGGAACTCGAGCCCCGGTATGAAGGATAGAAGGTAGGTAGGAGTCTGACACTATCTCCCGCTCCACCCAAGAGCGGGGGTTGTCATTGGATGATTTTTGCCCACCGAAAAAAAAAACCTCTATTTAAATAAGTCCATCAGCTTAGCTTTTTCTCAATTAAGTTATGGTCGCCTTCCTACTCTGAATGTATATAATTTTACATACATTTAGTATCTGCCACGTTGACCTCTTAGTTGACATGTGACACATGTTTCCCTTTGGCATTAAAGGCTTCACTTATCGGTTTCTGACCGCCCCAACCGCAGTCTATAAATGACAGCATAACTTGATTAATATAGCATAGCATAGTCGGCCTTATAATGTTCCAACTGTTGGGACTCAGGCCTCCTCTCTAGGAGATAGAATGGGCTGTAATCCACCACGCGAGCCCAGTGTGGGTTGGTCAAAATTCGAAGAAATGTAACATCATGATTAGAGATCTATAAAAATCAACTCGAAGCTACATCTGGAGGGGTCGGATTTTTCTAGACATTAGAGAGAGCTAGCTGCATGCGGTGTTGAGCTTCTGAAATGGGACGCTCGGCCGGAGTACCCGCACATAGTGTTAATGTATGCCATATATAAGTATTGATAGGCGCATCGGCTTCATTGCTAGTTTGTGGTTAGACTCGGGCGCATCGTAACGCGGTGGGAAAGTGCAAATTTTCCGTAAAATAAGTGCGCACGCGCCATTCAGCGAATTGTTTCACACGCGCATCTCTCCGCGACGTTTTTCCGACGTTTCTTGCGCTAAGCGACACATGTTCGGTTGCTGTGCTTTTCACTACATTGTTATACAACAATAGACACGATTATGGATTGTAGAAGTGCGGTAAGTTTTTCTTGCTGCGATGAGAGCGCTCGTCAATTTGCATGTCACTCATTAACTTGTTTGGCTATATGTTAGCGACTCATTACTCATCAGATGATTTGTTTTGCGTTAACTCTCACGTTTTTAATTAATTGAATATGTGTAAAGTATGGCTAATTTGTAGCCAATGCCATGCTCTCATGCTTTACTCCCGACCATGACCAAGAAAGACACGCATAGCTGAATACACCTCGATGAATTGATTGACTGCTTGCACTCGTATTTATATTTTATGCTTTATTCGTTTCTATATTAGTATTTATAAGTTGCATGTTGCATTTTTGTCATAAAATTAATCGTTTTATGTTTTATTGTAGCTACTTCACTCGTAATTGTCTTTAGAGCATTGCGTGGTGTGGTGACAGGCTACAACAGACAACTAGCCCATATGCGAAATGTCGGAAATATACGATTTCCACATTTTCTTTATCGTCGCTTATCATGATAGGACTTCCCTGCGTTGTTTATAAAAAACTTAATCACTTCATAATTGTAACGTTTGTAAACACTTCATAATGGTAGAAATGAAATATGCTATATTTTGCAATGTCGGTCAAGTATGAATTCATTGGCGAACTTATATGTGCACTACCTCAACGATTTCTGGCTAACGATTATAAATATCACAATGTTAAACTGTGGAAGAGACCCATAGATAGTCTTCACTCTTCAAACGACGCATAGTTTTTTTTAATGGGGAAACCCTCATGGATACTCTCTACTGAGAGCGAAGCGATGTCTGAGGGCATACAATAAAATTACCGCGCATTCCCGACTAGTATCAAGCCCGCCATTGCTAGCGGGACCCACATCCCATAAGGTGATTAGGCGGGTTTACCGTTTGTACAATATCCCATACGAGCGCACATGAAACAACTATGCACCGGCACTTTAGGTCTAATGTACCGTCAAAGGCACTTCCGCCTGACCAACGCTAAGTTCATTTTTGCTTGCACTAGAAACGAAAACTTCAAAGGATTTGGTTTGGCACCGCGCCACAGGATTCAAGCGATTTTTTTCTAAGTGATCAGGCAGAAATGACCGCGATGGTATCATGAATCTTGAGATGGAATTTTAAAGAGCATTTATTTATTTCACTGCATTTTGTTTTCAGATATTGCTTTGCCTTGCGGCGCTCTTGGCGTTACTGGTTGCAAACACAGAAGGGTGAGTTTAAAAGATATTCAACCTTTTTAATCAATTACAATACCCTTTTAGAGGTATGCGGAAAAGAGAGTAAAGTCCTAAAACCTCCTTTGAAAAAGGAGGATCCTCCGACCAGGCGGGTGGTATGGTCTGGTGGGCGACTGCCCGATAGATGATTTCGGGCTGTCGTATATATTCAAATCGCGCTGAGAACTTTAGATTGCGCGGTGCAAGATTTCGTATTTTTTTCGTAGTTCTTGAGGCGTCATAGATGACGCTACATCCTTGTGCTAACTTGCGGTCGCCTCCTTCTGCGAAGCAGTAATGCTAGTGAAGGAGGTGGTCGCGCGCGTGATGGGACGGACTCCAATCTCCAGCCACCCACCGTAGGCGTGGGTTTGCGGATGACGAGCACTGGGTAGCTCGCCGTCCGGCAGTCGGGTACCCGTCCCGGCTAAGCCCGAGTCGTCTACGACTCGTAGTTTTCCACGCGCGTCTCAAAGAGTTGTTAGCCAACCGTAGGGGCCCAACAGGGCCGAAGCCAACTGATGCCAAGGGTTAGCTTCTGAAAGGAAAATCTGGGATTCTGGAACACACGGCAATATTAGTGTATATATGTAGTTTATTAATTTGAGTATATATTAGTATATAATTATATTATGTTTATAGTTTATTAGTAAATTAATTCTTGTATTCACTTTATTCTCGTACTTTTATTGCACTTACCACTCTGTATTACCCAAAGATTGACTGGAAGAAAATGCCTTAGGCATTAAGTCCGCCTCTGTACTTTTGTGTGCATGAAGTATTAAATAAATAAAGAAGGAACACAAGAGTGGGTTTTAGTCAGTAATAGTCTGACATGCCTCTCGCTCTGCCCTGTTTCCCACAGAGAAAAGAAACCCTTGTCCTAACTTCAATAGGTACTCTTGAGGTCACCATACTGTTAGCCGTCACATTAACATTCACTCTCATTCATATCAATCGCTCTTTGTACATTGCTTTTACTTTTTCTTGTGCCTCTATCTATTTCGAGGTATCATCATCTTTTATTCTCTCACTCTGGTTTCATTCCCTCGTCACTTGCCCATACATACCCACACAAAACAGATTTCTAACTAACGCTTCTGTAGCTATAGTATTTTAACATCGTGCATTGGCCGTGTTGCGATGGCTGAGTTATTAAGGCACCCGCCTTTCACGCATGAGGTTGCGTGTACGAAACCGGGCAAGTGCTAATGTGAATTTTTCAATTCATGTGCAGGTAGTTTTCTAAGTTTTTTAGGATTAGAATGCCCGTGTAACGCCTGAACGAAAAACGGTCTGGAAAGATATCAATTGCTAGTTAGGACAGTTAGTAGGGAGGATGACGAAGTGCCCATACACCCGCCCTTTGGAGGATTTGATGAGTGCCACCGATGCTGCTATTAATTTAGCCACCAACTATGCCCAAACAGTTTGACAAGTTTATCATCGACTCGAAAAGAAGAATAAGAGAAAAAGCACTATATACCTGTTGGTCCCGGTGGTCATTCGTAGATCTCTGACAGTCGGTGCAGGTAATCAAATATCAAAAAGTCTGATCATCAGTATATCCTAAGAGTATCGTGTTGCCCAGTAACTGGGTTGTGGAGATCTCATATATTTAACCGCATCCGATGGGACTGGAAGCTGACCTTTGGGTTCGATTCCAGTTTAACCCTTCAGATACCGTCAATTAGAGACACAATAGTAAGACAATAGATGCGCGGCCACCGGTGGTCGCTTGGGGATTCATGAATTAACCTAACTAGTTGGAAAAAGACTACGATATCATCTCCAAAGCCGTCTTCAGCTAGAAGACAGTGCCGTTATTCTAAAGCTTTGGTTTCCTAGGAAAGCGGTGCCGTCATATAGCGGCCTTTTTATCACATCGTCAGTCATTTTTTTCAAAACAAACGTCACAAACTTCATACGAAAAGTATTCAAGATAGAAAATGGACGACCTTGATTTAGCTTTAGTAATTTACTTGAAGGATGAACTATCATCAGAAGAGGAAAATAGTCGTTTTTCCGGAAAACGGCCACTATTTGACGGCACCGCTATCCTAGGAAATCAAAGCTTAACATCGATGGTTGCAGAAAGCTTACACTCACACTAAAGCTCCAATATTGAATGGCCTATAGGAACGGTTTCTTGAAGTTGCATCGGATAAGCTACATACAGCTCTCAGTCTCTCAAATAATTTGCAAATGGCCGGCTGTTGTGCGTCAGTTTCAGTTCAAAATCAATACAGAGATGGCTATACAATTCAGTGATGGCTTTACAATACAATGTAATCGGATAATTCTGCGAACTAGCTTTGCCCGGGGATCTGCAGGGCCGGACAAAGAGCTATGTATATAGGTAGCCTAGTATGTAGGTCGGCCAAATGCGGTGTGGATTGCACGTAAATGGAAAGCACACAACAAAAGGTTTGTTGGTGTGCGTGTTTAGTGATTTTGTGGAATATACATACAGTATAATAACGTACTTGTACATCCTGCGCGGATTAACATGACACCTGATGAATGATGTTTGAGTATTGAGTGCATTGGATTGTATTTTAGTTTTTTGAATATCAACATTTATTTTGCGCTGAGTAGTTTCTCATGTCATTCCAATTTTTGCAAATTCACGATGTTTTTAAACGTGACGATGATGATGATGCACAAAAAAGTTTTTAATAATCAACGAAAGAATTTATTACGTTTACTTCATACTCTTTCCTATTTTTTAAACGTGGGTGTTATTTGTACCGGAAGGCACAGCGTCGGAA
Source organism: Mythimna lalbum (assembly GCA_949319445.1). Lineage (NCBI taxonomy): Eukaryota > Metazoa > Arthropoda > Insecta > Lepidoptera > Noctuidae > Mythimna > Mythimna lalbum. The sequence continues at coordinate 20,842,668 of OX439344.1, forward strand.
AGCCACCTACAAGGTGGAGAAGTTTGCCGGAATCCGATGAATGCGGGACGCACAGGATCGATTATTGTGGCGACACTTGGGGGAGGCCTATGTCCAACAGTGGACGTCTGTCGGGTGAAATGATGATGATGATTTTTAATTGCTATCGGGAGCGCTACTAAAAGGTGCGCTCCGAAAAATAAAAAAGGAGCGCCTCAGTAGGTGCGCCTGAAAATGGTAACGCTTCGAGGAATACCTCCATCGTGCGGGACGCGTTTTTACGCACACACGCGCGTAGGGAGCGTTTAGTAAATTCACGCAGGCACGCACTCATTTCATATAAAATCACGCACTACGAGACTCAGTGTGGCATATCTTGCGTGTCGCCCCACATCCACGCGTGTGAGTGCGTGTAGGTGCGTGATCTGCATGGACGCGCGTGGATGCAGTTTCGCTGTGTTGGACTGTGCGTGTTTTCTATACTAACGGAGATACTTCCAAGCAACATTAAGACACGCATTCACGCACTGCGCTGCGGGGTGCGTGGCAGTGTGATAACCGCTATGACCGTTGGTAGGTACCACGTTCTGTGTCTATGCACAAAATAGATAGGTACAGAAGTCAATTTCAAGTATGTACCTACTTAACTTTTCATACTTTTTTTTCCGATGGGGAAAATCATCTTATGACAAAACCCGCTCTTGGGCGGAGCGGGAGATAGTGTCAGTCTCTTACTGACTAAAAACCCCATCACGTTCCTTCTAGCCTTTATACCGGGGCACGAGCTTCTTTTCGGATAACCCTGTCCCCAGTAACTTTTCATACCTACGATCGGCGGTCGTGCAGGGTTGCCGTCTTATTCGAGTCATGTCATGAGATCCGCGCGCGCCCTGTTGAAGCGGCGCGGCGGTTGCGTGGACGGCGGGGTCGTCAAATAGTCCTTTTCTTAACTGTTTACCTACGGGAGCTTACCTCTCTACCTGTGCTGTATTACATTAAAACGAATCATCGAAATACAAGCAAATTATCTAACTTAGATATTTCTCTGACACAACTTATAATTTAAAAACAATAACTTGCCATTTAATGTTGTATTTTAATTCATGAATCCCCAAGCGACACCCGGTGGCCGCGCATCTATTGTCTTACTATTGTGTCTCTAATTGACGGTATCTGAAGGGTTAAATAACTGTCCAATGAACAATTAAAATAACTTTTGACTGGCCTTTTGGTCTAGTAGTTAGTGGCCCTGCCTGCTATGTCGGAGGTCGTGGGTTCGATTCCCACTCAGGATAAAAGTTTGTGTGATGAGCATAATCATTTATTCTGTGTCTGGGTGTAATTTCTAAATACTAGCTTTAGCCCGCGGCTTCACCCGCGTACATAATCCCAGGATAAAAAGTATCCTATGTGTTATTCTGGGATATGGTCTACTCTTGTACCAAGTTTCATCGAGATCAGTTCAGTAGTTTTTGCGTGAAAGAGTAACAAACATCCATACATCCATCCATACATCCATCCATACATCCATCCATACATCCATCAGCATCAACAGTTGTTTAGTACTCGTTAACACAAGATCTGCTTAGCTTGGGTCTACTCGGTGTTGTGTTATGTGATAGTGATAGTTGTGGATTAAGTTTTTTTTTGTGTGGAAGGCATACGCATCTCACACGGCTCAGTGGTTTTAATTTTAAATGATCTTGGTACTTGGGTACGAGAAAGCTTTCCACAAGATGGGTGCCGCGTTTGCTCACAATCGACCACAAACGCAATCGTGTGACAACTTCGCAGGACTGTTTGCGGTTGTTCAATCGTAATATGGACGAGTTTTTGCGCTGTTTCATAACCTTAGATGAAATGTGGTACCACCACAACACACCAGAGACCAAACAGCAGTCAAAACATCGAGTTTGTCGGGGTGAATCGGCGCTAAAGAAAGTCAAAGTGGATTTGACTATCTTTAAAAGATTAAAACAATCAATGGTGAACATTATGCCAACTTATTGGGCCGATTTGATAAGGAATTGAACAAAAAACATGCATTTAGCCAAAAATTGTTCTTTTTCATCAGGACAATGCAAGGGTTACAAATTGCTCCCTCATCCACCCTATTTTCTTGATTTATCTCTGAGTGACTACTTCTTGTTTCCAAACCTAAAGAAATAGCTCGGGGAAAAGTTATTTGACTCCAATAATGAAGTAATCTCGCAGACAAGTAGTTATTTTGATGACCTGCACAAATCATATTTTTTGGAAAAAAAAATTAGAAACGTTGGACAAAGTGTACAGTGACATTGTGTATGACAGTGTATTGTGACAAAGTTGACAAAGGAGATTACGTCTAAAATCCTGTGATGAATTCAAAAAGTGACGGATTTATTAATCCGCCCTTATCTATCTATCTATCTACTATCTATATATATAAAAATCAATGCCACTTTTCGTTGTTATTTTATAACTCAAGAACGGGCTCACCTATCCAAACCAAATTTTTAGGCTTTGTTCGGACTATTTAGTAGATGGTTTATGTGAAGTTTGGTAGGGTAGAGTAGGGTAGAGTAGTGTAGAGTAGTGTAGAGTAGTGTTGGGTAGTGTTGGGTAGAGTAGGGTAGGGTAGAGTAGAGTAGAGTAGGGAAGAGCGGGAGCGAAGCCGTGCGGGCAAAAGCTAGTATTATATATATGTCGCATCTTTGACTATTTAATGGTTTAGATGCTCAATTGATTTTTATAATACCGGTGAACGCAGTGGCGTCACATGTCACGTGAACGAAATCGGTTGGAGGACTGTCGATTTCAAAAAGTTATAAAACCGCGCGTCGCCGGAAAACTGGGCTCAGATCGGACCTCCAATCGGGATCGTTGGTTCACAGGTTCTTCATTACTATTGTCTCTAACATTATATTTTAAACGTTATTATTTAAACTGTGCTGTGCTATTTTTCAAATAAACCTTTGTGCAAGTATTTGGTATTGTTACTGTGTTACTTGAGACCTACGCCATGGAATCTCTACCTCAAGATCATACTGATAACGGGCGACCTGCTCAGATCTCTCAGCCGTCGTTATATATTTCATTTCGAGTCCTTGTTACAATAGTTCAAACCAAAACCTCGAAAAGAGCCGTTGCACATTTTATGAAAAAAAAAATTATTATTAATATCATTATCAGCCAGAAGACGTCCACTGCTGGACATAGGCCTCCCCCAAGCGTCGCCACAACGACCAGTCCTGTGCGTCACGCATTATTATTTATAGCTGCGCTAGCCAATATTATTTATCCCAGGAAGGAAATGACGGGTTGACCTGGATGGCGTCTTTAAGGATTAGAATGAAAAATCAAAGAACCATGATTATTGGAAAGATAGGAAGGAGGCCTTTGCCCAGCAGTGGGACAGTAAAAATTGGGAAAAGTAAAACCACTATAATAAATAATAATAATAATATTCCACAACTATCACACAACGCCGTCTAGTTCCAAGCTACTCGTAAGCAGAGCTTTTGTTATGGGTACTAGATAACTGATAAACATACTTGTATATTTCTAAATATATACATATGATAGATAAATTACACCCAGACACAGAACAAATGATTATGCTCATCACACAAACATTTGTCCTGGGCGGGAATCGAACCCACGACCTCTGGCATAGCAGTCAGAGTCACTAACCACTAGACCAACAGACCAGTCAATGACTATGACGGCCTCACTTTTCCCCGCTTTTCTCCAACATTCAATAAGTCAAAATTATCACTGTTTTTAGTTATAGTTACATATTACTGACTAAGATGATCTATTATGAGTTGCGGGAATCCAATGAATGCAAGACGCAGAGGACCGTTACTTGTAGCGACCCTTGGGGGAAACCTACGTCCGGCAACGGATGTCTTTCGCTGGTATGATGGTGATGACTTTGACTAAGAATTGGTCGTTCTTAGTCAGACTCATCATGACCATAAAAAAAAATACTGTAAAAATGTCATAATGCACTTAATGTATTTTTGATGAGTGTTTATGAGAGGATGTAAAAGTGTGCATTAGTCGGTCTAATAAAATAAAATAATGTACAAACATGCGCTGTTTGCACTCATCACGACTTTATTGATATCGATCTAGCTGGCTGTTACTATTGGCAGGTTGGTTTATCTTTAGATCAATACAAATAATCGATACCTAGATAGAAAGAAAAAGCATTTATTTGCGACTAGTACTAGACAAAGAACATTAACTGTCCGCGCACACGGGCCTCAAAAAAACGCCGCCACAAAAAAACGCTTGAAGCAGCCACAAAAAAAAGCTAGGTCGCAAAAAACACCTCTTGTATCCAGTGAAGCTTGAAGCAGCTTCAAGCATTTTTTTGTGGCGGCACCGCCGCACACGAGCCACAAAAAAGGCCGCCTCAAAATGAAGCTTGTTGCGGCGTTTTTTTGAAGCCCTTGTGCGGGGGACGGTAAAGTAAAAGTCTCTAATCTATATCGAATAACATGCTTGCATTAAAAAGAAAAAAAAAGTCTTTTGCGAAGACAAAAAGGGTCCTATTTCAGCAAATACTGTTATATTAAAAGTATATTAAAAAAAAAAAAAACTGGGCAAGTGAAGCAACCGGACTCGCGCACCGAGGGTTCCGTGCTAACTACAATTCCCGAGGAGTCTTGAAGAGTTTTTCCGAATAGCAATTTTTTTTTGTGACGTACGCATTTTTGAGAGAATCAAAATATAGGTTTTTTGCGACATAAACGGCTCTATATTTTATAATCGTTAATTTAGGAGTTTGATTATTTCACAGTTAGACTGCATACCTGAGTATATGGTTTTAATTTCAACTCGATACCTCCACGCGTTCTCGAGATAAAGGGTCATGCCATACAGACAGACGGGTAGACGGACGGACAATAGAGTGATCCTATAAAGATTCCGTTTTTTTTTGAGGTACGGAACCCTAAATACATCGTGTTGATAGGCCTGGGTATGCCACGGACAAACTCTTGAAACACAGACTAAAGATATGTAATAAAATAATGAACATAGAGTGTAATAATTTAGAACACATAATATTTATTTACCAAAAACAAATCTTCAATGAATATAACTTAAAAAATAAAAGCCCAAAAGAACTAAAAAACAAAGATAAGTTTGAAGTGCTAAAGTCAATAAAATTCATAGATGGAAGAAAAAATATTTCAATTAAAAAAAATCTATATTATTTTTGAGAACAAAGTCTGCCGGTTCTATCTTTTGATTAAATAGTTGACAGACAACGCTATACTAGACTAGCTGACCCGGCGAACTTCATACAGTCTAACAGTCAATAACGATGTCAACCGATTGCAATGAAACAAAGCCTAAATAGTATATCAAGTTACACACAAGTTATCTACATCGATTTCGGATACACTACCAAGTGCTCTATACGTGATCGATTTCACGACCTAAACTAAACTATATAAGGCATACAGCTCCTCCTAGTTCATCTCCTGGCTCTTGTGGGCCTCGTCAATTTTGCAGACGGCTTTATAAGGCGGTATTGGCTACCATCATGTTTTCAAAAAGTTTGCATACCTCTATCTACGAGCACCATATCTAGTCATCCTCATCGTAACACTTACGTACCAACAAACATAAAAGTGTCAACACGAAATATTCCAATACGAAGAAGTACAACTCAAAGAAAGAAAGAAATAACAGGAAATGTTTGAATCAACTCACGCGCTTCGAAGTTTTCTCCCGATATTACTAGCCTATGACGGACCGTCGCGCATTGTAAGCCATAACGTAAACAGTGCAAGTATCTCTATTACCTGAATCGCATGAGTAAACCTCAATCACATGATACGCGAACATGAACGGCTGATAAACGAGGTCCGATTGATGCGTTACGCGTGCTAGAGATAAACAATAGACTGCAAGCCTATTGTTCATCTCTAGCTATTACCGTAGTGTCCGATAGGCCCATCAAAATCAAAATTAACTAGTCAGCTGTCAAGTATCAGTTGACTTGCTCAAAGCTCGTGCATGATTGATCTTGATCAGCTAGTTGATTTAATCATCTGCTTAGTTGACTACGCGACAGCCACACACAGAAACACACACTGTATCACAGACACGGACAGCGCAGACTATATCTGACAAGATATAGTACGGAATTACATGTGAAATGCCATTTTGGGTTTCTGGAACGCTGATTACGCCTTAGTCATTGATTAAAGTACTGTCAAAAGCTTTTTCAAGAAATCAGTGCATGTTGACCAATTAACTAATAAATATTGGCTACTAGCTACTAGCTCTTTTTATAATATTAGTAAGGATTTACGCGAAACTTGTAATTTCTCTGCAGATTACAATTTCTACGGTATGTAAATCACGTTTATTAAGTAAAATCACAATATTTTAAATTTGTTTTGCAAAAAAGCATTTCAATTTGTGTTTGGATGTAAATGTCTCTTTTGGATATTTGTGTATCCACAAGCAGTATGAAGAATTGCATCAAACTCGGCAAACATTAAAAAAAGGAAGAATCCCTACGAGTACTACAATGAGAATAAATATGAAACGAGGTAGCGAATGAGCAAAGCCGCAATCACGTTCCTAGTAAATATGATGGATCCCTAAATAAAACATTTAACATTCAGGAACAAATCTATATATATAGACATATAGCTAAAGAAACAGTACTTGTTCCAATGAACAAGTACTGTTTTTACGCAACAGATCTATCATCTATTCATTTGTAATGTAACAGGAGCATTCCAAATGACAGTAGCTGATGATATAAGGGTGCATAAATCAACAGCCAGTTGAAATCAAGCCTCAATCTATCTCAATTCCCCTAACAGAAGAAGACCGCAATATTATAATTAAAAGTGGATTTAATAGCATTATAAATTCAGTTATAGTCTCATGTATGAACAGTTCCTATATAAGCTATCACTGAAACATTAGGATAGATGTTTATTTAAATATAAACAAAGATGTAAATCAAATGTTTAATTTCAGTATTCAATAGTTACATTCTATTATATTATTATAACAACAATACCATTAAAAAAGATGCTGATTGCACATTCCAAGCGTCTCTATGGAGAAGAATGTGCAAGAAACTCCAAGGACATTTTCAATCCTGTGTTATTATTAGACCTTATGAGCTATTTCATCCTTTTAAAACTGTTGTAGGAGAGTTTTCATTTCTGCCTTTTCATTTTGTGACTGAAACATAAGTTTGTTAGAAAAATATATTTAAGTAAAGTTTATAAGAAGACGAGCTTAATAAATGTAAATAGTATATATAAGATATGCTTTCTAAATTAAATACCTCCCAATCTGTATTGTTTCATTTGTTTATCTAAAATAATTTCCCAATTTGATCAGTAATTGTAGATCTGTATTCATCATAGCTTGCTAAATATAAAGACATTGGCCGATTGTGTAGTTACATTTTCATCAACTATGTTCTCCATCGTAACCCTTTTCAAATTCAAAAAGGCAGTGTAAAGCTGTCTTTGAGTTCTTGGCACTTCAGCGGTACTGTTTTATTCGCTAATTGGACACACACACCCAAGCTTAATTTATAATTGAGATTGCTTTAATAATAATAATAATGAAATCCGCAGGGCAGTTTTGTGGCGAACTGTTGGGTATTAGCGACCCCACGGACCCGATCTCCCGGGAGAATTCCTGTTCTTCATCTCCGGCTTGCCTTTATTGGCCGGTCGTAGTGAACACTGACGAGGAACAGAGCTCCCACTTCTCTCTTGCCTTTATTGGCTGGCTTGAGTGGAGAGTCGCAAGAGCAAACATGCTCGGGAGATGGATGCATAATCCAGTAAGGTGCTGGTAGGGATCTTGACCGTACTTCCGGGATTGTCCTGATAGACGTGGTATGCGTCTCCACTCCTCAAGCGCCTCTGGATATGTTGCCTTATTGTTGCTACGTCACATCGTGCTAGCGGCCGTTTTAGCGCCCATTTATTGAGTGTGCAAGTCACCCCCTGCCTTTTATCGATGGATATTAACCCTTCAGATACCGTCAATTAGAGACACAATAGTAAGACAATAGATGCGCGGCCACCGGTGGTCGCTTGGGGATTCATGAATTAATGACATTGTTCAGGCAGGGGCCATAGTCTTAACATAGCTCCATATTACCAGTCCACTTAAGACTCCAAAAATCATAGCCCTATTATTTTGTTTTTCATATTATGTCGCAATAGTTTTTCAAACCGGGGGTTGTCCTTGGGTGCACTAGTATAGCGCGCACAGGGATAATCGTCGGTTGGTATCACGTTCCATTATAGTAACCAAAAGAGCCTCTGCGAGTTGGATTCAGCCCCTTGTACGCCTCTCAAAGGCCCAGGACCTCAGGGTCCTGAGATTAATAAACAGATGAAAATAATAATAAAGGTACCACGTTCCATTAAAAGCGTCCAAAAGGACCTCTACGAGTTGGTTTCGGCTCCTCGTACGCCTTCCAAAGGTCCAGGACCTCAGGGTCCTGAGATAAATAAATATAAATACAAAAATAAAAATAAATAGCCGTTTATTCCATATTTCTTTGAAGCTTACATTTCAAATGTTGTTAGTAATTTAGTAGGTTTGCTTAGATTAAGTTAGTAATGTTAGTACTTATTTATTTACTTTCAAGTGATCAATTTCTAAAATCTGGCCACGATAATAATATTTATTAACTTTGTTTTAAGGTTATATATAGTACAGCGTGTTCTTGATAGGTTAATTACATTCATAAAATTATAAAACGTAGTTATCTATAGTAATTGGGTACTGGCTATTTATTTATTTATTCAATCTTCATACAACACAAAGTACATAGGCGGACTTAATGCCTTAGGCATTCACTACCAGTCAACCTAAGGAGGTGAAGAGACAGAGGTGAGGGTTGATGGTAGGCGCACAAAAAGTATTTTATTTTTTTATTTACCTATGTCTTTCACAAGCTGGATCTGGTCTTTTCCCAGGAATAAAGCTGCTTTCACAAATGTGTTGTACAGAATATTTCACTATGTAACTATTATTAAGTTTCTAACAAACGTACAGTACCTGACCCAATGATGTACGACATGAAAGTTTTAGGAAGACTATCACATTGATATGATTGATGGAGATAGCGCTTTCCAAACTAGAATTTATTGTCATAGGTAAAAACCACGATTTTGGAATAACATGATTTGCCTTGGTAGAGTTTTTGCACGATCTCCTCCGTACAGATAGAGGCTCTACCGCGAGCACTTAATGCGATTTGATGACCTAAACTGAACTTGTTAAGGGATGAAGCTATATAGGATAAATAGGATATAGCTCCATCCCTCTATCTCACTCGCAAGACTGACATTTTAACACGTCATGGTAAGCCCCCAGATCTGTGTTTTGGAACGTGCAAATAGCATACTTTTCCGTTAAAATTGCATTAAAATGAGCACAGTAATTATATTGATCCCACCACTAGGGGACACTAGGTTTCTGGGGGAGAGGACCCGGGCTGTAATTTACCACGTGGGTCTAATGCTAGCATTAAAAAAAACTAAGGCACTAGTGCCATGATGTCACGTCATATCTTTTTTAAGAGGTTTAAGTTTAAACGTTGATAAAAGTTAGTGATCTTATATTTTTTTATCCACAGACGCAACAAAAAGGTGGTTATCCACGTGCCCTACAAGGTAAAGAAGATAAAGCACACGCACACGGTGTACAAGACGATCCACCATCACCACACTCACCGGGAACCGCACATGGACCACAGCTTGGCTGCCACGGAGGAACATGAGCACTTCCACCATATGCACATCCACGATGAGCCCCCAGTGGGGCAGCACAGCCAGCCAGCACCCGGGATCGGCATTCCGGAATTCCTCCCAGATGTCCCGTTAGACGTCGGGCTTGCGATCCCTGATGTTCCCCCGCACGAGATCAAGGGTCTGCCAACTCGTCATATCGTGCCTCTCTATAGGAGGAATTAGGTGAGTAAAAGAGGATCAATTGTACTAGTGGTCGTATAATTTGTTGAGGTTTTTTATGTTTGCGGACACAGGAAGAAAGACTGGTTTTATTTTATATTAGTTTTATTTCACACAAGAAGAAATACTTCGTAGTACAGCAGCCATCTTATATATCTATCATAGACTATATGTCTATAAACCAAAATAAACTTTTTAATTCTCTATACTCTATGTTACTAAAATACCACAGACATTCTAATATGTTAACATAATTGTAATTCTAGCGGAAATGTGATCTCAAAGAATGGCTTCAATTATTGGTATTGATACTGTACTTGAAGTACGAGTAGTTTCACTACCATTCTAAAAATTACTTTATTTTTATTATTGATAGGTTTGCGCTTGACCACTATCTCACCTAACCTAGGTAGTAGCTATCAGGATACACAAGACCCTAGCAGCAAATTCCACTTCCATTTCTCCAGTTTCTTCTCTTCCACATCCAGTCTGCCCCCCTAGCCAAGTTACAACCGTTTCGTTTTGGTTCGCTCGTCTCGAACGCCTCCGTTTTCTTTGTTTTGACGTCATCTCAACGCTCAGTCACGTGGCCACGCCTTAGATTCCTTTGTTCTGACGTCATCACAAAGCTCAACCACGTGACCAGAACAAAGCTTCGAGAACGAGTCCCAGGTACTTTATCGTCGACCCGACGCCGATGCGAACTCCTCCTACCGTAAGTTGGGAGTCTGATGGTGGCGCATTCCGAGAGCTGTGGAAAAACATGGCCTCGGATTTGTGCAGCGCCACCTCGAGTCCCAACTCCTGGATCCTACCAACGACTATCGCAACCCCGCGTGTCTCTAGATCGACCGCCGCCTGGTGCGACTCTCCCTGCGCTAGAACCAGCGTGTCGTCTGCGTAGCAGACCACGCTGACCCCGTCAGGGAGGTCGCCGCGCAGCACGTAGTCGTAGCCGCTGTTCCACAAGGGTGGGCCTAGAACCGACCCCTGCGGAACACCGCACGACATCTCTCGACGTTTCCAATCTTCCTGGTGACCGGGGTAGATAATGGACCTGTCCGACAGGTAAGCCTCGACCACTCGACAGAGGTATTCGGGCACCCGGTGGTACCGGAGTGCCCTCCGGATCGTACTCCAGGGCAGGGAGTTGAACGCGTTGGCAATGTCCAAGGACACTGCCACGACGCTCCTGCCCCGGGACACCGCAACCCCTGTCGTGAGGGCTCGCACGCGCATGATGGCGTCCACCGTAGAGCGCGCCCTGCGAAAACCAAACTGTCCGTCCGATAAGTCCGGCCCCACCCGTGTATGCCGCGCGACGAGGCGGTTTGCAATGACTCTTTCAAAGAGCTTGCCCACCTCGACGAGCAGCACAATGGGCCGGTACGCGGACGGAGAGTCCGCAGGGCGCCCTGGCTTTGCGATGAGGACCAGTTTCCCCGTCATCCAGTGAAGTGGAAACTGGCCCCTCTCCATACATGCGCTGAAGAGCCCTGTTAGTCGAGGCCCGAGAGCCTCCATGGCCAGGACCCAGGCTTTCCCTGGCAAGCCGTCGGGTCCTGGGGCGGTGTTCTTGGCACTCAGCCTTCACACCGCCACTCTCATCTCTACCTCGGTCACCTCTGGAGCGTTGTCTACGTCGTCGCTGTTGTGGTCCGCGTAAGACACTGCTGGCGGGGGCGGAGCCATGGGCGGGGGGGAGTGTTCCCCTCGCGCAGAGAACAGAGTGGTTACCACACCCTCCACGAGTTGGGGCCGGAGACTCTGAGTCAGCGGCGGAGCCCAGGGGCGTAGCTTGTCCCGTACCAATTTGTACGGGCGCCCCCACGGATCCGCGTTCAGAGACCCCAGCCACACGTTGCGGGCCTCGAGTTTGGCCTGCCTTATCTCCGTTCGGAGATAGAGAGAGGTGCGCTTTGCCTCTCTGTACCCCTCATACAGCTCCGCCTGTCTGACCTCCGCATCCGGCTGGCGGTTGCGGCGCCTGCAGTGTCTGTCGTACCGGCGGCGCGCGTGGTTGCACGCGTTGCGCAGTGCGCCGATCTCCGGCGACCACCAGTACACGCGGCGCTTAACACGACCTGGAGGGACTCGGGGCATTGCCGCGTCGCAGATTTGCGACATGGCCTCCTGGAACTACTCCGCCTCGACGTCGACAGGCCTGTCCGGTGCTTGCACCCAGGCCTGTACCGTCGCGGCTTCCAGGAGGAGCTCCCGGTCCATCTGCTAAAGCGGTCACTCTGCCACTTCAGCTTACTTATCTAAACCTTTTAGGTTTTAGAAAATTGACATGTTTATAATATTTATTGTATGAATTGAAAAAAATAAATAAAAAAAACCCTGGAAGCTGGATGTTGGTGATGCCAAATAGTTTTTATTTTCTATCTTATACCACCGGTTTTTTTGCGTATATGTTCGTTTTCCGTGGTTTTCCATCTTTTAAACTACACATTGGTTCTTTTCCAGATAAGTTCATTTCTGATTTTGATCTTATGCATTCTAATGTTACTATGATCAATTATTTAGTTTCATTTTTACAAGCTTTTATTTAGTTTCACTTGTCCGGATGTTTGTCTGTCATCAAATCTTGTAAATTAAAGACCCACTTCCCGGTTACCGATTGAGCTGAAATTTTGCATGCACGTGTAAATCAGATGACAATGCAAAATTATTATGACATGGAGCTGATCTGATGATGGAACCAGAAGGTGGCTATAGGAACTTCGTAGTTAAACGACACAACCCCATCGAGCTTGGGCTTGTATGATTCGTCTTGACGAGTATTAATTATATAGGTATACCAAGTTTTAAAGCTTGCTATTAAAAAATAATTTTCATTAAAAGCTTGTTATAAGGTTTTATTTAATTTCACCTGTCCCGATGTTTGTCTGTCATCAAATCTTGCAAATTAAATTTCGATGATGGAACCGGAAGGTGGCTATAGGAACTTGGTAGTTAAACGACACAACCTCATCGAATTTGGGCTCGCATGATTCGTCTTGACGAGTATTAATTATATAGGTATACCGAGCTATAAAAGCTTGCTATGATAAAATGATTTTCATTAAAAGCTTGTTATTGCTACTAATTACACTATTCGTAAGTATGTATCTATTAAATAATATGTATGCAATTGGTTTGTATTTTGCAGGTAAAAGATCAAGAAATTATCACAGGACGCGACAAGCCATAAAAAGTTTTCAAAGATGAGCTAAATCTTAAAAGGATAATATATAAGGATATTATTTTTTTGGAAAATGAAAAATACCTAAGAATGTAAAGAAATTGTTGTATGTAGCTACGCTGATTCTACAGTGCGTTTCACTTAAGACGTTCCTTTGGCGTTATGTTGGCTCCCCTGTCTGTCTACACAAAAAAGAAGGGAAAAAAGGAAAGAGTTGCCTACTCTATCAAAATTGTTCCCCGAAAAGCGCAACGAAATCGATTTTAACGGTATTTGCAGCACTTTTTGGAGAATTATGAGAGGAACGGGATTTTATTTAAAAACATGCAGGTCTAAAATAACGTTGTTATAGAGAGGAACGATACTGTGGCGTCGCATTTTCGCTATTTGAAAGAATTGCAGTACAGTCGGAATGGGGCCCAATACCATATACTTTATTCAAAAATAGTTAAAAAAAAATGTTAAAAGTAACGAAACATAAGTAAGTTAATCTCCCTAATATTAAGTAATTTAATTGCTAAAAATATTGCAACACTGTTTTTCCGTATTGCCAACATTACGGCAAAAGAACTTCTTAAGTGAAACGCACTGTAAATCAAATTTTCGGTGTCATTTTCAATGAGCATAAGTGGTAGTGCTTGGTATATTCTACATTGATTAGTACGCATAAAACCTTCAGCGTAAAAAAATAAAATCGGTAAATTTTCAAGAGATATCCTCTCTCCAAAAGTACTATCAAATAATTAATAAGCGGGTAAAAAGTTGGAGAAACCTAAATATTGTACAAATAAGTATTAACAATACATTGTAGACCCTTTCCTCGCTTTCTGTAATATTAAAGACTGACATAATTTCTAGAGCTTAAATTATTCTTTATAAAGATCTCCTTATTTTTTTAAAACCTTTAAATCTATTTAATTTATTTTAGAATTATAATGACAATCGTTTAGATTGCTATCTAACACAGGATTAAATTTAAATTAATTTAGTGCTTGCTTAACGAAAGTGAAAAAAAAAATAGCGTGCACGCGGCGTAAACGTAGCCACGCGTTGACGATTCGTAGCAAAATTGCAGCGTACGCCAAGTGTAATCGTAGCTGGTCCTACGTAGTAGAACCGTATCAGCACGTAGCAAAATGTAGCGTGAGCCTAGCAGAATTGCGGCGTGCGCGTAGTGGAATCATAGCGGCATGTCACTGATTCGTAGCATGTTCGTAGCAGAATCGACTCGGCGCGTAGCACAGTCGTAGCAACGCAAGACTGATGCTTGTAGACCCTCACGTAGACGCATCGCTAACGTTACGTAGCTCTTACGCCGAGTAATCGCTATTTTTTTAATGTATAGAAATTATTGATATTATAACTGATTTGGTTGGCGATAAAACAAAACAAACGAGAAATCGTCTGTCGACTATTCATATTTAATTAAGTAAGAAATCAAAAGTATTATAACGAATAGTGTATAATAGCTGCATAGATTTTAGTTTTTTCTACAATAAAATAAACATGTAGATATTTATTTTCTCAAATAATCAATCTGTGGATTATGCTAATGTATAATATTCAAAGATTGTTTATAGTGAATATATTTTTTACATTAATTATTATTTATTTCTATCAGCTTGTTAAATAATTACTTACATACATTTACAAATAAATATTGTACCTGTATGTAATATAAAGTATAAATGCACTATTTTCTAGAAATATGAGTAAATAGATAATAAAAGTTTAACCATAAGGTAAAACGGTTGTTATTAAAATGAATAAAGAAATTTATTATTGGTTTATTGTTTTATTTATACCTATTTTGGTACCATATACCTTGTTTTTTTAAACGAAGTAATCAACAACTGTAACTGTATATATATATGATACTAGTACTATTGGCAATTATATTTGAGACTAGTTGTTGTCAGCGGATTCCACATCAAAGTAGACAATGGTTCCAAAAGTACACTCTTGGGATGAATCCCATTAGCTATTGCGGGGCAATGGGCTAGCCATGGGCCAAATCTCATCTAAATCCGTCCAGTCGTTCAAGCATGAAGAAGACATTTCTTGCTCTCATCTTCCTGCCCTTGTTCCGTTTTATTTGGGGTCGGCGCAACACGTTTTTTCTTCCATTCTGTTCTTTCACCCGTCACGCTATCACTTACTCCCTTTTCTTTCATATCACTCTCACTTAATCTTCTTTGGCCTCCCACTCCCTCTCCATCCATTCACTTGTAAACTCTTAACTCTTTTAGCAACATGCGTTTCATCCCTCCTCTATACATGACCATACCAAGACAAACGATTTCCTTTCAACTTTCCTTCGTCGAGCATGAAGAAGTAACAACACAATTATACACTAACAAACTTTAGGTAACTAAACCTTCTGATGTGGGCCGTTGTGAGCGACCACGTTACAGACCTAGACTTTTGTCATGAGACACTGGTATGTCGGATAAGAAATTCTCGAACGCCGCATAGCTGTCCTAGCGCTGCCCAGCCGAGCCCGAAACCTCTTTCTTGAAGTTAGATCTACTTAATTATACCGTCTGTCCTAGTAAAATGTAATCATATTATTATATAACTTCGGATCTTCGATAACGATAGGTATGGCTAGTATATAGGTGTTTACCATGAGTGTGGTACATAAATATAATAATAGGTTAAACTTATAATTTTGACTCAATTTAAAATTATCAAAGTCAAAGTGTAGGTACGGGTCATAAAATGGCATTTTTTTCTTTAAAAACATCTACTTACTAGGTATTCGTTATTATATACTGTAGAATGCGTTCAGAAACATGTAAACTCAGAAGACACTTTTTATAAACTATCTGTAGGCCATACAAGACTAGATACGTGCAGGAATCGAACCCTGGACACGCAGCGCATGTGGCTAGATAGCGTAGGCATTTTCTCGATAGACGGCGTTGAAGTCAACTAGAAGGAAATGGTATTCGCGGAAATCGCATATTAAGTTTTATTGAACTTAGTCAACTATCTAAATCATTAAATATCCCTAAAATAGTGGCCGACTGAACCGACCGACGATTTGCAGCCGAAGCCGAAACCTAAATAGCGACGTATCTATTGATCATCATCATCTTCCTGCCCTTATCCCGTTATATTTGGGGGCGACGCAACACGTTTTTTTCTTCCATTCCGTCCTGTCGCTCGTCACGACTTCAGCGACGTATCGTATCATCGACGTATAAATTATCTTTCGATACAGTTACTCCTAATCGATATCATCATCATCATTACATCAGCCAAAAGACGTCCACTGTTGGACATAGGCCTCCCCCAAGCGCCGCCACAACGCCCGATCCTGTGCGTCACTCATCCATCGGATAAGGGTAAACGTAAGAATCTCCTTATTTTCTCGTCAGTTAAAAGAGGCTGTCTCTATCTAAAATATTATCTCATCAGTCAATGACACCTACTTTAATTCTACAACTGTATTTCCGGTGCTGAACTAAAAAATGAATAGTTGCTTTTAATTATTGTAGAGTTTATCAGCCTCCATTGAACTAAAACTTATATAACAGCAACAAGATTTATTATGTCATAGATTTTTTATAACAAATTGAAAAGAACTGGGCTACACTGACTGGCACATTTATTTTGAAAAAAGAAAAAAAAACTACTACTATTTTGATTCTATAACATTGTAAGTACTTAATTTTGCCTTTCGGGCCGGATGGTTCTGGGGTGGCTACCACGTACCAGACGATGAAGCGTTGGATCGTTTTCTACAAGGTGAGTCGATGATCTGGTGAGGATCGCGGGAGCACGATGGATGCCAGGACCGGTCGTTGTGGCTACACTTGAAGGTGGCCTATATCTAACAGACGTCAGACGTGTTTTGGCTGAGATAATGATGATGATCATGACTTCTAATACGATGTTTTACGCACCTAACAGATTCATTAATTTAATTTTTTTTGCAGTACATGTAAAAACCAGCAAACGGTGAATATCGAAATCCATATTTATCATGGAATTGGTCAACAATTGGAAGCTCTAAAGTAGTATAACCTCTACGAACCAATAGCTCTTATAAAAATGAATACAGTACCCACAATTACAAATAATTAATAACAGTATTCGATGTGAACATGCATATTCCAATGGAACACAAAGTAATCACAAAGCTACAACACACGAAAAAAACTTTAGTCAATACTACAAAATCAATAAATTCAATCGAAACGAGTGATTAAATTTTAATAGGCGCACTCTGAGAGTTATTTATGAGCACGATCTGACCCTTTCCAGTTATATCTATTAGACGCCACCCCGCACTTATAGAAATAACTAATCGGTGTAATCGACCTTACTCACTAATTCTTCTATTTTTATTGAGTTCATTCAACGAAAGACTCTGACTTTAGTTGAATGGAGAATGAATCCAACGATATTACACAATAGCCAAGCGTGCACATTCCATTAAAGTGGGTTATCCAGAAAAGTTCAAACTGAAAAGTAACAGCTGAGCTGTAGTAAGAGTGTAACCGTAACTGTATTGCAACATCTAGCTTGCGGTTAGATAGAATGCGACGCTCGGAACGGTAGTGAAGTAGTTATTACACATAGTGGTCACAAAAAACGCAGCGGCCACCTTATTTCCGGGCGGTGAAAAGAACTCTGTTTCGATGTAAATTAGAGCGACAATCGTTCCGTCGCGTACGCCCACTATGTCTTTTGGCATGCTTCGTCAACAAAGGCAATTGTCGTCGTTTTGTTGATATTACGGGTTTATTTAAGTGAAATTGGATAAATGGTCATCTTGCGATGTTGCGCGACTCAATCCGCTGCGGCGTGCGACAGTGCGGTGTTGGCTCGTGATGCTCGTCGCTCCACTGATCTAAAATAAAACCAAAAATCTGGAAGGAAAGAAAGTACTGGTTGTGATGTAAAGCAAGATGTGAACGTAGGTCCGTTCCGTTGTGTTATTAGTTCAGCTGCACTGGTCACCGCGTGTTGTGGACTGTTGTCGTGCCTGTCGTGCTTACCGTGCTTGTTTCTCGTGCTGCTGTCATGGACGTGGCCAAGTACCTGGCGGTGCTGGTGGTGCTGTGCCTCGAGGGTGGCGAGACCGGCGGTGGCGGAGGAAAACACCAGTAAGGATGCATATTTATTAAAACTACCACTAACCTATTTAAAATTTGGTTAATCTGTAAATCTTTCATCTAGAAGCTGTTACTCTGATTTTTTTTGTGCTTGCCTGTAACAAATGGATTTGTTGAAAATTAAATAGAAAAAAGTTTGTGTTACTGCGAAATAACTTAAGCTATGCGATGATCTATTCACTTTGAAATTAGGTTACTGTGATTTCATGCTCCAAGAGAATCAATCATGATATTATTTAACTATTTTGATTTGTTACTTTGCACCAGCGATTTTATTTATATTTATAATACATTGGTGGTATTACATTACTTTACAAAAGTGTTGTTTTAATAGATATTATTGCACTGTAAGTCATAAATAAAAACGTTTTTTGCAGTGATCACGTGCGGATACACATTCCGGAGTTCATTCATCACGATCACCATAAGAAAGTGATAACTATTCACCATCATCATCACAAGCCAAAGAAAGAAACTCATCACCATCACCACCACCACCACAAGCCTCAGATCCCGTACGGCCATCACTACCATCATCATCATAAGAAAGTGGCGACAAAGACTCTTACAGAGTCGAAGGGTTCGAAGCATGGCCATCATCATGCTAAACATGGTCACCACGGGCATCAAGGTCACCACGGTCATCATGGTCATCACGGGCATAGTCACCACGGGCATAGTCACCACGGTCACCACCACGACGCACCAGTCGTGCCAAGCTACAGTTACTCGCCCAGTTCCGTGCCTTCCTACGAAGACGACTACTCTTCCTCATACTCCCCCCCCTCATACTCTCCATCAGTACCAGCATATGGCGGTGGATACGGCGTATCAGACTTTTCATCTCCCCAATCACCCCGCGTTCATGGAGTCTCCCACACTGTTAAACAAGTCAAAGTGTTTGATTCCTTGCCAGGAGCGTTACCAAACAAAGGCGTTGGCGGCAGCCATGGTTACGAGGTGAAAGAAGAGGCTGAGGATGACGATGATGTGTTCACTACTGTCAACCAGCTGCAGAATAGGTTCCCAGCCACGTTCGGCTATGTTCGGAGCGCTGCGCCAGAACCCACGAACGATCCTTACGCGGAGCTGACTTCGCAAGGTGCACTTTCGACCCACTTCGCAGCTGCCCCGGTACCGACCACAGCTCTATCTGGTGGATTAGAAAGTTTCTCAACTGCTCAGAGTGATCCTTTTGCGTCATCTGCTCCCACTCAAAGCATAGGCCTGTCCAGTGCTCAGCCGTCAGATGACTATCCAGTGAGTTTTCAAGGTGATGGCTTCGACGGCCACCTGAACTCCTTCACAGGGTCAGATGGTACAGAGGGATCGTACATATCGAATGAGGACAACTCGTTGAATGAAGAGACACCAGTGTCGTTTGCTAGAGAGGCTGGTATACAACAGACCACCAATACCGGTAATGTTGAAACTCTTGTGTATTAGATTTGTAAATAATTTATATAAAACTGTTAACTTATGAGGTTACCACAGCTCAGTATTGATTATTATGTTATTTTAAGCTATTTTATATCAAAGTGTTATATTGTAAGTACAAAACAAAGGTAGAGTTGCTATGGAATAACCATACACGATTTTTTTCCTAAGAATGGGTTAGGTAAAGTTTCCGTCAAAGTTAATTTTAACAGAAACATTAACGATGGTTATTGATTTTTTTGCCTACTGTTGCATCATCATGAATAACGTTAAAGTTTATTAAAAAAAAAAACAATTATTTTACAGTAACTATAACTCCTTAAATTAACCATCCGAATTTCAGCGGTTACCATTATTTGTGATGTAATTTTGACATTTGCTAATTTGGTGCAACCAACAATTTTTTATTTGTAGGGAACTTTTAATTTGCAAGATCCTTAGGCGTAACGTATATTTCGCTTAACCAGAGTTATGTCAGCTGTCAAAACATTGGTTATCGTTAAAGTAATTTGGTGCAACCAGCTCAAAGTTAAAATCGTATTTACAATATCGTAGATTTGGTTGATGACTGTAGTAGATAATATTACAGAAAAAAAAACTACATTTCCATTGTTCTGCGAAATAACCATGTTTTCACTACATAGTTATTAGATAAGGCATTGTTACTACTTGCTTATTGAAAGCTCTTATGTCACCAAACTACTTACATTAAAATTGACTACAACCCAAATAGTGAACGCCGGTTGATTCGATGCGCCCTAGATCCGGAATTGCGCAAGCTGAAAAAAGACGCCAACGTAACTAACTGTAACAGAATAATTTAATAAGAAAAAAAACTTTACTTAGTGTTGTGTAACCGTTGAGAAACCATTCCATAATAATTGCGTCCGGGGAACATTGAATCGATTCCTGCTGTTCGTTTACTCAAAGCCGAATGCCCGAAAGAATTTCCTATGGGCAAAATTGACGAGCCTATCAAATTTTTCTTTTCTGTTTTTTTTTTTGTTTCGATTTTTTATTCTAACCTTGTTGTTTCTAGACCTAGTGATTAAGGCTGTCTTTTATCAACCAGTGAATGATTTTAGATTTTATAATAGATTTTCCTATTTTCGTAAAGAATCTAGGCAAATCTATCCGCCTATAGTCTTTACATATTTTGTAACATCTCCTAATTATTCTACCAATGATATTAATTAATTAGATTTTAATTATTTTATGTTATCATTGTTTTTAAGTTAATTTGTTGTTATTAATTTTATTTGTCGTTCTTATTTAAAATAAAGACCAATAAAGTCGTTTTGTTTTATCATTTTACTACAAAGCAGAAAACAATCCCTGTTAGTGTATTTTAAGACTCTAATATTAGTTGCAATACTCCTCAAGAAGATGGTATATAGATGTCTACATCTATCTACCATCTCTTCATTTTGCACCAGCGTTATTAGTATTTCTAGTGAAATACTAACAAAGGTATTCGAGCGCAATATCGCTTTCCATCTGGAATCTCATCCCGAAACAGACTTTGAATAGAGGTAGTTTAATACCGCAACAATTTGTGTATTTTGGACTGGTGCTGCAGAATTAATTAATATACTAAGGTACAAAGGTAGGTACTTACTATAAGATAGTCCATTCAATGGGACTTAGCAAAATATTATAGAATTTCCTTTAAAGTATTTAACGGTGAGTCCGTACTGGGATGGTTCTGTAAAAACCTACTATTTCCCTATATAGTTAGTAAAATAGTTTAGTTAGGGAATCGAGTTCTGAAGATGTTTCCAAATTTAAAAAAAGTAATTTACCTCTTTTGTTGTAACTATAAATTTACAGTTTTCAGAACTTTTTCCTTGTGCTGTGAGACTTTGCTTGATATCAAATTTTAGGGTTGTAGGTCAACGAGAAATACCCCATAGGTTTTAATCTAGCGTAAACAGAACAGCTAGATAAGCAACAAACGTGTACAAACAAGCTGGTTTTAGGAAGGGTTATTTTACATTCAAGTTTACTTGTTACACAGTTAATAGTAAATACTCAAGAGTATAGGAAAACTCTATATCTGTGCTTTATTGACTACAGAAAAGCCTTTGACTCACTCAAAGGCTTTTTGCCTTTGGCTCTTTGATCACTGCGCGGTCTGGGAATCTCTCTTGCGACCAGGCGTGGGAAAGGAATTCATAACTCTCGCTCTCCTGTACAACGTATACTCTCACAGCTGTGCGAAGGTGAGGCTAGAAAGAGAAGGAAACGAATTCCCCGTCAAGAAGGGCGTTAGACTGGGTGACCCACTTTCACTCTTTTTTCTGCTGTCCTAGAGTCGATCTTTAGAAAGCTAGATTGGGAGAGAAAAGGCTTAAACATTGATGGAGTATATCTCAGTCAACTACGTTTTGCAGATGACATTGTAGTTTTTGTGGAAAACTGTACTAACCCTTTTTTTTCGGTGGCTAAAATCATCCAATGACAACCCCCGCTCTTGGGTGGAGCGGGAGATAGTGTCAGCCTCTTACTGACTAAAAACCCACCCCGTTCCTTCTAGCCTCTTCATACCGGGGCTTGAGTTCCTTTCGGATAACCCTGGCCCCAGTAGGCTAAAGACCCAGCTGGGTCCCTGCTGTTGCTGAAACTATACTCACCTGGAAAATAATGTTGTACGAGATTACAGAGAAAACTAAAATTAAAACAAAAGGGCACTTCGAAAAGGAGGAGGTTCTACGTTCGGCTGAATGTATGTTTTTTTTTTTTTTTTTTGTATCTGTGTTCACCGATATTTCGGTCAATTGTGGACCGATCTTGAATTTTTTTTTTTGATTGAAAGGTTATGTTTCCAAGTTGGTCCCATAGAAATATTGTTATGATCTGATCATGAACTTCGAAGATATGGAACAGAACTCCTCATAGAATCATAGCAGAATTGTCGTAACAAGTAAAATTGCTTTGTTTATACGTGTAGTCGATGACTGACTGAAAGAAAAGGGGGAGGGGTAAATTCATGTAATATAACCGTATTTGGGATTATAAGAATCGTTATGAGATGCACTCTGGCTATAAGGTAATTTATGTTTAGCTGAAGGGTAGGTACTTTTTATTGCTTATGGTGCTACCATAACTAAAAAGTGAAAAATAAAAAACTTTTTACAAAAAAAATTAAACCGACTTCAAAAAGTACAAAATAACTTTAATTTTGGAAGTCGGTGTTAAATAACGAAGAGACAAGATTAGGTATCTATTCTAGAAACACCGACTTTCGAAACTAAAGTTATTTTGTACTTTTTGACGACGATTAAATTTTTTTGTAAAAAGTTTTTTATAATACAAGGAAACCTATAGAGCAGAAGAGTACATATAATTAGTAGAGCAAATGGTTACTTTTAACAAGAATAGTGCAAGCAATGAAATCCGAAGACGCATACTGGCATGGAAGAGATATCGGAGCTACAAAGAGTTATTGAAAAATTAAGAAGTAAAAGTATATTAAAAAAAAAAAACTATGAAGTACAAAGATTTTATATATCCTGGGATATATAAAATCTTTTATATATCCTTGATTTATGAAGTAACAATGCTCCCATGCTTAACATACGGTTACCAAACCTGGGTTTTAAGGAAAGATGACGAAAATAAAATAGCTTTATGCCAAAGAAAAATGGAACGAAGTATGTTTGTTATAAAACAGAGTGAAAAACTAGACAACAAAATTCTAGGAAGCAAAACAAAATTAATAGACATCATTGAAATAATTAGGTCACTGACATAAATGGACCTGGGTAGGTCACGTATGCAGATTGGAGAACGGTCGATGAACCAAAAACTAACGGAGTAGATACCTAGAGAATAAAGTAGAAGTAGGGCCGACTAACTGACTGACTGATCGACCAGGGTGGATGACAACATTGTCATCGACAATGGCTAGGGACAGGAACCATTGGAAAGTATAGGGGAGGCCTACGCCGCAGAGGCGACTACTACTTAGAAATGATTCGTATTATGCAGCATAATTATTAAAAAATAGGTATATAAATGTAAAGTGTGGAATTAAGTAATCAGTGAATGTAAATAGTAGATTAAAGGCTTTTTTATTTTATTTTTAAACAGAACAAGAACGGCCTTATCTTTAGATTGCCTTGACTTAAGAAGTTAGATTTTTCCCTGCTTCACTAAAGTATCTGATATTAATTTCAGCGTCATCCCTCCACTCGTTCTTGAGAAAAAAAAAACTTGACAGACGGACAGATAAACGAAAGGGAAAAAATGGGATGGATGAAAAATTTTAATCCATATAGGATCACCAGTAAGGGTTCTGTTTTTGTCTACTGAAATGTTTAAATGCGTATGTAATAAAATTGAGTTATAAAAAAGCCTTGAGACAAGCAAATACCTCATCAGTTTATATTCAACCAAAGTTTCATAAAGAATAAAACCTGTAAAATAATATAGTACTCATAGCGATTCCATTGCTTTCTGCAACAAATAAGTTCGGTTTACTCATACACATGCGTGGAATAACTCGTGAAGCTTCGGGGAACATCGTGCGACGGCCACCCCGGTAACAACCACAAAACACCTCCATATATTTTCTTTGTTCTTTTCTCTTCAATCCTTTTTTACAAGCTTTTATTTAGTTTCACCTGTCCCGATGTTTGTCTGTCATCAAAACTTGCAAATTAAATTTGACCCACTTCCCGGTTACCGATTGAGCTGAAATTTTGCATGCACGTGTAAATCAGATGACAATGCAAAATTATTATGAAATGATGATGGAACCGGTAGGTGGCTATAGGAACTTAGTAGTTATACGACACAACCCCATCGTGTTTGGGTTCGTATGATTCGTCTTGACGAGTATTAATTATGTAGATATACCGAGGTATAAAAGCTTGCTATGAAAAAATGATTTTCATTAAAAACTGGTTTCGCGTTGGCTTTTCATAAAAAATACGTGAAATTGCATTGGATGAAGAAACAAGCTTTCGTTATTAGCAAACCATGCTTACGATATCGATAGACAAGTGGGGAAGGGCCCCCCCTCCCCCTAGCCCTTCTACTAGCGTTAACTATTGCAGATTAGCAACTTGGCTAGGGGTACTGTTCTTTCTTATTTAATTAGATACCTACTTAATTTATTTGTTTTTGTGTTCACGGGTTTGAGCTTGGAGGACATCTAAGTAAGCAACAGGGAATTTACCTCTTGCTTCCTTAGATGCCCTCCAAGCTCTATTTCATCTCTTCAAGTTCATAGACAGCTGATCTTAGATATGATTGATGAGACCACACCCCAACTATTATTTCCTTTCTTTTGAAAATAGGTGAAAAAAAAAGCCAAGTATGTAACTACAATGAATTGCATTCATTAATACCAGTGTGAAGAGAATAGAACCATGGTTGTTGATGACTTTTCACACGCTGCGAGGAAACGATAAAAGATTAGAGAAATTTGCACAAAAAACTGTTTGGACAATTTTCATTACGATTGAGAGGCTCTTAATTTGTAAAACTGTAGAAAATAATACTTATAACTATTCTAAATAACGGGTTTGAGACTTAAGATCAACAGCAATAATACCAGCAGTTAAAACATCAACACCGTAAGAACGATTCAAAATCTCAACACTTCAGAATATCAGCAGTTCTTAGTTCTTAGTAGGTCAACAGTTCACCAGACCAAAGTTTAAAATCTCAACTTGGAAAGTATTAGGTTATTAATTAATGTTATACATGTTGTAAATATTATTTGACGATAAAATATATTAATGTGCGTAATCATGCGTAATCATTGATATCCATTACTTACTCTATTACTTACCTATACAATAAGCAAACATCACTTTACATAATTAGATTAGTCTTGTGAGGCCGGACACGCCGACGATTCTTGTATCAGTGCAGGTAAATATGATGGTACCGTTTCCGGGTTACACTCGTGCACCTTTTAACACTCACGCATGTATTATCGCAGCATGCAATAATAGAGATTTAAGTAGAATTGACTTTGACATCAGAGCCACAGTACTACGGGAAAAATACTTTTATATACCAAGTGGCACTCGCGTATGTGAAGAGCATACGTTAGATACAGTGTGGCAAAATATTGAGTCAAGTACTGGTCGGGTATTTAACGTATTCACCCTGTCTCAGCTGGCAGAAATGATGGATATGTTAAAAAAAACGCAGGCATTTTTAGATTTTGATAGACTGTCTTCAATAAGCACTTCTGTTTTCCATTATTACATTGGTTTCTCAAAAACACAATTCCAAAATATCCTTCAAAGCTGTCCTAGTATATCTCAACGCTTTAAAAATAAAGCAGGTAGAGCTCTAGCTACTGTGATCACAAAACTTCACACGGGGGAGTCTAATGAGCGATTATCTCAGGTTTTCAAAATATCAAGAAAAACTTTTGAAAAAACGATGAAACTTGTTAGACAAGATTTAATCAGGGAATTTGTTCCACAGCATCTTGGGTATAATCATTTAACTCGTAATGATGTTATAACCAGATGTTTAACGATCCCAAATACCTTATTTGGCAATCCTGGAGCTTCTATGGCTCAAAGGAAAGCCATAATAATACTATACGGATATATTACGTATATATTCTCGTACAAAGAGCTACGCAAGGGCTAGATGCAATTTCGGGCCACTATTGCTCATGTATTGTTGGCAAACGCACCTTAGGCTGCTGTTCGCACATCATGACTATTATATGGTACATGGGATGGGGCAGATACCAAAATAATCTGACTCCACCGGCACAATTTTTAGACACAATAATTCGACATGATATTGAGATTGCAATGGACGAAGAAAGTTGAAATTTATTAGCTGTTTATATATACACACTTTAATTCATGAATCCCCAAGCGACCACCGGTGGCCGCGCATCTATTGTCTTACTATTGTGTCTCTAATTGACGGTATCTGAAGGGTTAATACTAACTAATTATTTATTTGCCAGAATGCAGGTGTACATAGTAGTAAGATCTTAATTTAAATTAGTGCCATTTACATTCTACCATTACTTGTCGTGTGCAAATATTAATAAAAATATATTTTTTATTAAAAAACTTGCTTTTGCCCGCGGCTTCACCCGCGTACATAATCCCAGAATAACAAGTATCCTATGTGTTATTCTGGGATATGATCTACTCGTGTACCAAGTTTCATCGAGATCCGTTCAGTAGTTTTTGCGTCAAAGAGTAACAAACATCCATACATCCATCCATACATTCATCCATACATACAAACTTAGTAGGATGTCATATTCATACTTCAGTTGTCACTATAATTGATTCAAAATGTCTAATTAAACAAATTAATTGTAATCATTTAAAATATATTTATAAATAAAAAATAGTAAATAATTTATGCCTTGTTTCTCTTTAAACTCATGAGAAACAAAATTGACTGCCCTAAACTGCTGAGTCTACCGAAGTTTCGTGCTCCATCCCGATATCCACGGAATCCCATCACTCCATTACACCCACTCTTGCTGATGCTAACTCTCCGATTCCGCGCCTGTGTACCGCCGAACAGCTGCAGTGACCTTATACATCATGACAGTTTTAAAAAAATCTGCAAAATAATTATCGAGAATTATTCTTGTATTCAGTGATATCTGTTTCAATTTCATTTCATATGTTTTAATAGTATCCTAATCAATTGTAATTTAATTTTTAACTTAGATCATTTTAATTGTTACTGATTTTATATTATAGTTGAGTTAATTCTTTTTAATGGTAAATAAACTTCATTTAATTTATTATTTATCAATGTGCTGTGAATTAAGTAATCAAATGTTTTAATGCTGTGCCAAAACCTGTTTGTGATATAATATGTAGGAATAAGAATAACGTTTATTGTTCATTATTACAAAAAATGAAGAAAACTATTACATAATCATTAATATTGTCTGTAACGGGTTTGGAATTATACTTATATTTGGATGGTGGTCCCCAAACTAGGTATAACTTTTATCTTGGGGACCTGAAAATTATATACTTTTAATTTAACTGTTGTGTTGAATTTTCATTTTTTTATTAATGTCCGTATAATTAATCATTATAATTATTATTATGTATAACCATAAAAAGTGCATGTGGTTTTAGCCTATAATGAATTGCTACACTAATCAATGAAGTTCCAAAATAATATTCAATGTAAATGTATTGTGTAAGCAGTTGTTGGCTGACCAAATAAATAAATAGTAAACTTAAGTTAATTGGTTTTCCGACTGAATTAAGACAATGTAGTTATACAGGGTGTCTGGCGGCAGATTTATATTTTCAAAAATTAATAAAAAAATAACTATTTGACATATCGTTTAGGTAAAAGTAAAGGTAGATAGTGTAAAAGTACGGATTTTATTTTTTAAAGATAACATCATCCAGATGTCTTCCATTGAGTTGCACGCAATGTTCAAAACGGAGCCTAATGTTCCGCGCCACACGCTGTAGTAAGCTCGGTTCAATTGCGCCGATTTCTCGACGAATGTTTTCTTTTAAATCCGCAATATTTTGCGAATTGTTAGTGTATACTCTCTCTTTGAGGTATCCCCATAAAAAGAAATCCATTGGGGTCAAGTCGGGCGATCTCGGTGGCCACGGGATGTCTCCAAAGCGACTAATCAGTTTGTGAGCGAAAACTTCACGAAGCAAATTCATCGAAGCTCTGGCCGTATGTGCGGTTGCACCATCCTGTTGAAACCACGTGTGTGATGAGAACGATGGATGAGCTCGCAGGTTCGGCAAAAAAAACTCCGTTATGGACGCATGCCATAATTCTCACTATTGACATTTGTCGCCTGGCCCCGGGCATTTTCAAAGAAAAAAGGTCCAATTATCCCATTCGTGGATAAAGCGCACCAAACAGTTACCCTGGGGCAGTGCAATGGTTTTTGGTGTTTCAGTCGAGGGTTACGGGTTCTTGGGGACCAGTAACGGCAATTTTGCTTGTTAACGTACCCGTTTAAATGGAAATGAGCCTCGTCACTCCAAAAAATGGAATTCACCGTGTGAAAACGCTCCAACATCGTTTCACAAAAAAAAATGCGACTAAGAAAGTCACTTTCTTACAATTCTTGAACAATTTGAATTTTATAAGGATGGAACTTCAGTTCCTTTTTCAAAATTTCGTGAAAATTTCTTGGAAGTCCCAATGAAGCCGCCCTTTTCCGTATTGAAAGTCGTGGATTTCATGTAAACTCCGTTCCACCAGTTCAATGTTATCGGGGGTCCTTGAAGTTCGACTAGGCCCTGGCCGTGGGGTGTTCAAAGCGGAAGCAGTTGCGCGGAACCTCTGTACCCAGGAACGAATTGAATTCACACTCGGTCCGTCACTTATCCGCCGAATACCGAAGCGTGAGCAAAATTGTCGACGAGTAATCACGTAAGAATCGTTACTCTTGAAAAATGCCTCGATGGCGAATGCGCGGTGCTCACCTGACGACTGTGCCATCGTGATTGAGAAATCCGCACAATCTGTGATTCTAATGACGCCACCCTCCCTTCGCACAATTTTTTACTTTTTGAAATAATCCTATTTAAAAACATAAATCTGCCGCCAGACACTATTTGTAATTGTAAGAAACATAAACATAATTTAGATATAATGTATAAGGATATAATAGATATTATATTTACTGACTCGGCAATTAATACGTGTGAAACTCAGTTTCACTCGCATAGGAAGAAAAGACATGAGACAGGTTGGAATAAGCATGTATGTGAAGCACACAGGGAGGCTAGGAGTAAGTTTATTTACTGGGTTTTTCAGGATAAGCCGCGATCTTGATCTGTCTATGAGGCAATGTGTGAAAGTCGAAAAGTGTTTAAGAATAAATTAATATGGTGTCAAAATAATAAAGAACAGTTAAAAATGGATATTATTTCAGAAAGTCGAGCCTCAAAGTATTTTTGTGACTTTTGGAAAGCGACTAACACTCCGAACCATAAGTCTGGTTTCCCTGTGAGCGTGGTAGGTGCGAGTGAAGTCACCGCTAGGTTCCTCATTAAAAGATCCTTGGTCTATGACTGGTGACTTGTATAATGTCTCATCTAAGCAAGTGCGTCAAATTGTGAATGGTATGTCTAGGGGCAAGTCACCGGGTCATGATGGGCTCAGTATCGAGTATTTGAAGTACGCTGGCGTCCATTTGCCACGTGTACTTGCGATGTTCTTCACTTTTTGTCTAAGTCACTCATACCTGCCCATGAGCCTTATGAAAACTGTTGTTGTACTTATCGTAAAAGACAAAACTGGCGATTCGTCTGACAACAATAATTACTGGCCAATATCCTTGGCTACAGTGGTGGCTAAGGTGTTGGACAGTGTGCTTGACTCAGAACTTGACAAACACCTCAACATTCATGACGCTCAGTTCGGTTTTCGCGCTGGACTTTCTACTGAAAGCAATTCTGAGTCTTAAGCACACTGTTCAATACTATACGGAAAGAAGTACACATGTGTATGCATGTTTTGACCTTTCCAAAGCGTTTGACCTTGTGTCTTATGATGTATTATGGGGGAAACTCAACTCATCGTCGATCACATCATCGCTTACCTTCAGGTGAGATGGTGGTCAAACGCAAGGTTATCTATCTATACTTATAATAAATCTTTAGAGAGGTCAATTCTGTACATGAAATATATTTCCAAAATAACTATCAGGGGTTGATTAGTGATCGATACTGATGCCAAAAATGCAAACAGTAAAATTTTTGTCTGTCTGTCTGTCTGTCTGTCTGTCTGTCTGTCTGTCTGTCTGTCTGTATGTTCTTTATAGAAACAAAAACTACTCGATGGATTTTAACGAAACTTGGTACAATCATTTTTCATACTCCTGGGCAGGTTATAGTATACTTTTCATCACGCTAGGATCAATAGGAGCAGAGCAGTGAAGGGAAATGTTGGGGAAACGGGAGAAATTACTCCATTTTTTAAGCTTCCGTCGCTTTTGCAGCCTTAATAGTTAAAGCTATACAGAAATCATGTACAACGGGAATGTTTTCCTTAAAATTATATAAAAAATATCCCACGACAGCATATGTCTATCTTTTATGGTTGACTCACAATAACACGTGTACCCGACAGCATAGCAGTTCGGAGCTTTCTGTTTATTTTTGTCTACTCTTACGTTTATAACACTCTCACTCATCCCTAATTAAAAAAAGTTAACATTATTGTCTATTCAATAAAAAAAGAATCATCGAAATCGGTATAGAAACACCAAAGTTATACAAGAAATACGCTAATAAGCCATCGCGTGTGAATACTGAATCTTGCTATAAGGATTATTTTTGTGTAACGGTCGCCGCGCTCGACGCGGCTCGCGGCGGCAATATTTGGCTGTTGATGTTGACGTTCAGAGTGTTCGACCTTATTGACAGACAATAATTGATTTTAACAAACCGTGCTTATCAGCGCGACTTTTAATCTACTCTTACGTTTAATAATTTATTTAAGATTTCTTTGGTTGTTATTTTATAAAATAGGTATTAGTTATTTTGGTAGTGTTTAAATATTTCTTAGTATTAGCTTAATTATAAATTAAACTTTTTTTTTATTTATTTAGGTGTAGTTTTAAATAGGTAAGTACCAAGGTATCAAATAGGTTATTTCATTCTATTAGACGCAGTTTAGGTACCTACTTATATCTACTTATAATAAATCTGTAGAAGTGAAAATTCTGTACATTGAAAATATAAAAAAATAAACGGCCGGGGTGTTACTAGACCGAAACCGAACCCAAAAATGTGATTAATTTTTTTTTTGTCTGTCTGTTTGTTCAGGCATCACGCAAAAACTACTGGTCCGATTACGATGAAAATTGGTATAATTATTCTTTAATATCCTGGGCACCACACTGGGTACTTTTTATCCCGGAAAAGTATATACAATAAAAACAAACTTAATTTTGCGGTTCGATCCCTAGACCCGATTACTGTACCAACCGCAAATAATAAGTTGGTCGTAGGTTACGTTACCCGCTGTGGAGTTCACTAAAGGGCGCTGCACATGGCTAAGATACTATAATATTTGGGTAAATAATATGTAGTTTCCGTTTTCTAAACGTTTTGTAAATGGCGTTGGCGTCGAGTTAGATCACGCTATGGGAACACTTTTTGGGAATAAAGAAAGGCGCTCCTTTCTTTATTCCCAAAAAGTGTTCCCATAACCCATTTATTAATTACATCGAACACGGAGACATTGGCACCATGTCTAAGGTGTGTGCACACTGTCACGCGCGTAAGTGGAAGGGAGAGATCTGGAACGTCTCGAATCGTCTCGAGCATCACATTGTTTTCCAGTCCCCGGGCTCTTAGAATTCGACATCAGACATTTCAGATCTTTGATTTTGACAACCCCGTAGTCGCTGGCATAAGCAACAGGATCCGCGTACGAAGTCGCTGGCAGAAGCTAGTCAATAATAAAGTCTATAAAAAAAGAGGACTGGCGTGCATACGCAGGTGCAACGGATTTTTCATTTCTGGTACCAAAACCAGAAAAATCGTGTTAGGTGGGCTAATAGCTTTTCTGACACTTATGAGTTTGAGTGCGGGGTGTGACAAGGTGGTTTGAGTTCTCCCAAGCTCTTCAACTTGTACATGAATGAGCTTATAGTTGGGCTCAGCAGCACTCAAATAGGACGCTGGATCGACAACGTTTGTATGAACAACTTTAGTTACACGGATGACATGGTGCTGCTGACCCTAACTGTAAGCGCAATGAGATAACTGTTAGCTATATGTGAAACATATAGACATGCGCATGGTTTAATGTATTATTACAGGAAGAGTGAGTACATGGTTTTCAAGGCCGCCAGTAAGTGACCGTTGCATGTGCCTGCAATTCAACTTAACGGTACTGAACTGAAGCGGGCACTACGTTACTGAGCGTCATGACGACCATGTTGACATAGAAAGGGAACGTAGGGCATTGGCGGTCAGAAGTAATATGCTGGCCCGCAGGTTTGCACGTTGTAGTGATCAGGTTAAAGTCACGCTTTTTAAAGCTTACTGTCAGACTTTCTACACGTGCAGCCTGTGGTTCAATCATACGCAGCGATCGCTCGGGGCCCTGAGTGTCCAATATAACTGGATTTAGGATGTTGTTAAGGTTATCCCGATTTTGTGGTGCTTCCGGTGTGTTTGCGGAAACCAGGGTAGATGGCTTCCATACCATCATGCGCAAGCGGCTCGCTTCATTACTGAGCAGAGTCCGGGGTAGCACTAACAGCATCCTAGAGGTCATTGCAAGTAAACAGGACTCAAACATCCTGAAAGCATTTATTCGTGCCCAGATTATTTTGCGATGGTCTGCATGTAATTTTTTAAATTTGATATTATTTTGCGGATTACTATGGTTATAACTGAATGATTTCTATTTAATTTATTTTACGTGTTGTGTTTTAATTGTGACTATATTTTTTAAATTTAATTTAATATTTTATATGAGTCAATAGTACTTAAAATAAATGAATTATTATTATTAAACTCCAAATCATAGAATATTAAAAATGGCCTAATAATTTGACTTCAGAAGTTATATACTAATACCTGCTATCACTATAAATTGTCAGTATATAATAATTTAAATGTTCATGAATATTGTTAAAATGTCAAAATAATGAAAATCAAAAGTTACCAATATCTCATCATTATAAAAACTCGTCGTACTTACCTATGATTTTAGGTAGGTATCTTTCTTCTGATTTAGGCGGCAAAAGGTTTTCTACTGCCGTTTTCGCCTCTTCTCATATGAAATTAGGCGTTAAATCAATATTTTAATCTGATGAACTTATCACGTTAATACAAATCTCTGCTTTACGGAAATGTAAACAAAACTCTACTCTTACTACTTTCGAGTTGTACGACTCGAAAAAAAAACAATGAAGGATTGCCACTTTCCCGCCATTTTGATTTTTTTTCTGTGGCAGCTGTCAGTTGAAAGTAAAACTCCCTAGGGATGAAAAGTATCACTTTCAACCCGCTCCTCAAGCAACTTCAGATCTACTTTGAGAGGTAATGAAATAGTACATTGTTACACTAGGGGTAATTCGAGGTACTAAATAAGTAACTTTAATCCCGAGGTAAGCACTGTGCTTTTCATTACGAATACAAGAAGATAGACTTAGTTTTTTTTTTAATAATTTGACAGCTGTTAGTTGAAAGTAAAACTCCCTAGGGATAAAATGTGTGACAGTTTTCAGCCCGCTCCTCAGGCAACTTCAGACCTACTTTCAGAGTATGAGTAATGAAAAAACATTTTTCCATCAACCATTAGTATATTATATGGGGCTTCATCGTAAATTCTTGGTGCTTTCTCAGCATGATTTTCTCCAAGATCTTCGACATGATTGGTATTAGCATCACTGGCCTATAGTTTTTCATGTCAGAACTTTTTTTAAAGTGGCTTTACAGTTGATTTGCTCACTGTCTCTGGCAAAAAGAAAAGTTTAATATATAACTTAATGGTTGGCAAATAGATGAAGCGCACAATTTGATTACCTTAGTTGTAAAGTCATCTAATCCTACTGCACTTGTATTTTTAAGATTTTGTATTGTTCTAAATATCTCTGGAGCATCAGTAGGTTTAGAAATATTGTGTGTTCATTGTTACCATCCATAGTAGGTATTATTTATTTCGTCAACATTATACTTAAAATTATTACTATTTGTCGATTGTATGTAGCATTGATTAAAAATGTCACTTAAGGTCTTGAATTGTCCGGTTACCTCTAGTGATTTCGGTAATTTGCGTTTTAGCATGTACAAAAAAAACTTAAATACTTAATAAACTATTTATACTATAACCTAACTATGTATATAAATATAATACAAAATGACAAAGTACGCTCAGGCGTCAAAGTACTCCTCCAGTAAAAAAATGTATTTTATACCTGACATTTAATAAAGTCCATTATAGCATATTAATGTGTTTTTATTATTTTCCAAGACCCAATACGACAAACGGTCGTATAACAGTAAAACCAATGTCTAATATTAACCTTTTATAAATAAAAGTAAGATTTATTTACGAAAGACTGTATCTAATTCAGACAGGCCTGATGGTCTAGTTGTTAGTGACCCTGACTGCTATGCCGGAGGTCGTGGGTTCGATTCCCACCCAGGACAAATGTTTGTGTGATGAGCATGATCATTTGTTCTGTGTCTGGGTGTAATTTATCTATAATATGTATGTGTTTAGAAATATATAAGTATGTATATCAGTTGTCTAGTACCCATAATACAAGCTCTGCTTTGCTTGGGACTAGACGACGTTGTGTGATAGTTGTGGAATACTATATTATATTATTATTAACTAGCTTCTGCCAGCGACTTCGTACGCGGATCCTGTTGCTTATGCCAGCAACATTCAGTGTTATAAACGTAAGAGTAGACAAAAATAAACAGAAAGCTCAGAACTGCTAAGCTATCGGGAGTTACACGTGTTATTGTGAGTTAACCATAAAAGATAGACGTATGCTGTCGTGGGACATTTTTTATATAATTTTGAGGAGAACATTTCCGTTATACATGTTTTCTGTGTAGCTTTAACCATTAAGGCTGCAAACGCGACGGAAGCTTAAAAAATGAAGTAATTTCTCCCGTTTCCCCAACATTTCCCTTCACTGCTCTGCTCCTATTGATCGTAGCGTGATGAAAAGTATACTATAACCTGCCCAGGAGTATGAAGAATGATTGTACCAAGTTTCGTTAAAATCCATCGAGTAGTTTTTGTTTCTATAAAGAACATACAGACAGACAGACAGACAGACAGACAGACAGACAGACAGACAGACAGACAGACAAAAATTTTACTGTTTGCATTTTTAGCATCAGTATCGATCACTAATCACCCCCTGATAGTTATTTTGGAAATATGTTTCATGTACAGAATTGACCTCTCTACAGATTTATTATAAGTATAGATTAAAGTATTTACACTTGTATATTGATGACTTTTTAAAATCTTCAAATGCAAATTATCTTAACTTCGATGTCACTTAGGACAAAAATAATTGAACATATATGTGTTCCTATCTTTATTGTCATAACACAATAAAGATACATGAAAATGATTGGTGGCCGCTGAAAGAAGAATTGACGCTACTAGTCCTTACAAAGTTACCCAAACCCTTAATATTTTTTTTATTTTTATTTCGACATACTTTAAAAGTATTGGATTTAGGTTTTATAAACAATTTTTATTTTAACCTAACCTAAGTTGTGTCCACCTCAGACTCATTTTTTTTTTAACTTAAGTTATGTTTTCTAACCAAACTGTTTTGAACCCTATACAAGCTCGTAAACTATTATACATTTTGGACGCGTCTCTGCGAGACCTATACGATTCTGGTAAAAGAATTCGAAGATTTTCAAAGGGAAACTTTTTATTGAGGAAAACAGTTTTTCAAAATTTTCTAACATTAAATTCCGTATAACTTAATCCCTGGTTGACGTAGGTCGGTTCTGAGGATGCTATCTCACGCACCTCTGCTTGCCCTACAGGATTCCTGTAAAAAAAATAAGACTTATTAGACATTTTCTAAAAGAAAATATTTAGTTTTTCTTAAAAAGTTTACTTTTTTGCGAAAGCTTGACAGTTATCTTTATATAACTCCGGTTTTTTTGGTCCAATCTCGACTACATTAATTTCAAAACACGGGCCAACGCGTCCGCTACGTGGCCCGACCCCAAAAAATCCGCGTCCCATACAAAAATTTTCCACGCTACAGTAAAAAACTGTCAAAAACTCAAATTTTCAGGTCCGCCCACCCACCCTTAATTTTAATCGAGGATATAGCAGTTTATTTTTATATTTTTATCTGACGGGAAATAGCACTGCCATCCAGGATATATACGAGAGTGCCGGACAGGACAGGCCTTTATTGAGGCTCCAAAAATTTTTTTACCTCTACCGTCTTTACTGAGGGCTTGATTTCACTACATTTTATTTTAAATTGATACCTCTTTTGAGGAATAATTATTGACAAATTTTACTGACCTACTGATCCCATCTTTACAGGGATCAGTACATTAATTCCATTTTATTTGATCCTAATTATTATAATACTATTTATTTTATTGATTTTAACTTTCTACTACCTCATCATGTTTCTCTCCAGGACCCCAGCTTAGAAAGGTGCCTCAGGTCTCTAAGTCTCTCCATCGAATGTGGCACTCTCCATCTCCTTTGAGGGATAGGTCTCCCCTCCTAGTGCTTCAACTCAAGCCTCTAGTGTGAGGCGAAGCATTGGTGAGTGGGAGAATGCGGTCTCGAATAGAGAACCGCCTGACTCTTATCAGGGTTAACTTCGATCCTCCATTTCCGGAACCATTTACCCAAAATGTTTGCGGAGTTTTGGAGGTTGCGAGCGATAACTCTGGGGTCAGTGTCATCAGCGAATAGAGCCAACTGGGCCTTTTTGCTCTGGGGAACAGCGTGAAGGCTAGAGGGGAAACTACGGAGCCTTAAGGGACTCCTGCTCTAATCGGGTGAAGGGAGGACAGCGCTCCTTCGATTCGATAGCGGAAGTTACGATTCGACAGAAAGTCTTCGCATGATGAGCACGAGACGATCTGGCACGCCGAGTTGGTATAGCTTATATAGTAAGCCAGACCTTGTCGAAAGCCTTCGCTATGTCGAAATACAAGACGCCCGTCATCGCGTTATGATGGAAACTAACGCTTATGTGCTCCACGATGCGGTGAACTTGATGGATGCACAAGTGTTCTTATCTCCAAGTGTTCAATCTTTGAGTCGCTTATAAATAAGCCCCTCGTAGATCTTACCGAGAACGTTTAGGAGACTGATGGGACGGTAGCTGGCGGGGTCAGATTT
The DNA here is from genome assembly GCA_949319445.1 of Mythimna lalbum. Classification (NCBI taxonomy): domain Eukaryota; kingdom Metazoa; phylum Arthropoda; class Insecta; order Lepidoptera; family Noctuidae; genus Mythimna; species Mythimna lalbum. The sequence goes on from OX439344.1 coordinate 20,880,203, forward strand.
GGGCTTGCCTGGTTTGGGGATACCGATAACGATGGCCTGCTTCCATGCTTGGGGGAACACATTGTTGCTTAATGCACCATTGAAGATGGCGGTCATTAGAACTTTGAGTTGGGGGGGAAAGAGTTTGAATACTCTGTTCGTGATGCCGTCGGCTCCAGGGGCTTTTCTGGGCTTAAGCTTTTTGACAATATCCTCCACCTCGTCTGGGGAGACGGGGGCTAGCGGATTGTCGGGGTCTTCAAATGGAGGGAGGGAGGCTCTCCGTTCGACTTCAGCATCCATCATATCAATGTGGGCTTGGTCTACTTGGTGAGTGCTAGGCGAGCATTGGGCTTCGAGGCTATCGGCTAGGCATTCCGCTTTCTCGGAGTTGTTGAAGGCGACACTCCCATCAGGGCGGGTGAGCGGGGGCATGGTCGATTCTTCAGTGGAACGAATCTTCCTCTGAAGTTGCCAGAAGGCGAGGTGGGTGGGCTCGAGTTCGCTGAGCGTCTTTTCCCAGCGGGCAGAACGCAGCTCGGTCATGCGCTTCCTTACAGCACGCTGTAATTTACGCATGTGAGCTTTGTTAGCGTCGCAGGGGAAAGCGCTATAAGCACGGATAGCAGCGTTCTTCTCGGTCAACAGATCCCGTACATCGTCCGGAATTTTCCAGCGACAGTCCTCTGTCGCCAGGATCTCCCTTGAACAATCGTTCAGGACGGATTGTACGTGCTCTGTGAGCGAGTCGATCGCCCGTCCTTTCAGCGAGTGAGACTATGTGGTTAGGAATGGAGTCCAATTGGGGTGACGTGATCGATTTCAGTCGTTCGCTTACTTTCTTCCAGTCACCAATTGGGACGAAAGGGCTGGCCGGGGTCGAGGTTGGTCGAGCGGGAGCCAAGGTGCATGATCACGGGACGGGACGGTGATCGGAGTTAAGTTCGTGTATTGCTTCTATAGATTGCAAACGAAGGTTTACATTCTTTAGAAGCGCCGCATCGGGAACGTCGGGGTTATGGTTGGGGTTATGGGGGAAGTGCGTGGAAGTCATCGGACCGATGACGTCAAAATTGAGGGATGCACCAAGGTTGAATAAGACCTTACCTCTAGGGTTGGTCAAACTACTGTTCCAAGCAGGGTGTTTAGCATTGAGATCGCCCGCCAAAATGACGGAGTCGCTCAAGCTAAAGAGGGCAGTGAGGTCACTCGTGAGAGCGATGGATTCGTCAATCATGTTGATCGAAGAAGACGGAGGGAGATAGTAGGCGGAGATGACGGTGATCGACTGGTGACCGGTCATGCCTAGTCGACAAGCTGAGTATTCAAGTTGAGATAGGGGCGCGGGTAGAGTTAAGGGAGTGCAGTACAGTTCCTTTTTATAATAGATGAGCGTGCCACCACCGTGACAGCGAGTCCTATCATTGCGGACTATGCGATAGTTCGCAATTCTAGGGTCTTTACAGTGGGGCATAAGGAGGGTTTCCTGGATGAGGAAGATGTCTAGCTGATGGTCGCGGAGGAAGGAGGCGATCTCATCGCGCTGGGAGGTAATGCTATTCACATTGAAGAAACCTAACTTTAGGGAGCGGGGTTTGAGGGAGCAAACTTTCTTTTGTCTATCCATTAAGGGGAGACAGCGGGAAGTTTGTCTAGTTCGATCAGCACCGATTCGTGCTGATCGTGGACGTGTGCAGGTGGTGGACGGCAGAAACGGGGACTTTCTGCGCCAGTAGATCGGACTTTATATAATCCGTGGGGATTTCTTTTGGAACACGTCTGATGACCACCCGGGTCGGCGTGTCTTCTGGGAGAGAGTACGTGTGGAAGGACACGTTCCTCTCTTTCAGCGATCGGGTTAGTTCCCGATAGTCATTGACCGTCGGGACCTGGACTTTTATGCCTTGCTGGCATGCACGGGCGTTTGTGTAGTTGATCTTGTGATCAACGCAAATTTTTGACACGTCCGTCCACTTCGCCTTGTTCTGTATGCACAGAGGCGGGGAGAGGACGTTGCTTCCATATGGAAGCGGAGGGCGTGCAGCTAGCCTGCGAAGCGAGGGTGGCTGGGGCAGGCTTGGTGGCAGCTGGGGCGGGCTTGATGGCAGCGGGGGCGGGCTTGGTGGCAGCAGGGACGGGGGTCGAGGTGGTAGCCTTTACCGCCGACTAGTTGGAATTCGTGGTCGCAGCATGCTGAGGTCTCAGCGTCGTCTGTGTCAGACGAGTTTTCTACGGGGACAGTAGTGTCCATAGGCTCACATGAGGAGGTTGGCACTAGGGTCGCTGAAGCGACCTTTCCCTTCAATAGGGAAGAAACAGGGCAGGTGGGAGGCAGTCCCACGGGCGGGTTAATCGACTCTTCTGGGGTTGTCGCGGGCTGAGAGCACCATGTACTGGGAAGTAGCCTGTGTAATCTTTCCATAGCTACCGCTAAGCAAACGCAGCGTATACCGTCCATTAGGCAGTGCTTCTACTACCTTATACGGACCAAGCATTCCAGAGGCAAGTTTTCCTGTTGACTGAGAAAATTTCATAACAAACACGCTGTCACCAACGTTAAATTAGCGAGGTGGATGTCGCCGTTGGTTAACCTGTTCGTCTTGCCTGGCTTGATTGGTCCTTAGAAGTTCGCGGGGCGGCTCAAACTCCGCTTCGCCAACTGGTCAAGGCGACGAGTCGACTTCAGTAGAGGACTCCGTTTGTTCAGAGTCGTCATCATCTTTATTTTCAAACAAAATTTTATTAGAAGCTACTCCAGCAATTTCTATAAAAGCGTTCAGCCTCTCATAAAGTTCTATTCGTCTTCAGCTAATTAATTCATTCATCGCTCTTTCAAATAGTTCATAAGTTTGTAAGTAGACACACACATCCGTCTTTCTCAAACCAAAAACAAAGCAAAAGCATTGTCCTATATGTGTCCAGCGCGCAAGTACTGGTTCTTCGCTGCCATATTGCTGTCAGCGACCGCGGCCAGCATTCAGCATCCGCCATCTGCAACATGGTCTACCAACCCGTAGACCCGCTTGACACGCAGACCGTAATTCATACGTGTAAGCCGACCCATACGCTGATCGCAATCAAGCGTAAAAGCCCACTCGATACGCAGACCGTATTCATACGCACGAGTTCTCTCAACACGCTGATGATATTTATGCGTGTGAGACCACAAATTGACCGTACATGGTCAAATTAATTTGGCTACCTGTGACTCGGCAGCAGGTACCAACACAATCGGCGATAATTTGTATCGCCTATTGTGTTGGTACCTGCTACCGGTAGTACCGCAGTATAACACTGCAGCCAACACATCACTCCTGTCTATAAATTCTAACAAACACGATGCTACTTTTGTAAATCGAACAGCAGATTAACTTACTCTCAAAGAATGCGGCTCTGGGGTTGTCGCGGGCTGAGAGCCTTCGCCAGTGGACGGGGGCGGGGGGTTTATAATATCGGCGAGAGAGGTCGGGCGGGGAAAGGCCAACTATGCCAGCACCCTGCGACGTAGGGGGTAGCTACTGACGTTAGAGAGGATTCTCCTTACACGGCCTCTCTAGACGAGGTGTCGTCCTCGACACAAACTCCTGGTGTGGCCCGACTCGCCGCACTACGGCACCATGTACTGGGAAGCAGCCTGTGTAATCTTTTCATAGCTACCGCTGAGCAAACGCAGCGTATAGCGTCCATTAGGCACTGCTTCTACTACCTTATACGGACCAAGCATTCCAGAGTCAAGTTTTCCTGTTGACTGAGAAAATTTTATAACAAACACGCTGTCACTAACGTTAAATTGGCGAGGTGGATGTCGCCGTTGGTTAACCTGTTCGTCTTGCCTGGCTTGATTCGTCCTTAGAAGTGCGCGGGCCCTGCTTCTGGTTACTTCACGTAGGAGGCCCTACGTGAAGTAACCTCTGTTCGGTGTCGATCCTTCCACCGTTATATCGCGCACCAGAGCTTGAATCACAGGGGTTGTATATTCGGTGCCAATCAAAAGGTTCAATGGTGATACTTGCGTAGTCTTCTCTCTTGTAATGTTTAAGACCAGTTGAAGTTTCCACGTTTGTGACCAGGGGACGTTCTTGTAGTTCGCCTGGTTACGTAGCATGTTGAGGACGGTACGCATGTAATGCTCAGCTTGGCCATTAGCCTGGTGCATTTCTGGCGTTAAGTACCTAATGAAGATTACAACCGAGTTCATCTATCCAAGTCACGAACCCACTAGACTCAAACATTCGCCCCTTGTCAGTGACCATAAGCTTAGGCACTCCAAACAAAGAAATAGCTTGAGAAACTACACGTTTTAATTCACTAGCATCTGGTCTACGAATCGGGTAGAGGAGGGTATATTTGGTAAAAGCGTCAACGATGAGTAGAACGAATTTGTACCCTTCAGACACAGGCAGAGGGCCCAAGACGCCCACGTGAACAGTGTGGAATGGTGTATCGGGTTTTTTCCAGGAAGTAATTGTTTGCAAAGGAGCCCGTGGGACTCTCTTCTGCGACACACACACGAGACAGTAAGTAGGCTATATATTTGCTAACAAACGGTCTGAGTCCGGGAAACCAAAAATGTCTTAGGATAAGGTCAAAAGTCTTCTCTGCGTTAATGTGTTCGTGCTCGTCGTGAAATACTCTCAAAAGACTAAGTCTATGCCCTTTGGGCGTATAGCAGAGTAGGCGTGGATCTTGGCCTACTGGGGTGTACTTGTAATATAAGACTCCATTTCGGACGGAATAACGATTAGAATCAAGATTGACATCGTGAAGTCTTTGAATGAGATTTTGTGACAACAACAATCTGAGCCCAATTTCTAGGTCTAGAAACCTGATTGACACCAACGGGGTTGCGACTTAAGTAGTCAGCATGGGGTATCATCACTCCTTTTCGATACTCGATTGAGAAATGGAAGTCCTGGAGGTAGATCCACCACCTGGCCACTCGAGGCAAAAGGTCTTTCTTTCGTTCGGTGGGCTTAAGGGCGTTACAGTTTATTACCACCACAAATTTCAGACCAACCAGATAGTGGTGAAAGTTTTGGAGTGCATTAACTACGGCAAGGGTCTCCAGCTCGTAGGAGTGGTATTTTCCTTCGGCCCCCTTAGTGGACTTACTAAAATAAGCAACGTGTTTTTTTGAATCTGGGTGTACTTGTAGGACTACCGCACCGTATCACACAACGTCTCGGTTTTAGCTGACACGTAAAATTTTTCAAAACATCTGAAGAAATAAGGGACACATCAAGAGCTCCGCTATCAATGGGCACGTCTACAGGTATTTCATCTACTATCGCGGTAGTCATGTCGTTACTTTGTGCAATGCTTGATCGATAGGAGCAAAGGTTGACATTACGCGGATTTCGTTGCTCAGATTTAGCTTTAGTGAAGTATTTGTCCTCAGTATGTCCCGACTTCTTACAGAACGTAAAAGATTTGCTCGAAGAAGGTTGTGTATTGGAAGACGAGTCCGAAGCCACGTTAGCAGGCTTACTACTGGTATTTACCTTAAGTCTCTTACAGTTGCGACTGATGTGACCAGTTTGATTGCAATTAAAACATTTGGGCCCGGGACGGTGGTTTAATTTTATTTGACCTTGTCTCTTAGAATCGACGACCTTGTCGCACTTCGACGGTTTCGCGTGAATTGACAGAAACTAGACAATAGTGCCAGGGGTTACGTTGGTGTTAGCAGTAGCTGCACGCACCTGTAGATTGTCTATACCGCGTATAACTATTAGTGTTCGTAATTCATCACTTAGCCCCTGGACTATCCTCAGACGCGATAAGGTACGACGGGGGTATTCTGAGTAAGTTGAATACTTGTCCGACGTAGTATTCATAGCTTCTAATAAAATATTCGCGTAGTCTAATTTACTCGGATAAAGAGGTTTGAACTCGTGTACAAAATTGGACCACGTCTTATCGTTCGTCACCCATTCCCCCAACCAGACCTTGGCGTCACCCTTAAGAGGGTCCTTCTCCACTCGCTTATCGTAAACATCGAAAATGGTTTAAAAGCTTGTTACTTCATTTAATGCAATCCAACGCGATGTTTGACGAAAAGGCAACGCAAAAAAAGAGAGATAACGCCTGGAAACTCTGTTAGTATTCGGTAATTCCGAGATTTACTCGAAAATTTCACAAAACTTGCTCCAGGAAATACCTGTTTTTTTTAAACCCTTGAAAGTTTTTGGAAAAAGTTGTCATCATTTAGAATCTTAATAAAATTTGCAAGGTCTCTAGAGGATTACTATTTTGACTTTTTTAATTTTTAGGCAAATTATGAAGTGTCATAGTTCATACAAAATAGGACATTTTCAGAGGTTTTTACTGGATTAGTTTTACACTTTAGAAATTGGTTTCTTTAGAAACCTAGATAATTTCCACAAGATACTGTGTTTCCAAAATATCTAATGAAAAATGTGTAATAACGTCATAATCAGTTATGAGCGAATGTATAAAAACAGTGAAAATGTGAGTCGTGATGCATAACCTTAAGGAAAGTAGCCACACGCGACAAACATTCGTGGTCACTCCACCCGTTAGCCTCTCTAGCACGATCCATCTCGTCGCACCATTCTTCGATGCTGTTAATTGATGTGTCAAAGTTCGACACGTAATAGTGCTGTGATCTTGGTGGATGCATCGTTTTTATTGCTTGCATCAAGGCATGAGCGAGAGTGGATACCTCGGAGCTGGGGACACTAGACTCCATAGATCGATGTCGTTCCGACGTATTAAGGACTATCGGCTCTTTAGCTTTTTGCAAAACCTCGCTATTCTTGTGGGTAGAACTTGTTTGAACCGGGAGTGACGGAGTATAAGTGTGCTTTCTATTGCCGATATTACTACACGAATCGCGCATATCCCTAGTACGCGATCGGTGCCTTTCGGGACTACGAGAATCATGCCTATCTCGATTACGTAAGCCATCTCGCGAAGTACGACGACACCTACTTGAATCGCGGTACGATCTACCAATACTACGACCATTTGACCCACGAGATCGACGTCGTTTGCGGCCGCGTGACTTATCCCGAGAATGTGACCGTTTGTCACGAGTACACGAGCCTTCACGCCCCATTATCACAAAAAAACAAACAAACAAAATCGAATAAAAATAAAAGTGAAAAAGTGGGAAGATGCACAAAAAAAGGCTTTTCTGTTCACGACAATTTATAGCTACGAAACGTTCTCTAAGTGGGCTTAAAAAGTTCTCTATCCCACTTCTCATATAAGCTTCAGAAGTGGAAAATTATTTAAAAAAAAAAACTACAACAAAAGAACCATTTTTTCTTCTCAACAATAATTTATTTAAGTAAATCACAATCAATACAATTCACTAACACTTAAAATCTAATAAACAAAATGTCACTTTATCACCTTTTACTAAACTAAACTCAAGTGGCTTACGTAACTTTGCGACAAGCTGATGATTCACACGTCCGTCCAGTCCGAGCGCAGAGCAGCAAAAAAGGGCCAACTATGCCAAGCACCCTGCTTTTATAGGCGAGGTAGGGGGTAGCTACTGACGTTAGAGAGGATTCTCCTTACACGGCCTCTCTAGACGAGGTGTCGTCCTCGATACAAACTCCTGGTGTGGCCCGACTCGCCGCATCACGGCACCATGTACTGGGAAGCAGCCTGTGTAATCTTTCCATAGCTATATAGTGTTACGCCGTTAAACTTCAACATGTCATATCTCCGACAAATTAAAGAGTGACAACGAATAATTAAAACGCATTGCTGTTCGAAAGCTCTAGAACCAAAGTACCTACCTAGCCTGGCAAGATCTAGAACATTCCGTCATAGGTACTCGTCGTACCTACTATTTAGTAGGTATGTAATCTGTAGGTATCAGTAGGTGGATAAGGGAAATGGTACTCTCGGCTATTAACAATAGAGTCGAAATTCGCGTGAGTGACTCGCGAAGGACAAAGTCATAAAATTGATTTATGGCCCCGCGATGCGATTCTATTGTTCTGGAACTATCCTGAGACGTCAGTATCTAGAATTTTCTTTGTTCCGCGTATAAATACGAGCCCCCGAACGGAAGTGGGTCAGTTTTGATTTCGACTGCGAACGAGAGCGATCTACCTAAGTGTGCGAAGTGATTTTATCTAACGACCGAGGCGATAGTATAACGGAACTCTAGTGCTAACTGTGATTTGGATTATTGTTGACTGGACAAATTATTTATTGTTTGTGGTAAATAAAGTTCTTTATTGGTAAATCGGCATTTAATTACCTACGTACGTAACAACTGGTGTCAGAAGTGGAATGCCGTTACCACAGAAGGACGACGAACAGCGACCACGAACAAGGAGGCAAGCAGAGATGGATGCTGCGCGTCATCGTATGGAGGAGGAAGATCAGGCTGGTATGGGAGCAACGGCAGCTGCTGAGGTGTCAGCAGGACCATCCTCGGAATTGAACCTCGCTGCGGTGTTGGCCGCCATGCAAGCTAGTATGGAAGCCGCCCGCCGCGAACAAGAGGCTAACCAGCGTAAGCTCCAGGACCTAATCGCGGCTAACCAAGAAGAAGCTCGCCGCGATCAAGAGGCTAAGCAGAACCTGATTCTCGACAAAATCGATCAAGACCTCGTCACGTTGGGTGAGAAAGTAAAGAACCTCACCCTAGAGGTCAAGGAGGTTTCTGCCCGAGCTGATAGCCTCGAAACAAGAATTGATGGCCACGAAGATCACCTGCTGGACATCAACAAAAAAATCGTCAAGCTCGAAGCACGCGAACCCGTTGCTGTTGGCTCACCATCGCACACCCACTGTGCATCAGTCGCAAAATTTGATGTGCCGCGTTTTGATGGCACGTCTTCCTGGACGGCATTCAAATACCAATTTGAAACATTGGTTAAGACGAACCGCTGGGATGATGAGCAGTCTTTCGCGGCATTAACGTTGGCTCTACGAGGGGACGCTCTGCTGGTCCTGGAGAACCTTCCTCCGGACGGCAGGACATTGGAGCGTCTCATGGAGGGACTGGACACTCGCTACGGTGACAAGCACCTCGAGCATGTTTTCCGTGCGCAACTTCGCGAAAGAACGCAGAGGTCGAACGAGAGCCTCCAGCAGTGGGGAGTCGAAGTTTAACGGCTGGTCCGGCGTGCATACATGTCGATGACACCAGAGACGGTGGAAGTAAATCTGGTGCAAGCATTTATCGACGGTCTACGGGATTCTGAAGTCAGGGCTACGGTGCGACTCGGACACCACCAAACTTTAAAGAGTGCGATAGCACACGCTTTGGAAGTGGAAGCCGTACGACAAGATTCTCGTACGCACAGAGTTCGGGAAGTGGTGGTCTCGCCTTCAACGCAGCCACGTCACCGAGAAGTGGTGGCTTCTTCTTCGACAAAGTCCCGCTATATTCCGACGTGCCACGGGTGTGGGGAAAAAGGGCACATTCGTACCGATTGCCCCAAGAGGAAGAGGGGAAGTGTGGACTCCGGAACCCAAGTTAACGAGGAGTCGTTAAACTAAAAGTCGCCAGGGCCGCGGGGCGGGTGCTGGCTGGTCAACTGAAGGCCCCAACCATCACCATCAATCAAGTTCACGACGGAAATAGTTTGATCGTCGAAGGGACGCTGAATCATAGTGCTTGCAATTGTACCGTTGACACCGGGGCGTCGCGAACTATTGTAAGACCTGAGTTGCTGAAACGAACCATCTCGTGGCAAAGAAAGTCTCCATCCTGCCGACTTCAGACAGCAACCGGTCAGTCAGTCTCCGTCCTCGGTGATACAGAAATCGAGTTTAAAATCGGTGATCAAGTGTATACCCACCCTGTGTTAATTGCGAATATTACGGACGATTGCATACTGGGTCTCGACTTCTTGCGGAATAACCGATGTATTTTAGATATCGATAGGGGAGTATTGAAGTTCCCAGATCAAGAAGTCTTCCTGCGAGAAAATAACTCATGCAACCTGTATTGTTTAAAGAATGTTACGCTGGCTCCAAGAACAGAAACCTTAGTCGAAGTAAAATTTCCTAAGAAAATCAGGCAAACAAGATGTGTTTTGGTTGAAGATACTGGCCGGCACCCGGACCTCATCACCGCGAGAACATTAGTAATGACGAAAGGGAGATCCAAGGTAAGGATTGTGAACCTTGGAAAGGAAGAGGTTCAACTGAAGAAAAACAGTGTTGTTGGGAGATGTGAAGGAGTGAATTATCTCCGGCAAATCAATACATCTTCAGTGAAGCCAGACGTAATAAAAGGTGAACCTGAAATCATCCAGCAACTTCTGGAAAATTCTAAGAGTAATTTATCGGCTTCGGAACTACAGCAAGCCAGGGAATTTCTGCTACGGTTTCGAGATATTTTTGCAACGGGAAAAGACTGCGGAAGAACAGGTCTCGTCAAGCATGAGATAGATACAGGTGATGCTAGACCAATTAAACAGAGACCGCGCCGTATACCCTGGGCTAAGGAAACTGAGGTAGCAGAAATGGTAAAGGATATGGCTGATAGCGGAATAATTGAGCCTTCTACGAGCCCATGGTCTTCTCCAGTCGTTCTGGTGAAGAAGAAGGACGGCAGTACAAGATTCTGTGTTGACTACAGAATGCTGAATAATGTGACGAAGAAGGACAGTTATCCTTTGCCGCGGATAGACGATACGCTGGATATGCTCAGTGGTATGAAGTGGTTTTCTACCATTGATTTGAAAAGTGGCTACTGGCAAGTGGAGATCAGCGAGAAAGATAAAGGAAAGACAGCGTTCAGTACTGGCATTGGCAACGGCCTGTGGCAATTTAACGTAATGCCTTTTGGGTTGTGCAATGCTCCAGCGACATTTGAACGCCTCATGGAGAGAGTCATGGTGGGCCTTCTTGGTGACGTCTGTCTGGTATATTTGGATGACGTCATTATAATGGGTCGCACTTTTAAGGAAAACCTAAGGAACACGGAGAAAGTGTTCACCAGGATACGAGGGGCTAACCTAAAACTAAGCCCGAAAAAGTGTGCCCTGTTCAAGAAGGAGGTCAGCTACTTGGGACATGTAATTTCCGCTGATGGAGTGAGAACCGACCCTGAGAAGATAAAGGCCGTCCTACAGTGGCCGGTTCCTAAGAACAAAACGGAAGTTCGTGCATTTCTCGGGCTGTGCACATACTACAGACGGTTTGTTATGAGTTTTTCGGACATTGCAAAACCGTTACACCAGCTGACTGAGGAAAAACGAGATTTTATCTGGGACAAGAACTGTGAGTCAGCATTCAACGAGCTAAAGCAACGGCTATGTGAAGCGCCTATACTGGGGTATCCGAGCAGAGACGGAAGATTTGTCGTTGATACCGATGCCAGCAACACGGGAATTGGAGGAGTGTTGTCACAGGTGCAAGGTGACAGACAGGTCGTGATCGCTTACTTCAGTAAGGCACTTTCAAAGCCAGAACGGAACTATTGCGTGACTCGACGAGAACTGCTGGCTGTGGTAAAAACCTTGCAGCATTTTCACAAGTACCTCATAGGAAGGCAGTTTACGTTGAGGACGGATCACGCTGCATTGAAATGGCTTCTACAATTTAAAAACCCTGAGGGCCAAGTCGCAAGATGGCTCGAGCAGCTGCAGGAGTTCAACTTTGTGACGGAACATCGCAGTGGAAAAGGGCATAACAATGCTGACGCCTTGTCGCGACGTCCGTGCAATGAGGACTGTAGACACTGCCAACAGAATGAAGCCCGAGAACACGTGAATTTAATTAGGACTGAAGGCAACTTCAAGAAGTCCCAGGAAGAAGATGACGATATTCGACCTATACTGGACTGGAAGCGTAACGGAACTAGGCCTCAGTGGAGTGAAGTATCGTCACATAGTCCCGTCACAAAGAGCTACTGGGCACAGAGGGACAGTTTAGTCCTAGAAAATGATGTGCTCTGTAGGAAATGGGAATCGAACGATGGCAAGGAGGTGACCACACAAGTGATAGTACCACGATGTGAAGTGGTCCCCCTGCTACAAGAAATACACGATGGTGCTTCTGGAGGACACCTGGGAATTAAGAAGACTCTACTGAAAGTGAGACAGCGGTATTACTGGCTCAATTGTAGAGATGACATAGAGCAATGGTGTCGGAAATGTACAGCGTGCGCATCTGTGAAAGGACCACAGACTAGAAGCAGGGGCAGGCTTCAGCTGTACAATGTGGGAGCCCCCTGGGAACGCATTGCCATCGACGTCGCTGGACCTTTCCCAGTTACGGATGACGGAAACAAGTACATAGTGGTGATCCAGGACTACTTCACAAAGTGGCCCGAAGTCTTCGCCATACCCAATCAGGAAGCGACGACAGTGGCGAAGAAGGTGGTCGAGGAAGTAGTATGTCGGTATGGCGCACCTTTGGAAATCCATTCCGATCAAGGCCGTAACTTCGAATCTGCGCTGTTCCAGGAAATGTGTACTCTTCTGGGAATTTATAAGACACGCACAACACCTGCGCATCCTCAGTCGGACGGAATGGTGGAAAGGTTTAACCAAACCCTGGAGAATCATCTGGCTAAGGTTGTCGATGACCATCAGAAAGACTGGGACCGGTATATTCCACTATTTCTGATGTCGTACCGATCGGCAGTGCATGATAGCACGGGACATACCCCAGCAAGAGTGAATTTCGGCAGGGAAATGAGACTTCCAGTGGATGCCATAACTGGCGTGCCACCTGACAAGACTAAGCCAGTTACGGACTACGTAAGTGACCTTCAAGATCAATTGGACGAAGTGCATAAACGAGTACGTGAGAATAGCATGAACACCAGCGTTAAAATGAAAACGAGATACGACCGTAATGCTAACGCCCAGGGATTTGAGGAAGGTGCACTGGTTTGGCTCCACAACCCGCTTCGACGAAAAGGGAAGTCGCCGAAACTTCAAGCTCGATGGGAGGGACCTTACACCGTACTAAAAAGGATCAACGATGTAACCTACCGCATCAAGAAAGGGTTAAGAGGGAAGCCTAAGGTTGTCCATGTGGACAGATTGGCGCCGTATCACGGATCTAATAATGCTCGGGACGAGCATGACTAAGAGGGGGGCACTGTTACGCCGTTAAACTTCAACATGTCATATCTCCGACAAATTAAAGAGTGACAACGAATAATTAAAACGCATTGCTGTTCGAAAGCTCTAGAACCAAAGTACCTACCTAGCCTGGCAAGATCTAGAACATTCCGTCATAGGTACTCGTCGTACCTACTATTTAGTAGGTATGTAATCTGTAGGTATCAGTAGGTGGATAAGGGAAATGGTACTCTCGGCTATTAACAATAGAGTCGAAATTCGCGTGAGTGACTCGCGAAGGACAAAGTCATAAAATTGATTTATGGCCCCGCGATGCGACTCTATTGTTCTGGAACTATCCTGAGACGTCAGTATCTAGAATTTTCTTTGTTCCGCGTATAAATACGAGCCCCCGAACGGAAGTGGGTCAGTTTTGATTTCGACTGCGAACGAGAGCGATCTACCTAAGTGTGCGAAGTGATTTTATCTAACGACCGAGGCGATAGTATAACGGAACTCTAGTGCTAACTGTGATTTGGATTATTGTTGACTGGACAAATTATTTATTGTTTGTGGTAAATAAAGTTCTTTATTGGTAAATCGGCATTTAATTACCTACGTACGTAACAATAGCATAGTTTAAAATATTTTTAATCGTTTGTATGCTTCGCTCACTGCGACCGTTTGATTGTGGATAGTTTGGTGAGGAGGTAGTGTGCTTAAATCCGTATTTGTTTTTAAAATCGACAAATTCCTTTGAAGCGTAGGCTGGTCCGTTGTCAGTCACGAGCTCGTTGGGAATACCATGTCGTGCAAATTGATCCTTCATAGCCGTGATTACTGATTTACTTCCGATACTCGTCAAAGGGTTAACCTCAATAAAATTTGAAAAATAGTCTACTAAGATAAGAAAATATTTTTTTCTACATTGAAATATGTCGGAACCTACTTTAGCCCAGAGCATATTTGGTATCTGATGAGGATGCATAGGTTCGCGTAAGGGTCGTGGCTTCGGCTCCTTACATGCTGCACATTGTTTTACAGTGTTTTCAATATCACTTGTCATTCCAGGCCAAAACATCACTTCACAACCATTATCATTGTCCGTCATGTAATCGTCTTAAAATTTCTGTTCTTAACGTTCGCGGTATATATACTAGATTATCTTTGAATATTACTCCATCCACATACTCAAAACTCTGGCTACACGACCAATGTGTTCGCACGCACTCAGCCACTTGGTGTATGTGTGCTGGCCATCCTTCCTTGATGTATTTTATTATCATCTGACACTCGCTATCTTTTGCTATTTAATCTCTAATGATGCTCATTTTACTGTCACTAAATCTTACATTCTGTAATGAAAAACACGACTGCTCGGTTATTTCTTCCGAAATACTTTCCTTTATGTTATCTGACAACTGTGAAAACATACCCCTGGGTGCGCAGCATCATACGCTGCAAACGCGCCGGAATCGAATCAAATGATTTTTTAAACAAAACTTCCAGGGGCTTATGATCTGTTTGCACAGTAATATTGTTCCGTCCAAACACATTTTGGTGGAATCTTTCCAGAGCATACACAGCCAATAACTCTTTTTCAATTTGTGCGTAACGACACTGTGTGTCAGTTAGCGTCGCCGAGGCAAACCCAATTGGCCGGCTGCTCTGCAATAATACCGCGCCTAATGGCTGGTTTACACAGTGCGAGCTAGCGTACGAGTTAGCCTTCCGAGAAGCTGCACTGCAGTAACTCCCACTGTTTGGACGTAACTTGCGAGTAACTCGTACGTGCGAGTTGGTCGGTAGCTCGCATCCGAGTTACTTCAACATTTTTTGTTTTCACTCACATGTTCGCAAGGCAGCAACTCGCACATAACAGCGACTCGTGCGTCGCTCGCATTGTTTGGACGCGTTCGGCAGTAGCTCGCCAGTGCCAGCCGGGCAGTTCTGAGTGGAACCCGTGTTTTTTTGTGTGGCACGCCTGTGTACTAAATCGAGTTGGAAATGGCTGTGGATAGATGATATTCATAAAATTGTTGTCATAGAGCGTATCACAGTTTTTTTTTATTAAAACAAGTTCACTCGACATCGCGATACGACTCGGACTGGGCAGTAGCTAGGTGTCGTGTAGACAGCAAAGGCGACCCGAGCTACTGGCGTACGAGTAGACAAACCGAGTAGCTGTCGACTGGCCAGGCAGCAGCTCGCACTGTGTTAACCAGCCTTTATGCACGCGAGGTCACATCCACTGATAACAGAACCGGTTCGCGCGCCGAATACAGTGCTAATACAGGCGCACCGCACACCACGTCTTTCAACCGGTTTATAGCTAAATCATGTACTTCATCCCACAACCACTCTGAATCTTTCTTCAATAATGCATGCTCAGACTTACTCGATGTTCAAACAATGACATCGTCAACGAATGAGTCTACACCCTCTAGGTCTTCAAGAATCTGCCGTATTTTTGAATGAAACACCTCAGACGCACAATTAATACCATATTATGGCAAACGCAAAAACTGATGTCTTCCAAATGGTGTGCCGAACGTGTACAGATTTGCGCTCTCGTCATCTATTTGTACCATCCAAAATTCTGACCGTGTGTCTAATTTACTACAGAAACGTGCTCCTTGTAGTATAGTAGCTATTTCGAAGAGCGTCGGTAGCGGGTAATGCGCACGCTGTACGACGCGGTTTAGCGGACGCGGATCGAGACACACTCGGATAGTGCCGTCTTTCTTAGCGGCTACGATCGCATTAACCCACGGTGTTGGGTGTGTTACTTTCCTAATCATTCCTATCTGTTCCATCCTATTTAGTCCTATCAATAGTTTGTTACGCACTCCTATGGGTATCTTACGAACCGGACAGATAGACGGCTGAGCATCGCAACTAGTAACTATTCTGTATTTACCTAGCAATTATCCTAATCCATGAAAAAGGACATCATATCTCTGCATATTTATCGCAAATATTCGCTTAATTATACCTAATTGTTCACATGCATGCTTACCTAGTAAGCTGCAACAAACTTGTTTAAAAATAACAAAACTAAGGTTATACATTTCTCCTTTATAGATCCAGTTAATATCACATGATTCAACTATTGGTATATAGTTGCCACAAAACAATTGTGCTTTTATATTATTTTATATATTTTCTTCTTTATATATTGCGATATAACGTTTCCACTCGAAAGCTTAGTCTGATAAAAGTTTCTCCTTCCTATCATTTTAGATAATACGAGTACGAGTATTAAAGTTTCATACCACTTAGCGTCCTTAGTCTTGCTTAGTCTTTCCACCACAGAGATATAATACAATTCTTCTTCACTTACATCGGCCTCCTCCACTTGGTAAACACGCTTTTTCTCACTAGAACACGCTTTTTTTAAGTGACTGCGCCTGTTACACGAAAAACACAACGCATTTGTAGCCGGACACCGATAACTATCACAAGCGTCACTCGCACACGAAGCACACGACCTCGCTGCGCCGTGCTGGCGCTGCTGGCGCTGCGGCCAGCCGTCTCGGTACTACATCCAGCCTTGGTATCTTCAATTTGCCGCTTTTCTTCATGTGACATCTCATTTGCTTGGCATATTATGACTGCCCTGGCCAAGGTCTAGGTCAATCTTCTGACCTAAGAAGACGGTCTCGCAGCGTGCCATCAATGACACCACACACAATCCGATCTCTTATCAACCCCTCTTCGAGATGTTCAAACTCACAGTGTTGAGTGAGCAATTTAAGGCATGTGACGTACTCATCTATTGATTCACCTGTCACCTGATTTCTCGTGAAAAACTTAAACCGAGCCATAGTTGTATTACGCTTGGTTATGAAATGTTCATTGAACTTGTTCACGAGTGTATCAAAGTCTTTTTTTGTTCTCATTCTTTCTGAACTTGAAAGTCGTATAAACATCATACCCCTCCGTGCCATAAGCGCGTGGAGATGCAACGCCGGGGTGAAAGTCCACTACCGCGACAGGTCGAGGTATGGCGGACAGAGCTCCGGCGGGATCTCACGGTGAAATGGCGTCAGCGACTATCGCAACCCAGTGCTGGGCACGCCACAATTATGGCGGTAAGTCCCCTCTTTGAGGCGTGGCTGGAAAGACCTCACGGCGTCCTTACCTTCCGCATGACGCAGGTCCTCACCGGACATGGCAAGTTCGGGAGGTTCCTGCATCGGATTCGAGCGGAAGAGACGCCCGGGTGCCGCCACTGTGCGGAACGCCCGGAGGACACGGTGGAGCACACAGTTGGGGTGTGCCCTGCTTGGGCGGAGCAACGCCGTGCCCTCGTGGGGGTGATCGGCGGCGGAGACCTCTCGCGCCGGGCCTTGGTTCAGGCCATGGTCCGGAGAGAGGAGGAGTGGCAGGCGGTCGCCTCCTTCTGCGAAGCAGTAATGCTAGCAAAGGAGGAGGCAGACCGCATCAGGCAACGGCGCCCTCGCCGCCGCCGCCGGGATTCCGATCCCGATTTCCGGCCACCGGTAGACGCGGGCTCGCGGACGGCGAGCCATGGGTAGCTCGCTGTCCGATCGTCCGGTAACTGTCCGGACCGAGCCAAGGCGTCGACGGCGCGCACTGTTCCCGCGCGCCTCAAGGAGTTGTCAGCAACAGGAGGGGCCCATCTGGGTCGAAGCCTACCGGGGTCGGGGTTATCCGAAAGGAAACTAGAGCCCCGGTATGAAGGCTAGAAGGAACGGCGCGGGGTTTTTAGTCAGTAAGACTCTGACACTGTCTCCCGCTCCACCCAAGAGCGGGTTTCGTCAATGATGATTTTCCCCGTCGACAGAAAAAAAAAAAAAAAAAAAAAAACCCCTCCGTGCCAATGAGATTTATCAGCAAACTTGCTTGCACGTCAGATGGTTCTTTATGAACTCCCGATGCCTTCAAAAACACCATGAACTGTTGAAACCATGTACGCCACATGTCCTCCTTCTAAAACTAGTTCCGACGGCGGACGCGCGTGTTCCATGTTTACGTTTTATGTAATTCAGTTCTTTTGCACAGTCAACACTTCGAACACCCGTTTTACTATGATCTCGCGTATAATTATATTAATTATTCAGTACCACTGCCACATGATGTAAATGATACGCAAATTTCATCAAGACTGACTTTTATTATCAACAGGTAGTTGAACTAAATAAATAATTATGGTACCGACAACATGCACAATAGTCGAAACAGCCAATCAAGCCTGCACTGAAGACTCCGTTGCCGGACGAGGAATCTGCCTGTCGACCAGCCATCAGTGTGAGGACTTCGTGGCTCATCATCAGGTTAGCCCGAGGGAACTTCTTGGGGTAACGCTTTCGTCTACCCTCAATTTCGGCTCCTACATCGAGGCAAAAGCCCAACTAGATGGCAAAAAATTGGGGATTTTGTCAAAGGTGAGACAGTATTTCACGCCGGAACAGCTGCTCAACCTCTACCAAGCGCAAGTTCGATCGTGTATGGAGTAGTGAGTACTGCTCTCATCTTTGGGAGGGGTCAGCCAAATACCAGCTTGCTGCACTGGCTCTCATCTTTGGGAGGGGTCAGCCAAATACCAGCTTGCTGCACTGGAGTCGATTGAAACGCATGCCAAGAGGATCATAGGCAATGATGCACTTGTGAAGTCGAAACTCCAAAGTCTTGAGCATCGACGCCGAGTTGCTTGCCTGTCCGTTTTCTATCGTTTACATTTCGGGGAGTGTGCACTGGAGCTACACAATTTAATTCCACCAAGTCCGTTCCATCATCGGACCACATGACGTACGGCGTTGCGCCACCGGTACATGGTGGACATCCCACCCATACGTACAATTTATACGTATTCATTATGCGTACAGCTAAGGAGTGGAATTCCCTGCCGGGGTCTGTGTTTCCTGATAGCTATAACCTAGGGATCTTTAAGTCAAGACTGAATAGATTGCTTCTAGGCAAGCGTGTTCCATCGTCGGCCACATCATCGCTTACATATCGCGGTCAAACGTGAGTGTATTCAGCCGAACATAGAACCTACTCCTTTTCGAAGTCGGTTAAAAATTATAGTTATTTCGATCGTTTTAGTGTTTTTTCGGTCCATAAACGACGGAGTTCTTAGGTTAACAAACATAAGCAAAATACAACTGAATTGAGAACCTCCTCCTTTTTTTGGAAGTCGGTTAAAAATCCCCTTAGTGTTTGCCTACGTCAAAAAAGGAATCCTAGTCTCAGAAGTTTCGGCTATGCTTTGATATATGTCATTTACGGTAAGCAAAAATCATCTTATGACAACCCCCGCTCTTGGGTGGAGCGGGAGATAGTGTCAGACCCTTACTGACTAAAAACCCACCCCGTTCCTTCTAGCCTCTTCATACCGGGGCTCGAGCTTCTTTTTAGATAACCCTGGCCCCAGTAGGCTTCGACCCAGCTGGACTCCTCCTGCTGCTGACAACTCCTTGAGGCGCGCGGGAACAGTGCGCGCCGTCGACGTCTTGGGCTCGGTCCAGACAGTTACCGGACGATCGGACAGTGCGCTACTCATGACTCGCCGTCCGCGAGCCCGCGTCTACGGTGGCCGAAAATCGGGATCGGAATCCCGGCGGCGGCGGTGGGAGCGCCGTTGCCTGATGCGGTTGGCCTCCTCCTTTGCTAGCATTACTGCTTCGCAGAAGGAGGCGACTGCCTGCCATTCCTCCTCGCTCCGGACCATGGCCTCGACCAAGGCCCGGCGCGAGAGGTCTCCGCCGCCCATCGCCCCCACGAAGGCACGGCGAAGGTCAAGACCCTCAGCATTGAGGAGTACGACGCAAGGAGGATGGGAATGTACAAAATAAAGATGCTAATGGTGAAATCCTGTAAACACTCACTAAATGCTTTAACATTAATTCATGAATCCCCAAGCGACTGTGTTTCTAATTGACGGTATCTGAAGGGTTAATGCCTAATGTTGGTTTGGTATAATTTAAATTGGGTGGTCCTGTTGGAACCTTCTACATTACCTTTTGTAATTTATTTATATCTAACTAGCTTTCCGCCCGCGGCTTCGCCCATGTGGACTACAGTTTATATCGCGCGGGCAGAGACCCGTGCTCAGCAGTGGAATTATAGGTAGCCTATGTGTTATTTCAGTGTCTCTTCTACCTACCTACCAAATTTGATCTAAATCCGTTCAGTAGTTTTTGCGTGAAAGCGTAACAGACAGAGGTATTTTCGCATTTATAATATTAGTAGGGATAGCTTACCTCGGTACAATCTGTTTTGACTTAGTACGAATTCAATTAAACAGTAAAAATATTCATCTTTTTAACAGGATTAGTGACAGGCACAATTTTAATAATAGGAAAAGGAATAAATTAATGCAAAAATGAACTTAAATAATTAAAAATAATATATATACTAAAGATCTAGCTAAATATAACGTCATAAAACTAATAAACAGTTCAATTAAATTAACCACGCTTAGGTAGTTTGTAAGTTAATGCCTCGGTAGGCTACACATATATTGTATATATACTAACTTTTGCCCGCGGCTTCACCCGCGTACATAATCCCAGGATAAAAAGTATCCTATGTGTTATTCTGGGATATGGTCTACTCGTGTACCAAGTTTCATCGAGATCCGTTCATTAGTTTTTGCGTGAAAGAGTAACAATCATCCATGTGCGAGTGCAAGCTCTGCTTAGCTTAGGACTAGACGGCGTTGTGTGATAGTTGTGGAATATATTATATATTATTATATTATTATTATTATATACATCCATCCATACATACAAACTTTTGCATTTATAATATTAGTAGGATACCTACATACCGAGTCACACACGATGATAATCCTTTGATATTATATACTTATTGCGATGAAAGTAAAACGAATCTAATGCAACGCGTTGCGTAATGTAGAATGTATCTTAATAAGCAAATAAAAAAATAAAAAAAAGCATGATGCCGCCTCATACATGCAACTTCCGCCTCTTGCCCCACACTGGAGAACGCATTGAAGGTTCCGGAACAAATCTAAGTAGGAAATAAAAAGATCAAGTTTTTTCTAGTTACGTTTGTGCATCCAGACACGGAAAGTCACAAAACGAACAAAGATGTGCTATGTTAGAAAGTTCGTAGTCGCTGTTTATTTTTTGCAACGAATACCAACAGCACCTCGGTTTATTTTGTTTTGTCTAATTTTATACTTCTGCTGTGCGTACTAAAATATTGTTTGATTTATAACAGACCGACACGTAAACACGCAACTTCCAACTTTACAATAGAGGAAGTAGCTCCAGGATATACGAGGAACAAGGAGGAAATAATAAACGATTGGAAATGGTAATATTTTTTTAAATTAATAACACTTATAATATTATTAATAAATTCCCGCTTAAACCGGGATAAATTTCACAACAACGTTTTCTTACAACTAGAACTTAGAGCTAACAGACAATCATTCAGACAGACGGACTACACGGCTACAGTCAAACTGTAAAGCTACATACAACACAATGTCAAACCTTCACAACGGTGTAAATATTATGAGGCTACAAGTATTCACTGGACCCTTAAACTTACATAGAGTACTTATGTCAGGCTGGACGTTCGACAATAACGAGTATTTGATAAAATTTGTACTATAATGTCATTGCTGTGTTGTCGAATTGTAGATCACGAATCAAGTTGTCTTGTGTACACTTGTCAATGAATCGTTCTTCACTCCTGATACCATGATACAACCGTAATGTTAACACTATATGTACAGAATCATTTGTGCGTTGTTGTCTAGTATCCTCCATGGCCAGTGCTTCCTCCGTACGATTCCTCTTCTCCTCCTGAGAGTGCGTATCCTGAGTGGTCACCTCCTTCAAAGCTGACCGGAGATTCTCCATAGCCACCATCACCGTGAGACTCTTCGGCCGCTCCCCAACCGTGTCCTGGAACATGGTGTCATTTGTATCACTTAGGTGAAAGATACCATCAACATGACGCCGAGTCATTATAAAAACATTAGCGATTTAGATACAGGTCCCATTGTGTGTAATGCCTTTGTTTATCTTACGTTGATCGTGGGTGCTATCTCTGAGTGTTACAAAGTGTTTTCTATTCTATAATATTTCACAATCTACCTTTTTTTTTAATTGAGTCACAAAACATCTGTGTTGAGTTTCTCAGCTTCTTAAAGCTTAGATTATTTGATTGTAAGAGCGAATTAATACAATATAAATCAGTACGGTGTAAAATAGTTCTTTGTTGCCCTATGGATGAAAATTATTACTTTTAACCCGCTCCTCAGGCAACTTCAGACCTATTTTCAGAGTATAAGTAATGAAAAATGATTTTTTAATTATTGTAAGAATTCAAAATCAGTTGTTTTCAAAACTTTCTTAGGTTCTTATCTAACGTCAAAAGCTAGTGCACGGTTACACGAGACCGTATTCTATAGAGAAAAATAGTCAAGTCTACGTTTACTCTTCTTAAAGATTCTTTCTGGACAACAATGAGGTAGTAAGCTAATGTTAGCGTAATAATATCACCTAGCTACGTCCACAATACAAAAGAATCCTCACCTCCTCCAAAATGCGGTGCCGGTTTTGGTTCTCCATAAGTATATCCCAAGACCTCATAGTGGTCATCACCACCGCCGCCGCCGCTCTTGTGATGGATGTGCTTGACGATGGTGTGCTTATGGTGATGGTGCTTCACGAATAGCGGCACGTGGATGATGAC
The DNA here is from genome assembly GCA_949319445.1 of Mythimna lalbum. Lineage (NCBI taxonomy): Eukaryota > Metazoa > Arthropoda > Insecta > Lepidoptera > Noctuidae > Mythimna > Mythimna lalbum. Next base: position 20,902,903 of record OX439344.1, read on the forward strand.
CTTCTTGTGTCCACCGCCGCCACCACCCGCCGCGATCAACGACGTCAACTCAGCCATGCAGACTAACGCCAACTGGAAAATGAGAGATGATTCTTGAGTTTTTGGAGAAACCGTTTGTGATGGCTCTCAAAATTGGGAAGAAAAACATTATGAGATAACCGGCATGGCCAAACATGACATCTGTCAACTGGGCTGGGCCAGTTTTGTGGATTACAAACTACAGCGAACTTCCCTCTTATAGAGAGGAGCCCTTTGTTAAAGAACTAGAAACTTTATAAACTGATAAAGCTTATGTTTATGATCTTGCGATCTTCGTGTAGATAGAAATAACATATGAAAGTAATTTTTGGTTAGCCGCATTAATATTTTTGATACTGAGTGCCTAATGCGAGTTGACGATGGACATGTTTATGACGTTTGGCGCTCCGATTGGCTAATTCCAAGCTTTTAACCAATCAGAGAGTCAAACGCGATAAACGTTTCGATCGCGTTAACTCGTACTTAGGCTGTAATGTTGTCTATCAAATGCTTATGAGAATCAGATTGGGATATTTTGGTCTTTCTTTCAGGTTGAAAGAAAGTCCATGTTATAAGCTAATAATTTCACGACAAGACGCTTTTTTCAAAATGCCCCACTATTAACTATAGCTACATGTCTGAATCACATAAAATATGCACATTTATTTACACATTGACTGATTAAAAAAAATATTTTTACTAAAAACAAAATTAAAGACAGTTAAAAGCGACCTTTAAGGCTGTTATCACACTGCCACGCACCACGCAGTGTAGTGCGTGAAAAGGCAACCACGCCCGTAATTGCAGGAGTGCAGATCTGCATCATCATGCGGGTTTTTTACGCAAGGCACCACGCATGTCGTCCGGCAATCACGCGCGTTAGTGCGTGTTTTTCCGCATGTAGGTTTTTTTTTTTTTTGCATGTAGGTGCGTGATCTGCATGAACGCGCGTGGATGCATTTTCAGTATGTTGGATTGTGCGTGTTTTCTACACAAACGAAGATACTTACAAGCTACGTTAAGACAAGCATTCACGCATTACGCTGCAGGTTGCGTGGCAGTGTGATATTGATTTATTTATTTCATAAACAATTTTTACTTTATATCGAAAAAGAATACATAGGTATGTGAATCTAATATACAACTAACAAATTACAAAATTGAAGTTTGAGTACGTATCATTATTAGTACAATAAACAAAGGGCTTTCAAATAATATTTTATAATTACAATATTTTAATAAAGTGTATGTAAGAAATCTTATTAAGTAATATTAATAGTAGATTATGCACCGAGGGGCTAAAGTTGTGTCTTATGTCACGGGCGTCACATTGAATTCAAGCTAGCCCAAGGCAAAGACACCTTTAGCCCAGAGGAGGATACTCTACATTTTACACCTACTGTGAGGAAATAATAGGCACATTATTGACTAGCGGGTCATAATGAAAACATTATTGACCGGCTGTGCCCCCGGCCACTAATGACTCACTTTAGGTTAAGGTTGTTTGACATATAATTTGACATTTTCGAGCAGGTGGTGTAAAAAATAATTTAACACCCGATCCACCATTATAAATTTCAAAAGTATAAAATAATATAATGTCAACAGTGAAATGGTGATTACCCGCCTAACAGTAACATGGAACCCCTTCTAACTGCATATCGCGTGAGTGTTTCATATGAATAATTGAAGGGTTTTTTATTGGAGTGTTGGTCTAGACTCGCTTCTTATAACCGAGCTTAAGACTCACAGTCCCTTGAACATGTGGGCGAATTAAACCCGCAATTACCCGACCCGCGGCCGAAAGGGGAAAAGTTGAGAAATTGCTAAATATTGTTTTTAGAGACAAGTATTAATCGCACGAAAAAATCAATAGTTGAAACATAAACATTTCAAACCTGGCCGATACCAAGGCTTCAGAAAGTCTGTTTTATGGCACTGCTCGGGCGCTTGGACCTTCAACATTGTATGCTGCCGGATGGTTTACAAGGGTCACCACAGCCCTGGAATGTAAAGGGTATTGTAGGAACACGCGAGGGTGTCAGTCAATAAATTTCTGCCACTCGCTCTCGCTTCATCCATAGCGGGAGAAGCTATTTGACGACTTTCCACCCCAAAACTAAAAATGACGTGATGTGTATGTATTAGAGGGCACACCTCTACCTTATCGTTAGGGGAAGGCAGTTATTTTAGTACTTGGTTGTACTGATTCTAGTGTCGTCGTATTTTCATACTATAATAGTAGCATTACAACACCCCAAACATACACGATAGGTAAGACTGAGCGACAACCGCGCTCGTTGAATTCTCGTAAGTCAAAACGTAGTTTTGCATATAGGTATAAATACTTAATAAATAGCATAAACGGCCTTTTAATGTTCCTACTGCTGGGACCCAGGCCTTGTCTCTAGAACGGAAAGGACCGTTATCCACCACGCGGGCGGAGGCCCAATTCGGATTGGAGGAGGTCACATGTCTTCGGATTTTGTGTTCTAAGACATCCCGGTTTGTTTTTTTTACCGTTCTAAGAGTATTTAAATACATAAGAAAAGTTATTTTTTTAATACCTTAAGTAATACCTTAGTAAGTCTATATCATCGACAATTCTATGACGCTCAAACAATAGACGATGCGCGGAGATTTGAAACTCGCGTTACTCCAGATTTGCGTAAGTCGGAGTAGCTTAGGTAAGTCAAGGTATTACTGTACTGAAATCTTAAAATCAGATACAAGATATATTGTCAGTACCTATCTTTGTTACAAATTCCCTCGGGAAGAATAACAAACGGAAATGGAAACACAATTGCAAAGGCAAACAATTACTAAATGATTTCGCTAGGCAAAAGGGCATTGCTTTTTTTTAAAAAAGGTATCCTCAACTTGAAAAAGAAATTCATAACAAGGTACTGTGAATAATCGCTAAATAAACAATAAATAAAAAACCCTCGGTTAGAACGTGACACTCGAGATGACTTTCTATCTGGCTGAGTATCGGTTGTGGGTACCTAAATAACCGAGCAACAATAAAAATATTTCCCTCTCCGTGTAAAATTGCCATTACCTATTGAGTGACATCTACCACAGTTCAGCAAAATTAGACATATTTTCTTTTAATAAAAGACCTTATTACACGGAAATCTCAATACTTAAGCTTAGTGAGAATTATGAAATGTTTAAGGGAAAAAAGTTCAAATAATTTATACGATAAAATGTATCGTTCTTCTGATGAATTTTCACATAAATTAGAAACTCATTTACTTATCAAACAAGGCTTAAACAATAGATGTGAAAATACCGCGATGAAGTAAAGAGAAATTGTGTCAAAGTTCTTAATTAGATATCGGCAGTTTTCTGTATTGTCCACCAATGAGGCAATGTTGATTGGATCGCAATCAGTGTCCGCCTCCATTAGCTAAATTATCTTTTTTTTGTATGTTGAGACATTCAAGTGATTGTAAACGTAAATTGGTATACATTAAGCTAGCTCATTCCATATTTCGTAAATGTAGTCTTATTGAGAAGGACCATATTGAAAAATGTGTAAATACTCTAGAACGGGTGAAGTAAGAATGTTCACTGAAATCATTTAGACTATTACTAAAAGTTTTCAGCGAAATACCAAATAAAAGTTTTTTCAGACACAGAACAGGTTGTACTCACTGTTATGTAACGGATGTCCGGAACAACAAACATGGTCCAGTTTCGCAAGTCACCGTGATTGATTAAAGCGTATGTATGTGTTGTACATTAATTAAATATCTGAACTCACCAGAAGACGGGCAGACATGGTGCAAGAAGATAGAGCGGTGAGTGACCGAGCGCTGGTGCAGGCACAAGGTGTGTGATAAAGAAATTTAAACAAAACTTCCTTTTATATCGCAACGTGGTCGCGTTTCGCGACACTGCCTCTCGGCGGCGTCGATCTAATGCGCGTGCGAATACTGCCACACCAATTTCAATCCTATCTCCAACAAACAGAATGCTATATACGAAACCAACATTCTTCTTATAAAAACTGCACTGTTGCAATCGATTTTAAGCTCGAAAATATTTACTTGCAAGGTTCATATTCGAACAGATGATTTTTTTCTTCCCAGATATCTTCAATACTGTATCATTATAGTGAATATACAGTTTACATTGTAGTGGTAGAGTGGTAATTCGTTTGTAGTTCCGAGATGACAGTGACTTGAGATCTGTGGGCTTGCTTCAGGCTCGGGGAGTGAGACACGCCGAGGGGTAATTAGGGCAGGATTGATGCCATGTATATCGGGCAGTATAAACAACTTATATCGGAGTTTGTTTTATTGATAAAACCGTTAATAAGGAATTATTTATAGAGGCGAGTGCGCCCGAGGTCCCGGTCCCGGTCCCGGCTCGGGAACCAAACCAGTTTATTGCTTTATCTGCCCTCAAGAAATGTTTTAACGATGGTCAGATACAGTTCTCCAAGGATTGTTGTGGAGCCTCATGTTAGGTTGATGACATACTAAGTACCTACGGATGATTAATATCTCCTTGATTTTTACAGAATGTACAAAAAACATTCATAAAATACATTCAGGTCTTTCTTAACTACTTACTGCAGGTTAAATGTAGATATCTATACAGACTTAAGTTTTTAGGGAAACTAACTAAAAAAAAAAAAATATTTTTTTTTTTGTAATAAACAAAAAAATCATGAGGTATAATTTTTGTAGATTTTTTTAATCCCTATTTTGGGGGGGGGGGGAGGTTTTATCGCAAGGATATGTCAACACCAATGTATCAAATAGATAAAAATATATTTAACAGCACTGTACTATGAATGATCCTAATTCACTCAATTGATCATTTAAGTTCGTTGGATAATGAACTTAAAGTTTCGTAGATTAGATTTAAAGTTCGGTGCTTAGATATAAATATTCATCTGATATACATCTGTATCCGTTTGAGGTATAGTATTTCTCAAAGCAACTGCAGTAGTTACTCAATCCGCGCATGCAAACAAAAAAAAAAGTGAAACAGGAAGAGATGTGCATACCTACATTCATAAAACATACATATTATTACATACATATAAAGCGAAAACTTAGTTGCAATAGGTATAGATGTGCGAGCCCCGACGTCGGCGAATGGTGGCGAGACACTTTTACTATCGTTCAACGAGAGGGAATCTGGTGAGATTATGAACAGCCATATATAATTGCGAAACGATTCTAGAAGGATCTGTAATATGCAGTATTCCACTGACAGAATGTGACGTAGAACTTTGGCATAGATGATTACTGGGTCATTAAAATCTGACTGAGTAGCTTGCATATTCTAACATGGGTCAGAATTGGTTTTTTAACCCATATTAGAATATACAAGCTACTTATAATATTTATTGTCTTCAAGCGGATATAAAGATACAAAGATAAAACTCACTGTCCGTATAAATATTCATCCAAATCGTTGTCAATAGGAAAATTGATACTTCATTCTATTTGAAATATATATCATTTATTCATTTTGCACGCACACTTACACAGGGTTTTCTTCATAATCCAAAGGTTGATTGGTAGAGAACGCCTTGTAAAATAAATCCGCCTATTACTGCTGTACATAAAATTTAAAAGAAATAAAATAAAAATGGCCACCATGGCAACCGTGCCAGTGTTATGGTCAATACCATAGGACAGAATAGGATATGGAGTGCCTATACAAGTTGGCTCAAACTCAATGTTAATATTATTAATAAACCGTTAAACAATAAAGTAACTAAGAGAATTCTACGAAAGGGCGTCCACGACCTTGGCATCCAATAATACGCTCATAGTAAAACCTCAGTGAAATAACCATTTTCTTTCACAATAAGTTGAAGCAAATCGTGTTATTTCTCTTACAATTGAATCCGAAGTTTTCATTGATAATATAGGTACTTAGTGCTTGACTTTGAGTTATGGATTTTAATTGCCAATTTCATCCACTATTCACCTTACTAGTGTGTTAAATTAGGCATGAATTTTAAATTGGAACTGAGTATAATACTCGTACGTTTAATATTAACAAGCAGAAAGCAGAAATTGTGACGTACAATGAAGTCTATTTTATTAATAAATCTTCTACACTTTGTTTTTGTAAGTTAGTGACTTCCTAAGCTATAATAGTTAGTGAGCATAGTATATGAATGCGTCTGGCGACATCGAGCCTACCGCCATCCATTCGTCCGTAACGTCTGAAGCATTCGACTCGAAACAGAGTTTCCTATGACCACAGGAAGGTCAGTTGAGGAAATACCCACGTTTCCTAACCTCACTAAAATAGTTTCACTACTCAGCGACTAACCATCTATGTATTTGATACTCACGTAAGAAGGCAAGCACCAACGCGTTACACTTTGATCATTTCGCTTAGATTAGATCGTTGTCGGAGTGCAAGCATTAATTTACATGCATATTGTATAATAGGAGAGTTTGTAAATAATGTGTGTATGGTAAGGAAGTAGTACCTTTATGAGTGGACGTTTCCTCAACATTGTTTGCTGATGATGCAGTCTCACTGTAAGGGTTGCGCGACATGTTGCCACATAGTGACCAAGCTTGGCTGGCTGTATTTCAGTGATGATTTCATAAAATAGTCTGACGCACCGAGTGCACTCGGCTCCGTGACCGCAACGCTACCACTCCGCGGTCACTGCATGAAAGCTCGGCAATATAAAGCCGAAATATAATAATATCAGTAATATAATAATATTCTACAACTATCACACAACGCCGTTTAGGCCCAAGCTAAGCAGAGCTTGTGTTATGAGTATTAGACAACTGATAAACATACCTACTTATACATATATTTCTAAATTCATATTATAGATCAATTACACCCAGACACAGAACAAATGATTATGCTCATCACACAAACATCTGTTCAAACCCACGACCTCCAGCATAGCAGTCAAGGTCACTAAACATTAGACCAACAGGCCAGTCAGTAATGCTAGCAAAAGAGGCGGCCGCACGCGTGAGGGAACGGCCCTCATGTTTCAGCAGCTGGGATTCCGATCCTGATTTCCAGCCACAGTAGGCGCGAGCTTGCGGACGGGGAGCAATGGGTAGCTCGCCGTCCGACCATCCGGTAACCGTCCGGGCCGAGCCCAAGTCGTCGACGGCGTGTAGTGTTCACCGCGCGCCTCAAGGAGATGGCAACAAAACCGTAGAGGCCCAACGGGGTCGAAGCTTACAGGGACCATGAGTGGTGCGGAAGAGAACCCCGGGCCCTAGAACAGAGGCAAAAAGGAACAGGATTGGGTTTTAGTTAGTAAAAGTCTGACACGCTCTTTCGCTCCACCCAAGTGTGCAAGGGCGAGTGATGTCATTAAATGATTTCTCACCTAAAAAACTGGGGTCTCCAGGGGTCTCCAAGCTTTGAAGCCTAAGGGCCATTTAATGATATTGAAAGGGCCAAAACAAATTTAAGTTTTCTGCCCTTAACTTAATAATATTGCTGCATATTTTGATACACCACAACTATCTACAAACTATATCGGTGGAAAACTATTACTTAAGTTTTCTGTGTCATCATTTCTATCGTCAAATTTTACATTGCAAGTAAATAAAACGAGTAATTATCATTCTGAATTTTTTTCTTCAACTTATCACAGCACTTGCAGTGGTAAAGGACTTCTTTTTGGACAACAAAGAAGGCATCGCAGTTTTTAGTTTCCTTGGTGATCAAATCAGAACTGATGATATACCAGTGAGCATAGTACAATGATCTAAAAAAGGTTGGCAGATGGGGCCAAAAGGTTCTGCAGCAGCGATCGAGTACTGCAAGGCACATTGGTAGTGGGATAGGACAATAATCAAATGACGGACGAGGGAAACTACAGGACGCCAGATGTGGTTGATATGGCGATGATTAGGGAGGACTAAGGCCTCTTCCACATTAAGCGCGCGTGTTCCTCGAGCGTGTAAGCGACGTGGGAGCCGCGTGCGCGACGCGAGTGCGCTGGCTAAGCGTCGCATGTTGCCGCCGTGTGACGTGTGTAAAGCGAGCGCGCGGCTGAAGGGGTAACAACGCGACTCGAGCACCGCGACCGCTTGCACTCACCACAAACGCCGCAGGGCAGCAAAACGCGCTACTCACACGCCCGAGGATCGCGCACGCCTAAAGTTATTTTTTGTGTTGTAGGGGGTAATCTATGAAAGTACTGGTCCGATTGCTAACATTTATTCGCTTATAGAAAAATTCTTTACTCCTGAGTAGCATAGGCTATATTTTACACTAGCGGGCGAAGCCACGGGCAAAAGCTAGTCTTTGATAAAATGAAAATGATGACCTGCCGATACTATAGAAAAAAAGTGGCGCTTGTCAATGGAACTGTTAGTAAAATAACTTCGTATTAACATTCCATTTGTCATGTAATCAAACATTGATTTGCAGCCGGACGATGGATATTGGATTGTTGTTCGGACATGTACGGAAATCTATATTTATCGGAAATGACGAAGGCATCACATTTCCTGCTCAAATTAGACGGTGATTGCAGTTCTGTGGTGAATCTAGATAGATACCTACGCAGCTACGCGTGTTCTGTTATGTGCTGAGGAACTTAGTGTGATTACGGACAGCGCGATGTCCAGTTATTAGTTATATTTGACTAGCATACGAGTATTGATCTAGTGGTGAGTGGCCCTGATTGCTATGCTGCAGGTCGTGGCTTTGATTCCCAACCAGGACAAATTTTTATTTGTGATGAGGATGATCATTTGTTCTGTATCTGGGTGTAATTTATCTATAATATACGTATGTATTTAGAAATATATAAGTATGTTTATCAGTTGTCTAGTACTCATAACACAAGCTCTGCTTAGCGTGGAACTAGACGGCGTTGTGTGATAGTTGTGGAGTATTATTATCATATATATTATTAGTTATTAGTTATAACAGCCTAGGGTTATATTTCCAAAAAAAAAGTATAATATTGCCCGTACCTAAGTGATAAGGGCAGTTCCCGTCATTTATTCAGTACAATGTAAGGAAATCTGGAGTACCGTAGAAAATTACTGACCAGCACTCACAACTGCGTCTATCTACCGCAGCGTTGGAAGGCATCCCATAAGGTGGACCGATGACCTGGTGAGAGTCATGGGAACGCGATGGATGTTCCGTTGTTGTGTCGCAACATGGGGGGGGGGCTATGTCCAGCAGTGGACGTCTTTCGGCTGAAATGGTGATGATGATACATGTTGAAGTTGTGTGTGTTATGTGCCTATTGCATACTTTATGAGTTGTCGTTGGAACATCTTCTATCATCATCAACAAAAGCGAGATACCACTCACTGATTAATTATTACGAGATCTCAGAAACTGTAACACCTGCAAACTTAAAATTTGGCAGGTAGGTTAGTTATAAGGTATAGATTTCCGCTAAGGACAGATTTTTCTAAATTCTCTCCTAAGGGGATGAAACGGGGTCCAAAATTTGTATGCAGTAACCGATTTTCACACGGGTGAAGCCGCTGGCAGAAGCTAGTTTTATTATAGTTGTACGATAATCAGTAAAGCAAAGAAACCAACTAAAATATTAAAAGGCTCTGCTTCCTATTAGATAAAGACCTATTAAACCAGAGTACATCGTAAAAACAAGCTTTTAATGAAAGTCATTTTTACAAGCTTTTATTTAGTTTCACCTGTCCCAATGTTTGTCTGTCATCAAATATTACAAATTATATTTGATCCACTTCCCGGTTACCGATTTAGCTGCAATTTTGCTAAAAATTCATTTAACTACCGAGTTCCTATGTCCACCTTCCGGTTACATCATCAGATCAGCTCTACGTCATAATAATTATGCATTATCATCTGATTTACACATGCATGCAAAATTTCAGCTCAATCGGTTATCGGGAAATAGATCAAACTTAGTTTGCAAGATTTGGTTACAGACAAACATCGGGACAGGTGAAACTAAATAAAAGCTTGTAAAAAAAGAATAGAAAAGTGATACATATACGCAACTACCTATACGCAACTTGCGTTTCAGTTATATAACTGTGTAAACGGTATAGAAGCTTTCATAATGGGGGTCCGCTCTCAATAGGACACTACGACACACAGTGTCAAATAAGAAGTACAATTAAAATCACAATTAAGTAGGTTGCGAGAGGCGAGCGGACACAATCATCTCGTTGATGTTATCTTTAATCAAAATGTTATGAAACAGATGTTCGTGTGTTATTTTCAGGTATTTTAATTCATAATTTTGTACTTACCATCTTATTACTCGTAAGATCTAGAATTGTCTAGAAGGTTAGATAATCTGTCGTTTCTGTAGATTCAACAGATATACTCGTATATACGTACTAGCTGCTCCCAGCGGCTTCGCCCGCATGATCATTATTTCAGCCGATACACGTCCACTGTTGGACATAGGCCTCCCCCAAGCGTCGCCACAACGAACGTTCCTGTGCGTCTCGCATCCATCGGCTTCCCGCAACCTTCACCATCTTGTTGGAGACCTTCCAACGTTGCGTCTTCCAGTACGCGCTCGCCACTCCAGAACCTTTCGGCCCCAACGGCATGATAGCAGAAAATTATCCTAAGGGAACGTACTTCCGGGATAAAAAGTATCCTATATCCTATTCCAGGACACCATGGCACCATCCGTGTAGGTACCAAGTTTTATCAAAATCGGTTTTGCCATTTAGGCGTAAAGACGTAACAAACAAACAAACTGACTTTCGCTTTTATTATATTAGTAAGGATTAAATAAGTATCTACATATTTTTAAACTAGCTGATGCCAGCGACCTCGGCCGCATCTGATTTGTAAAACAGCACAATGAAACGCTAATTCTTTCTCTAAATATTATTTTTAATATTAGATACAAACGGACACAACTTTTGTCTTTTGTCTGTATACTCTAAAAACTTTACTCAAATAAGTTTTCAGAGTTTTTACTCTGATTTTGAAAAGACTATTTAATAAGAATGAAATATGGCGATAGCTGTTTGAAAGTTTTAAATTATCTGATTACTGATAAATGGGTCCTAAAAGCACCTATATTTATCTACCACGAGCTTTTAACCCCTCGACCGCCAGGGATCATTGACCCGGAAAAGTGCACTGTTTACGTAATTCACTGGTTACGTAGTTCATTAGTACAATCGGCGCTAACGACCTCACCTGAATTTTTAAGGTGGTGCATCATGACTCACATTGTTTTTTCATACAACCGCTCATAACTATGACGTTATTACACATTTTTCATTAGATATTTTGGAAAGACAGTATCTTGTGGATATTATCTAGGTTTCCATAGAAACCAATTTCTAAATTTGTGCAAAACTAATCCTGTAAAAACCTTTGAAAATCTCCTATTTTGTATGAACTTGAAGTGTCATTCATGATTTGCCTAAAATTAAAAAACCTTGCAAATTTTATTAAGATTCTAAATGATGACAACTTTTTCCAAAAACTTTTAAGGGTTTAAAAAAACAGCTATTTCCTGGAGCAAGTTTTGTGAAATTTTCGAGTAAATCTCGGAATTACCGAATACTAACAGAGTTTTTAGGCGTTATCTCTCTTTTTTTTGCGTTGCCTTTTTGTCAAACATTGCGTTGGATTACATTAAATGAAGTAACAAGCTTTTAAACCATTTTCGATGTTTACGATAGGCGAGTGGAAAAGGACCCTCTTAAAGGGATGGAGCTTTAAAGGATGCATAGCTCCATCCCTTTTTCTTTTTAACACGTCATGGTAAGGTCCAAGACCCGCAATACCTACACATTTGTCTAAAAATAAAATCTTTTGAAAGTTGTCTTGAATTGTCTCCACTCGCCTATAGTCTACGTCTAGCATAGTTTAAAAGCTTATTGCTTCATCTAACGCAATCTAACGCGATGTTTGATGAAGAGGCAATGAAAAAAAGAGAGATAACGCCTGAAGACTGTTGGCAAAAACTCTGTCAATTATTTCATAGTTCCAAGAAATGCTTTTTTTTTAACCTTTAAAAAAAAAAATGATGGTCATTTAGAACCTCGATTAAATGTGCAAGGCTTCTATAGATATACTTTTTATCTTTTTAATATATTTTATATAACGGAGGATCGATATCAGTGGGTCGCGACATCGGAAATAACACTCACAAAAACCTTTGATAACACCTTTAATTACTCGTAACACACACTCAGTACAAAATAATCAAGGATGCCTGAGATATGGCTTGATTAAGAATTTAGGAACGCGGGAAATTTAGCGTGGAGTAACCAACGTCTGCTCGGACCGACGGAACGATTCAAAGTGCCCTCCAAATCAACCGTCACCCGACACGTGAACCTACCCCCATTCCGGGTAGCCAATTTACCTGTCAACGTCAGTACCTGTCAATGTCAAATAATCGATTATACCTCCGGATCGACATTTGACTCGACTATTCGCTCAGTGTTGCTATTACTCCACGCTAACCATCCCCAAGTTAATACTTGACGTTCCCAAACGTAAGCTGTTCAATCTAACTACATAGTTCCTCCAGTGAAAGATAGGTGGCGCTGATGCAGACCGACTGATATGCGCCAACGCTTCGACACGGCCGTCCTGATGATCACACGTCCTCGTGTGGAGTACCTGGAATGAAAGAAAATCCTCGAACAGTACTCATTCTAGTCGTTCGGCCAATCCTGGCCCAAGGTGGTGGGGCATAAAAGGTACTCTGATCAAAATCATCAATCATATCTAGAAGAAAATCACAACAATCTCAATCTCTCAAAGCCGACATGTTGAACAACACTCAAACTCATTCAAATAATAGGAAACTCATTAAAATATTGCAGTGCTCATACTCTGACCTCCATCCGGTCTTCATCATCACACTTATAACCTCCATCCGGCTATAAGCATCAAACCAATCGACCTCCATCCGGTCTTCATCATAACACATTATAGCCTCCATCCGGCCATAAGCATTAAACCAATCGACCTCCATCCGGTCTTCATCATAACACATTATAGCCTCCATCCGGCCATAAGCATCAAACCAATCGACCTCCATCCGGTCACTAACACAACAGGCAACCTCTATCCGGTCACCTCCACATGTAACCTCCATCCGGTTACAAACAACACCATCAAGATAATCATTTCGAGCCTTTAATCAAAATTATCCTTAAAGTAGGTTTGTTCAACATGTTGCTTTATTTTTCTTATAACGTTACAGATTATAAGAAAACTCTTACTATGCTAGGTACTCTAAATGTTAAGTTGACTACTTAGTATTCAACTAGTCTTGTCAGCGTTATCATTTTCGTCATAGCTAGTCTCGTCATCATCGCCTACGTGCATGTCAACGTCAGTTATTTTTCGTAGGCGGTTATGTGCGTACTTCGAAACATAACGGTCATGGTGGCCGTTAGCAAGAACCTCAATCACTCCTGCGCATCCCTCCAGGATCGCCAAGTCTCTCAAGACTTAATGGTTTCCCACAGTACGTCCCAGGTTTGATCAACATTTGAATTGAATACCGCGTACTTACGGACTACTGTGACCGCTAGATACCGGTTTCTATTAAGCTACGACTACAAATCAAATCTCCTATAATCAGTTCATCCTGTAAACTTCATCGTCATCATCAGCCTCTTTTTTGTTATGTTCCCAATGAAACGCCTGCGTTTCATTTTCTTTCTATTGCATTGTCACTGTCTTTCTATTGCGCCTCTAATTGACACGATTGAAAATTTTTGATTGAAGAAATAGAGATTTGAAACGTTAAAGGTTAACCGACTCTTTCATAAAAATTAAATTAATTCTTATTCAGTTTTCGTGGCGCCGCTGTCAAAAAAGAAACTTTACCGCACGTTAAATCTTTAGAAGAACGGCGTGTATGGGACACGAGAATATTTAGGTACAAACCACCCGAAGTAAACTACTAGACCTATTAACTGTCCCAACTGAGCTATGATAAACAGCATCGAAAGTAGGGTAGAGAGCAGAATCGAATGTACGCGATCTACTTTCTGAAGTTCTATATCTCCTAACTTCAGCACTTGACTTTATTTCATATCCTAAGCAACTCGATTTGCATTATGAAAAACAACCACTCTTTCAAATCTATTGAAAATCCGGCTTTAATCAACGTTTGTAATACTACATTAAGTCTCTCGAAGTTCTTAATAGATTCCAAAATAATCAAAATATTGACAACTCAAACTATGACGTAGGTATTTACCGATTTATCAAAAACCCCGTTGAAAAACAGAGATCACGTTTCGATACCGAGTGGCATAGTCAAGTGTTTATACTGACCGCTGAAACACTACTGAAATCATCATCACCATCATCACCATCATCACCATCATCACCATCATCACCATCATCACCATCATCACCATCATCACCATCATCACCATCATCATCATCATCACCATCACCATCATCATCATCATCACCATCATCATCACCATCATCATCACCATCATCATCACCATCATCATCACCATCATCATCACCATCATCATTTTTTTCTTACATTCTGTTCTGTCCCTCGTCACGCTATCACTACACCTAACAACCAACACAAACACACTCAACACGCTAACCTAACCCTAGCCTATATACAATCTAATTTTTGTAAAATAAAGCGCACTATGTAAACGAGTTATTTGGTCCGAGATACGTGGCAACGAATACCAGTAAGGCACGTAATTGTTTAGTTTACAGTAGTCTTTGCACATTATTTCTGACCGGTCGAGTTTTTAAGCCGAAAGAGCTAAATTAACAGACACCGTATTACTCGGTAAAATAATATTTGCACGCAACAATTCATCTACCCGCTCACGCATTATTTTTTATTTATTTTTTCGCGCTAGTCCGCTATGGTCGTCTTTTGCTAAGATGAGTCAATTAACCCTTCAGATACCGTGAATTAGAGACACAATAGCAAGACAATAGATGCGCGGCCACCGGTGGTCGCTTGGGGATTCATGAATTAAACGAATAAGTTCACTTTTTGTAACACGCGTTTATAGCATACTATACTGTCATAGGTACACGTCAATGTCAATAACGTAAAAACTATCTATGGAGGAGTTATCACTGTCAAACAAAAATCGAAACGGTATCTACCGGATATACCGAGGGTAGATGTAATTACAATTGTTTATGTCGTGAACTTTAGCAATTTAACAAAAGAAGTGTGTCACGCACGATCATACTATTTAAACTGAATCCTTGCAACAATATTTCACGGCCAAAATATCACTTCGCAAATAGATTTTGTGAATAAAACCTCAATCAAACTACGCAAGTAATCTGAACACGCTTAACTGACCCTTCAATGTAACAAAACTGTGTTTACGTTTGCCGTGAAATAGTGATGACAGACTTTAAAGTGAAAGAGATATAACACTCGGCATCAGAATTAAAATGGAATGTGAATACCTGACCTTGTTCCTGGTTCCTTTGACAGCACATACGTCATCCAGTCACTCGCTACGTGATGCCTTGGCACCACCATCGCCTTCACGTCGCTTGCTTCGTCCAATTATTCCACAATGTAACATTTGACAGGTAGCGTTTGAAACGACTTCAAGCGTTTTGTGTGAAACGTTTTCTGATCTGGTATCGCACTCGACACACTGCACCTCAGGCACGCACACACACACACACACGCGAAGCACGTATCGGAAAGTAGTACATCGTAAACGAGCACTTGCACCCATCGCTCTTTTCCCGGTCACTAACTGGGTGGTACGTTGTAATTTGCTCTCTGGGGATACAGCGGTACCATGGTCCAACATTTGTTGCTCAGGATTAGGGAACAACCCCAGAAAAAAACCTAATCAGACCATTTAAGTCAGCTCTTCAATCCGGTTCTTACTTTCTTAAAGCGACCATAAGCAGGGCGCCATGTTGGTCTTGGTCCGTCAAGCACATTTCTGCAGTCGTCAACCAAGCACGTGCATCTACATCTTGTTTCTCAGGATCGAAATCCGGAAACGAAGGCCATGTGACGACGTAGTAGGTGTTTTCATGGCTTGAATCAGCGTCAGAAAATTGCGGTTCTGTTGTTCCAACAAACGCATCCATTTTTCGTCGCTAGCGTTTTCATTTTTGAACACGTGGGTCGTCGTGGTCCAATCCCAATTCTGATAACGGAGGATCGATATCAGTGGGTCGCGACATCGGAAATAACACTCACAAAAACCTTTGATAACACCTTTAATTACTCGTAACACACACTCAGTACAAAATAATCAAGGATGCCTGAGATATGGCTTGATTAAGAATTTAGGAACGCGGGAAATTTAGCGTGGAGTAACCAACGTCTGCTCGGACCGACGGAACGATTCAAAGTGCCCTCCAAATCAACCGTCACCCGACACGTGAACCTACCCCCATTCCGGGTAGCCAATTTACCTGTCAACGTCAGTACCTGTCAATGTCAAATAATCGATTATACCTCCGGATCGACATTTGACTCGACTATTCGCTCAGTGTTGCTATTACTCCACGCTAACCATCCCCAAGTTAATACTTGACGTTCCCAAACGTAAGCTGTTCAATCTAACTACATAGTTCCTCCAGTGAAAGATAGGTGGCGCTGATGCAGACCGACTGATATGCGCCAACGCTTCGACATATATATGTACGAGTTAGTTGCGGGAATCCGATGGATGCGGGGCGCACAGGATCGATCATTGGGGCGACACTTGGGGTGAGGCCTATGTCCGACATTGGACGTCTGTCGGCTGAAATGATGATGATGATGATGATAGGGACGAGTTGATTATTGAGTTCTTCACTGGATTAGTTTTACCCAAATTTATATTGATTTCTATAGAAGCCTAGATAATATCAACAAGATATCTATTCTTCCGTATCCAAAATATCTGGATCATCATACATAAACATCATACATCAAACATCATAATCATGAAAAAGCGGTTGTATGGAAATGTACCTCAAGTTGCCATTTGAATGACTTTCCATACACAAATGTCATTAAGTCCGCCTTTGTACTTTTTTGTTACATGAAGATTATGTAAATAAATAAATAAATGTAGGAAATCAATCACGGCGAGGATATCCCGATAAAATTATAAAGGTATACACCGTAATGTTACGTTTAAAGAGACTGTTGATAATAGTATCTTTTAATGACGCGTGCGAAGAACATTCACCTTGGATTTCTTTTAGAGGCCTTAAGAAAATCGTCAATTGATTTCTCCCGCTCTGGCGCGAAGCGAAAGGGCGTGTTTGACTTTTACTGCCTAAAACCACCACTATGTTTCTTCTGGGGACAGGGTTGTCCGAAAGGGAGCTCGTGCCCCGGTATGAAGGCTAGAAGGAACGGCGCGGGGTTTTTAGTCAGTAAGAGTCTGACACTGTCTCCCGCTCCACCCAAGAGCGGGTTTCGTCAAAGATGATTTTCCCCGTCGACAAAAAAAAAAAAACTATGTTTCTTCTTTGCCCTTTGCGGTTCGATCTAGATGGTCCGGACGGTAACAGGACGGTCGGATGTCGAGCTACATATTGCTCGCCATCCGCAAGCGTACGCCTACGTTGGCTGGAAGTCGAAGTCGGGATCTCAGTGGCTAGTACGTGAGGACATCCGTTCCCTCACGCGTGCAGCCGCCCCTTCCCCCTCACTCTGAACCATAGACTGTACCAGAGCACGGCGCGAGAGGTCAACACTCACCTCAGTAATACCTATATTTGTCATACTTACAACAAGAAGGTATAATTATTATACATACAAAGTGTATTGTTGTTTTTGTTATTGCTACGCAATAGTTTTTAGGTGGGAAATAATTCAATTACTTCTCCCGCTCTAAGTCGGAGCGGGAGGACATTTCAGACTTTTACTTACAAAAACCAACACCTATAATCCCTCCACCGTTCCATCTTTGCCCTTTGCAAAGTCCACTCGAGGCCCTAGTAGGCTCTGAAGCCTACTGGGGCCTCGGACCTCCTGCTGGGTATAGTTTTTTCGTCCTCTCGTTGAGGCCCACATGGAACACAACGCGCCGTCGACGACGCGGTCTCGGTCCGGATGGTGACCGGTGTCCGGACGGTGAGCGACCCATCTCGTCTGCAAGCCCACACGTGCACAAGCCACGTTAGCTGGAAGTCGGGCTCAGGGTCCCGAAATCAAACGTTTATTTAAACTTACAATCCCCTCATACCCTCATGCCCTCATACCGTTTTATTTGGGGCCGGCGCAACACGTTTTTTCATCCATTCTGTCCTGTCATTCGTCACGTTATCATTAACTCCCTTTTCTTTCATATTACTTCTTACACAACCCATCCATCTTTTCTTTGGCATCCCCTCCCTCTCCATCCATTAAAAAAAAAACCTCATAACTCTTTTAGCAACATGCGTTTCATCCCTCCTCTTTACATGACCATACCAAAACAAACAGTTTCCTTTCAACTTTTCAGTCACTGGCGCCACTTAGACTTACAATCAAAGAAACATAGTACTGCATAACACTGCATAACACTTAACACTCCATCGGATCTATATTTAAAGTGGCTCTATCGATTTCCACCCACTGCTGAGGACGGCTGCAATCAACAACGGTCATAGCTAATTCAATATGCATGATACACCGATACGGCGAAGGTAATAAATAATGCATCGTACAGTTACTTTATACCAAGATAACTCCATACTAAAGGAAGTATTTATTACCTGTTCTGTGGACAGGGAATTGAGAACTATATTTTAAAGGTATTTTTGGAGGTATGCGGAACAGAGAGTATAATCCCGCAAACGTCCGTTGGACAGGGAGGATCCTCCGACGTTTTATGTCTGGTGGGCGACTGCTGGATAAGCGATTTTGGGCGGTGTTCTATACAAGGTGTAAGGGACAGCCCTCCGCCAACTTTAAAAGCTTGCTCAGCAGACGAAACTGAACAATCTTACACAAAATTTTATTTCAGGAAACGAAAAAAAATATCGGCCTCGCCATAAAAATTGTCCAATCAAGTTTATAATTTTGTATGGTGAGGCTGATTTTTTTTTTCTCTGGCTGAATCTTGTGGAAGAGGGCTGTCCCTTACACGTTGTATAAGTTCAAATCGAGCGGAGAACTTGAATTACGTAATGCAGGAGTAGTTCATATGTGACGCCATAATGTCGCTACATATTTAAAGACTACGACTGCATATCATCAAAATCAATAGCTCGATTATCTGACCTATGAAGATGCGGCTTTTGTGGTACACCACGTCCCGTTTTGAACAGGACTGTCCCTTTTATCGATCATGTTCCATTGTCTCCAAACATATCTTCGGGACTCAATATAATCCCGTTTTCCAAAATCGTTTGAGAAATATTATTTTCTGTAATGAACAAACTATGGTCGTCTGAAAATAAATATCAGGTCAAGTCAGAAGGCGACGTTGAAATAAGACCAATGTAAAAACCAATTCCAGAAATTTTATTCTTATTTAATTTATTCTTAACTTAATTAAAGCATACATCAATCATATTAAACCTTTGAGCGGTTACTGGTTGTCTAAATAATATTTTCTCTTTTTTTTATGCACCTGCCACATTGTCTCCACTACACTACCCTAGGTTGACTGGTAGATAATGCCTAAGGCATTAAGTCCGCCTGTGTACTTTTTGTTGCATGAAGATTAAATAAATAAATACCTAATGACGTGTTTTTTTACAAAAGTTTATTTTGTATTTTACATCACTTCATGTGTGTACGCATTTAATAAGTGCGTAAAATTACAAAACAATCATTGTACACTCGCGCAATTGTATTAAAAACCCAGAAAGCGCACTCTAAGATGAATTCACACTTATCCGAGCCGAACGCGCTAAAAATAATTTTAGAATTCTTCATAAGAAATACCTTGAGTCACCTTGCCGCGCCGATTCTCCCAAATCTAGAAGAACGCCAGTATGAGGAATTCTAAAATTCGATTCGTTCGAAGCAGGCAACTAGCAGCAGGAAATTAACGCGACGAGCGAATGTTCACGCAATAATCGCTTTGTCGAAACCCAATATGGCGATGAATCGTACGAGCAAATAACAGAAGTTGATTAAAAAATGCCTTTCGATTAAAAACAGCGCTCCACTCCGACTTGAATTGAAAACCGAATTATAAAAATGTTTTCCAAAATAAATGAAGCTGCCTGATGCAGGTAACATGCTAATTGCTATCGAACAGTTGTTGTAAAATTTTCCAACTATTAGTTCGATCACAACAAAAGGATTATAACATTTCTAAACTACGTAATTGTTTTAGTTCTAGCTGACCTAGTTAGGATCGCGCGGAATCCGATGGATGCGGGATTAAGGTTACCAGATGAAAAAAATGAAATAAAAACTGTAATGTTTACGTTTTTATACACCGTGGCTACCGCGGTCCCGCTCGTGCGTTGCACATCGCACATCAAACAGGGGAGGGGGGAGTTTACCCCCGGTATCGCCGGGGGTAAAGTTACACAACTATTAATTATTCAAGTGTTCAAAAGCTGGAATGTTTTTAGTTGGTTCAACATTTTTTTTAATGTAATTAATATTTCATCCGAATTTGCAAAATCCAGCTGCAATCCAGAGATGAGTCCGTCAATCCTGAAAACTCAAGACAAATCTTACGATATGGTAACAGTATGCGGGATGCACAAGACTGGTCGCGGCTTCACGTGGACCTGCCCCTGTGGTAATTAGTTGACCTGACCATCTTACTATTTAGGGTTGCCATATCAAAAAATCCATTTAAGTTATACATTGACATTTGATTCAATATTTTGTATGCCCTTCGGCGGATCATAGGTTGGACGAAACATTTTATATAAGATCATTGTAAGTACCCTGTGTTCACAAAATTAATAAATGAATTTGAATTTGAATTTAATGTTAACCTTATTTCGCTGCTGCTCATTCCCTTGTACTCTGTGGGTAACTTATTATTTTACTGCTAGCTTCCGTCCCCTGCTTCTAGCGTTGTGAAGCGTCCCGATAAAGACAGACACAGTCAGAATTATGTTTGCGTGAGCGACGAAATTAGATGGTATCCGGTTCCGGTATGTTCATGTGGTTCCGGTAAAAAAAATACTTTTAGCAAATTATCATTTGTAGTCTTAGTATAAAAGACTAAGAATCCAGTGTCCAGCCTTTTTTGTCCAGTCGTCCGGCTTTTCGGTTTTTAGAACTAGCTAACTCTAACCCTGCTTTGCCCGCAAAAAAATTTAAATGATCCTAAGGAAACGTACTCCTGGTGTTTCCTATGTCCAGGATCCGGTGTATGCAGGATCATCCCGATAATTTGAGCCTGATAAGATATCAGGTTTTATTGTACTTTTATGTTGCATGAAGTTTTAATAAATAAATATCATGATCGTCTGTCATTTTGATGTATTTTGAAAATTTCATTTCAGCACTCTAAGAGTGTCTTCGGCAACTTAAAGTTGTGTATGCACGTACGAACGAACTTGCGTTGCATATACTTACGCTATAACTTGATTCAAACATGTTTGCTATTATTTTATGGACGGTGTACTTCATGAATCAATGCGAACCCCAAAAAACTTTACGTAGAACGACGCCGGCGAACTCGATTCGAACTAAAACACTTTCGTGTTCGAATATCCATACGAACAAAGCAAATGTTCATGTTTGATGTTCGGGTTCACTATATTCGTGTTCGTACGTACACGATAACACGACTTTACTTAAACCTTTTTGTTTTGTCTTGTCTTAGTTTGAATACTAAAAAATGTGTGACCCTCCCAGAAATAAAAATATTTGACTCCAACTTAATTTTATGGACTCTTAAAATAAGAAATTCAATTTTTTTTAGTTTCTTAAAGCTCTTTATGGAATCAATGCCAATTAATGTCAATCTGAGCATTTAATGTGCGTTACGGAGATTTTAAGATAGCCATAAATTTTGATGTGACATAAAGTACCACAAATACACATAGTTAAGGGTTTGCTAGAGGTGTAAAGTGTATTTTTATTTACATGTTTGTTGTGTAGATGTGATGCAGTGCGATAAAATAAAAATTATAAAAGTATGTAGGTAATATACCTAGTGTTTGCAATACTACTGACGCACACCACTGGTTTACATAGACAAGTACTTATGTCTTGAGCTTGCGAAACAAGTCTGTCTAAGGGAGCCTTCAAATTAGTCGCGAAGTGCCACGCGACAGCAGCGCTGCCGTCGCGCTGCTGTCGCACTGCTTTGTTAATCCATACCAATTAAAAACGCGCGGCAGCTGCGCACCAGTTCTTCGGTCGACTAGTGCTGTGCACTTAGTTTTTGTGCAAGTCTAAACATGAACGAAAATCAGGTTAAAGAATTTATTGAAGAGATTAATAGTCAATACATCTACGTAATTCTGAAATTTTGGCCCCAGCCTTTTAATTTATGAAAATCAGTTCGTTGAAGTATACCAAATAACGGCAATCTTTTTCTTAGTTTTCTTTTTCTAAAATCTTTTTTTGTTTTAATAGTTTAATTCTAATCGAGAAACCATTACAACATTATGATGCTCGAATATAGCGGTACTAGTGTGGCGGTCGCGCTGATGTCGCGCTGCACTTCGCGGCTAATTTGAAGGCGTCCTAATACACTGTCTTGTCTCAAGTGTGCTCAGTCCCTTAGATGCTCAATATTCACCGACCTTCAATAGAACATACGCTTTGACGATAAACGAAGCTTAGGCGATAAAATCAACGCCAATGTGATTTCTAGTAGAAAGTTTGGGTTTCAGTTGTTTAATAAACAGATTGCGAATGCGATATGACTGTTACTTAAAAATACGGATAATGCCTCTGTTTTCATAATAAGTTCCTTTAGAAAATTTAATTTGCTGCTTACACTCTTGCCCATCATTATTCTAATGATTGTAAAGTAATTCTTATTCGTAGATATAGAGACTTAAACTGACAACGCTGCCGTCGCTTCCTTCTGCGAAGCAGTGATGTACACGCCTGAGAGAACGGACGTCCTCTCGCTCCAGCCGCCAGGTCTCCGACCCCGATTGCAAGCCACCATAGGCGTGGGCTTGTGGACAATGAGCTATGGGTAGGTCGCCGTCCGGCCGTCCAGTATGTAATCGTCGGGACCGAAGCCAAGTCGTCGGCGCGTAGTGATCCACGCGCGACTCATGGAGTTCTCAGCAACCGTAGGGGCCTATGGCTGAAGTCTACTGGGACCATGAGTTGACTACCAAAAGGGAAATCCGTGGTCCTGGAAAACAAGGGCAAAGAAGGAACCAAACTTTGTTTTTAGTCGGTAAAAGTCTGACACGCTGTCGCGCTCCGCCCAAGAGCGGGAGAATTTACTGCAGTACTTTACACCTTTAAAAAAACTTATAACGCATTAATTTAACATCGTAATGTGGTTGGCATCAGCATCATCATCATATCAGCCGAAAGACATCCACTGTTGGACATAGGTCTCCCCCAAGCGTCGGCACAACGACCGGTCCTGTGCGTCACGCATCCATCGGACTGCCGCGACCCTGACCAGGTCATCGGGCCACCTTGTTGGAGGCCTTCCGCTGCGTCTTCCGGTACGTGGTCGCCACTCCAGAACCTTGTAGTTGCCATATTACATGACAATGTATATAAATTTTATATCAAATTGCCTCCAAACTCCAAAATTGCTCACTGTGATTACTTGTATGAAGTTTTCTTTTAGGTTTATTCCTTTAGACAAATAAATGATAAAACAGGGAGTGCCAGCTCCACGAGCCCCTCCACGCATTTGATTACCGTACTGTTTATTTTCAGAACGCGATGGAGTGGCTATGAATACTTAATAATTTTACTGATGGCGCTTTTATCTGAAACATGGTACATAAACTGAGGAGACAAGCGCATCAAGAAAAGAATATTCCCTTAGCAGAATCATTTTAAATCTCCTCTCCTTAACCCTTCAGATACCGTCAATTAGAGACACAATAGTAAGACAATAGATGCGCGGCCACCGGTGGTCGCTTGGGGATTCATGAATTAACTGCGTAAATATTATATTATTATGTATATATGAAGTATATATGATATCAAATATGTAAGTATGTTTATCACAAGCTTTTATTTACGAAAAATTACAATTGATTCTGACTGACGGTATCTTATTACGATATCGGAAAAGATTTATTTATTTATTTAAACTAGGAAGAACATGAAAAATAAAAACACTTAACTAATTAAAACTATATATCTATATATATAAAAATGAGTCCCGTTTTCCGTTGTCACGACATGGCATGAAAACGGCTTGACCGATTTGGCTGATTTTTTTTTTGTTGTGATTGTTATCGCGAGGACAAGGTTCTTATGGAAAAAAAATAAGAGTAGGGTAGGGTAGGGTAGGGTAGGGTAGAGTAGAGTAGGGTAGGATAGGGTAGGGTACGGTAGAGTAGGGTAGAGTAGGGTAAAGTAGTAGGGTAGAGTAGGGTAGAGTAGGGTAGAGTAGGGTAGAGTAGGGTAGAGTAGGGTAGAGTAGGGTAGGATAGGGTAGGGTACGGTAGAGTAGGGTAGAGTAGGGTAAAGTAGTAGGGTAGAGTAGGGTAGAGTAGGGTAGAGTAGGGTAGAGTAGGGTAGAGTAGGGTAGAGTAGGGTAGAGTAGGGTAGAGTAGTAGGGTACAGTAGGGTAGAGTAGGGTAGAGTAGGGTAGAGTAGGGTAGAGTAGGGTAGAGTAGGGTAGAGTAGGGTGGAGTAGGGTAGAGTAGGGTAGAGTAGGGTATAGTAGGGTGGAGTAGGGAAGAGCGGGAGCGAAGCCGCGCGGGCAAAGCTAGTATACTATAACTCTTACCTTTTATTTAGTTTCACCTGTCCCGATGTTTGTCTGTAATCAAATCTTGTAAATTAAATTTGACCTATTTCCCGATTACAATCTGTAACCGGGAAGTGGGAAAGCTGAAATTTTACATGCATGTGTAAATCAGATGACAATGCAAAATTATTATGACAATGCGCGTGAAATATATTTTTTTCGTATGACTAGATAATAATTTTGCCAAAAAAAATTACAATTAGTAAAGTTTTTGTTGCTGGTTTTTCCTACTCCTTTCACACAGTTTTGATCTTTAGAAATATGTTTACACAAAAAGGTTTCTTCAAAATGTACATAGCACAATAATATGTACATTAATCGATATTTCGCAAAGATAATGGTTTTATAGGTCAACGGGGCTCTAAGCTGGCATAGGTGGCAGTACGAGTGTGTGTGAATTTAACTCCGCCCTGAGGGCTTAGCCAAGTTGATAATCTACAATCGTTAACGCTAGTAAAAAAACTTCAAATATATGGAAATGACCTCTTCCCAACGTTAAGTCACGTGATCAGAACAAAGGAATCGGAGGCGTTACCGACTGTAGAAAGAGATCAATAAATCAAATAGTTTTTTAACACAAATAATTATTTTACACTGTAAAATTTCAAGCTCTGACTTCCGAGCTATGTAGAAGTCGGAAGTCAGGGCTTGAAATTTTACTTAGTCGGAGCTTCTGAGCGACTTGTTTCTTTAACTTTGCCTTTTATGTATAGAACCTGTATTACAAAAGTCAGTAAAATCATCGACAGGTCGAAACAAAACGGTCGTAACTTGGCTAGGCTTGTTGATATTCAAGGGACTATACACCTTAATAAGTCGTCTCCATACATAAAAGGCAAAGTTAAACAAACAACTTTGCCTTTGTTTATTTTACGTTAACTTTGATGAGGTAAGTAATCTTGCAGCCATCTTCTGAACTACAACTAATCTTACATATATTATAGTCTGTTTTCCGCTCTGCCTTTATTATTTTTTTCGAAAATCTTCTTATGACAACCCCCACTCTTGGGTGATGTGGGAGATAGTGTCAGACTCTTACTGACTAAAAACCCCACCCCGTTCCTTCTAGCCTTCATACCGGGGCTCGAGTTTCCTTTCAGATAACCCTGGCCCCAGTAGGCTTCGATCCAGCTGGGCCCCTCCTGTTGCTGACAACTCCTTGAGGCGCGCGGGAACAGTGCGCGCTGTCGGTTTCTTGGCCTCGGTCCGCACAGTTACCGAACGATCGGACAGCGAGCTTCCCATTGCTCGCCGTCCGCGAACCCGCGTCTACGGTGGCTGGAAATCAGGATTGGAATCCCGGCGGAGGCGGCGAGGGCGCCGTTGCCTGAAGCGGTCGGTCTTCTCCTTTGCTAGCATTACTGCTTCGCAGAAGGAGGCGTCCGCTTGCCACTCCTCCTCGCTCCGGACCATGCCCTGAACCAAGGCCCGGCGTGAGAGGTCTCCGCCGGGCGAGTACCTAGTTGGATACAATTTAGACGGCCCTGTTGGCGCAAGGGTTGGTAGATCGGCAGCTGCGCTGACTGTCGCGGGTTCGATTTCCGTACTGAACTATTATTGTACGGCCTACAGAACGATTGTTGTCCCAGGTGTAGTGTGTGTGTGTGAGAGATTATATGTTTGTAAACGCACCCATGTTTCAGGAGTAATATATACTCGTAGGTACCTTGCTTGTGTAAGGCAACGGCTTTATTATTTTTATTATTGATATGCTTGCATTTGACCATCATCTCACCTGATGGTAAACGATGATGTGGTCGACGATGGAACACGCTTGCCTAGAAGTAACCTATTCACTCTTGACTTAAAGACCCTTAAGTTGTAGCTATAAGGAAACACAGACTTACACTTTTAAAATTAACTAAATTTCACATCAAAAGCAATTTTTCTCTTTCAGTGGGAAATCATCAAATTACGCCGAGATTAATTGCTGCGCTAGTTTCGCGAGTTCCTTTCTCGTACAAAACAAATATTTGTAGGACATAAGGATTGTTAATGATCCAGGGATCTTGAGTGTGTGTGTGTGTGTGTGTGTATGTGCGATTACATGATCCCGCCTGCGTGATCAAATTGCACGATATTAAAAATACCTTAAGAATACAAGGGTAAGTACAAAAAACAAGGGTACTATATAATTTCCCATTAGATAAGTCGAGCAGTGGTGGCCGAGTGGTAACGGCCCCGACTTACGAGTTGTAGATCGCGGGTTCAAACCCAGCCAGGCGCATTACTTTGTGTAATTTATTTCATCACCACTGCTCTCAAAACGGTGAAGGAAAACATCGTGAGGAAACCGGCATGTCCATGTCCTAGAACCAAAAAATTCGAAGACATGTGACATCCACCAACACGCACTGGGTCCGCGTGGTAGATGACGGCCCATTCCCTATCCTTGAGAGGAGGCCTGAATCCAAACAGTGGGAACATTATAAGGCCGACTATGCGACTGTGATATTACATAAGTCTAGAAACTGAACGTTTTGAGGCAGCTTATGATATGTAACCAGTTTACGAAAGGGTTTTTTTACAAAGCAAATAAATGTCAGTCTCATTGACACTGGTTTATTACATAACGACTAAAAACAAATTAACGAGACTGCACTTGTTTCACACAAGATAATTTATAACGTCAAATATGAAACTATACACACAAGAGTTAAATGTAAAGTTATTAATTTAAACCTTTTAACCACACAGTATGTCGGATATATCCGACCAACACTCTCGCGTTTATCCAACCAGGATTGCACATCTCAGGTGTCGCCACTGTGCGGAATGCCTAGAGGACACGGTGGAGCACACAGTGGAGGTGACACACAGAGCATGAGACCATCGCCGTGCCCCTAATGCTAGCAAAGGAGGAGGTCGACCGCATCAGGCAACAGCGCTCCCAGCGCCTCAGCCGCCGCCGGGATTCCAATCCCGATTTCCTGTCACCATAGGCGTGGGCTTGCAGACGGCGAGCAATGGGTAGCTCACTGTCCGACCGTCCGGTAACTGTCCGGACCGAGCCCAAGTTGCGCGCAATGTTTCCTCGCGCATCAAGGAGTGTTCAGCAACAGGAGGGCCCAGCTGGGTCGAAGCCTACTGTGGGCAGGGTTCGCTCCGAAAGGTAGCCCAGCTCCGGTATGAAAGGCAAGAAGGAATGGGTTGGGTTTTTTAGTCAGTAAGAGTCTGATACCGTCTCGCGCTCCGCTCAAGGGCGGGAGATGTAATTTCATCACCAAAAAAAGCCAGGGTTGCACATCTACAACTAAATACTGCATCTCGTTAGCTCTTCTGTCACCAGGGTTTGGAAAGCTGAACGAGACGTAGTACCCAGTAACAAACACAGCACCCCGCAGAATCTATAAGTGGAAACTTGTAATTGGCCCTCTTCTGCATGTAATGTATTTTACTGTAATAACTTAGCTGTAAGTTTTCTTAAAATCAATAAAATAAAATAGGATACAAAAACTCTCGTCGGACCAATCAGATACACAGAGACACAGATATATTTTACTGCTACGAGACGTTCAAAATATTACACGGTAATTAAAAATCAGAACCGATTGTTTATTCATATTTTACTGAACTCAATACTATACAAAAACAATTTTGTTGCGTGATCAAAAATTAAATTTTGATATCCCTACCATGACGTTTTAAAATCGTCATTAATTCAGTTTGAGAAATGGATAGTGCTACAAGACATATAACTCTGTCTCTCTCTCACATTGGAATTATGATAATTTTAAGACGTCATGGTAATTTACTCAAAGAAGTTTCGTGACCTATAACATCATCACGGTTCATGATGAGCCTCGTAGAAATTCGCATAATAATTATATCTTCAAAAGAGTTATGAGTGTACATGTGGATGGGTGGAGAGGGAGAGGGAGGCCATAGAAAAGATGGATGGATGGTGTGAACTGTGTGAAGAGTTATGTGAAAGAAAAGGAAGTTAGTGATAGCATGACGGGTGACAGGGTAGGATGGAAGAAAATAACGTGTTACGCCGACCCCAATAACACGGGACAAGGGCAGGAAGATGATGGCATTTGATATTTTATAATAGATAAGTACATGTAGGTACGAATACATAATTAACATCATAAAACGTTTCGAAACTGCACGCTAAAATAGTTATAATGTTCAAACTTACTCCACATAACTTCGTGAGACTGACATCGCAATTCTTCGGTTATTTTGGACTTTCTACACAATTTCCAGATTCCAGCTAACTTTCAAACATCGGGCTATAAATAGATAGTAGTGTTTTCAACCTCCTTTGAAGTTACATTTATAAGGTTTCCTAATGCCCCCCGATTTCGATTTAAGCATTTGTAGTTAGTAAAAAGACTCAAAATTTGGCAATTAAGTAAACTCTCTTTGATTCTCAATCTACCTAACCCAACCCGGGCTAAGTAGAATAAGCAACTGGCTAGCAACTCGGCTTTGGTAAGCCGAGTTGCTAGCCTGTCGGTTTTCTACCGGTTGCATTTCGGAAAGTGTGCATCGGGATTGCATAACCTAATTCCGCGCTAAGCCCGCAGGCGTCCGGCGCACCGGTATACGGTGGACATCCCACTTATACGCACAAACGGTTTTGAGAACACATTCATTATACGTACAAATAGATAAGGAATGGAATTTCCTGCCGGAGCTTGTGTTACCTAATAGCTACCACCTGGGGATAGTGAAAAGGTTTCTTCTAGGTAAGTGCAGTCCACCTTCGACCACATCGTCGGTTTCCATCACGTGAGATAGTAGTCAAGAGCGAGCTTATCAAGAATATAAAAGCGCCCAAGTGCAAGTCGGATTCGCCCATGAAGGATTCCGTAGCAGCAAGTAACTGAATATAAAAAGTTCTTGTATTTCTTTGTAACTTTGATCGATGAAGATTAGATTTATGACGTATTAAAAAAAACTACTTACTAAAGCTCGTTACAACCAATTTTCGGTGGAAGTTACAGCATATATTTTTTTTTTTTTATCATTCTTTTATTTTAGAAGTTACACACACACATTTTAGCACTTTGGAAGTGTCTCTCGCGGAAACTTTTAGTTCTGTTTAGAAAATAATTATATTCTAAACCTCAACATCATTTTTGAAGGTCTATCCATAGATAGCCAACACGTATAATCATACCACACGTTTGATAAAAAAAGCTCAAAGTAAGTATGGGGAACGCGCAAAATTTATTGCTTTTTTCTATTTTTGTGTAAAATCTTAATGCAGTACACAGAATACATCTACTTACCAAGTCTCAACAGTATAGTTCTTATAGTTTCGGAAAAAAGTGTCTGTGACATACGGACGGACAGACAGACCGACAGACATGATGAATCCATAGGCGTTTTACGGAACTCTAAAAAAGTTTAAAACATTTTTAACTCAGAAACCCACCCTGATGCGGTATCTTTTGTAGGTAAATCAAAGCGATCGCGATCGTGATGCGACCGGCGTGTTTAGAACAAAAAATTTACAAGTACTCTATTAGTAGGTATTAGTGATTTATTTGACCAACCACGCGTGGGTGCGGTACGGTGATGAGCGACGCGAAGTGGACGAGATCACTTGGTTGGATATTTTTGCGCGATCTCTTGCAGTGCGGTGAGTAGTTTTATATAAATGGCAGCTAAAACGGCGACTTCGGCGCTCGAAGTAGCTGCCGAGAGACATCAAATTCACGACAACCGCATCCGATAACTTCATCCGGGGGTATAAAAGCGAGGGGCGCGGGGACCGGGGGGGGGCATAAACGTAGGAAATTGCTCCGAGAAAAGAATTTCCAACTTTTTCGCAGGTGAAGCCGCCGGCAGTAGCTAGTAGGGAATGCAATCTCGAGGCTGAGATCTCGCCCTTTTTTAGCGAGATTGATCTCGGACAAAAAAAGAGCGAGATCTCGCGAGATTAACGAGATTGTATGCGGATTGACACGGACGTTAAAAAATTATAGACGTTACGCGTTAAACAATGTTTGATACAAAAAATGTATTGGAAATATTCGTGAAAATAAATGTTTATCTTATAATACTTTTTTTTGGTGGGTAGAAATCATCCAAATGACATCTCCCGCCCTTGGGCAGAGCGGAAGATAGTGTCCGACTATTACTTGTGTGTGTGTGCTCCACTGTGTCCTCCGGGCGATCCGCACAGTGGCGACACACGAGTGTCTCTTCCGCTTGAATCCGGTGCAGGAACCTCCCGAACTTGCCATGCCCGGTAAGGACTTGCGTTATGCGGAAGGGAAGGTAAAGACGCCGTGAGGTCTTTCCAGCCACCGTTTAATGGGCCTGAGACTGAGAGATGCCACGCTTTGTTGAAACGGTACGCGGGAAAGAAATATCGGGAAATTAATTTTCGGATGAAAAACGTTTTACCGTAGAAGAGAGCTACAACAAAAAAAAATGATAAGGTGTACGCACGCAGTAGGGAAGAAGCGAGCAACCGTATTCTGCGTGTCCAACGAGGTCATTTTCCATCCTCGCTCATGGTATGGTCGAGAGTTTCTTCTTGGGGCTTAACTAGGTACATTTTTTGTGAGAAAGGTGTAAAAACGAATGCAGTTGTGTATCAAAATACAGCCCTGACGAACCTTGTAGAACCTGTTTCTCATACCATGTTCAATAACAGGCACTGGGTATTCCAGCAAGATTCAGCGCCAGCTCATAGAGCGAAGAGCACACAAGACTGGCTGGCGGCGCGTGAAATCGACTTCATCCGGCACGAAGACTGACCCTCCTTCAGTCCAGATTTGAGTCCGTTAGGTTCCAAAGATGGCAACACTTGGAGGAAAAGGCCTGCCCAAAGCCTCATACTGATTTGGAGTCTCTCAAGGCATCCTTGATTAAGGCAGCCGCCGATATTGACATGGACCTCGTTCGTGCTTTTGTTAAGTTCATTTTGGTATATAAATGGTTACTTAATGAATAAACTTCTCAATTATTTCATATTAAACATTGTGACAGAGTTTATGACTTGA
The DNA here is from genome assembly GCA_949319445.1 of Mythimna lalbum. NCBI lineage: Eukaryota > Metazoa > Arthropoda > Insecta > Lepidoptera > Noctuidae > Mythimna > Mythimna lalbum. Next base: position 20,934,665 of record OX439344.1, read on the forward strand.
CTAGGTATGCAGTTCCAGGCCATTTATTTAACCTGTGTACCAAGTTTTATCGAAATCCGTTCAGCCGTTCGAGCGTGAAGAAATAAAAAACACACACACACACCCTCACAAACTTTCACCTTTATAATATTAGTTTGATTAATTTTCATTTTCAAAAAATAAAAAACAATAATACTCGTAGAAAAGGAAAAGAAACAAATCTGTAAATCGAAGCAATCTTTAAGTCTTCATTATTATGATAAATAAGTGGCTCTTAAAACAGAATATTGCTTCCATATATTTTGTTTATGGTATTCATATGGATCTTGGTGGGTGGTATATTGTTACTACGAGAATAGACCCCCGCGCGGCCGTCCTCTTCCCAATGATTTCCAGATAGTTTACATAATATCATCCGATCTCTTTTAACTATTATAATTAATTAAGCCCCGAATCCTGACGGTAGTCATTTGTTGAATGGCAACGACGTTTTTACTGCTTCATATGGAATGTCTCCCATAACGGTACCGGCAGGTTTAAGTATTCCTTCGGTAACTTGTCTGTGATTTTAGATACAGTCATTTTTAATCTGTGAGTCTTTTTAAGCGGTATTTTGATATTTTGACAGTTCATATCTTGTGCTTATTTTTTTTTCTCAGTAGTGATTGATATCTAATTTTCGGCTTTTACTGTATTGAGTTTTTTAGTGTTTTGGCTAGTTTTGTTTTAGGAGATTCTTATCATTTCGTCCGTGCAACAGATCCAATATGTCTCTTAGAATATGCATATGTGGCGATCAGAATTATCTATGAACGCAGCCAAACTATCCTACACATATAAGTTGTAATGTACTTATGTCAGTTTTACTTGGTCTTTAAAATCTCCAAGGATAAAAAATTCCTTGCCTCACCCTTGTCATGATATTTGAGAATCGAAAATCAACTTTCCTTTCTTCTACAATTACTCTTCTTTAAACTTCCAAGACAGGTGCATGTACCCATGTGGATTTTGCAGTGTTTTCGCGGGGCAACCTAGCGACAACAGCACCACCTATGTTTAAAACGAGATAATACTTATCGGTGAATGGAGATTGCTATGAAACTGACTATTGAACACCTTTAGTGGCTTCTAGCCATAGTCACAGGCCTAGTAGCGCGAGCACAGGCTCAACTAGCTAGCGAAAGTATCGCCAACGTTCACTTTGCAAAGATACGCCATTCACTGCATAGATGGCGATATTGTTATTTACTGTAGACTACGAAAGCTAAGACGCTGATATATGAGTTAAATGATATTTAACTCATATATCAGCATCATTAATTCTCAACTCTACATCTTGTAACTTATGCTGCAAACCGGATACTTGACTTCGTTAAGTTACAAACTTGCTCATCAAACTGTGCGGTATAAAGTTAGAAACATTAACCGAAGTAACGTATGGTGTAGCTTCAAGTTGTCAACACGAGGCTCCGAGGTGCCGGCCGACCGGCGCGGGCGCATTTGAGGAAACGACCCACAAGCGGCTTTACCGTAACACAAAAAATGTTCAGATAAGCCGACTTTCTAATAAACCCTACTAGACAACCGAGCCCTCTTCCTTTTACATAATAAATCTTAAGGAGACCTTTCTCAAATGAAGCGGTTCCCAATGTTTGATAATTGTGTTGAGATAAAGTATTATAAATCGGATTCTCGGTTTCATTATAATAAATAGGGATTGCGGCGCAGGAAATATCAAGACATTTATAACTGTACAGCTACAGGGAGAGGCGATCATTTATAAGCTGATGTTTATAAATATTCGAGAAGCTTTTAAAGGCTCGTTTTGTTGTAGTCGTTTAAAATAATTTTCGTTGTTGACCGCGGAATACTTCTATAGTAAAATGGAGGTACTGTAAATATTTTATGGAACGCGTGCTAAAACACAGAAATGTTTTAATAAAATATGTACAATAGTTCGAATAACAGAAATGGCAAATGGTCTTCAATTTCCAAACAGTTGCTAAAAAGAGCGACAAATAAAGAACAATGCAGTAGGAAACTTTTACACTCACTGGCCGATATTTTAATGTGGCCTAATAATCAGAAAAAAAAACTAGCGGGAGTGTGCCGGTGGGCTTCAGCATGGCCCTCAGATTGATGCCTCTCTGCGTAGGCTCGTATCGGACCTTTTTTACCTTTACTTTGAATATTGCCTCTCATAATAAGGGCTCTGGACCGTTAAAAGCTGGGGAATGCGCGACCCAGTGAATGAACTCAGATATCCACGTGTTTCGATTACGGATACGGTTTCTTTAACGAGTATTTGTTTCTAATATGTGGTATGCGTCGGATGTTTGTCGTTATTCCGACTTGAACTAGTGATTCTATACTTACGTAGTTTCTGTTTTTATTATAATAAATAAAACTTATTTTTTTGTTTCTTTGCAATTGGTACGATGCTATTCAATACAAGTAGTAAATACGGAAAGCTGCTCAAATTAATCATGATTGCAAAGCGCATAGTGTATAAACTTATTGTCTGTATTAGTACCTAATCATTTACAATTTTATTGAGGAAACAATCAACACCTTTTGTACTGGAAATTTTATTATTTTATTAGGTGCGAGTATAAATGAAATTAAATTGAATTTTATGAGGTTTGTGTGGTGATTGGAGAGTTTTATAAACTAGAATGTTATCTCCATTGCTTCCTTGATATAAAAGTGATAGCTAGGAAATAGTCGGGGATGCTTTCGTTTCCTATTCCATAATATGAAATTCTACATAGATTTGCATCAGCATGTCCAGTGCAAAGATTTATCACTACACAAGGAAGCCATTATTGGTTCATAGATATCGCACTCTAGAGGAAACAGTCCATATAATGCAGTTTGCATAAGCCTTCAAGATTAGTAGATTTTTAATATTTTGATTTGTGATATAATTGCTAGATGATAGTTATTTTGCAAATAGGTTTTAAAAACACTTAAATGTCAATGTTTTCGTCACTTTAAACTGGACCAGGCCGGTTTTTCCTAGCTGACTACCCTGAGAAGAAACTTACACTGAAACCAACTTAAAAAGACTGTATGGACGTTGACCGTCTATACAGCAAACATGAATTGGTCAATTCATATAAGAACCATGCAGATTATTATCTGAGACGGTCTTTTGAGGAAAGAACCACACTGATTTGAGTAGACCTGTCGATTCAGGGCAGGCATTTGTCAGTATAATTCGTATAGCTCAACTCAGGACTTCTAAGATGCTGAATTCAATTTGAACATGATATAAACTGAACAGTGTTCAATTTATTGTACAGTGGTGTACCTACCATAAAATTCGACTCGACTTTCTAGTCGATGGTAGCCTATCAGGAATATTTCAGAGATCTTCTTTTGCTAAAGAACCTGCCTTAAAGCAGGGTATTCAATAACTTACAGTATCACAAAAAATACAGGAACTAACTGTTGTGACTGAAAGCTTGTAAAACTCATCGTGATGACCATCGAAGGATAAGAACAGAGGCCCTAGCACGAGCTCTTGACGAGATCCAATTGACGACCTAAAGTGAACTATTAAAGGGATGAAGCTATCTAGGGTGTATAGCTCCATCCTTCCTTCTCGGACGCACGCCTGATATTTTAACATGTCATGGTTCCTGGCCGGTTTATGACGGTTTCATTTACAGTTATTGCGATTCTGCCCTGATCTGCCTAAATGTTGACGTCTAACATCTATTCTTCAGTAAAAGTGCGATGCACATGCAACAATACCTTGCAATAGTGTAGTCAGTTGACTACACTATTGCAAGGTATTGTTGCCCAAAATTGGTCTTGCAAGTCTGCAAGACTCTTGCATCTCGCACTTTAGAAAAACAGAGATTTGCGTGTAATTGAGTTTTTGATTCCCTAGTATCAATATCAAAACCGTATCATAGCAATTTCAGTTTGGCTTGACAACGAGTCGTAAGAGTCTCGTTGACTTGCAAGACCGGTTTTGGGCAATACTATCTTGCAGTTACTGTTGACTACACTATTGCAAGGTATTGTTGCATGTGCATCGCACTTTACGAACGGACAACGAAGAGATCCTATAAGGGTTCCGTTTTTTCCTTTTGAGGTACGGAACCCTAAAAACACTGAAAAGTATAAAATAACTTTACTTTCGGAAGTCTGTGTTAAATAACGAAGAGAACAAACTATTATAGAAACAGCGACTTCCAAAATTAAAGTTTTGCAGTGGTTTTAACCCCTGACGGAAAAGAGGGTTGTTATAAGTTTCAGGTGTCTGTCTGTGTGTGTCTGGCTGCCTGTGTGTCTCTGTCTGTCCGTGGCATCGTAGCTCCTCAGCGAATGGACCGATTTTGATGCAGTTTTTTTTTATTTGAAAGTTGACGTCATCGAGATGGTTCTTAGATAAGTACAACTTATGCAGATCTGTTCAGGTGTTCAAGGTCATCAGCTAATTTGTTGGCTGTGGTTGGGATCTTGAACACTTAATGGATGTATACTTCACCAATAAATCCATATAATGTAACCTGATGTTTGAAATACTCACGTAGCTACATGCCGACAGCCAACGTTATCAAGCTAGTCTGATGACGGAGGTCAGAGGTGGAGGAGAAGAGACCTTAACTTTAACCTTTGAATGCCTAATAAAAAACTCAGTTTCGGCTTATTCAGATTTATCTTAAAAATTCAGGTGGTTTTTCATGACGATGATAACCTGATGACGAAGACCTTATACTAGAACTGGGAAGTGACTGATGGAACCCTTGAATGCCTTCTAGTAAACAAATCGAGTTTGGGCTCATTAGATTCGTCTTAACTAGTTCTAAATATTTTTCATGATGCCAAGGACCTTATGCTAGAACTGCGTGGTGGCTAATGAAACCCTGGAATGCCCAACCTGCCAGCCGGTATATTCGCTATAAATCAAAAACTACTGAACAGATTTTTATTCAGTTTTCACCTATAGACAAAGTGATTCATGAGGAAGGTTTTAATGTACGATACATGTATATCATAGTAGAGAAATGGGAAAATTTCAAAGATTTCTAACATCAGTCGGTACGAGTATGTATTCAATATAAATGCTGAAAAGATTTCCCAAATAAATATAACGAAAATAGCAGTCAATAGAACAAGACGTATAAAATTAGACACGAGGAACGCGTCACTGAAATGGAATAAAGAAATCCATACACTACACAGGAACCAATATTCAGCTCAATGAACAGGAGGCTTTAAATACGAAAAGCGTATGAATATGACATATTTATCTGGAATTGTACCCGTAAGCTAGAAGTAACCACAGGAAAATACGATTAAAAAATTCATGGTAAGGACTCCATGGAAGAACTTTCATAGAAACTATTTATAATCTGTATTTTCTCCCTTTTTAGCCAAAAGGTGTGGGTTTATGTAGGTTGGCAACTTTGAAAATACTGAGAAATATTGTTTTTCATCTTTGTATATGAAATGAGATGACCTGTTTGTATTTGAATCGCGGATTTAAAAGTAAATTAGCTTATTATTTACCAGTTAGTCCCCTCTTTGAGGCGTGGCTGGAAAGACCTCACGGCGTCCTTACCTTCCGCATGACGCAGGTCCTCACCGGACACGGCACGTTCGGGAGGTTCCTGCACTGGATATAAGCGGAAGAGACGCCCGGGTGTCGCCACTGTGCGGAACGCACGAAGGACACGGTGGAGCATACAGTCGAGGTGTGCCCTGCTTGGGCGGAGCATCGCCGTGCCCGTGATTGGCGGCGGAGACCTCTCGCGCCGGGCCTTGGTTGAGGCCATGGTCCGGAGCGAGGAGGAGTGGCAGGCAGTCGCCTCCTTCTGCGAAGCAATAATACTAGCAAAGGAGGAGGCCGAGCGCATCAGGGAACGGCGCCCTCACCGCCGCCGCCGGGATTCCGATCCCGATGTCCGGCCACCAAAGACGCGGGCTCGCGAACGGCGAACTCTAGGTAGCTCGCTGTCCGACCGTCCAGTAACTGACCGGACCGAGCCCAAGACGTCGATGGCGCACACTGTTCCCGCGCGCCTCAAGAAGTTGTCAGCAACGGAAGGGGCCCAGCTGGGTCGAAGCCGACCGGGGCCAGGGTTATCCGAAAGGAAGCTGAGCCCCGGTATGAAGAGGCTAGAAGGAACGGGGCGGGTTTTTAGTCAATAAGAGTCTAACATTATCTCCCGCTCCACCCAAGAGCGGGGGTTGTCATAAGATGATTTTTGCCCACCGTAAAAAAAAGCTCATTATATACCCAAGGGTTTGCCGTGACGCAGACGGCAGGTTGCAGTACGTTACCAGACCGACCACAAGCGCCTTTTAAAACGATTCTGGCTGCCGTTTGTATGCCAGTAATGCGCTATCCAACACCGAGTTGAACACGTGGTGCTTGTGACGTTGCCGTCCTGTTGTCGACCGTTCGCCGCACGGTTGCCGCACCGCGCGCTTTGTATCAAAAATACGATCGTTCGCAGTCCGTACGCAGTACAACTAACACGAATATTCGAAATCTACCGGGATTTCGTGATATCCCTAGGGATTTCATGAAATCCCTGATATCCTCAATTCCCTACGACATATATAAAGATACTATCTGTCCCGGCAGCCATTGTCCTACCTGAAAACTGGTTATTCGTTAGGAAAGAAAATTGAGAACCCGATTGCAGCGCCACCTACCGGGTTTAATTGTATTTTCAAATCATTCAGAAACCCAATCAAGATAACACCCATCGGTCAAGCCACTGAGGAATGAGGTGAAAAACTCACGTATTATATTAGCTACTAGTTGACCTGGCGAAGTTAAGTGGCAACGGGCAGGGCACATTGCTCGCAGAACAGATGGCCGTTGGGGCCGAAAGGTTCTGGAGTGGCGACCGCGTACCGGAAGACCCAGCGTTGGATGGCCTACCTTGGGGGTTCAGACGCCTCCTGCCGGAGGCTCTACGCGGGGTTCGTTCGGTCCATGGCCCTCTACGGGGCGCCGGTGTGGGGGCCGTCGCTGGCAAAGCGACCGGCGTCCATACTGAACGCCTGCCAGAGGGTCATGGCAATACGGATGGTGCGGGGTTACCGCATGATCTCCCGTGAAGCGGCGAGCCTTCTGGCTGGCCTACCACCGTGGGATCTGGAGGCAACAGTCCTTGCACACATGCACGACATGCGCGTGGAGATGCAACACCGGGGTGAAAGTCCACTACCGCGACAGGTCGAGGTATGGCGGACAGAGCTCCGGCGGGATCTCACGGTGAAATGGCGTCAGCGACTATCGCAACCCAGTGCTGGGCACGCCACAATTATGGCGGTAAGTCCCCTCTTTGAGGCGTGGCTGGAAAGACCTCACGGCGTCCTTACCTTCCGCATGACGCAGGTCCTCACCGGACATGGCAAGTTCGGGAGGTTCCTGCATCGGATTCGAGCGGAAGAGACGCCCAGGTGCCGCCACTGTGCGGAACGCCCGGAGGACACGGTGGAGCACACAGTTGAGGTGTGCCCTGCTTGGGCGGAGCAACGCCGTGTCCTCGTGGGGGCGATCGTCGGCGGAGACCTCTCGCGCCGGGCCTTGGTTCAGGCCATGGTCCGGAGCGAGGAGGAGTGGCAGGCGGTCGCCTCCTTCTGCGAAGCAGTAATGCTAGCAAAGGAGGAGGCAGACCGCATCAGGCAACGGCGCCCCCGCCTCCGCCGCCGGGATTCCGATCCCGATTTCCGGCCACCGTAGACGCGGGCTCGCGGACGGCGAGCCATGGGTAGCTCGCTGTCCGATCGTCCGGTAACTGTCCAGACCGAGCCAAGGCGTCGACGGCGCGCACTGTTCCCGCGCGCCTCAAGGAGTTGTCAGCAGCAGGAGGGGCCCAGCTGGGTCGAAGCCTACTGGGGACAGGGTTGTCCGAAAGGGAGCTCGTGCCCCGGTATGAAGGCTAGAAGGAACGGCGCGGGGTTTTTAGTCAGTAAGAGTCTGACACTGTCTCCCGCTCCACCCAAGAGCGGGTTTCGTCAAAGATGATTTTCCCCGTCGACAAAAAAAAAAAAGCGTTGGATGGCCTCCAACAAGGTAGACCGATGAGCTGATGAAGGTTGCGGGAAACCGAAGGATGAGAGACGCACAGGAACGTTCGTTGTGGTGACAGTGGACGCATATCGGCTGACATGATAATGATGATGACCCGGTGAACTTCGTACCGCCTAACAGTCAATAGATTTAATATAATCTTTTGATATAGTCCACCGTTTGCCATGAAACAAAGCCTAAGTAATACATCAATTTACACAAAATTTTAATGTATGAAAGTTATCTAAATCTCAATCGATTTCGTATATTCTACGTGATGCGCGCACAACTAAAACCTTCTACAGATTTATTATATGTACTAGCTTCTGCCAGCGACTTCGTACGCGGATCCTGTTGCTTATGCCAGCGACAACGGGGTCGTCAAAATCAAAGATCTGAAACGTCTGATGTCGAATTTTAAGAGCCCGGGGACGGGAAAACAACGTGATGCGCGAGACGATTCGAGACGTTCCAGATCTCTCCCTTCCACTTACGCGCGTGACAGTGTGCACACACCTTAGACATGGTGCCAATGTCTCCGTGTTTGATGTAATTAATAAATGGGTTATAGGAAAACGCGCTCCTTTCTTTATTTCCAAAAAGTGTTCCCATATGATCTAACTCGACGCCAACGCCATTTACGAAACTTTTATAAAACGGAAACTACATATTATTTAACCAAATATTATAATATATTAGCCATGTGCAGCGCCCCTTAGTGAACTCCACAGCGGGTGACGTAACCTACGACCAACTTATTATTTGCCGTTGGTACAGTAATCGGGTCTAGGGATCGAACCACAAAATTAAGTTTGTTTTTATTGTATATACTTTTCCGGGAAAAAATTACCCAGTGCGGTGCCCAGGATATTAAAGAATAATTATACCAAGTTTCATCGTAATCGGACCAGTAGTTTTTGCGTGATGCCTGAACAAACAGACAGACACAAAAATTTTTAATAACTTTTTTGGGTTCGGTGTCGGTCTAGTAACACGTGTAGTGCCGTTTATTTTTTTATATTTTCAATGTACAGAATTTTCACTTCTACAGATTTATTATAAGTATAAGTAGGTACCTAAACTACGTCTAATAGAATTAAAAAAAAGTTTAATTTATAATTAAGCTAATACTAAGAAATATTTAAACAAAATAACTAATACCTATTTTTAACCGACTTCATATAAAATAACAACCAAAGAAATCTAAAAATAAATTATTAAACGTAAGAGTAGACTAAAAGTCGCGCTGATAAGCACGGTTTGTTAAAATCAATTATTGTCTGTCAATAAGGTCGAACACTCTGAACGTCTATTCGTCAACAGCCAAATATTGCGGCCGCGAGCCGCGTCGAGCGCGGCGACCGTTACACAAAAATAATCCTTAATTCATGAATCCCCAAGCGACCACCGGTGGCCGCGCATCTATTGTCTTACTATTGTGTCTCTAATTGACGGTATGTGAAGGGTTAAAGCATGATTCAGTAGTCACGCGCGATGGCTTATTAGCGTATGTCAGGTATAACTTTGGTGTTTCTATACCGATTTCTATGATTCTTTTTTTATTGAATTGATAATAATTTTATCTTTTTTTTAATTAGGGATGAGTGAGAGTGTTATAAACGTAAGAGTAGACAAAAATAAACAGAAAGCTTCGAACTGCTAAGCTAACGGAGTTACACGTGTTATTGTGAGTCAACCATAAAAGATAGACACATACTGTCGTGTGATATTTTTTATATAATTTTAAGGAGAATATTTCCGTGATACATGATTTCTGTGTAGCTTTAACCATTAAGGCTGCAAACGCGACGGAAGCTTAAAAAATGGAGTAATTTCTCCCGTTTCCTCAACATTTCCCTTCACTGCTCTGCTCCTATTGATCGTAGCGTGATGATAAGTATACTTTAACCTGCCTAGGAGTATGAAGAATAATTGTACCAAGTTTCGTTAAAATCCATCGAGTAGTTTTTGTTTCTATAAAGAACATACAGACAGACAGACAGACAGACAGACAGACAGACAAAAATTTTACTGTTTGCATTTTTGGCATCAGTATCGATCATTAATCACCCCCTGATAGTTATTTTGGAAGTATATTTCATGTACAGAATTGACCTCTCTACAGATTTATTATAAGTATAGATAGATAGATAGAAAGATATTACATTAGGTATGCAAGACATTGTAATAAAACAGTTATTGTAACACAAAGTAAGCTATTAGTTTCTGTTTCGCGCGTAGCTGAGCGTTCTGATCGTTGCGTGCCAGTCCGTCGTATTTCCTGCACTTACGCTGCGCCCGCGCCGGTGAAACTCATGAAAATGCGCCTCCAATCAGGGAAATGCGATCGCGAAAGTGATTTATTAATTCAACCAAAAATTGCTGTGTTCAACTAGATTGATAGAAGATTTTTAATACGAATTTTTTAAATCGTTTGGTAGATTTTTTATATTGCATTTTTAAATAACTGTATTAACGTATCCACCAATTGGTTGGTTTCTGAAAGGGAAACCCTAGAACGCAATTCAAGAATTAACAATTGTACAATTGGGTTTTAGTCAGAAAACGTGAGAAGCCATCGGATGATTTCCAACCAAAAAAAAAAATTGTTTTGTTTTTTCATTTTTACTGGAAACTAAAACGGTTACTGGGCCATAAAATAGGCTATCTCTACATTACTGGTATGAACTACTAAAAACTGAGTAACGCAATATACAAACTGAAACTTGAGTATCTATTCCCTTCATTTACAGTGTTTTAGATTTCCGATTTATTTTATTTGTCCCTCCTCAACAATCTAAGTGCATTAAGCCAGCGGCCCTTTTTACTAAAAAGTAAATCACTGAAGCGTGGCACCCACCTTAACTGCTCTAGATAACAATTTGATAGTTGCATGGGTAATAAAAACGTTCAAAAATTGGTCACAATTACCCTGCTTACCGCTTCGTAACATTTTAATAGCGAGTTCCCATTTAGTGTGGGAACAAACAGGTGAAACTGTCTAAGTGAGCAGCAGAGCAGCCGGTTACTCACGATAGTCCCGCGGCGCGCCTCCGCTGATGTAAGCGATGGACGATGGATATCGGTTTGTCTATGACCTCTTAACGTAGGGGCGATGAAACCTCTTTTTGTTTTAAATAAAATTATCTTTTGTTCTTACCTTTTTTTATTTATTTATTTTATAATTGACCAGCGACCCGCCCCGGCTTCGCTCGGGTGCAATATTATACATATAAACCTCCCTCTTGAGTCACTCTATCTATTAAAAAAAAACCACATCAAAATCCGTTGCGTAGTTTTAAAGATTTAAGCGTACATAGGAATACAGGAACAGAAAAAGCGACTTTGTTTTATACTATGTAGGGATGTACACACAATATACAGAAGAAGATAACATAATTATAAAACTTTCTACAAAGGTACTGCTTATTTTACAAAGAAATTTCTTCCAACAGACCTGCGAAAGGAAAGATTAGAAAAGATGTAGACAATAGTCTGCTGAAATAAGTAAAAAAGAGTTAGTGACATCTTAAATTAAACTAATAAATACTTATATAACTTTATATACCCTATACTAAAAATAAATACATAATATAAATATATTTATATACAAATATGTTTATCACACAAGAGAGGACAGATAGTTTTTAGTTGTTTTTAGTGATGTAACTTAAAGTAAGAGTTACACTAAACATGAATGTCAAAAACTTTACTGTAGCTCTGTAAAGCAAAAGGCAACTAAAAGAACACAGGTGAGTTTTGGTCCGATACTCACTCTCGCTCCACCCAGAACTGAAGGAGTTTTTAAATGATTTACCACGTCAAAAAAAAAAACATATCAGTAATTTTATTAGGCCTAGGTAGGCCAAATGAAGTCGAAGTAAGAGGCATATTTCATAAACTTAGGTGCACGGTATAAACTATAAAACAATAAAAAAAACAGTAATAAAAATATCAATTACCGCTATTGATTTATGATATTCCTACAACCATACATTAATAATCCTGATTAAGATATTACAAATTAATTTTGCTATCAAACATTATTGCTCAAGGAAATAATAATGCATATACATTGCTATTTAAGGAAGCGGGCTTTGTTTTATTAAGTTGCCGGCCTGATGTTACTTGATGGACAGTAAGCAAGTATCAGACGCTAGAAAGTGGGAAGCCGACGTTTATACAAGACTTGAATAAAAACAACTTATTTGTGCCGGCATGTTGGCTCGGCATATTGTTTATAAGGTATGTAGGTTACAGGAATTGTTTATCTAAACCTGTTATTAGTGGTAGTAATTAGAAACCATTCATCAAGCAATGTGATGTCTTCGTGTCGTCGATGACTTATTTATTTTAAAGCGGTTTTTTAAAATAATCGCAAAATTCTACTTAATAATACGCTAACTTGTAAACAAATGGTTTTAAATTGGTTTACTAATAATAAGCATTAAATATATTGTCATAATTTACATTGACATAACGAAATTCATCATAATGATCATTACGCATAATATCTTTAGGCATAAATGTTTTGCCATAATGCTTGTTGCCATAAATACTACTATTTTGCACTTCTCAATCCCGTCCTTCTTGATTTATCTAGGACATTACTGACTCCCCGTACTAATAAGTAAATGTATTTATCACTACATAGTATAAAACAAAGTCGCTTTTTCTGTCCCTATATCCCGATGTACGCTTAAATCTTTAAAACTACGCCACGGATTTTGATGCGGTTTTTTTAATAGATATAGTGAATCAAGAGGAAGTTTTATGTGTATAATATTGCACCCCAGCGAAACCGGAGCGGGCCGCCAAATTAATTATAAAAAAAAAATAAGTCAATCAGAGTGGAGACAGCTGTTCAATAAGCTAAAGGAGTCGGCGACTCCAGTGGCAGCGTTAATAAAAATATAAAACAGAAGAGGAGAAATCATACCACCCTGAGGCACACCAGTAATAAAATAGCACTAACTCATTAAAACGCACTTGCTGTAAATGATCTTTAAGATAAGAGTCGAACCATCAAATAGTGGAAGAAAAGTAATTGAAAGCTTGAAGGATCGCAAGAAGAATATCGATGTCAACAGAGATGAAGGCGCTGCTCAAATCAAGAAGTACAAGTAACGTAAGAGATTGGTGACTCATAACCTAGCGAGTGTCATCAGTAAATTTTAAGAGGGTTGTAACAGTGCTATAGTTAAACCAAAAACAAGGTTTAAAAGAGCTAAAAAGGTAATGACTAGAAAAACAAAAAAAAAATTGCTGATGCACATGTATTCACGAACTTAAGAGAGACCAGAAAGGATGGAAATCGGTCAGTGAGACTGGGTTAGGGATCTTGAGTAAAGGAATGATATGAGCTTGACATCATCAAAACCTCAATAAAATAAGAAGATGTAAAAATGATGAGGCATAACGGGAATCAACTTGGGAAGGATAGGAGAAGACATTCTTGATAATGAGTTAACATTATTAACTGCGAAAGAGGAAATAGCACAAAAATGAACTAAATCATATCAACCTGGTAATCGCCATAATTATAACTTCTATGTAAAATTACTTTGGAGGCTCTCTCTTGCTGAAAGACAGCACACAGTACAAACAAGTTTATCTTTTTATCAAAAAACAGCCCAATATCATTAAAACCATACCACCACTCAAACCCCAAGCGGAAGCCGGCGTTCGCGCGTGATTTCGCGTCATTCGGTTAAACGCCAAGTGAACGCCGGGTCTACGTAGATTAATAAAATATTGAGCGTTTCATTTATAGGGTATATATATCCAAGAACGTAAATAAGAAGTTTTTCATAAAGTCTGTACACATCCGAAAAAAGCAACCTTTCCATTATTCCATATTTATACCTGTTTAAATGCACAACGCCGAAGAGTTAAACTGTAAAAAATTAAATAAAGATGTCTATATCACAAATAAAAGCCCTTGGAAGTCGTAACAAATAAATTACATGTTATCAAAGTCGGTCCGTCGCTTCGTAACACCGTCTAACAGAGAGTTACATAAGACGCCGACCGTCGCATGTCGGGTCTCACACGACACGACAAAGCAAACGTTTTGTTACACCAGTGCTTAATGCAACCGATTATGACCGACTAGCTTATGCCATCGGCTTCTCTCGCGTGATTTATGTAAAAAAATCCAAGAGAACCGACACTCGGGGAAAGAAGGTTTATTATTTGCCAGTTGGCTAATACTTTAAAGACAACTGTTTGCAACTAATAAAATAACTTTACGAGTATTATTGCAATTAAGCTTAAAAAATAAGGTTGTTATAAAAAATGAAAACTGGCAGCTGAGGTAGGAAACTAACTAAACTATACAATTCAGTTGAAATATTAAGGCGGAGAGCTGTATGTGTTGTTTTTATTGTTATAAATAATGACTAAGTTGGCAACGAATGGTGTTGATAGAATGGCTTAGATATTTAAAAATTATGTTTATTTATTTACTTATGTAATTATACTTTATTGTACACTAAGATAATAAATATATCACAATTGGAACCTTGAATTTAAAAAAAATATACAACTAGCCATCCTACGTTCTATTCTAAGGCACGGCCTGCCCCATGGGTAGCTCGCTGTCCGGCCGTCCGGTAACTGTCCGGACCGAGCCCAAGACGTCGACGACGCGCACTGTTCCCCCGCGCCTTAAGGAGTTGTCAGCAACAGGAGGGGCCCAGCTGGGTCGAAGCCTACTGGGGCCAGGGTTATCCGAAAGGAAACTCGAGCCACGGTATGAAAAGGCTAGAAGGAACGAGGTGGGTTTTTAGTCAGTAAGAGTCTGACACTATCTCCCGCTCCACCCAAGAGCGGGGGTTGTCCTAAGATGATTTTTGCCCAGCGTAAAAAAAAAGCCACGGTCTGCCCGTGGATTGGCTCTTCTCCAAATTCGTTTAGAGGATAAGACGTGAAAGCGGAACAAACAAACAAACTGACAATCGCATTTATAATATTAGTTAGGAGTCAGGATAGGATAATGGTGTATGCCGGACGTGAAAGCGTGTTAGACGCTATACTCGTACCAAAAGCATAGCTTCGAGTTTGTGAAGCATAGCTTCAAGCCAGTGGCCAGTGGCGGATTAAGCCAGCGCGGGACCTGTAGCAAATTTCACCAAGGAGCCCCTGTGTAGACCTATTTAGTACTTTTATTCTTATTCCTACTCTTAATAACCCAGCAAATTTTAAGAATTGGTAAGATACGTGGAAATCGGTTATGAGGAAAATCAATAGTCTGTTCAAAATTAAAGCTTATCAAAACCTTTTATTACTGTCCGTTCAATCGATACTTTTATTACGTTGGTGGCATGACAAATGGCGGCTGCAGTGAATAGTAATCGTAACCACTTTTTTGCTTTTAATGCAATCCTTATGGCAACGAAATAGAAGTCAAAATCGGTTGAACAGACGGTAAAAAAGGTTTCAGCAAATTTCTATTCTTAACGCGAATAGGTTATAAGAGATGGACTATGAAATAACCAGCTGTATTCGGATTTCAATAATATATGCTTTGACTTGATTTTTTTTTCGTTCAAGAGCAAGATCCCCGAACGCGCGCGCCCCCTGAATGCGCGGGGCCTGTTGCATTGGCTACTCTTGCTACATGGCTAATCCGCCACTGTCCCCGGCCGGTTTGTCCACTTGTCAGGCACTGATAGAACAAAATACGATCAAGAATGTGTACGGCCGCGGAAATGGTTCAAACGCGAGAAAGTGACTAGTTTAGGCTCGGGTTTCTTTATTTATCTGATGTCTCCACAATTTGTAATTGGTAGTAAAATACTGATGTCCTTTTTTCAAGTCATTCTATTCATTATTGAGCTTTATTTATGAGTTAGAAAAAGTATTGTACATGGACTGGAACAGTTTGCTTGCAGCGGTCTTCCCGTCCTATTATAATTTAGGTGTCTTCAATGCTAGAGTGAATAAGCCCTTATAAACTAGTGTGATTCACCATCAACGATTGCAACTGCTTACCATCTGGTGGGATATCAAAAAAATAACGTTGTTCTAAAAAAAAAAAATGCAACTAATATTTGAAGCCATTTACTAAGTATTTTATTCTATCTTCTTTTTTTACTTTCCAGGAATTATTCTTACGCCTAAAACTAGTCAAGGAGCTGAGTTCCTTTTTTTTATTCCTATCTCAATAAACCAATCATTACACTTAACATCAATATGTTTGCGTTTCGTTTATTTTCGATTGACTAGCACGTTAAATTATAAAAAAACTCTTAACTATTATTATATCCACTAAATAGAAATTAAAGCCCTCAAGAATAAAAAAATAATTAAAATCTAAAGTAGGTACGGCGTCGAAAAACTCCTCCGCATCGCAGTTGACTGGTAAAAGTAGTATTGTACCCAAAAGACTGGCGGCATTGCCACGCTGTATGGCAATGCATGTCCTTTGTCCGAGGTAAAAGCTAGCTCTTGGGTCACGCGAAGTGACAACAAGGCGTTTCGAAAGTTTTTGAAATAATTTGTAAGCACTCGGACCCCACGTTCCGCGAGTTTCGAGAATTTAGTAGTTATAACTACTAAATCAATCCAGTCACCGCGCCGCCGGGATTTCGATCCCGATTTCCGGCCACCGTAGGCGCGGGTTTGCATGGGTAATGGGTAGCTTGCTGTCCGACCTTCCGATAACTGTCCGTACCAATCCCAAGTCGTCGACGGCGCGCACTGTTCCCGCGCGCCTCAAGAAGCTGTCAGCAGCAGCAGGGACCCAGCTAGGTCGACGCCAATTGGGGCCAAGTTTATCCGAAAGGGAAGCTCGGCCCCGGTACGAAAGGCAAGTAGGAACAGGGTTGGTTTTTTGGCCAGTATGTGTCTGATACTATCACCCGCTCCGCCCAAGGGCGGGGGATGTCATTTGGATGATATTTAACCACAAAAAAAAACACAACTACTACTAAAACAATAAGTATCTAAATTACCTATACTTTTCAGCATTACATTTGAGCACAAGTATCGCACCGTAGTGCACAAGTATAGCACCGTAGTGCACAAGTATAGCACCGTAGTGCACAAGTGCACTAACGTAGTGCACCGAAGCGTGGACGACGTGCAAGTGCAAGGCTCCGCAGCCACGGTCATGGATAGCTGCCGATAGCTGCTGCGTGCTTAACGCGCGCCACGTAATCGTTCCTTATATCTCAGTATTTATCGTAACTTCGTAACTAAGGAATTTATACAAGACGTTGTTTTTTATACTTTTTTCTATAGGAAATACCGCTGGGCTTATTATGTAAAGGTATGGTTTGAACAGTTGTGTTGTGCAACGTGTTTGCTGTACCTACTTGTAAACGCTGATTAAAAATTACGGTTAACTAGCTTATGGCGCGGCTTCACTCGCATGAAACTTCTTTTTACAAACTTCAGGGATAAATTTTGAAAAATTTAGGCTCTCACGTAAACAAGCTTTTAATGAAAAAAAAAATTCATGGCAAGCTTTTATAGTTGGGTAGATATATCAATATAATTAATACTCGTCAAGATGAATCATAATATATAATATATAATATAATATAATATTTTTTATTCAAAATTCTTTAAAGCATAAATTACATACAGTCTTAAATATATATCTTAATTCTGAGTCTTACGTGCCTGAACTAGGAAATCCTGTGTTTCAGGCAAGAAGAGCTAAAATAATTTAAAATTAACAAATAATCAAAAGAATTTTAAGTACAATACAAATGTGTAAAAAATCTGTAATGTAGACATGCCATTATTATAATATTAAAAAGTTTAACTTCTAGTTTCTTAATTATCAATATAGGTACTTAAACTAGGTAATTTTTTTATAAATTATAATAGTTTCTTAAATAACAAAATACTTAAACTAGGTCAACAATTGAGTAAAAACACAACATATAAACAAAATCACAAAATATAAACAAAATCATTTTAGCACAATCAGTAAATTCTCTGTATCGATGTATACGAGCCCAAACTCGATTAGGTTATGTAGTTTAACCCTTCAGATACCGTCAATTAGAGATACAATAGTAAGACAATAGATGCGCGGCCACCGGTGGTCGCTTAGGGATTCATGAATTAACTACGAAATAGCTATAGCCACTAGCCACCTTCCAGTTCCATCATCTGATCAGGTCTATGTCATAATAATTTTGTATTGTCATTTGATTTACAAATGCATGCAAAATTTCAGCTCAATCGGTAACCGGAAACTGGTTCTTTAATTTGCAAGATTTGATTACAGGCAAACATCGGGAAAGGTGAAGCTAAATAAAAGCTTGTAAAACTACATGCAATTTTCTAAGGGTTAAAGTTGACGAGACAGTGAGTCAGACCTTCTCTATTTCTATATATAGGTATATCTAATAGACTAGCTTCTGGTGGTTTGTTCGGAACCCTCAGTGCGTGAATCCGGCCCGCACTTGCCCGTTTTCTTTCGAATCCTAAAAACCAACATTTTAAAATTAATATTTCAAACACTTTAAAAATACAAATAGAAGAAAAAGGTGTTGCTTTTTCAAAAGAAATTTCTTATAACAGACTTGCGATATAAGAGTTGGGTGAGAGATATAGGCACTGAACATCATCTTCCTGCCCTTATCCCGTTTTATTTACTGAACAACAAAACATAAAATAAACTACTTAACTCAATCTTATATACATCTTAATTATTAAATTTTATAAACTAATAGGTATATATACAAACTTAAAATAATAATATGTACAAACGGGTAAAAAACAAAAGGAACTTATAGGGCGTCAAAAAATTCGTCCATTTCGATGTCAATGGGAAATGTGCCCAGAACGCTGGCAGCATTGCCATTAATAAATCACTCAATCGTTAAATAATAATTCATTGAATTAAATCATTTATAATAATAAGTTTTGTTAGCGTAAAAAAATTAAATTAACAAAAAATACCTTGTTTACTCGTCCTGTTCAATAAAAGCTACACAAAAATAGATGTAACAATGTTTTAACAAGCCACTTCCTTTAACCTCACAAGGTAACTGAACCGCGAATAAAGTAGTTCAACCAGTACAATGTCCAGGTAACCGAGAGGTTACTTTAACCGTAGTTTATCCGAAATTAAGTACCGTATCCAAATACAAAATGGAGTTCTTACGGAACAAATCGGTGTTAATAAATCATCTTTTATCGCTTAAAATCTAACTTCAACAGTTAAAATAGTGAAGACTAGCTTCAGCCAGCGGATTTACCCGTGTAAGAGCAGGTTTCTTCACACAAACTTTGGACCCCCATTTTTAATTTCTGCTGCATTCGGTTTCATACACAAAGTCCTGTTAACACTTCGCGTGACCCAAATGCTGGCTGGTGTTGTAAAAACGCTCGAGTCGGCGCTAAAACCCTCGAGTCGGTTCAAAAACGCTCGAGCGCTGGCTTGAGCGTTTAGAAAAATAGCTAAATAAATAGCGCGGACTCGACGCTCGACTCGAGCTCGAGCACGAGTCTTTAAAAAATATGTGAAGAAATCAGTTTAAGGTGGTGCATCATGACTCACATTTTCACTGTTTTTCATACAACCGCTCATAACTGATTATGATGTTATTACACATTTTTCATTATATATTTTGGAAACACAGTATCTTGTGGATATTATCTAGGTTTCTACAGAAACCAATTTCTAAATTTGTGTAAGGAACTTTCTGCCCGCGAAGACGAAGACTATGCTTGTACAAACTTTAATTTTTCCTATTATCGACTATGGTGACGTGTGCTACTTTGACCTGAACTCGGCGTTACTGGATAAACTAGACAGGCTCCTCAACAACTGCATCCGGTTCATATTTAATCTAAGAAAATATGACCATATTTCTACTTACAGATATGAGCTTAAATGGATGCCTATTCGTCAGAGAAGAAGTATGCGCGCACTGACTACACTTTTCTCTCTGCTTAACTCTCCCACGCCTCCATCCTATCTCATAACTCACTTTCAATATCTCTGTTCTTCACACGCAAGGAATCTGCGTTCTTCTAACAATCTCCTACTGCTCTGTCCTTCTCATACTTCTGATTTTGTTCATTCTTCCTTCTATATACAGTCTATCCTTCTTTGGAATGCGTTGTGCGCCTACCATATCGTCTCTTCACCACTCTAGGTTGGCTGGTAGAGAATGCCTAAGGCATTAAGTCCGCCTATGTACTTTGTGTTGCATGAAGATTAAATAAATAAATGTGAAGCTTTTTGGTGAAAAACTTCGATCAGATATTTTCCATGTAACCCGACCGGCGATGTTTTTAAAATTGATCCATTACCAACTCTTCTGTCTTTTTTCGGTACAATCCAACAATTCACTACTAACTTCCACTTCTTCTTGAAACTCACTTCCATTAACGCCGTCTTTTTCCATTTGTTGAGATAATAAATTTTAGAAATATTTTTAGAACGTAAAAATTTGAGTTGAAATGAATCTGGCGCGATGATTAAAGATTACCCTTTAAGAATAAAGTTATTAATATACCCTCAGTAAAAATGTTAACGCTTCGACGCTTTTTTTAATATTCGTTGGAAAAAATCATCCAATGAGAAACTCCGCCCTTGGGTGGAGCGGGAGATAGTGTCAGACTCTTACTAACTAAAAACCTACCAGGATAACCCTGGCCTACCAGGGATAAACCTGGCCCCAGTAGGCTTCGACCCAGCTGGGCCCCTCCAGTTGCTGACAACTTCTTGAGGCGCGCGGGAACAGTGCGCGCTGTCGACGTTTTGGGCTCGGTCCAGACAGTTACCGGACGGTCGGACAGCGAGCTACTCATGGCTCGCCGTCCGCGAGCCCGTGTCTACGGTGGCCGGAAATCGGGATCGGAATCCAGGTGGCGGCGGCGAGGGCGCCGTTGCCTGATGCGGTCGGCCTCCTCCGTTGCTAGCATTACTGCTTAGCAGAAGGAGGCTACCGCCTGCCATTCCTCCTCGCTCCGGACCATGGCCTCAACCAAAGCCCGGCGCGAGAAGTCTCCACCGCCGATCGCCCCCACGAGGGCACGGCGACGCTCCGCCCAAGCAGGGCACACCTCGACTGTGTGCTCCACCGTGTCCTCCGGGCTTTCCGAACAGTGACGACACCCGGGCGTCTCTTCCGCTTTAATCCGGTGCAAGAACCTCCCGAACTTGCCGTGTCCGGCGAGGACCTGCGTCATACGGAAGGTAAGGACGCCTTGAGGTCCTTCCAGCCACGTCCCAAAGAGGGAACTTGCCGCCATAATTGTGGCGTGCCCATTATAACCGACTTCAAAAAAAAAACACTGAAAGGTACAAAAACTTTAATTTTGGAAGTCGGTGTTAAATAACGAAGAGAACTATTATAGAAACACCGAATTCCAAAATTTAAGTTATTTTGTACTTTTCAGTGTTTTTTTAACGAAGTCGGTTATATTTTTTTTGTAAAAAGTTATTTTCATATACTTGTAAATAGACAGATATTATAAGAGAAAAATAACAGAAAATGCTACAAAGGCCAGCTCTTGGAGGGTTTCAACCCCGACAGTCTGAATACTGGACTAGCGAGCCTTCCTAGAAACTTCGATACAGCGTCTCCCATTCAGGAGAAACAGGTCAAAGCCTGTTGAATATTAATCTAGGAACGAACAATAGCCTTGGATTTCAAAGGCATTGAATTTCATCTGTTGCAGTAGGCTACAGGGCTCTGTAAAGGCAAGGCACGATAGTTGAATGTCCAAAGCGTCTCTTCAAAGGGTCCGATGATATTCCACCGTTACCCATCTGGCGCCTACCTTAGTAGAATGTTAGAGTGGTTTTAGCCACGAAAATAGTTTGGGCTCCTGGATTTGCGATTTCAAATTAGAGTTTTTGAAAAGACTATAGGCAGTATCTTTTTCTATACGGGGTTCGGATTACTCAGATAAATTAAACTCAAAAATCGATAGGACAAGCTAGAGTTTTAGATTAATAATAATATAATAATATTCCACAACTATCACACAACGCCGTCTAGTCCCAAGCTAAGCAGAGCTTGTATTATGGGTACTAGACAACTGTTAAACATACTTATATATTTCTAAATACATACATATTATAGATAAATTACACCCAGACACATCTGCGCAGCAGTAATGCTAGCAAAGGAGGAGGCCGACCGCATCAGGCAACGGCGCCCTCGCCGCCGCTGCCGGGGTTCCAATCCCGATTTCCAGCCACCGTAGACGCGGGCTCGCGGACGGCGCGCCATGGGTAGCTCGCTGTCCGAACGTCCAGTAACTGTCTGGACCGAGCCCAAGACGTCGACGGCACGCACTGTTCCCGCGCGCCTCAAGGAGATGTCAGCAACAGGAGGGGCCCAGCTTGGTCGAAGCCTACTGGGGCCGGGGTATTCCGAAAGAAAACTCGAGCCCCGGTATGAAGGCTAGAAGGAACGGGGTGGGGTTTTTAGTCAGTAAGAGTCTGACACTATCTCCCGCTTCACCCAAGAGCGGGTTTTGTCATAAGATGATATTCGCCATCGAAAAAAAAAACACCCAAACACAGAACAAACGATTATGCTTATCACACAAACATTTGTCTTGGGTGGTAATCGAACCCACGACCTCCGGCAAAGCAGTCAGGGTCACTAACCACTAGACCACCAGGCTAGTCAAAGATTGAACACACTTTATAATGTAATCATAGCGACTCCACAGTCTTAGAGTCGTACTCGTAGAGTCTTTTTTCTGCACATGCGTGTAATTCTGGAAATACCATCCGGGGGAGCTGCATACTACTCTGTCAAGAAAGTACCGGGAAAAGATCAATAATACACAAAATGTCTGTTATTCATCCAAATTTATTTTATCACCTTCAAAGTATGCTCCTTTAGAAACGATACACTTGCGCCAACGAATAATCCATTCATCAAAACATTTTTTAAACGCTGCTTCCTGAATTGAGTTCAGTTCTCGCCGCGAATTCTCCTTTATGTCTTCTATCGATTGAAAACGGGTGCCACGAAGTGGTAATTTGAGTTTAGGAAAAAGAAAAAAGTCAGCAGGAGCCATATCTGGTGAATATGGTGGTTGCTGGATGGTATTTGTTGAGTGTTTGGTCAAAAATTCGTTCACAATGATAGCCTTGTGCGAAGGCGCATTGTCGTGGTGCAAAATCCAAGAATTTTCTTTCCACAAAGCTGGCCTTTTTCGTCGAATTTGCTCTCTTAAACGCCGCATAACGCTCAAATAATATTTTTTATTTACCGTTAGACCTTCCGGTAAGAATTCACAGTGTACAACACCGCGATAGTCAAAGAAAACAGTCAACATGACTTTGACTTTTGATCGACTTTGGCGTGGTTTTTTCGGTTTCGGATCAGTTGGAATGCGCCACTCCGAAGCTTGTTGACTAGTTTGCATGTCAAACTCGTAAACCCACGTCTCGTCACCAGTAACAATGCGTTTCATGAATGTTGGGTCCGAACTGACTCGTTCTAGCATGTCCTCAGCGACTTTCATGCGATTGAGTTTTTGGAGAAAATTCAGATCTTTTGGGACTAGCCGAGCAGCAACATGTTTCATACCCAAATGATTAGTTAAAATGGTATGGATCGACTCGTGAGATACAGAAAGTTCGGCGGCTATCTCTCTCAGAGTTGAATGGGGATTTTCAGTCACTATTTCCTTCACTTTTGCGATGTTAACTTCAGTTGCAGACGTTAACGTTCCATCACATCTCGACCGCTTTTGAACGCTTTGAACTACTCATAAGCACGAGTTTTTGATAAAGTCGATTCACCGTAAGCCTTCTGTAACATTTTCAGTGACTCCGAACACGAAATTCCATTGGCGATGCAAAATTTAAGACAAACTCTTTGTTCGATATTTTTGTCCATTATGAAATTCGCAATACACACTATATAAGATATTACTAAAACCAGCACTGTATTTAATATAAATATGTAACAGATGCAACTCAAACTCCGCGCTAAAATGGAAAACAGTTGTGCCAGTCTAACAACTACAAAAAAAACAAAAATTTGAATTTGGAACCATAAACAAAACATCCATTCCCGATACTTTTTTGACTGAATGTATTACAGATAGGTAGGATTTACTAATTGAAGTGTGCTACACAAATACACAATGGCGCTCGAATCCGACGCAAATACCTCTGTGGCAGGTAGTGAAATCAATATTTTGATGGATGGGAATATGATGAATAGAATACTACGAGTTTCGTGTACTAGTACTAGTACTACTATTACTTTGTGTTAGCTTCTCAACTATGATATACGAGTACGTCTATAATAAAATTATGCCTATAGATTTACTAGTTTTTTTATTTTTTTCGTATTCGAGCACATATGAACCTAGAGTTATTCTTGAGCATTCACTCTCATCATCTCAGCCGATATACGTCCACTGTTGGACATAGGCATCCCCCACGCGTCGCCACAACGAACGATCCTGCGCGTCTCGCATCCATCGGCTTACCGCAACCACCAGTCATCAGTCCACCTTGTTGGAGGCCTTCCAACGCTGCGTCTTCCGGTACGCCGAACGCATTCACTCTCAAATACACATAAATTAGTAGATTTTTGTGGGCGAAAGACAAAAAAACAATTTTCTGTTTTTCGTTCAACAACTGATCTGATACCTGGGAGTGAAACATCTAGAACGGCCTACAAAATATGGTCCTAACATCAGAAATTACTCAAAATCGCCTAGAATGGCGTAATAGTATCAGTAAGGGGTTAACCCCAAACATGCACCGCCATCAACCCCACAACCTCATCTGAGACACTAATATGTAGTTGAAGGCTCCGCTCCTCCCTTACAATATAAATACACAATGAGGCAAATGACAAACAGGAAAAAAGGAACATAAATAAAATAAAATAAATAGTAACAAAGGAAAATAAAAAACGATCAGTTGTAAATGTGCTTGAGTGCATTTAGGTGTATGTGTGTGTGTATATGATGGTGTGTGTGTGATGGAGAGTTTGATGGTATGTCTGTTAATCATTTATGAAACAAGCTAGGGGACTGATTGATATACTGTCAAGTTTTCCGGGAATAAGTTCAAGTACCTACTTTATTTTCTAATTTTATCGTTACAAATCGATTGTGTTCCATGTCGACCCTCCACGGGATTAAAACGACCAAAATTTAGCGGTGTATTAATTAGCTTCTGATTCTACAAATCAGCACTAAAATCACAAAAATTTATCTTTATTGCACTAAAATTATTACACAAAAAGTTGTAAATCTGCATTAAAGCTGAATAAAACTGTTCCCCATACTATTTCACATACAAACCGAAACATATTTTTTTATCATAGTTCTAACTTAGCAAAATGCAACAATCGTCCAGGCATAACCAAAAAATTCTTGAAGCATGAATTTCAACAACTTCTCACCAGAAAATTCATTGATTTTGACAGTAATATAGCTGTTGGAGCTGGTGTAATATTAATTAATCACAATGTTATTAGGTGTAGAATTTCCTCGAAAAACAAACGATTTGTTATTGTTACGTGGATGGTTTTAAAACGCGGATACAGATTTGTTGCGTGCAGCGACGCATGCGATACATTGTGGAGCTTCTCATATTAGATCATTTTCTTAATTCCTAATTCATTCTTAATTAATTCATTGCCTATACGCGGGTGTTGAATGAAAAACTTAGAATTTATGAATAGCTTCGAGGATTGTTTGTTGAAATGTTGCCATTCAACAGTTAATAACACTTTATTAGTACGGACAATGTCTTGGGGAATGCCCGAGCGTACACTCCAATAAATGTACCCAACCTCTTCTCTTCAGATACCGTCTGCGGTTTATGAATTGAGAATTTGGAGAAGCTATGATATTACAAGTAGGTTACTTGTAATACCAAAGGTTAAAGCTACAGTAAGGTATAGGTTGGTCCAACTTGACAAACTGTTGACTTCGAATTTTAAATTCTGTTCCATGGCAAAATTTGCATCTTTGGCAACATTTGCAGAAATTAACCTAGATTCTAGACCAATGAATAGTGCAATAGGAATTATCTCCATAATTGATCTAACTAGATTCATGTGATTAATTTAATTTGTAAAGTGAAGTTTACTACAAACTAAGATCTGGCATGTTCCACTCTATTATTTATCGACTAAAATAAAATTTTGTTTCCGACTTTTATATTTAATTAAAGTTAATGAAACCCGGAAGTAAAAATAATATTAATTTGTTTGAAGAAAAAATCATGACATGATTTATTGTGACTTTATTATTAATAACAGTCACCAGGTGTTTCCTGACAGTTTAAAAACTGTTTGATTTAAAGAAATAATAACACGTAGCTTGTACAATAATTCATTAGACCTCACGTACCTACTATGAGTAATTGAGTACCTAATTCCTATGTATTGTGTAGGGATCGAAGATACTAAAATGAATTCAATAACTAACCTACTAAGCAAGACATTCAAGACAATTCCAGAGAGCTAAAACACTATGGGTTTTTTGCCCATCCCGTTCCTTCGTGCCTTTCGTACCGAGCCCGAGCTTTCCTTTCGGATAACCCTGACCCCAGTAGGATTCGACCCGGCTGAGCCCCTGCTGTTGCTGACAACTCCTTGAGGCGCGCGGAAACAGTGCGCGCCGTCGACGATTTGGGCTCAGTCCGGACAGTTACCGGACGGTCGGACAGCAACACGATGGGGTTAATTTTGTTTCACTCACTAGTTCCTGTAATCACATATCCGACTTTATCATCTGATCAACACCATGGTACAATACACGTTTATTAAAAACACTAGTTTGTAAATAATATTATCAGAAAAAAAAAATCGGGATAAATAATAGCTCAAAGCTAGAAATAGGATATTAATTTCTAAAGGTAGCGTGCAAATTATTCACTCGAGTACTCCTGCTTTCCGGCTACTTGACATTTCTCTCTGTCGTCTCACTGCAGTACCTAACAAAGCTTTCTACGTGCTCCGTTAAGAGATAATCGTTCGACATGGATGACTTTTAAGAAATATTAAGTTCCTAGAAGTTATCCATGTCGAAGCTGAGCTATTATGCTTTGACGCAGTAAAAAGTGCTTTTCCATAATGATTGGTCATCATCATTTCAGCTGAAAGATGTCCACCGCTGGACATAGGCCCTCCAAGTGTCGACAACACGAACGGTCCTCTGCGTCTCGCATCTTTCAAATTCCCGCAACCCTTACCAGGTCATGGGTCCACCTTGTGAGGGTCTTTCCAAAGCTGCATCTTCAGGGGATCGGTTGCCACTCTAGAACCTTTTGACCCCATGGACCATCTGTTCTGCGAGTAATAGTCCTGCCCACTACCACTAAGGCAATTATTTAGACTATATCGACGACCTTGGTTTTCTTAAGGATATCGTCATTCTTGATGCGATCACGCAAGGAAATTCCGAGTTAAGCCCTTGTCATTGCTCTTTGGGTGACTTTAAAACGTCTGATGCGGTCTATGGTGATGCTGTTGCATTAATTATTATCCTTTAACAATGTCTCCGAAACACAGGACCCCTCCCTGTAAAAGAGAGTGAGATATCACAACATCCAAGTTAGGTGAATAATAACAAAAACATAAATGTAAAAAAATGCGAAGTCCTTTTATCACGGATTCGCTATTAAAATATATGGGTTCTTACTGTCTTCTATTCTATTCTTCTTTTCATTTCGTTCTCTCGAAGTTAGTCAAATCACAGCTCGAAATATTTGTTCGCTATTTAATGGTGATGCTAATCGACAAGTATGTATCTTTGTATTGTATCTTTGTATGGATGTAGGTGTTTAAATAACGTAACATCATACGAATTTTTATCTCCCTAAGTTACCTGGAACCAATTTTTTTTGAGAAATGAGTAAGTCAGTTTTTGGTTTTGGTAATGACAAAAGTGCAAATGTGTTTGTCACATATTAGTAGACTTTTGGTCAATTAGAAGTTATGGGGAGATAAAAGCTGCATGGCTCGTAGTTTTATGAACTTGGCTGACACATTGCCGTCCGTGTATATTTATATATTTTCAATTTATAAATGTAAAACAAGTTTTCGCACATATTCGTGCGCAATCTAAATAAAATATTAAAATAAGCTACATGGTGACTTGCTTACTTTACTGGCGGATAAACTAGCACGTTAACTTGAATGGATATGTTACGCCTCATTTGAGAGCACACACTTGCGAAATGGCATAAGTTTCGTTACGCGGCCATCAATATTGCAAATTAACTTACAATTAATTTATAATTTCAGACTTACTTCTCCCTGATTTATCGATGTGCCAATGAATTTATCGATACCTAAGTGAATGGTAATTAATCGATAAGTATCGTAACGACGACGCCTATGTCGCCGCATTTCCGTCTTCGAATTTGTAATGTACCTAATCCGAGGCGACTGCAGCCTGACTGATTCAAAATTCAATATTGTTCATTCATTGTAGTAAGTACACAGGTAAAGATATGATGTAATAGTTTATATAGTGAAGTACAACTATGATCACCTTTGGGCATATTATAACAAGACTGCTGCAATATTATATCAGTAATCAATTATTTAGTATAATAATTAGATAGTCTACACTAATATTATAAAGAGGTAATTTTTATTTTTTTGTAGGTGGTGATCTCTGAAAGTACGGGTCCGACTGGTATTTGATACTAGTTTTTGCTCGTGGCTTCACCCGCGTACATAAAATATAGCCTATGCCACTCATGAATAAAGCAGCTTTCTATCGGTGAAAGAATTTTACCAGTCGGACCAGAACTTTCAGAGATTACTCCCTACAAACAAAAAAACAACTTTACCTCTCTATTAAATTAGCACGGATATTTTGGATAATAGTTAATTAATTGTTAATGATCGTTTTGTCGATCATGCACAGGCTCGATCATTGTGGCGACAGTTGGGGGAGGCCTATGTCCAACACTGAACGTCTATCAGCTGAAATGATGATGATGATGATGATCGTTTTGTCTGTATAACATAATGGTGCTTACTTATCGTCTTTAGAAGTCTTCATCCAGTAACATATACATATCTTAAGGCAATCCGCAATGGCGAAACTTTCTTTCTATGAAGTATTTTGACTATTACGATGTACCTTTCGAGTGCTTTAAAAATCGAATTTTTAAAGCACTCGTATGTAAATTCTGCTAATGATGCGAAGAGGAAGGAACAAGAGGATCAATTGAGCACGTCAAGCGGTGTTAACATACCTAATTATGAACAAAAGTTATGTGTGTAATAGTGGCAAAATATGGATGAACAACATGATCGTATCACTGGCCGTCAGCAACACTGCTACGTGCTGCAGTGTGCTGTGCCAAGTGCAGCTAGTGTGCAGTCCCGAACGCACACATGCGCCACTCTGGACTCTTTCAGGCGTGAAAATGAATGTTATAAATAATCAGGCGCACCGCGAACAATTATCATATGAGCTTGAAGGCCAGTGCAGTTTCCACTTGTGCTAAAATTCTAAAAAAAAGAAAATAAAGAAAATTTAATTGGAACTTGTGTTTCATCCGTCAACAGAAGAAGCGGCAATGGATTGGTTGAAATTGGTCGGTATCTTGTGTACCTTGCTGATAGTATACTGTGTGATAGTGTTCACATGATAGTGCGGACTGTGATGAGCAATTTTGTGATAGTGACCCTCGAATTTTTGCTGTGAATGTGTGACTTAATGGACTACGTTTTCTTATCTTAACATAAGTGATATAGTAATTACACGTGCCGGAAAAAATAACTTAATAATCAGTGCATGACTAGAATAGAAGAACAAATATAATGCAGTTAAAATAAAAATAAAAACTTTAATACAATTGATTTTAAAAAAAAATTGCTAGACGAAAAAACATTTGCAGTCTATCAAACAAAATATTTTATTCATTGTTTAGGACCTTATAACAGTGAAAATATCAATCTAGTTTAAATGGCTCATACCCAGTAATTGACGTAAGCTGTTAAAAATATACTAACTATTCAGAATTTATTTGGAAATAAAAGTCTATAGAATAAACATGCAATAAATAAGTAATTTATTTTACAAATACTATAGAAGAAACTGAAAATACACTACACTGTCAATATAAACAAATTAAATTCTAAATAATAAAAATTAAACTGCATTATGCAGTAATCACATATTTTATTTCACTTACTATACTGATTTCATCACTTAAAAACCGTAAAGTATAATTTCGTACAAAATGGTCAAATAACTTCTGCCGCTCTGGGTGGAGCAAGAGGCAGTGTCAGAATTAGAGATGTGCCGTTGCCGGCAATATTGCCGAAATGTGGGTATATTGGTTGTTGGCAATATTGCCCAGTGTATGAATATTGGTGGCAATATTGCCTGCAAAATTCCCATTTCGGACAGTATTGCCGGAAACAGCACATCTCTAGTCAGAATATTACTGTCTAAAACCAACCTGAGTTACCTCAGTTTTTTTAATATTGATAGGCACGCGTTTGACCACCATCTCACCTGATGATAAGCGATGATGTGCTCGACGATGGAGCACGCTTGCCTAGAAGTAACTTATTCACTTTTGACTTAAATACCACTAAGTTGTAGCTATCAGGAAACACAGACTACGGCAGGGAATTCCACTCCTTGGCTAGACGCACAATAAATGTGTTCCCAAATGCGAAAAACACTTCGTGCGTATGAGTGGGATGAGTACAAGTAGCTCAACGCTGTACGTCTAGTGGTCCGGCGATGGAACGGATTTGGTGGAATTAGATTTAGTTGCCTCTTAAAACCAATTCAGTACCTACTACGGCTTAAATCAGTAAAAATCTGATACTCCTCGCTTGACCAGAGAAAGAATTTATCTCAAGAACCTCCAGACTTAAACGCCATGACAACCGAAAAGATCCTAATGTTAATAAATATCAAGCTAACTGACGTTTTTTATACTTCGATGGAAGTTGGGAGTTAAATCCTGTAAATTGACACCTAGACACGAATATATTACAGTAAATAGGCTCAAATAGTCTGTAATTTTTTTCAAATTAACTCCAATATCACATACCTAATATAGATCGCTAAAATCAAACAATTATCAGAAAACATTATCCTAAAACTAAGTCGGTAAAACCTATTGGTAATCAAACAAGTCACACGTGGGTATGCTCCGGATATGTGAAATATATGAATCAAATTCTATATATATAACACCAAAAAACAAAATTGTTCACATAATTACGTATTTTACCAGCAAATGAAAGGCTCAGTTCTTTATTCTCAAAGGAATTGATGTAACGTATGCTCCAGGGTCAAAGATCAGTTGTGGCCTAAACAGATTTCCGAAGGAATTTCTTATCAGGGATTGGTCCTGGTCCCCATGACTCTGATAAGTGTGGCTTAAGACCATGAGAGCGTGGATAGAGCAAGAGCGAGCCTTCTGCACTTCCCGTCACAGCAAAATCGATTTTTTCTGATTTTGCTGATAAAACAGAGGCTCTTTCTTTTCTCGCCACTTTCCATCTCAGCATTTGTAGTAATTATATTACTTTAGGTGTGATTAACATAGAGTTCAATGTACCGTCTCTCTATTACAGTTCGCTCTTCTGGTAGCTGTAGCGTCAGTTCAGATCACGGCAGATGCGCCTAAGTGAGTACCGCCTTAAGTTCCTACATTCACAATTTGCTTATGTTCTTCCTAGCACAGCTTCTTCATTCCATTGCCCAACGAGCACCATTACTCTATGTCGCGTGACTTGCCGGTGACTGACCTTTAAGTCGGCTGACATAACACTATGTTTCTAGGATATTACAATATTTTCTCACATCACTTCACACTATTTATAGCTTTTAGTTTTGCTAGCGAATCGAATTGCATTGTATCCTATTATAGACATGTTCATTATATAAGTACATAAACCTTATTGATTTACATACTTGATGACTTTATGTGAAACTAATTAATCTGATGAAGGACACTTAACAGCCCCATTGACTAGCGAAAGTGTGCTGATTACACGCTGTGCGACTTCAACTGTAAGCATTGTCAATGTCAGTATGCCGGCGATTGTGCTTAAATTGTTATGTTTCACCGCTTAGCGATAATTGCTTGAACGCTGAACCAACTCCAACCAGGCGCATAATAAGCGATGCCTATTAGAAAGTGCAAGTCGATCCTCACCGTTGCCGTACGTTATATACGTTACGAAAAAATAAATGACACAAGTCGAATTGTGAGTCGTATGTCGAGTGTGACGGAGTGCGGATAGACAACGGCGTCGGCGACGTCGCGCTGCCCGCGACGGCGAAAGCCGCGCGCTACCGAGTCACGCGTCATGCCATTGACACTGCACTAGACGGAACAACAAGCAGAAAAAACTCCGTCGTTCAACATGCATGCGATCGATTACCTCATCACAGAATACCGGCACTGTAATTTTTTCTTGTTGCAGGAAAAAGATCCGCATACATCTACCACAAAAGGTGAAACACATTCACCACCATAAGAAGATCTACATTACGAATCATCCAGCATCATCCCAGTATGCACCGGCTTTCATGCCGAGCGCTGAAGGTGCGGTGGCAGTGCCAACCAACGTCGCGATGCCGGCCGTGGCAAGCGTGCTGCCGCTGAACTCCGTGGAGCTGTACGACGAGGCGCCCACGCGCCTGCCCGGCGTCTCGGCGTCGGCCTCCAAGCTGCTGCCGCTGTACCGCGCGCGCGGCTACTACGGGCCCACTCCGCATGAGTGGGACGACCAGGAGTACGATCTCGCTCCTCCCGCAGATCCGACGGACGGACCATACATACCCACTGCCTTCTCAGCTCCACCAGCGGCGCCAACTGCACAACCTAATTATCCCCCGAAGAGAGTTAAAATCGTAAAGGTCAATGAGCCCCCACGAAAGAAAGCCAGAAAGGTAAAACCGAAACGAGTATTAGTTCGCGGAAAACCAGGTCAAGCAGAGGAGGAACACCCGGTATCAACATTCCATGAGCATTTTTATTCCGACCTTGATGGTTCGGGGACTATCAGAAAAATAAAAAAGCCGCAACGAGTAGAAAAAATAATCGACGGTGATACCGAACACATTCACACCTATAGTGAGGAGCACATTCACAAGCTCGTGTATGAGCCCGACGGCAGCATGTCTGCGCTCGCCGCCTCGCACCCTCTTATTCCCCTGAAGAATTCGCAAGCCTTATTAACCATTCCATCAGACACACTTACTGGGTTCACGGCAGTCGGCTCTATGGGTACCCCGGGGCATCTTGAGTACGCTGCTTATAATCCACGAGAAGTCACTCACGATCACATCTTCCACGACCATGGAGAGATCCCTTCAGATGTGGATATTACGAAAGAACATATGGCGTACCCACCGAGAATGACTTACAACAGCCAAGGTTTGCGCATTGGACTGAATGGTAATAAGGGGCTCAAAAGCAAGTACTCGCATAAGTATTTAAAACCTCAGCCTAAACCGACTCATTTATCAGATTTTACATATTACGAAAATATATACACCCCATATCACAAGCTCCGTAATCAGAAGCCAACGATTCCATCGCCCTTTGAGCCTGCATCTGAGCAGAGTTTAGAAGATTACAGGCCTATTCCCCACTTCAAACTAAAAGATAAAGGCAACATCAAGACTCGTAATGTAGTTCCAGCACTATATTTTGGAAACGGAAAACAAGTGTCTGACTACCGACTGCAGCAGGCCAGTGGCCCGGCGCCCTACTCCGTGTCGTCCACCGTCGTGCACGACTACAAACCGAAACATTATCCGGGACATACTGTCGATACGGTAGGCTTGTCTAAATTTAATAAAAACATATACAACTATCCGAGTAACTATGAATTCGATTCGTATGCTTCGTCGTCGTCTAGTTTATATGCCCCCGATAATACCGCTCTAAACTATCAAACGAAAAAAGGTAAAAAAAAATCAGTGTCCACACAGAATATTCACTTCGGTGGGTTAGACCATGAGACTACGGTAGATCACTTAGAAGATTCCGGTGTTTCAGCGACGTCCCTTGACGCGTCCAATGCGGTCCCTCCGTCAGCCATAGGCAACTACAACAGCTATGCTCCACCCAAACCTTTAGAGTCAGCACCGTCAACAGCTTTCACTATACGAGAAACTTCTCCAGTGCATCCGTACTACTCTGCCATGGCAGCAAAGGCCTTACATGGAGACCAGCTCTCGTTTGCTGAGGCTTCTAATGACAATTACCAGTACGCTGAAGCGCCGCCATCTCCATCAACAACGACTTACGAGGCTACTGTAGCTACGACCACAGCTTCTCCACACGAATATTACAACGTACCGGGTGGGGAAACTCTCACAACCGAAGCTACAACTTATGAGACGAGGCCTAGGCACCCACCCATGGATCAAAATTCTGATGTTCTCAGTCCGCATAAAGAACACAAGCCCAGGTACAAAATATTAGCTTTGCAGCCGTCCGAGCCACACGATTCTGAACATTATTACAAACACAGTGCAGACGCATCGAGTACCACGGGAAAGCTCAAATACGGTGACAAAATTTGAACAGAACTTAGTGCTATTTAGTTTTATAAGT
Organism: Mythimna lalbum; assembly: GCA_949319445.1. Classification (NCBI taxonomy): domain Eukaryota; kingdom Metazoa; phylum Arthropoda; class Insecta; order Lepidoptera; family Noctuidae; genus Mythimna; species Mythimna lalbum. The sequence continues at coordinate 20,969,227 of OX439344.1, forward strand.
ACGTGATCTTAAGTCTGAGTGTTGCACTGAATGCCGTGAGTGAAGTGAGTTTGTCTTTTACTTTGTGAATATTTTTATTATTTATACTGTCTTTGTAGCTAGAATCTGAGTTTGATTATAAGCTAATTATAGAGCGCGAACGACGATGGTATTCATGCATTTTATACGAATCTATAGGTGAAGTTAAAATATAAAATCATGTTAAGAACAATGAATTTTATTTCCTAATGAAATCTATAAATGATTCCAGATAGAGTAAAAACTTTGAGCCAGTCAAGACATTATCTGGTTGTATACAACACGAATGCCTTAACAAAAACGCATTGAGTTGCGCAAGGTAGAGATAAATTGCTCCTGACTATGTGCAGGCTATACTATTCGTAAGGTAAGATATTTTGAATACAAGCATTTTACTAAGGGAGGGACGGATGCCAAATTTGCAGTTACTAAAGCGTCATGAGAACCTATTGGATTGTGAAGATTAGGTTCTAAAATGAAAAAGTCTATGACAAGTTTCCATTTTAGTGGGGAGAAAACCGTTTAAGAATAATCGAAAATGTACAAAAAACGTAACCACGAAACACTCGGGCGCGTTTGATTTTTTTCATGGGACCATGTAACTATCGATAAATGTAAAATGTTCAATGTTCCTAACAAAATTATCTTAGCAAATAGTGGTAAAAGAATTACTCGTTGTTATAAAATATACACAAACACAGGAATCTTACAAGCCAATTTTATGACTCGCCCATTTGCTTATGCCACGCTCAAATTATCAGATTATTGAAATATACACTTTTCTGCATGTACTTAAATTACCTTGTCTTAATCTGATGCGTTCGTGTTTTTTTTTTTAGGATTATTTTTTTTTTACTAATCTGTCGGGCTGCCCTCAACAAACTCCGCCATATTAAGGGTTCATAATTATGTCTGGTAGAGGTATATTACTAGGTGCAAGGTTTATCCGCATATGATTTTCTGACGCACCCGAGTATCACGCAAAATCCCCATCTCGCCACCCCTATAATTTGTAAAGAGAATTAAGTTAAAAACATCAACATTTAGGACAAAGTTTAAATATCGAACATTTTAAGTAGGTACTCCTACCTAAATATTGTGAATCAGAATAACTGCTCACTTTTTACTGTTTGTATTAGCAGTGGTATTCAAGTCATGAAAGACGAGCCGATTTATGTTATTTAAGTTATTAAATATAAAGACTTACCTCAGAAAAAATCATCCGATAAATAAATCAATCCAATTTCTTTCAATAAAACAGCTTTATATGGTGGGCTGTATAACGTAACCTGTGTAACATCAATATCAGTTTACATTTTTTTATTACAAACTGAAACTTGCGAAAAATTTGCTTTTATTAGCTTTACAATAATTATTAATCAAGACGGAAGTCACGTTGAAAAATGGTCTGTCAATCCGTTGCTTGGTCATAACGCACATAGCTATGTACTATCTACTTTCTACGATGATTCATGAAGTGAACTCGCGCATCGACATCGTCTGTTCCTAAGCGCAATACTTACTTCACTTCCCTGATCGTAAATGTAAAAACTGTTAATGTAAATATAAACGTACTTACGCGTACTTGTGAGATCGTAAAAGCGGAGCTTTATGCGGAAGTCCGTGCTGGTGAAGGGCGACCCAACAGGGTTCGTTATGTAACGAAACGGACAAGATCAGTGAATTCCTGATTGCGGACAGATTCTATACACCCACTCAAACATTTTTAGCGAGATATATCGACATCACGTGTCTTTCACCTAACTATTCAATTGAAAAATACATGGTCGAGCTTCTTACACAATGATTTCTAAATATTTTAATACTTTTTGATAGATTGAAGTTGCTCCGTTCCAAAAAGCTAAAAAAAAGATCTCAGACTTAATGACGCAGAAATAAATACGTAACTATAATTGATTGAGTTTATAACTATTAGCATTCCTATGTATTTTGCATATGCGATGAATTGAGATTTTATAAAAAATTAGTTCTTTTTAATACCATGCCAAATTAATCTCTAGATTGCAATAAACATCTGAATGCCGCAGAAGGTAGGTAATAAGTAGTTTACGTAATTAATGTCTGTTCACACGAGAGTGAAACTGAGTTTGCGTGCACATTCTTCCTGTTGTCTCAACATCAACTCGCGCAAGTCAGTCTCATGCATCATTTCCTCTTTAATATCCAGCGATTGTCTGACGTAACAGCTGTTCAACAACCGTTAGTAAGCTGGTGGTAATGGTTACCTGAGTATTTATCTGTGGGTCAGTTTTTATTAGTAGAAGACAGAGCTCTGAGGTTATAGTAGTGGTTATTCCATTGGCTGTCCATTACGTCACGCCTTCTGATTCAGACATGTTATTATTATTATGTATGTTTCTTTTTTTACATTCCTTTTGTTAGATCATTTCGATATCATTTTTTGTTATGTTATTGATAGCTTGTGTCGAATTTGATTGTAGTGTTTAAAGTTTAAGCTTTCCACAAGTTGGGGTCGTATCTCGATATTTTGCTTACTTGTTTGTGAGTGAGTAATCTAGGCATAGATGTTTTTAGTATGACAGGTCAAGGTAAAGTAAAAGCCAGTTAAAAAATTAAATAACTTTTAATTAAACAGACAACAATAACTTAATCTACAACCTATTTACAATAACAAATCTTGTACTATATAGCACTGGATACACGATCCATTGGCGTCTGAGGACTATGACTTAGTTGGTTTATTAAACTACGGTGGTCATTACTTCCGTTTATGGTAAGGGCCACCACCATGACCGGCTCCTAAGGCGTTTGTATAGCTATCACCGCCGAAGCCGCCGCCTCCGTGGCCTCCGCCGTGACCCCCGCCGTGACCCCCGCCGTGACCCCCGCCGTGACCCCCACCATGACCCCCGCCGTGACCACCGCCGATATCTCCTAGACTGAACCCGCCGTGTCCACCGCCACCCCCGTGACCTCCGCCGATGCTGTAGCTATCACCACCGCCATGACCGCCGCCGCCGCCTCCGCCGAAGGAATCAAAGCCAATACTAGAGTAACTGTCATGACCGCCACCGCCGCCGCCGCCGCCGCCTCCGTGGCCGCCGATGCTATAACTATCGTATCCACCGCCGCCTCCCCCACCTCCTCCGTGGCCGCCGATGCTGTAGCTATCGTGTCCACCGCCACCTCCTCCACCTCCTCCGTGACCGCCGATGCTGTAGCTATCATGTCCACCGCCACCTCCTCCGCCTCCTCCATGTCCTCCAATACTGTAACTGTCATGGCCTCCACCACCGCCGCCTCCTCCATGGCCTCCAATGCTGTAGCTATCGAGACCTCCGCCGCCGTGACCACCGAACCCTCCAAAACTGGCACTGAAACCACCTCCGTGTCCACCTCCGAAGCCTCCTCCTAATCCACCTCCAAATGAACCACCGTGGTCATGTTCATCGTGCCCGCCGCCACCGCCTCCTCCGTGACCACCTCCGAATCCACCTCCGAAGCCACCTCCGTGGTCATGTTCATCGTGTCCGCCGCCGCCGCCACCGCCGTGTCCGCCGCCAAAACCACCTCCGAAGCCACCTCCATAGCCGCCGCCAAGGTCATGTTCGTCGTGTCCGCCGCCGCCGCCGCCGCCGCCGTGACCGCCGCCAAAACCGCCTCCGAAGCCACCTCCGAAGCCGCCGCCATGATCATGTTCATCGTGTCCACCGCCACCGCCGCCGCCGCCGTGTCCACCGCCGAAACCACCTCCAAAGCCGCCTCCGAAGCCGCCGCCATGGTCATGTTCATCGTGTCCGCCGCCGCCGCCGTGTCCACCGCCGAAACCACCTCCATAGCCGCCGCCGAGGTCATGTTCGTCATGTCCACCGCCGCCGCCGCCGCCATGTCCTCCGCCAAAACCACCTCCAAAGCCGCCTCCGAAACCACCGCCATGGTCATGTTCATCGTGTCCACCGCCGCCGCCGCCGCCGCCGTGTCCGCCGCCAAAGCCGCCTCCGAAGCCACCGCCAAAACCTCCGCCGTGGTCGTGGTCATCGCCTCCGCCATGGCCGCCACCGAATCCGCCGCCACCACCGCCGCCATGACCACCTCCGAGGTCATATCCTCCGTGTCCTCCAAAATCACCGCCTCCGTGGCCTCCTAAGTCACCACCTCCATGACCACCCAGATCGAATCCTCCGCCTAAATCGTGTCCTCCATGGCCACCGCCGCCGCCGTGTCCACCTCCGTAGCCGCCGCCACCGCCTCCGCCGCCGCCACCATGTCCACCGTGGCCGCCGCCGCCGCCGTGGCCTCCACCTCCTTTCAAATAATCGGCAAATCCTCCGTGTAAATGCTCAACGATCGATCCTCCGTGTCCACCGCCGCCACCACCTCCGTGGCCACCGCCGTGTCCGCCTCCGCCGCCACCACCACCTCCGTACCCGCCGCCGCCGCCGCCGCCGTGACCATGGTCTTCATGGTGTTCATGTATCACCACCTCCTTAGATGTGTGGTGCGGTTCAGGTATATGCACCCGAATATGGACGCTGCAACAAACAGATACATTCATTGATACTTATTCCATACATACAACATGAAACAATCTGGGTTCAAACTATGTTCGCATCGATACATGATAGAGCGCTGACACATAAACATGAGCCACGTAAATGAGGAACAATAGATCGCTTAGCAGCAGGTCAAACGTGATACAGTGAAAACCTAGTGCAAGGGTAGGTCTATCATTAAAACACAATAGCTCGGTTTTCACCATTTACCGCAATGAAGAAGCGTGAGAATCGTTATAGAAATCTCAACCAAATTGCTCCATCCACTATATTTTTTGCGGTTCCATCGTCTTATAGCGTAACTAATAGTTTTATCACTGATAGCACCTCGCAAATGAATATAGGGTTGGAGAAATCTTTTGAGATAAGGGAACATATTAATACTAACTGTTCATTTCCACCAAAAGTCGCCAGGCAGACGCCAACGCTAGCCAGTAGAAAGCAGCTCAGCTGAAATTATAACAGTAGATAAATATTCTTTAGTTTTGCATAATTCCCATATATTACATGTTTACGAGTGTACCCTGATCCCTGATTACTACGCGGATATGTTAAGTATGAAAATGAAAGTGGTCAGCGCAGTGTTTATGTGCAGATGTAGTCTGCTATAATAAACTCGTCAGATGTGGAGATAGTGCAAGTACCTATAACAATTGTGTTACGTAAAGCTGCACTCCGCAATCAAAACTCTCTAATGAGACCTTACGAATCCGTCCACACGGATTAAACACATTACTGTCTAATTATAATTTCCTTAAAAGAATCTTTAACTGATTACGTAAAGGAATATTTTGAAACATTTTTGCTTGTTGTTTATAAAATTTAATTAGTAAACAACAGATTATGATAATTAAGAATCACAACTGAACCACGGTAGCACTAAGATTGAACTTGATTTGGTAACTTGTCACTTGTTTTAACTGTTACGGATATGGTCGATATCGATAGGTCACAGTAATGGGTGCATATCGCATATATCCGAGTTTCACTCAAGTCCGTAAATGTTCGCTATCTCTCACAATTAGAGATGTTACTCACGGCTAATCGGGAAGCCATGGTGCGTGGGAGTGAAGGTGCTCTGAGGTCGCCTTCTCCGCTTCTCCTGATGCCGACGGAACGAACGTAACTACTCTTATGAGTTGCCTCTATCGAGTAAGCCTTTTATATGACAGTGAATGTACACAACCCCTACTCCATGCGGTTTATTTTATATTGATAATATAACTTTGTAATTATAAATTTGACTATTTGACGGCATAATACCAAATAATCCTCTCAGAATTTCGCCCACAAACGTTTTTGGTGTTACCCTGTGTAATTGTTTCTTAAACTAGGTGCTGCAAACACGATTATCTTGCCTATGTATTTTTATTTCTGTTTATGAATTGCGAGGATTTAATTACTTCTAAGCACGCTACTGATATCAGTGATTTTTTTTCTAAGACTTCGTTCAGATTTTTTTTATTCTGCTCTACTTTTGTGGGAGTAAAATTAAGTTACTTTGAGATGTAAATTGTTCTGAACGATATCGATTCAATCAAGCATACTTTTTGTATAAAAGGCAGGCAGGAAGCATTCAAAACCAGGAGGAATTCATGTATAACCTGAAAGACCAGGAGCAATCATTAATTCGATCGAATCGCACATATAACCATGTAATTATTATGATATTAAGATAGTCCGGCAATCCGAGTCCAGTGCGTTACATAATCATACGTAACCATGAATGGAGTTCTCCCATAAACGCTTTGTATTATACATAACAGCTGGTTGTATGTACAAATATGTGTGTGTATAATAAACCTTACCTTTTGATGTGGATTGAATGTCCACTAGTCACGTTTTATTATGATGACTTCTAGCTTGGTAAAAGTATGGTGACAGGCGACGTATCTAACTGGTCTGGATGAAAACCAGAAGTAATAAGCAGGCTCTCAGGAAACTTTGATATACCTACTTGTAAAAAAACTTCATCAATAATGCATTTTAAGGTCATTTAATTTGAGATTCCTTGGAAAACAGCAACCTTGTAACCTTGATTGGTTGGGATTCGTATATCTGCATATAAATAGATAGGTACCTAGTGATGTCATATGTCATTTGAAACACTGAAGATACTGTTCATTTTATGACACCCACGCACGTAAAGATAGGAATGTCCTAGAAAAATGCTGCAAAAAAAATCTACTTCCGGAAAGTTGCATAACGTTATTTTAACAAATATAATAAGCGATATTTTAAGCTTGTTTGTTTAATTCATAAGCAGCGAACCAACAAACGAATTGAATACAATCTCTCTTCAAATTCGAGAACAATGTGAATACGGTACTATGTGACAAGCTTGGCATCGTGAGACTTGACAGGAGGTTCTATGACAATACTCTGTACAATTATATACCTTCAAAGTACACACTTGGATGCATTCAGATCAAATGTACCAGATACTGTACCAAAAATCACATCGGAGGGGCTCCCCCAGGGAACTACAATACCACCATAATTTGACCGTAACCAGCTATTTCGGTCACCTGATTGAGCAACTGCGATTTTAGTGTTCCAGTTTTAAGAGTTTTTGAGATGGGAAACCATCAAATAACTTCTTCCTCTCTCGATCGAGCGAGAAGGATTGTCATACTTAACAGGAAAGACGTAACGGCCTGGTCACGACATTGGGCTTATGGGTGCACGGCGCGGCGAGCGGGGCAACATCAGTAAGCGGGCGCCGCATCGGGCGCTATGAGCGGCGTCTCGTGGCGTGCTTCAACCATTTGCATACTGACCGCTCGCCGCCCCGCACTTAGCTTCCGCACACAGCGGCAAAGTCGTGATCGAGCCCTAAAACCAGTCACCCTTTGCATTCCAGAGCCATGGAAACTCTTCGAACATTCCCGGAATCCTAGTGTGTTGGTCCGTTTTGCAAATACGTCTCTAGGCGCGCGTAGCCCTTACTGCACGGCTGTATAGCAAACTACCGTTATCCGCAAACCCTTACAATACAAAAAAATAATGGTGTTACGAGATGTCTCCCGCACCAGAGCGTGAGGATGTCCTCACATTTTCAGCCTTCTCCCCATTTTTTATAATAATAATAATAATGTTCCACAACCACACAACTAAGCTTGTGTTATGAGTACTAGACAACTAATAAACATACTTATATATTTCTAAATATATACATAATAGATAAATTACACCCAGACACAGAACAAAATGGTTATGCTCATCACACACACATTTGTTCTAGGAGGGAATCGAACGACCTCCGGCATAGCAGTTAGGGCCACTAACTATTAGACCAACAGACCAGTCAATTATTGTTGGCACATGCGACACTCCAGCTTATTCTACAGAAAGAAAGAAAACACGTTTATCTGGTGCAAGTACCTACACACAATCAGATAACGATTATAGAAACTTAACTGCTTAAACTTAAAATACATCAACATTGTGTGTCTCACGGCTTCGCCGAATAGGTCAAGATCATCATAGTGCCAGGCCGCAGGAAACAAAGGATTAAAACACGGTACACTTTTTCTGGAACAGTCAGGTAACAAGGTATCTGTTTAGAAAAACCTACACTATTTTTTAAGTGGGCAATTACCTAATATCTTCTGTCACTCTAGTGGGAGGGTTGGTCAGACTTTTTCTGACTAAGACCAAACGTATGTTCCTTCAGTTACCCTCTGCATCCTAGGACCACGAGTACCGCTTTTAAATGTCGACCCATGGCCGTTATAAGCTTCGGCCCTGCGTGGCTCCTACAGTTTTATTGACATGGGACACCACGCGTCTTCGGCCCTGCTTGGCTCCTACAATTTTTTTGACATATGACACTACACGTCTTCGGCTCTGCTTGGCTCCTACAATTTTGTTGACATGGGACACTACGCGTCTTCGGCCCTGCTTGGCTTCTACAATATAGTTGACATAGGACACTACGCGTCTTCGGCCCTGCTTGGCTCCTACAATTTTATTGAGATAGGACACTACGCGTCTTCGGCCTTGCTTGGCTCCTACAATTTTTTTGACATATGACACTACACGTCTTCGGCTCTGCTTGGCTCCTACAATTTTGTTGACATGGGACACTACGCGTCTTCGGCCCTGCTTGGCTTCTACAATTTTATTGAGATAGGACACTACGCGTCTTCGGCCCTGCTTGGCTTCTACAATTTTATTGAGATAGGACACTACGCGTCTTCGGCCCTGCTTGGCTCCTACAATTTTATTGAGATAGGACACTACGCGTCTTCGGCCTTGCTTGGCTCCTACAATTTTATTGAGATAGGACACTACGCGTCTTCGGCCCTGCTTGGCTTCTACAATTTTATTGAGATAGGACACTACGCGTCTTCGGCCCTGCTTGGCTCCTACAATTTTATTGAGATAGGACACTACGCGTCTTCGGCCTTGCTTGGCTCCTACAATTTTATTGAGATAGGACACTACGCGTCTTCGGCCTTGCTTGGCTCCTACAATTTTTTTGACATATGACACTACACGTCTTCGGCTCTGCTTGGCTCCTACAATTTTGTTGACATGGGACACTACGCGTCTTCGGCCCTGCTTGGCTTCTACAATATAGTTGACATAGGACACTACGCGTCTTCGGCCCTGCTTGGCTCCTACAATTTTATTGAGATAGGACACTACGCGTCTTCGGCCTTGCTTGGCTCCTACAATTTTATTGAGATAGGACACTACGCGTCTTCGGCCCTGCTTGGCTTCTACAATTTTATTGAGATAGGACACTACGCGTCTTCGGCCCTGCTTGGCTCCTACAATTTTATTGAGATAGGACACTACGCGTCTTCGGCCTTGCTTGGCTCCTACAATTTTATTGAGATAGGACACTACGCGTCTTCGGCCTTGCTTAGCTCCTACAATTTTATTGAGATAGTACACTACGCGTCTTCGGCCCTGCTTGGCTCCTACAGTTCTGTTGACATGGGACACTACGCGTCTTCGGCGACTCGAGAGGAAAACCACCATCACTAGGTTCAGGGTATAGATACACATTAATCCTATTCTGTAATAAATAAATAAATAATTTTCATCAACTAACTGCTATGGTGTTCGTAGAAGTCAAGGGCAAAATAAACTTGCACAACATTAAATACTGAGAAGTTATAAAGTTTCTATGACCTTTGCAGGTATAATTCAACTTTGTGAAAAACTTATGCTTCGTTAGGACCTAAATTTTATTTATGTAAGTAATGCTGCCAGGCTTGTTTCCGCTAATGAAGCCCAGTACGAGTTTGTGAATGTCAAATATTATATGATTGAATTTTTTTAACTAATATACATAAAGAACTAGCTTTTGTCCGTAGCTTCGCCCACCTACATAAAATATATGTAATTTTTCGCAATCAGACCAGTATTACCAGAAATTACACCCCCTAAAAATAAACTTTACCTCTTTATAAAATAGTATCTTCTAGCTTTTTCCCGAAGCTTCGCCCACGTACACAAAATATGCCTATGTCACTCAGGAATAAAATTTATTTATATCGGTGAAATAATTTTAGCAATCGGACCAGTACTTCCAGAGATTACTCCCTACATACAAACTTAGAAATTATACCTCTTTATAATATTAGTATAGAAGTATAGATAAATACTCGTAGGTACGCGCTTGACCGCTATCCCTTCTGATGGAAACTCATTCATCATCATCATCATCTCATTTCTATAATATTCATACACAATTTCACACAAGTAAGTTTTTAATGAAAACATTCTTTTCATAACAAGTTTTTACAGGACGGTATATAATTATACTCGTCAAGACAAATCATACGAGCCCAAACTCGATGGGGTTGTGTCGTTTAACTACCGAGTTCCTATAGCCACCTTCCGGTTCCATCATCAGATCAGCTCCATGTCATAATAATTTGGCATTGTCGTCTGATTTACACATGCATGCAAAATTTCAGCTCAATCGGTAACCGGGAATTGGATCAAATTTAATTTGCAAGATTAGATTACAGATAAACATCGGGACAGGTGAAACTAATAAAAGCTTGTAAATAGGTGCATTTCTGGTATGTGTTTTAACACAAATCATAATTTATTCTATGCCTATGCTATCTTTGTTTGCAATTATCGGACAAAGCTTTTCGAAAAATTGACTAGAGTACCTACTTAATTACATAATAACTATACCAGCTCATAGTGGGTTTGAGGGTCTGGACGAGGGGACAATTCTCTTACCCGTGTGCTTGTTTGCATTTATATACAATTTAAACTCTATTGGCTACGCCATAAGATTCTATTCTTTTCGACCACCGAATCACGTGGTTTTTACACCGGTGTTTACACTGCGAGGTTGACTCATTCAAAAGAATTTAGCTGACATTTCCCTAATTATTACATAAAACTCCTTTTGATCGAATGTTATTAATCAGACACAGATCCGCTTATAAATACTCGTCAAAAATTTCTTTTGATCAGTTACACGTGTACGTATTGATTGATATTTTTACGATTAATTATTTTCCAGCCCTCACCTAATTTGATAGGGAAAATAGAAATTCAATTGATTGCCTCCTACTCATCAATTAGTTCGCAACGATATGATTCAACGCCCACCATAAAGTAATCGTTTATATAATGAAATATCTTGCCTTTTAAAAGACATTGCACAGGCTCAATACATTCTTCGCCCTGGAGCCGAGAGCATCGGAAAATTATGTACTGTATTCTCTAACATTAGTAAACTCCTATTAGATCTTAAAAACTAAGATAAAAGATGTTACCCGAAAAGCTGTCACTCCAAAGTGGGATTGGGCCGGACATGGTTGCCGCATTTCGGATGAGCTGTGGGCTAAACGACCCACTTATTGGGTCCTATTGAACGCAAGGCGACATCGCGGCAGACCAAGGCGAAGGTGGAGAGATGAGCTTGATAAGTACCGGAGGGACTGGCCCGCAATGGCCGTAGACAGACGTGTGTGGAAAAGGAAGAGGGAGGCTTTCGCCCAGCTGTCGGACATAAATGGGCTAACTAACTATTAGATCTTATTTTTATAGCGGACTAATTTTCAAAATAGATATATTTCAAAAAAAATATCAGATTTTGAGGTTATAATCGAACCATAACAATGAATATAAGTTAGGTTTTTCATACTTCCACGTAATTTTTAAGAAACTGAAAAACAATATCGTAATACATATAGCGTAATACATATGTTTCGTTTTTGCAAGCAATCAGAGTCCATTAACATATGTAATATCTAAGTCCCAAAAATCACCAAAACACACCGATACAATAACAAAGAGCAAGTGACACTAATGCAAGCACAGGTAGAAACGAAAAAATGCTATAAAATATTGACAATGATAAAGGACCATAGCTACGTTAAAATTAGGGATGGCAAAAAATACGATTAATCGATATTTCCTAAGAATTACTATGAAAATATGTTACAAACTAGAACTACCTTACAACATTTTTCAATCAACTTTAAAATCATTTTTATAGGTGTATGCATGACATGAACGAGCCGTAGGCGAGTTTTTATGGAGCGGAGGGCTGCAGTGACAAATTTTCACGTGGGTTAATCCAGTTTTAATAAACGAGATTGACCGGCGACTCGCGGGGGTCGACGCGCGCCAAGTTTGATACGATATAAGTAATAAAATTATGGCGGGGAGAGCACGCGCACTTTTTTGCACTAGTACGGCAAAAAGACTATTGCATGCCTGTAATCGGGGCGACAAGAGCGGATTTTCGAGTGAGTGTATTTAAATAGTATCAAACTACTTTTTTCAATACACTTACCAAGAAAAGAATAAACGGGGATTAACCGGCGACTCGTGGGGGTCAACGCGCGTCCAGCCTGATACGACAAATGTAATAACATTGTGGCGGGAGAGAGGACGCGCACTTTTTTGCACTAGTTCGGAAAACAGTTTATTGCGGGCCTAAAAGCGGTGGGATAAGACTGGGTTTTCGAGTAAGTGTATTGAAAAAGTCATTTGATCATTCGACAAACACCTTGTACCTACTAGTTTCGGGTTGGATATCATAAGTTAATACTATCCTTATCCTTCCTTGTATCCTAATATCGTGCGGATTTCATCAAGCATGTGGATTTGCTCCGCATGCGTGACCCCCGGAAATGGCATTTTTAAGTATTTATTGTAAATTGTAATGCGGGAATACGCACGCGAGACGCGTTTGTTTTGCCTTTTGAGATATTCTGCTGAAATTCGCATGATATTAAAAACACCCCAAATCTTTATCTGTGTCCAAACATACTAAAAAATAAAATCCCCATCGCGTCCGTATGTATGTATATGTTTCCGACAAAATTAATTCATGAATCCCCAAGCGACCACCGGTGGCCGCGCATCTATTGTCTTACTATTGTGTCTCTAATTGACGGTATCTGAAGGGTTAAAAAAAATACGGTACAGATTTTTACGCGGTTCCTACCAATAGGCAGAGATGAGGAAGCTGTATAATACATGCATAATATAGTAGAGAAATGTTGATAATAGGTATAAAAGATTTTACACGTGCGAGGCCGGGGCGGGTCGCTAGTAGGTACTTAATAATTTAATATAAATGCGAATGTGTGTTTGTTTGTTACACTTTCACGCCTCCAAAGAGCTCTTACGTGATTATGATGATTACACATATTTCTATATTTGGCACATATCTTGTGGATATTATAGAAATCAAGATATAAATCGGTAAAACCAATCCAGATTTTCATCTGGATCACTTCTGAAAATCTGCTATTTTATATGACCTTTGCCCTTCCATAATGCACAGATATATAATAAAAATATAAAAAAGTACATCTATAGAAACCTTGGACATATAATTGAGATTCTGAATGACGACAATTAAAAAAAAACTTGTTTTTCCTGGAACAAGTCTGGTGAAATATTTGAGTAAATCACGAAATTACCGAATGTTAACAGTGTTTTCAGGCGTTATATTTATGAAAAAGACGGATGAAAAAAGATTGCACGTAGCGGAGATGAGAATGCTGAGATTGAAATGAGTATGTTAGGGTAAGTTTGAAAGTGGTGCTTGTGACTGAAAAGTTGAAAGGAAATCGTTTGTCTTGGAATTTGGAATGAAACGCATGTTGATAAAAGAGTTATGAGTTGTAGCGAAACTTGGGGGAAACCTTTGTCTCACAATGATGTCTTTTGACTGAATTAATTTGTGTACGAGTATGTAGTAGGAGACAAAATTAGTTTTTGAAAAAGAGTATGTCACGTTGTACCTACTGGAATCAGGGACTCGCTAAGCCTGATTTCCTGGTGATAGATAGATTAGTGCGCCGTGCGTTGATAGTAGATACTTAGATATTATCAACATTCGTGACGAGAACTCGTGAAAGCTTAGTAACATAAGTAAAGCAAATATCTCGACTTAGCACACGAGGTTGTCGTCATATCGACCGTCCGGTAACTGACCGGACCAAGCCCAAGACGTCGACGGCGCGCACTGTTCCCGCATGCCTCAAGGAATTGTCAGCGACAGGAGGGGCTCAGATGCGTCGAAGCCTACTGGGGCCAGGGTTATCCGAAAGGAACTCGAGCCCCGGTATGAAAGCTAGAAGGAACGGGGTGTGGTTTTTAGCCAGTAAGGTCTGACACTATCTCCCGCTCCACTCAAGAGCGGGGGTTGACATATGATGATTTTTGCCCACCGGAAAAAAAAAAGAAAAAGGTTGTCGTCATATGAAATAAAGACTCAGTATCATTTTGCCAGTTGTCTCAACTGCCACCATCAGACCACCAAAAACTACTATTTCGAGGTTCTTGTTGTGGTGTGAATTAGAAGGCAGTACCTCTTCTCCATAAAGCTCGCATAATCAGAAGATTCCTGTCAATAAGGGTTTATTTTCACCGGTATCTTGCTGAAACCCGACTCCCGACATCGGAAGATACCAAGATTTTTATTTGCATATTGGTTTATTGGCATTTAAGATAAACGTGAATTGGTTATGACTTAAAAATAAATGGTTTTATTGTATTAAATGCTTTGGATTTAGTGCATGATAAATAATATGATAGATATGGTTCAAAATATAAATAAATGGCATAATAATAAATTTTATTATTGGAATAAAAGCATTTGATTTAGTGCATTGTGTATAGTCTGTCTTTTTTATGGTAGAGAAAATCATCTAATGACAACCCCCGCTCTTGGGCGGAGCGGGAGATAGTGTCAGACTCTTACTGACTAAAAACCCACCCCGTTCCTTCGTGCCTTTATAGCGGGGCTCGAGCTACCTTTCGGACTAACCCTGGCCGCAGTAGGCTTCGATCCAGCTAGGCCCCTGCCGTTGCTAACAAATCTTTGAGGCCCCCGGGAACAGTGCGCGCCTTTGACGTCTTGGCCTCGGTCTGGACAGTTACCGGATGGTCAGACCGCGAGCTACCCATAGCTCGTCGGCCAATGTATAGTCTGTCTGAATTCTTACAGTTGCTATAAGAAAAAAAACTAGCATAATAAATAACTTATTTTAATGCTTGCCTGTCGATTCCGGTAAGTCTTTGGAAACTTGGTAGTAACCAATCTAGATGGACAAAGATGGCCCTTTGTGCTCAACAAAGGAAGGATATTTTACAAGCTTTTATTTAGTTTCACCTATCCCGATGTTTGCCTGTCATCAAATCTTGTAAATTAAATTTGCTTCACTTCCCGGTTACCGATTGAGCTGAAATTTTGCATGCATGTATAAATTAGATGACAATGCAAAATTATTATGACATGGAGCTGATCTGGTGATGGAACCGGAAAGTGACTAGTAGGAACTTGGTAATTAAACGACACAACCCCATTGAGTTTGGGCTCGTGTGATTCGTCTTGACAAGTATTAATTATACTGAGCTATAAAAGCTTGCTATAAAAAAAAATATTTTCATTAAAAGCTTGTTTACTACATTCATTTGAGTATATTGTATTTGGAAAATATTTTTTTCTGTAAATGTATTCCTATGTATTTTTATGAGTTTAAATAAATTAATATTGCACCCACCACTATTTGTCTGTGTTTATTCTAGGAGCAGACTAATAGAATCAATTTCACCTGTATAAATAAATAAAAACTGGCCAAGTGAGAGTCGGACTCGCTCACTGAGGGTTCCGTGCAAACTACAATTTCCGAATGGGTCTCGAAGATTTTACCGAATTGCAATTTTTTTTTTATTTGTGACTTAGGTAACAACAAATTTACTGTTTTCAGATTTATTCCTATATCTGTGGTATAAGACGACCCAGAATCCCGAAATTTGGCACAAAGCAAGGCTGCTTTGTGGAGAATTTCAGTATGTGGAGTACCTCTACCTAACTTTGCAGTTTGTTGAAAAAGGACGAATTTCTGCACTAGCTGGAAAACCTTTCATGCCTTCGCTATAAAATTTTCTCCAGTTTCACGATATGAGGAATTCTTTCTACAGTTGGAATCTTGGTAGAGCATCGCGTCTTTTAATTATTATAAAAGTCATCCCCGAGTTGGAGAGAATTTTAACTAAGGGATGAAATAGTTTTTGGAAAAAGCATTGTCTGGATAGACAATCACTTCTGGCACTTATATGAATAGGTTATGGCCAAACCAATTTAGAAAATTGAGCGATACCCAGCACGGTTCAAGCACCTTCATAAAATTTTACATGTTTTGAAAAAAATCTTCAAATTTGTAATACTGAATACTGTTTTGCATAAGAATGATGTCATAACCAAGTTATCAAAAAACAGATTCATAATAAATGTTAGAAAGTGAGATCCTGCTAGTTTTGAAACACCAGCTTTGTAAAAACTTAACTACCCACAGTTTAAATTGACATTGTTTGACTGGCCTGTTGGTCTAGTGGTTAGTGGCCCTGACTGCTATGCCGGAGGTTCCCACCCAGGACAAATGTTTATGTGTTGAGCATGACCATTTGTTCTGTGTCTGGGTTTAATTTATCTATAATATTTATGTATTTAGAAATATAAAAGTATGTTTACCAGTTGTCTAGTACCCATAACACAAGCTCTGCTTAGCTTGGGACTAGACGGCGTTGTGTGATAGTTGTGGAATATTATATTATATTATTATATTGTAAAGTAAAATCTTATTATTAACTATGACAATGTACACTATGCTTATATTATAGGCTCTTATTAAGATGTCCATTTGATTAAGAATTTTAAAATTCACATGGACAAGGTCAATACAATTATTTTTTTAAACATACTTCTGTATCTCTCGTCATGATCTTGGCATAAGCTTCCTATGTTTATACTACGATAAATAACAATACAAAAATATATGTGTTTAAAATATTAAGATCAGTTTTTATTTTTTATGAATAATCATAAATATTAACTTATATTTTGATTGTTTAGATAACCATTAACTGACACGAGCTTACGGATGGCATTATGTTTCACGATAGTAATTCTGTGTTGTTATGTCTCAATTGTCTAAAATGTTAAGTAAATGTAAACGTAGCAACGGCAATGTGTTAAATTAATTAAATAATTTTGCATGCCGTAAGGCAAAATGTATCGGGACTCTCCACAAATTAACACCATATCTGTTACCTACATTATTGGCAAATAAATGATTTCTAAATGACATTACACTGACGCACACGTGTAATACGCTTGATTTGTACATAGAACTATGACAGAACGACGGCGCATGTCTAGTATTTTTATGTTAAGAATTTATGTTAAAATTTCATAGTATTTTTATGCTAAGAATATATGTACAAAATTTCACTGTAAAAACTGAACTGTGTCATGAAAAATCACAAAGTTATAAGCTTGTTATGTCAGCAAAAAACCAGGCCACCGGGCCTGCAGGCAGGGGAGAGGTTGTTTTGCTTTTGCATCCAGCTTTATGATGGCCCCTAATACCCCTATGACCTGCGGCGATCTGTGTGATCTAACCGCTTTAAATATTTTTAAGAAAAAATATAACATGGTGGAAAAACTGTTGAAATCCATTTAGTTACTGATTCTGAACAAAATATATGCAGGTTTCGCTTAAACTAAAAATAATGTTGTATAAATAAGTTAAAAACGTGGAATCATCGACACGAGGAAGAAAAAGACTAGTGGAATAAGTGTGAGTTCATAATAAGTAAACAATAACGGCAGCCACGTGAAGTCGTTTCCTTCATCTTGCTTGACTTTGTGACCTACGATAAAGCTAGGGTCGCCACACACGACAGCCACAAAAGCTAGAAGTAGCCACAAAGGTAGCTGAAGCACGCGACAGCCACTTTTGGCCGGTCGCTGCTACTTTTTTTAATCCATGCGCGTAGCACCATAATAGACTCTGACGAAGATTTTAATGTCCGAATGGCGATTCGGGTCGGCGTTTACTAGTCGGTGTGGGGCACAAGAAGCGAGCAGGCAGCGGTAATTTGGTCAGCGGCCACTGGGGCGTAAACCGGGTGCGGCGAGACCATATTAAATGTATTAAACCTACTGGTAATATATGCCGGTGGTGGCGATTTGTGGTTTTAACCGGTGGCTCGTGTGCGGTGATCCTAAGTTCAGGTGCTTGCGACGCGTGAGACTTCGCTAAGTAACAACAATAATGAGCTCGTCATAAAGAAAGTAACGTTTAAAATAATTACCCAAGGCAAGCAGGTTTTTAAGAAGGCTAGATGCTAATGCAATTCATTGTTTTTTTTTTTCACGAAAACGATTAGACACAACAGACTGCGTGCGTTGGCGCGGGTATCTGGGCTCTTCCTTCTATAGAAATTAGATATAATACAAACAAATTATTCGTGAGATCAAAAATGTTGATTGATAGGTAAATGTGTTATATGGATAGTTCATATTGCCAAATTTAATATGCGACCTCAAAATTGCATATCGACTGTCCCGGTCACGGAACACAGGAATCATACTGTATTCCCGGTAAAGTATCGAATCTGATAATTTGTATTTTTATTTTAGTTTCTGTTATAAGCTTGATCAAAACTAGCTAGCTTAATAAAAAATATTCTTATCTGATGACTTTTAAACCCAACCCAAATATGAAATCAATCAAATGTCAAAGTTAACCATACAATAAACTACAAATCGCTCCACCGTAAAGTAAGCTTTTTCATTTCCGATAGTTTACCTGAACAGTCGGTATGCTGACAGTCTGTATTGCGGTCGTTTAAAAAGTTCCCGCCAGCGGCCACATTTATAAAACTTTTTACTACGCGCGGTGGTTTTAACACATTTATCGCCGCCGCCGAGATTCCGATCCCGATTTCCGGCCTCTATAGACGCGGGCTCGCGGACGGCGAGCCATGGGTAGCTCGCTGTCCGACCGTCCGGTAACTGTCCAGACCGAGCCCAAGACGTCGACAGCGCGCTCTGTTCCCGCGCGCCTCAAGGAGTTGTCAGCAACAGAAGGGGCCCAGCTGGGTCGAAGCCTACTGAGGCCAGGGTTAGTTTCGAAAGATAGCCCGAGCCCCGGTATGAAGGCTTGAAGGAACGGGGTGGGTTTTTAGTCAGTGAGAGTCTGACACTATCTCCCGCGCCAACCAAGAGCGGGGGTTGTCATAAGATGATTTTTGCCCACCGTAAAAAAAAAAAACAAAAAAAACACATTTATCATAATCTAAGGTTCATATATTATTATGTAACCGACAGACATAACCCAAGACCGTCGAGTTTACCTATCACTCGACATTATCTTGAAGAGCTTATTGGTAAAGTGTTGCATCTCACATTCTTACATCACACTGTGCAATATGATATTGGAGCCCAACCATCAAAAACTGCACAAAACAAAACGACACTCTTTATAACGAACTAGCTTCTGCCGGCGGCTTCGCCCGCGAGCATAAAATATAGCCTATGTCACTCAGGAAGGAATAAAGCAGCTTTCTATCGGTGAAATAAATTTTGTAATCGGACCAGAACTTTTAGAGATTACCTCCTCATTCATCTCATCATTACAAAGAAAAAAAAACAAAAAGCAAACTTTACCTCTTTATTATATTAGTGTGATTACGGCGCATAATACATATTTACCTGCATGACATAATAAAAAAAAACTCGTTAAAACAACCAGTAATTTCAATCAAGATATGCAAAGTTAATTAGGTAATTTGATAAGCAGCAGTTTTAATAAATCAAGACTATTAGATTAAATTAAAATAACAAATTATCAAGAAAAAGTGCATAAGATATAATGGTGTGGGTATATTTCGCAATGCGGAACAATTAGTTGCTATAGAAGTGATCACGATAACCGAGATTTTGAGTGGATTAATAGTTGCAGATATTTAAATTGGAAAGAATAAAGAAGCCTGTATAATCTGCCTGCAGCCAATAGGTCATTAACCGAAGCCGACGCTCGTATGAAGCAACGGAACAATCGTTATTAATTTTGTTATGGAATAAAATTTCGACATGGTGAAAGAGTTCTGGGTCTGGTGAATCAATGGCCGCCGGATAATTGGTCGTTAGACGCCATGAAGGAGCGCATTAGAAATAAATGGGGTGCTAACAGTTTGCACATCAAAGATGTGTCTGTCACTGTCTGCATGCATAATGAGATTGTTGCCATCAGTGTCTTATTGACCACCTATCAGTGGACTACTGACCTAGTACCAGATTATACACGGAACTCGAGGAATCGGACTCCACAGTTCACTATCCAGAGTGTGTCCATGGAAGCATGGTTCAACTACTAAAAGTAATATTCCACAACTATCACACAACGCCGTCTAGTCCCAAACTAAGCAGAGCTTGTGTTATGAGTACTAGACAACTGATAGATAAACATATATTTCTAAATACATACATATCTTATCTTATATACGAGTATTTATAAAAATGAAACCCGTTTTCCGTTGTCACGACATAACATGAAAACGGCTTGACCCATTTGGCTGTTTTTTTTTTTGTTGTGATTGTTATTGTGAGGATAAGGTTGGTATGGAAAAAAATATTATATATATATAAAAGTATATTTGTGGAGTAGGCGGGAGCGAAGTCGCGCGGGCAAAAGCTAGAAATAGATAAATTACACCCAGACACAGAACAAAATAATGATTTTGCTCATCACACAAACATTTGTCCTAGATGAGAATCGAACCCACTACCTCCGGCATAGCAGTCAGGGTCACTAACCACTAGACCAACAGACAAGTCAAAAGTTTTTTTTACATCTATTATCCAATATAAAATTGATATTCACACTTCCAAAGATTTGGCACGCGGTAATCATGACGATAAGTGCTCTCTTCGAGGAGTAGAAGGCGTCTTTACCTTCCGCATGACTCAGGACCTTATTGGATATGGACATTGACATGGTAAGTTCGGGAGGCTCCTGATTCGAATTCACGGAAAAGCCCGAGTGTCATTGTCGGGTGTCGGGCGTCATTGTACGTACAGCCCGGAGTATTAATCTTTCGAATACCGACAATCAGGGACACAATAGAAAGATAATGACAGCGCGAACGCCGGCATTCGCTTGGGGTTTAATTAATGTATGTATTTTTGTAGGTTTGTTCTTCTCGCTCAATGGCTAAATGAATTTGAATTAAAGTTTTGCACAGAGGTAGACCATAATCTGACCACACAAACCCTACTTTTTATACCGTCAGTATGTTCCCTTGAGATTATTATCTATGGTCTACTCTACTAATCGAAGGGGAAGAAGTATCAGTCACTCTAGCCAAATTACAACCGTTTCACTTGCGTCGAACGCTTCGAGTTGAACTTGCCGTCAATTCCTTTGTTCTGAGCAGTTGAATGAGCGTTGAGATGACGTCATTCCCGTACATTTGAACCTTTCTACTAGCGTTAACTATTGCAGATTAGTAACTTGGCTAGGGGTACAGGAGCTAAACATTAAAATAATGTTATCAATTATTCTAATTTAGTAAAATTTCCTTTATTTCCTTTATTCTTATTGAGCTTTGATCAAGATCAGATACTAATAACATTCTAGGTAACATAAACAAAATATTCGATCACTTTAATAAAATGAAAAAGCATACTAAAAAACAATAACATTCCAAACACCGAAGCCATGCCGAAAGCTACAATGAATATTATTCAATACAGTCTATTTTCAGAACTTGCGGCCCAGTTTAATCTAGGCTTAATTAATCGATCCACCACCGATGGCAGGTATTGCCATCCGCCATAATATTTTGAATCCTTACTTCCTCACTTTTATATTATAAATGCAAAAGTGAGTTTGTTTGTTTATTTGTTTGTTTGTTATGTCTTCGAAACTTGGTACACGGATAGACCATGTCCTAGAATAGGACATACATAGGATAATTTTTATCCCGGAAGTATGTTCCCTTTTTTTTTGTCGACGGGGAAAATCATCTTATGACAAAACCCGCTCTTGGGTGGAGCGGGAGATAGTGTCAGACTCTTACTGACTAAAAACCCCGCGCCGTTCCTTTTAGCCTTCATACCGGGGCTCTAGTTTCCTTTCGGATAACCTCGACCCCGGTAGGCTTCGACCCAGCTGGGCCCCTCCGGAAGTATGTTCCCTTGGGATAATTTTCTGCTTAAACGCAGGCGAAGCCGCTGGGAGCAGCTAGTTACGTATAATAACGCGTAACTTTTCCTTTTGAGCTAAAATTCAGTTTCTACAGTCATTACGGCACTTTATTCATTTGTGTCTATTATGCAAGGTAAGTCAAAGGTGATGTATTTACAGTGCGGTCATCTCACTCCACAGTTATCATAATTAAGTGTTATGTAGTCCGACGTGAACGCTGCAACTGTTATTAAACACTTGATGTGCTTACTGCTCCGCCTACTTCGAAAGTTGAGGCATATTTTTCGGCCTTCTGGTTCAAAGCTTTAGAAGAAAACCACTAATTTTTAAAGCCACTTTATTTTCCTAAATGTTCTATTTCACATTGGCCTATTTAGATACTTATATTTTAACTTATGTTATAATAATCAGGAACAATGTTTTAGCGTGTATTTGTCATTTATTGGGCGTTAATAGCTGCGCTACAGTATTCTACTTTTTTCACTATCTTCGTTTGTCATATGTAATCTGTAAACTAACGTTGGTTCTAATAAACTTTATTATTATTTTAACTATACTTATTAATAATACACGGCTCCAATTGGTCGTTTCTTATAGAAAAGAAATGGCAAGTAACATCGTGGTATCTCTTTAAAAAAAAAATACTGAATAAGTTTTAAAATATTTCCTTTACGAGTATTTAGAACAGTGATCCTTATCTAGATTGTTGGACATTCCACAGACTAGATAGAGTATCACCATTAAAAAACTTAGGATATAGATTCATCTTTATTGTTGTACAACAGACGAGGTATATAACCTTGTGTTTTCACTATAAGTTCATAATTAGAGTCTGTCGAAAAAGTCAAAATGACTTGGGTAATTATTAGGGTAAAATGAAATCTGATGTAGTCATTTTGATCATTGTTTACTAATAGAAGAAACCTTATAAAAAGTATCGAATATAGTTATTTTTTAAATGATTCAATATTATACAAAATTTTTATGTCGTTTGACATTTTAGACAGACTATATCTCTTTACTAGATCTGTATCCAGTTAACAACACGCTCGTGATTTCTAAATGTACTGCAACATCTTTATCCATATAGTAATCTTTGTACAAATAGTCAAAATATCAGTTAAAATATTTCAAAAGTCTTCATAATGACTTGCATCGAAACCAAGATTAATTTAGAAATATAGATACAAAAGAATATACACTTGAAATCGCGGTCAAGCGGTCATCATCACACCACAATCTTTGGGCACTTGTGGCTCTGAACGTACACCAGAGTAACATCCGTAACTGACTTGATGATATAACCTGTGGGTTTTATAATCGGTCGTCGATTCAGTTCCCAGTCCGAGTAGTGGGACGAGTAACACAGATGATGGGTTACCGTTACGGTTAATAGGTTCGAAGTATCGGAAAGGTCATGATGAGAAACTTTTAATGGGCTATATAAAGATTTTGAACGTAGAATCTAACACAAAGGAGAACACGGCTGGTATTTTTTTTTTATTTTGATTTTTATGACCTGGTCAATTGGGCCTTTGCTATTTTCATTGATTTCTAAATGTCAGTTCTAGAACCACAGTGTTTGAACGAAATCCACTTACTTATCAGGGTCTACTCGCTTTCTCCGAAAAACAAAGTTTCGATTTAAATTTCGCATGTTTTCTACCACGGCTCCTTTCGTTCCCGAAATTTCGTACGAACAAAAATTGTTTGACGTATCGAATCCCGAGTTTATCATACTTACTTATATGAGCAATGTTACTAAAAACATACAAACAGCCGAATATAGTACCTCCTCCTTTTTGGGAAGTCGGTAAAAATAGTTTTTAAGTGATACTAACATAATGTGGATGTTAGAATGTGATATAAATGAATAATTATAATAACTACCTTGATACAGTCTATCAATAAGAAAGGAAATACATCTTGAAGGACACAAATGCTTTAAAAAGAAGATATGTCTACAATTGCCAATAGTAAGCAATCATAAAACCCATACCCAACAGCAAACATTATTGAATGAACATACAATTCAATGAAAGCAACCGTATTATTTTCCACATAATTTCATTCAACAGTGCTACAAAGACTATATTCTACTTAAAATATAGGTCAGGCTAGAAATTCAGATAGGTTCCTTCAAAATTACTTCCTAAAGAAGGAAGGTTCCTTCAAAAGGAAGTAATTTTGAAGGAACCTTCCTTCACTTTATCCAAAGACATTAAACATTGTATCTCTTTAAATCTCTTTGACTTTATCCGACTCTTACCAACAACAATGGAAATAAACCTTTAACTATTGTCAATAAAAACGATCATTAAATGTAAATTTAATTGAGTCTGATGAAGAAAATTATTAATAATATAGAAGAAAGAATAACTAAACCAGACAGGAAGTTCAAAGATCCAACAACACATTAGCATACCGACTGCAATCAATAAAACCAAACCAATCTGTTATGGTGAATGTTTTTTTGTAACTTATGTAACAGACAAGATCCGACATAAACAGATAGTGTAAATTATCTAAATGCGTCATCAAAGAACGAAGACAATATTACGGAATTTAGGACTATGTTTTATTTTTAACTAGCTTTTGCTCGCGGCTTCGCTTGCGTTCATAACATAATATAAAGCCTATGCCACTCAGGAATAAAGCAGCTTTCTATCAGTGAAAAACTTTTATCAATCGGACCAGTACTTCCATAGATTTTCTCCTGTAGATAGAAGTAGTACTTGATTGCGATCCCACCAGATGGTAAGCAGTGATGCAATCGTTGATGGTGAAGCGCACTAGTTTATTATGAACCTAGTCTTAAAGAAGACTACATAACAAGGCCGCAGGGATTGTCAAGGATGCAAGATTGTTAGCTAGATATTGCAATTGAAGGACTCGGCAGGGGAAAAATCTGATACTCCTTCTCGCTCCACCTAGAGCGGATGAAGTTATTTGATGATTACTCAAACTAAAAACAGTAAGACAGATATTTCACGCGCTTAATCAAAAAGAGAAGTAACTCAAAATATGGTTGAGTTTTCAAATACCCTCTGTATTTGAAAACTCAACCATATTTTTTGTTTGAATTAGTTCTCTTTATAATAAAAGCATGTGATTTGTGTTCTTAAGTACATTTATGATAGAATGCCTATATTCTCCGACTATGTTAGCCATAGCGCGCACGGGTGACTTTTGACAAAAAGTCACCCGTGCTTATAAACCCAACATGTTCTGCCGGTAATGCGCGCGTTTGAAGACGCTCTATGCCTTAGGCATACCGCGCACTGGTTTTTTTTTTTTGTCGACGGGGAAATTCACCTTTGACGAAACCCGCTCTTGGGTGGAGCGTGAGACAGGGTCAGACTCTTACTGACTAAAAACCCCGCGCCGTTCCTTCTAGCCTTCATACCGGGGCACGAGCTCCCTTTCGGACAACCCTGTCCCCAGTAGGCTTCGTCCCAGCTGGGCCCCTCCTGCTGCTGACAACTCCTTGAGGCGCGCGGGAACAGTGCGTGCCGTCGACGTCTTGGACTCGGTCCATTACCGGACGATCGGACAGCGAGCTACCCATGGCTCGCCGTCCACGAGTCCGCGTCTACGGTGGCCGGAAATCGGGATCGGAATCCCGGCGGCGGCGGCGAGGGCGCCGTTGCCTGATGCGGTCGGCCTCCTCCTTTGCAAGCATTACTGCTTCGCAGAAGGAGGCGACCGCCTGCCATTCCTCCTCGCTCCGGATACCGCGCACTGGTGACTTTTTTCACTGACAATATCCATTTTTTGTAATTGTCACGTCTTCAAGTGCGTGCACTACATGTTGGGTTCATAAGCACGGTGACAAAGTCACCAGTGTACACTATGGCTTAGGCAAAACTTATTGGGTACACACCCATCAAAGTTTTGCCCAACACTGCGTACGTAACTAATGTAATATAGGTGTACTCACACAGGTACGCACATATTTCACTAGTTACGTTTAAGATTCTTACGATAAGAGGCAAACTTACTTCCATCAACCGGAAACTTACTATACTCCGGGTTTCCGCTAAGTGTAAGATGATAACAGATGGCTCAACTCAGGAATCGAACCTAGTATCTTATGCTCAGCAGTAGCTCTTACTACTGCTAGACCATCAAGGCAGTGTAAATGTTAAATAAAATATTCATAACGTGCTGAAAATGAGGACAGTCAAAAGATAAAAACCAGCCGATATCATGATTGTGAGGAGCCACGAATAGCTATAATAACATAGACCTCTCAATTAAGAATGGTATGTTTAATGTTTGTCAGTTAGGGATGTTCCCATAATACTAGTACACGTTACTGAATTTCCCTATGGTAAAATCCATCCCAGACCGAATTTTTTTGTAGGGGCCCAACAGGATCGTACTCTACTGGGGCCAAGGGCGATGCGAAAGAACTAAACGCCCTTGAACGAAGGCATAGAAGGAACAGGAGTGAGTTTTAGTCTGTAAAAGTCTGACTCGTATAACGGCGTGAAATGTCATTGAACGATTTCGCTCCCACCTTAAAAAAAAGACCGAGTTTTCTGTTTTTACTCTATTCCTTACTCTCACTCATTTTGTATCTGAAATTAAATGACTTTAAATTACTTATATATAATAATTAAATGTTTATTTCACAAAATGAGGTAAACAGTTTACAATAGATATGACCAATTTAAAAGTAGAAATAGAATGGTTTCCTGGCGTCCTAGCTATGTTACACAGTAACCTGTGGCAAGGTTCTCCAGCCCAAGATCCCAATAATACAGTTATTTAAATAAAAACATGCTAAATTACTGTTTCATATTCAGGTAGCAGAACACGTTGCACCAAACTTGTTTCATTTTGGCCATCACCCGCCATCATTACGGTTCATTGTCATTGAACTAACAGAAAATATGGCAAAAAAACCTCATTAAAACAAATAGTTTTATGAGTCGTTGAACATGACTGCGCGAAACTAACTCTTAGCACCACTTTGTTATAACCGACTTTAACGCGGTACATCTCGGATCGTTTAATTCTACTCCGGGTTTGTGTTCATAACACAAATGATTATATCGTGGCGATTACGTGAGTTCAAGTCACGTTCACTTTTTTTAGAGAGGAAATATCAACTACAGTGTTGCATAAGTTGCCCTGCGCCCGAAGCAACCACGTGCTTGACCTAATCTTTGTCCGGTTGACATGTTCACTCAGTGGACCTCAAGCGACCTATATTCCTTGATTTCCGGATGGACGAAACGTCGCTTTATCGCAAGTTTCAACTAACGCGGGCTTGCGGACGGCGGGCCATGGGTAGCTCGCTATCCGACCGTCCGGTAACTGTCCGGACCAAGCCCAAGACGTCGACGGTGCGCACTGTTCCCGCGCGCCTGAAGGAGTTGTCAGCAACAGCAGGGGCCCAGCTGGGTCGAAGCCTACTGTGGCCAGGGTTATCTGAAAAGAAGCTCAAGCCCCGGTCTGAAGAGGCTAGAAGGAACGCGGTGGGTTTTTTAGTCAGTAAGAGTCTGACATTATCTCCGGCTCCAACCAAGAGCGGGGGTTGTCATTGGATGATTTATAAACTGTCTGAAAAACGAACGAACCAAAGCTGACGCTAACAACATAATTTTTAATAATGCGAAACCTGAATATAGTTTGTTCAGAATCAGTATATTATCTGAATAGATTCCAATAGTATTTAACCGTGTTATATTTTTTTCCAAAAATATTTAAAAAGGTCACAAGTTGGAAACCAACGAAACTAATTAGGTACAACACAGGTCATGGCAGCGGGCATGAGACGACAGAAAGCTGGGTGCAAGTGCAAAACAACCCCTCAGTCGCCTGGGTGGTCCGTGACTATGTACGAGTATTCTTGCGGACATAACAAGCTTATATAACTTTGTGATTTTCCATGATACAGTTATGAAATGTACAAAGATTCTTTACATAAAAATACTTGACTTGTGTATCGGGTTTCGCATACCTATATCTACTAATATGGTATGCGCTGTTTTTTTTTTATAATGTGTGAGGCTCACGTTTGACCACTATCTCACCTGATGTTAAGCGATGATGTGGCCGACGATGGAACACGCTTGCCTAGAAGCAATCTATTCACTCTCGACTTTAAGACCCCTACCTAGCTGATTTCAGAAACCAGCTCTAAGTTGGTCAAATGATGACCATAAAGTTTCAAGAGTCGACAAAATTATTGCAAAAAGCTCAGATTGTGGACTATGGACGAACGTTGTGGTGCGTAAAACTGGCCGTGTACACGGTGACAAAGTAGAAAGTGCCGGCCAATGCACGAGTGTGCACTCCGGAAATAAGGAAACGTGCCGGTAGGGGCTCAAACAGGTTCCTCAAACTACATCGATATTACGTTTTGCGCGTAACTCTTACTTCACATTTTTGCCCTCTAACCATAACAAAGATACTCGCTTGTCAGTATCGATACTGATAAAGTGTCACTTATTGTAATGTAGATTTATTTTGACTGGCCTGTTGGTCTAGTGGTTGGTGGCCCTGACTGCTATGCCGGAGAACCCACGACAGGTTCGATTCCTGCCCAGGACAAATGTTTGCGTGATGAGGTGTAATTTACCTATAATATGTATGTATTTAGAAATATATAAGTATGTTTATCAGTTGTCTAGTCCCCATAACACAAGCTTTGCTTAGCTTGGGGCTAGGCGGCGTTGTGTAATAGTTGTGGAATATTATTATTTTTAGGATTTTGTACCTCAAAAAGAAAAATCGAAACCCTTATTGTCCGTCTGTCTGTCTGTGTGTCTGTCGGTTAAGACTCTTTATCTTGGGAACGCGGGGAGTTATGGAGTTGAAAATAAAAGCATAATACATAATATTACTCAGGAGTGCGGTCTCTCAAAGCTGTGAAAAAATCAAACTTCTAAGATAACATAAAAAAATATACAGCCGTGTATTTTAACATAAAAGTATACGAGTATTTCAACACTTTCAAGGGAATCTAAATTCATAAGGTATCTGTTGACGTAGAATACTGAAACTTGCTATGAAGCAAGGTCTCATAGCTCAAGTAGCTACTTGAGCAGTAAGTATTTAGAAATTTTATTGTTACATCTCAAAAAAATTTTTTTTGTCCCAAAAAATCTTCGTAACTCACTGTTTTCATAGATAAGTTGTACGCAACCCTCAATGCGTGAGTCTGACTCGCACTTGTCCGGAATTTTATTTTAACTACGTCTACATCTCGATCTATAAAGTCTTAAAGAAACTATTGCTGAGATCGATCTAAAGATGAGTGATCATTCATTACATTCTGAAACTATCTATTTATCTCGGAAAACATGGATCCGGCTGCCATTTGTAGATCTTTAGCAGTCTTATAGGCAACAATTTATGCGTTATTGACGGCCTGCTGCGGTGCCGATGCGGTGCGGCAATCATGTGGCGAACGGTCGACATCAGGACGGCAACGTCACAAGCACCACGTGTTCAATTCGGTGTTGAATAGCGCATCACTGGTATACAAAAGCATGGCAACCAGATTTCAATTTAGGTGCGGTGCGACGGATCAAAGTGCCTGTGGGCAGTCCATTGAACGACTGGATTACTGCCAGCAGGCAAAGGTGAAGGGAAGGCGTGCGACGTACCCAGATAGCTTCCGGAGAGCTACCTTTGAGATAACCGCGACTACTTTGACAAGAGTAAAGCGACCAAGAAGAAGAGAACAGCCTTTTTGAATAGCCAGTAGCCTGAAAAACTAACGCCAAATCTGCTATATCGTCTTATCTAGTTTCTAGATTGTGTAGGCTCAAATTGTCAGATTATAGAAATATACACTTTCTATAACTTAAGTACTATACTTAAGTTAACTTGTCTCAATCTGACGCGCTCGAGTGTTTTCGAAGCTCTTTTTTTTTAACCCCCGACGGAAAAGAGTGGTGTTATAAGTTTGAGGTGTCTGTGTGTCGTGTTTCTGTGGCATCTAACTCTTCAGCAAATGGACCGATTTTTTTATTTGAAAGCTTACGTTATCGAGATGGTTTTTAGATACAATTTCTGAAGATCTGTTCAGGTTTTCAAGGCCATCAGCTCATTTTTTGGCTGTGCTCATTTAATGGATGTATACTTTATTAATAAAAACATATTATGTGACCTAATGTTTGCCATATTCATGTACCTACTTACCGACTCTATAAAGCTGGTCTGATGATGGAGATGGGAGGTACAGACGTAACCTTAGAATGCCTATTAATAAACTCATCCAGTTTTGGCTTTTAAAAATAATTCTGTTCGTTTCTCATGACGATAAGAACCTGATGACGAAGACCTGATGCGGGAACCGGGAATTGGCTGATGGAACTCTGAAATGCTGTGTAGTAAACACATCAAGTTTGGGCTCATTAGATTTGTCATAACTAGTTCTAAATATTTTTTATAATGACGAGGATCTGATGCTAGAACAAGGAGGTGGCTAATGGAACCCTGGAATGCCGTGTAGTAAACACATCGAGTTTGGACTCATTATAAGACTCGTCTTAACCAGTTCTTTTACTTTTTTTTAGATTTTATGGGGCGGGGATTTTTGAATTTTTTTAATTTTGCTATTATTTACTAATCTGTCGGGCTGCTCTTAACAAACTCCACCATATTAAGGTTTAATATGTCGAAGGGGTTCATTAAAAAGTTTCTCCCCATATAATTTTCCGACGTGTTGGACTATCCGCATCTCGCCGCCCCTAATATTATGTTCTTTTTGAAACAACGTTTTATTTTATTTTGTATTTCTTATATAAGGAAAGCTTGTAAAATATTGTATGGTTTTAAACTTCGTAAAAACTTTATAAAGAAGGTGCTTATAAAAACGGCTCTGCTCTTGACCTCGAACGCGAGTTAGAAAGCAAAGAAGTAAGCGTACGTAAGAAACCCAGTAATACTACTCAACTTTATCATAAGACTAGCTTTTACCCGCGGCTTTGCCCGCGTTTATTTATATACTTTAGTCTTTCTCCCCCTTATCTCATTTTTTTTTAAAATTAGCCTATGCCCGTCTCCAGGGTCCCAACTATCTCTGTACCAAAATTCATCAAAATCGGTTTTGAATTTAGGCGTGAAGACGTAACAAACAAACTCACTTTCGCTTTTATAATATTAGTAAGGATTCTCATCACGCTATACACTACAAGATGAAATCACAATGGAAATAAATAGACCATAATGTGATTTAGAACAACAAAACTTTTTGATTACCAAACTGGTGCCATTTTAATAGAGTACCTATCAAAGATAGATTCCAGTATCTGTCATTGGTAGGACATTTACAATTTACCAAATTGATTTTAACAAATTCAAGTGGAAGTAATTGGATCATTTATTATGATATTATTTCAATGAGTGATGTGGCAGAGAGCACAATATGTTCTAAATAATTTATTTTTGGAAATTCTATTGCGTGTTACATTTTTGTTGGTGGTGTGTATATGTCAAGTGAAGGCTCAGCCTTACATGCGGCACATCACTGAAGCGGAGCTGCTGACCGACTACAAGCGTCCCCGACATGAGTCGTACGTGCCACCATGGGCTTTAGTACTGTTAATAGTTTTCGTGCCCCTCTTTTGTATCTGTATCCCTTTTATGTGGACAAAAAACTTCGTGGACACTGTGCAAGCGCTACTAGCGTGGACACTCGCTCTTACGATAAACGCAGTCGCGACAGAATTTATTAAATTAATAGTAGGACGACCTCGGCCCGACTTCTTCTGGCGCTGCTTCCCGAACGGCCAGGCGACGCCAGGGCTAAGCTGCACCGCTAACACTTACGACGTCATGGAGGGCAGAAAGTCCTTCCCCAGTGGACACAGCAGTTTCTCATTCTGCTCGTTGGGGTTCTTGAGTATCTGGCTATGTGGGAAACTCGGCGTACTGTCACGGAGACGAGGACAAGCTTGCGGAGTGATTGTTTGTCTCGCTCCACTGGTGGTGGCGAGCGTGGTGGCCGTGAGCCGAGTCTGCGACAACCATCACCATTGGGAAGACGTGCTTGTCGGAGCTTTGTTGGGGTTCATCATCTCATACTTTTGCTACCATCAGTACTATCACCCTTTAAGCTCAGAGAGTTCAGGGGAGCCATATGTGGTAATGTTAGATCACGAATTTTTTAATGATACATACAATGACGATTTTTTTGATATATACCAAAGTGAGTGTTGTTCCACGAGGGAGCTAAATGTTTGTCTAATGCTCCACTTATGTAATAAGAACACTTTAGAGGACAATAAAAAGATCATTTAAATGAACCATTGTTATTTCATTGTACCACTGGGTCAAGTATTTCAAGCTTTTATACTCTAACTAACTTATGCCAGCGATTTCACTCGTTTGAAAGTAGGTCTCTCCGTACAAATTTTGGACTCC